>OY754969.1:6454914-6662679 GCA_963576475.1 Molanna angustata
GAGAGTTTATTGCAGAATGGCAAATCTTTCAAAATAGCATACCTTCTCATAACAAAATATTATCGAGAATTCAGTTTAATTCAAAATGATTCAGTTTTTATTTTTGATTTGATTCACAATTTAATGGTGTTTACATAAATTGTGTCTCTAACGGAGTATGCAGAGAGAACCGAACACCTCAATCTTCATTAACACTACTTGTTTTATTCAAAAATATTGATAAAGGTACACTATTTTATAAGAAAATATCGGCAAGTCGTTTAGTAGGTAATTCATTTAAATCGAATTCAATAAAATAATATATCATTGTAATGAATAGAAAAAAATATATAGGTGAACGATCTAAAACGAGGCTGCATTCGAACCAGGGTACACTTTATCCAATTCTTTAACCACTTCACGACCGACCCATATGTTTGTTCATAATGAAAGGATGAAATGAGGAAATAGTTTTTTTAAGTTAATTGTCCTCTTTAACCTTCAGGTTAAAAACTTGCGTTTTCCATTGTTTTGAATTGAATAAATCCACGTACATTGCAAAAAAGTGACCAGTGCTAATGACATATACGTGCTATTGAAGAATTTCTACCGACAATCAATATTTTTTTCTGGGAGAAACGTGCAATAGGTTTATTTTTGAATTGACCTTCCCGGAAGCATAAACTTCGAAACGTACCCACAGAGTTCAAAACACCGAGAATCGCAATGCATACATACAATTTTTTGCTTGATTGTAGCATAAAATATATTCGTAACTTATATAAAACAATCCTTTCTTATACTTCTTCGTCGTGTCATTTGACCTGTTTGTGAGGGTGGACTATCCTGGGAGGAAGATATCCAACTGTCTTCCGGGTGGTATTCTGTTATTGGGAATTTCTGTCTTAACAGTTATAACAATGCTATTGACGTCCATGCGTTTCTTCATAATCATCTTGTTATGTCCTCAACACTGCATATAAACCTGATCCTTTCATTTCTGATGCAGTCTCTGAGGTTTCTTCCAGAAATGGAGCGCAGGTTCTCCATTTCAGCCACTCTAAGACAGCTTTTTTTCTGTTGGAGTCGACTCTTACTTCTATCTGTCCCATATGTCATAATTGGGCGGACACACGCCTTGTATATTCTGATATTGCTGGTGATAAGCATTTGTTTATTTCTCCTTACTCTTTGGCAGGAGATATTTCCATGTTCTCATGCTATATGCATTATTGTATTCATGTAAAATATATTTCTTTATGTACCTAGTTTAAATATAAATCAAATGAAATAATATAAGAATGATTGCCAAAGAAAGCGTGTAAATACATAAAAACACATAAGCCACTTGAAAAATGTATCGATAAAGTATAAATAATGTACATACCTACATATTATGTACATGCATAATATGTGAATAAGGCAAAAGTGGATGGTCCTCGAAGTACATACTCTACTTACTAAAAGGATCGGCTCATTGCATGATTGATTAGGAATAACCAATTGAAAATATGATATTTTTATATCAAATTGCATAGTCAAACAATTTGATTAAACCCAAAGCCTCGCACGTAGTAATGCTATCATTCTAGATGTACAATGTACATACCTAGACTATCCAAAAGTATAGCGTATTGTATTTTGATATCTCTAATTTAAAATATATATCCATGTTTGAAGATATCTTTCAATAAAATGTATCGCAGTATGTCATTTTGAGATAGATCGAGAAAAATAATATGAAACCAATTAAGAGGCTATAAATCTAAAGAGCATGTCTTGGTTTTGGGTCGTGTGTAAGATTAATTGAGTCTTAATATGTTATTTTCTTTTTGTTGTACCCTCAGACAGGCACTACCTTTTTGGATATTATTTCAAAGAACACTTTATTAGGTAACTAACGTAAACACGGGTATTTCTTACTCTCCACTGCTATGGAATAGCGGAGAGTTATGAATTCAAAAATTTAAAGATTTATTTTTGCATGTATGTATGAATGTGAGTTATGCAATGTTTGGAAAAAACAAAACAGATGTGTATATTTTTCTTTATTAATATCCAAACTAACTACGTTTTTCAAAATGATTCATGGTAATGATACAATATCAATATAATTTCATGGTAATAATACAATATCAATTAGAAAAAAAAGGTACGTTGACAGCAGTCGCCCCCTTAACAGACCTGATTAGTTTTCCATAGAAATCCATAGTTTCTTCTCTATGATTTCTATCAAGGCTTTTAAAATGCTCCGGAAAATTTAGTTTATTAACTGTTTTTTTTTATATTATGTGTACAATTGAAATCTACTTGTGTGTGTTAAAGAAAAATGTGTGTTTTTTTGTCTAGGGCACCGGCTTAGAATAGCGCTTCCACTCTTTTACATTATGGCTTTCAGGTGTCCCATAAGAGACGGTAATCGAAAATACAAGAAGCAAATTACCATCTAACATAGTTGGGCCTAGGTTGCGGCTATAAGGGCCTAGGCAGTAAAGGGGGGGGGGGGGGGTGGGCGGCCGACGCTGTTGTGCCCCCTTCAATTCTGTACTTAGAGAAGAGCAGGACGAACGCCTTTAGTCTCGCTCGGCAGTGACTCGTCAACTGTGGCGAATGTTGTAAACGTCGGGTCAGATCATCTGTGTTGACATCGAGACGTCATATCTGACAGATGATGATTGCGTCGGATGCCCCCGGTGTTAGCCCGCGGAACCTTCGGACGCCAACACGAGGACCGAGGGGTGGGGGGACAAGCCCTTCCGTTCAATCGGTGTGCTTAGGGGCTTGCCCCTGCTGCCGATCTTGAGCGGTTTCCCCGCCGTTTGAGGTTAGATTCTAGGGGGCAGTGGTTTAACCCGATGGATAGTGGATATTTGTGTTGTCCGACGTTGCGACCGCGTCCGTCGGTGAACAGGACCAATGGGTCCTATAGCGTCCTCGGCGTGGAAGTGGTATCGCGATCTCCATCAACTTACATAGTTCAGCAATGAGGTTCATCACCAATTCTGAATATTGCATTTTAGGTGAGATGAGACTGTGTGTGGTAATACGAATGCGTAGTGATTCCTTTTATAAGGTCAATAATACACACCCGCGCGCCTGTCGCTGGTAACCCCACATTGCGGGATATATTATACCGTGATGGTATGTAAGGATGTAAGATACATTATAAATATGGGTACTTCATAAAATGCATTCAAGGATTTTCTCAACTTTTTAAGAAGAATGTTCTGTATGCAAGTGAAGGAGAGTTAAGTGTTGGCCACATGCCACTAGATTTTTTTGTTATTCCCAATATATTGGATACGATGATGATAGTGTAAAGGCTGTGTGAATTCTTGTGTGTTTCTCAAAAAAATACCTGCTCGCTTATTGACTTGATTCACAGAATGCAGGACGAAAAACAAATGAACTATTATTTGAATAGCTATTTGGCTATTTCGTCCATTGTATCATCATAAAGTGTTCATTTTCGGGTAGGCAAAGAGAATATAACACTACACTTGTTTTTCTTGACATTACCTACATATATTTATTGGTAATTCATTTATTTTCTTGTTTTTTATACTTCATTCTCTTTTTTTTGTTCGCCTCTTTGCTTTCAAACCATTTAATAATAAAATGTTTTTTTTTTGTTTTTGAACTTCCATCAACTTCCTTGGTAAAAAGTATTTACAAGTACAACAGACCTTCTTATATCTTTGAATTTATCTGCATAAGTCACTGATGCAGCTACCACACTTAAGTATATACCTAAGGTTTTCATACTTTCATGTTTCATATTATGTATTGTCTGCCTCAGAACAGACTATGTCTAGCGAGGCAGTAAAATTATATTAAGAAAAAAAAATCATTCGTTCATTCATTCGTTAATTCATTCGTTCATTCATTCATTCATTTATTCGTTCATTCATTCATTAATTAATTAATTAATTAATTCATTCAAATAAACTGTGTAACATAACTAAAATAAATCAAAATACTTAAAATACATTTATAGCTTAACGTTTTTTCTTGCTTTTACTTACCTACTACACATAAAAAAAAATCTCCTCAATTTATATTTCAGGGTGAGCTTAAAACAAGTAGGAATGAATAATCCATAAATAATAAAATAAAGGAAAATCATAATAATTTTTATGTTTATACAGGATTATTATCAACGATTTACAAAAAAAAATATTAAATAGTCTAATTAATAATGAAGTGGTTTAATTTACTCTCTGATGACACAACAAAAGCACTCAAGTAAGTTTTATCTAGACGGATTATTAAATATTATGTATATAAAAACGAGTGGGTTGTGGCCAACGCTAAACTCCTCACTAACAAGTCATTCAATAAATTATTCAATTTTTTTATGGAAAATATTCAGCATTTTCATGAAATGAGTTTGATAAATTGTTTTTTATTTAAATATTTTATTATGAAAACTTTATAACTCTTCAATGCCATTTTATGTAAGTGGTGTGCCTTTTTACCAATTTGAAAATAAAAATTTCAAATTTTAAGTTTCCTGAGTTTGGGGTCACTTTGAAATATTTGACAGTTAAAAAAATGAGAAGCACTATTCATATATCCTTCAAAATCTAATGGGGTCTAAGTGAGCATTAGATATACAAATTTGCAAAATTTGAATAGAATCGAATGAGTACTTTAGTCTATAATCGATAAAGTAAAATGAACACGCCGTACATAGCACATAGCACACACACAGATACATTGTGACGAAACTTTCAGAATACAATCTCAGCATGATACTAGTTGATAATCTGCAATAAAAAAAATAGCCTTAAAAATTGCGAAATCATAACTCCCCACTATATCACCTTGTGTTAGTGAGGAGTAAAAAAACACACACACAACTTGGTTGAAACAGTTAAGAACCTCAATCATAAAAGACATTTAATGCAAGGAATGAATGAATGTAGTCAATAGTCGGGATTTAGCTTAGATAACATCATAAGTGCGAATAGCGTCAGCAAAAAACTCAAAAATGAAGTGGAGGGTGGATATCGTAGAATTAGGATTATTTTTTCACTGTGGGGTTTGTCTAGCGGTACATTGAGTAAGATTATAATACATATGTATCAGTTGTGTTGGGTCAACTTCCATAGAAGTGGTCCATTAATAATGTTTATAATGTCATTTCGTATATTTGTTTCTGATATAATGATAGTTTGCAGAGTATTTGGAATGAATTTGTTTTTTCGTTGTCTGTCATTAATATGATGGTCGTGCTTTTTACTATTTTTTTATAGCGATGTCTCACACGTCGGTGTATTTTTTATATTCTTCAGCAAATACAGGGTTAGATTCATATAATTTTTTTATTGCATTTGGATGGATATTTAATTATAAAAAAAATCAATGGAAATATGTTTTTTTAACTCATTCGTGGCTTTTACAACGTGCCCTTATAAGACGAAATCGCTATCGCCGAAAAAATACTGCAGAATCTCTAAAACATCATAGTGTATTGAATTAGGTAGGTATATTAAAGAAAAAGTGACATCCAAATCAGATCAAAGACAAAAAAATGTCTACTAAAAATAATATATATTATATTAAATGTAATAATATAAGGTAGGTATTAAAAATGTGAATTAATATTGATTGCATGAAAATTTTGATAAGGTTTGTATTAAGCCTTAGGATCCAACAAATTTTGTGAATTGTAATAACACATATACATAAAATGATACAAAGTGAAGCGATTAAATACTCACTGTGGAATTTCTACTGTGTAAACTGAAAAACCTTAAAATTACTAAATTTTATAAAAGTATTGATAATATTATTTTTCTTGAGGATAGACCTGACATCATTTTTTGTTGTCAATGTGAGTGCTATGGTGCTCACTAAGAGAGGTATTGTATTGTATTCTCTCTCCTCCATAGCTTTGCGCACCTCCACTTTGTCCTATCCTGAGCATCGTCCTCAGAAGCATTTCATGCCCGCATATCCTCCGCCACCAAGCTCTTCCATCAACTTTTGGGACGCTTTTTTGGTTTTTTACCGGGAACTCGATAGTCCAGTGCAGTGATACATTTTCGAATACGTCCGAATATTAGTATTGTTTTGTATTGTATTGCTAATAAGGAAATTGACTTCAACAACAACCTACAATGTTACCACATTCTGGAAACTACGATATTTATCGTCTCACTTATTTCGACTGAAAAATGTCCACCTGAGATCGAATTTGGAACTTTTGGCTGAGATATCAAGCCAACAGAGGCACGAATTATGACAAATTGTTATTACTTTTTTAATTGTCGTCTTTGGATCTATTCAAACAGATGGAATTTACTTGGGTATATGCCTACTCTGCATACACATACATACAAGTACATACCAATCGATATAACACCTTATACTGAACGTAACTAATAGGTGTTGAATAAGTATGATGTTGTTATGCAGATAATTGAGGTTTCGGTGTAAAGATGTCGACAGGTAAATTTACCTTGCCGCTTCGAGGCCAGAGGTCGGGCCAATTTGAGGATACTTACTCACTACTACATACTACACTGGGAGAGGCGACCAGCTTTGGTTGCCAGTAATCCGAAACCCTCGCACGATGACTAATGTCACAGTATTCTTGGGAACAAGCGAGGACCAAATCAAGGCAACTCAAACGTCATTAATTATATCTTTCAAGTCTTGAATCATGTTCAGTTATTTGTTTATTAAGTGTCAACATTACATATTGTAAAGGTCATGTGGTGTAAGCGTAAAGGGGTGTCCATAATCGATTATATTTGTAGATATATAATAATAATAATGAACACTTCCATTCACCCTGCACAAGTTGCGAGTTTATTGCCATATGGCAACTTCTACCAACTCACCAATGTTTCAAGCAATATTAGCGTGAGAAATTAGTTTAAATAAATTTCTCATCTGCTGGCGATCGAATCCAGGACGCACGCACAGAAACCTTACTGTTTTTCACCTACGCGTTGCCGCTTTTTATGTCAATTGATCAGCAGTTTTTTTTTTGTATTATTTTCCAATTTTTGAAGACAAGTTAGGTTTTTTAATATTATTTTTATACAGTAACAAAGTCTTTGATGAGTATAATATATTAAAACATAGTATATTAAAACATTTAATTTTCTAAGGAAGGACTTAATATGATATCTCCTGTTTATGCAATAAATTGATTATAAAATCAATAATTTTATCAACAGAATACGAAAACATTTTATAATAATGGAGACAGATTATTAATTTAAAGTTTGTTGGAACCGCGAATTTTTACAAAATTGTTTTCTTTAATTGGTATTAAATAATATTACTTAATAATGCTAATAATGAACTCTTTATTGCACCCTGAGCATGTGGCGAGTATATTAACATATGACGATTTCTTCCAACGCATAGTTTGTGTTTATTTATATATTTATTTCTATCCAAATCATAGAGTAGATATAAGATACAAAATAACTGTAGGTAATCCAACTGTCGATTTGTTCAGGAGAACTTTGTTCTCTTAACATATCGACAATGTTTCAAGCCAGGATACGCGAGAATTGTATGCAGAGGTCTACTTTTTTCACGGCTTTTCCAACTTTGAAGTCAAAAAACACCAACTTAGAGGCTTCGCAGCATATATGTTCCATGCACGGATTTACTCAGAATTCGGAGTAGAACATTTCGTGTGTCTGTGTGTGTGTGTCTGTGTGTGTGTCTGTGTGTGTGTGTCCGTCCGTCCCTTATAACTTTTGATCCGCTCAATTTACAGAGCCCAAAATTTCAGAATATATAAAAAGTTACAGGCCTACAAAACTTTTATACTCAGAATTTTTAATTTTTGTTTCAGTCAGGGGTTATCAACTTTTTAATTTTTATTTTATTTTTCCATATATCTCAGAAACCATAAAAGCTAGAACGCTGAAAATTGGTACAAACATAGAAAAATAAAAAATCTCAAATTAATTCTTTCAAAAAAATTCCAGGGTTTCTCAAACATTTTTTATTAAGAAAAATAATTTTTTTATGATAAATTTATGAGTTTAGCTGCCTATATTTCCAAAACTTATACAATTATCGTAAAAAGCCGAAACAACCCAACTAGATAATTTAATTTTATATAAAAAAATATCAACATTGTAGTAGAAGATCTCAATTTTTTTTTAACAATTTTTTTAAAAATTGAATTTAGTGACGACATCGCTTCATACATTTTGTATGGCAGTCGCCTATACACAATATGTAAGAAGACTTAATAGTTTGATACTTCATCTCCAAACATACATACCATCATGCTATTTTCATATTTTGGGTAGGAAAAAAGGAACTTCCTCCATACTATCCTATCTTGACATACATACCTACATATGTTGTATAGAAAACAAAATATCTGAAAATATTCAATAATTTGTATTTATGGGATTATAGTTTGGTACATATTCTTCAACTATACATACTATCGCTATCGACAGTTGGATCTCATGTGTTACATGCAACTAGTATAAGTATATACATACATAGTAGACCTACAAAGTAAATATAAGTTATTTCATTTCTAATAAATATGATTTTATTATTTAACTAGTAATCTCTTTTTGTTTGTATCTTTTGTTACTAGCCCCCTCACTAGGCATAGCCTGTGCTAAGGTTTGCTTTTTATATTATTGTCTATTATATTATTTATTTCTTCATACATTTACATATAATATAAGTACATGTACAATGTACATACATATGCATTCATACAAATGTGTCTTTTTTCTCCCTTTCTGAACTCAATATTTCATTTTTAGTCATGCGCACACAACGAAAATTGTATAAATAAATTATTTCTTGAAAAAAATTGATGTTTTTTTTTAATTGTCTAAGTACCTCTTTTTATTTGAATTTTTGGGATAGGTACCACCTTCAAGGACGAAAAGCATTGAGTATAATTCCTTCCGTGTCTCTTAATTTTTTCTTTCAGTTTGTTTATTGTTGTAGTATTGTTTTTGGGACCATTAATTATCACGTTATTTTTTTTCAATTTTGGCAGCAAACCTGCTTTTGTACAATTGTTAAAGACAAATTTTATTGATTAACTTATAAAGTTAAATATTTGCAAGCATAATAATTTAATAAGATGGATAAAATCTTATTAGTGTTTACTTATTAACACTAAATGTTCCCACGATTGGATGCTAATCAATAAGCATAATCGTTATTGGAGGATATCCTGTGCTGATACCTACATATATGATAAGTAACAAGTACGTAAAGATTTCCGACGTATGATCAAGCACTGTCTGTTAGAAATCTACAGGTAATTTAATTTTAATATTATTATAGTTATATATTAATAATATTACGCAAAGCAGTAGATATTAATGAAGAATCTTCAATGAGAGCATCGAGAATTGTGTGATATCATTGCAGATGGAATAAGATGTATCACACACTATGTCCTTAAGAGGATAGACAGACATTAACGAATGCCAATCATTTGTGTTCTTGCATCAACTTTATATATATATATATATGTATTTTCTTATTTTTCTCAGGATAATTTAATTATATTATCACATCTGATGATTAATAAGGCCACTAGGTATTAACTATTCTATAGTTGTTATTTTTAGACATTGTAAAGAACCTATGTAGGTATATATTACATGTAGACATTACAAAGATATTACCCGGAGAAACTGTTAATATAGTTGAGCTCAAAAAATAACACAAAATAAAATGTATGGATGTACAAAGGGGTCAAAATTTACATTGCTACATAATTAATAGATTTTTTTTATTTATTCATAAACGACATAGCCTTTTACAAACATACATTAAAATAAACATACTGAGAACAATCATAGAAAGGAAAACAATTATATGTACATAGGTACACTTAATAAAAAAAATATACAAAAAAAGTCAATAAAATAATATGTGAAGCAACTTAACAAAAAAAAAAAACTTTGGACACAAATCAGCATCAGAGACAGTGCAACTTAAAAAAATATTTGTTTCTTAATAATATTTAAAGGTGGTTGGGACTTGCGTCACGGGCCCTTACTAACGTGGGCCCATGATAAAAAAAACATAGATCGCCAAGATTCATTCATTATTTATAATCATTTATTTTTTATGCAACAACAAACTTTTTTATGCACCATCACCTACATCGATCTGCTCTGGGTCGTTGGCAGAGCGATTAGCGCACTGTGCTAGTAATCCAGTGGTCGAGAATTCGATAATGCCTCGACCGATTTTGTTCACCTATAACACAAGCATTCATTCATTTTTTTTGGAGAGTGTAGGAAGATGTACTTGTTAAACAAGGACATATTCATTTTTATTTACAAAAAGTAATAAAAACAAAAAAATATATGCATCTATTTATGTATTTAAATATACCTATAAAACCTAGGTATGTATATGCACATTTTAATGATGTTATTTTAATTGCGTTTTAATATGTATTTAGTTTACGAACTAGGAAAAAAAATGACTTGAAAATCAAAACTCCTTCGAAAAATCTATACTATTTGTTTATTAAACGGAATTCTGTTTTTTTAATCATTATATAATTGTCTTTTTTTCTCTCATACTTTTAACCTTTTTATTTCATAAACTTGTTTAAAATATTTATTACTATACAGCATTTTTTTTTCTTTAGTTATATTTAAATTAAAATTCGTTTGATTCCAACTCTGTCGAGATAAACAATAATTTACTCGTAAAGAACTGTTCAGTGGGAGAATAATTCGTTTCTTGGGTGTATTAATTTCGCGAGGGTGAAAAATACCAACAGTGAATGTTTCTTCTTATCTTTTTGTCAATTAGTTAACGTCCTTTAAACAGATTGTCTACACACATACGGCGGAGGTATCCTTTTGCAAAAATGTAAAACCGTGTGAAAATTATAATTTAACGCATGGCGGCGTGACTATTTCATTTCGTAACTCATTTGTTTTTTGCACAACCTGATTTTTCATTGGATCTGTAAACAGACAGAAAAAAATTCCCTTTAAGGAAACACATCTGGGGGTACATGGTTTGTAAAGTGGGCAGTGAAATTATTTGTATAGGAAACAGTGAATTGTTTTGTATAACGAATTACTGTGTAGGTATCCATAGTGGATAGTGAATCTGTATAGAGAATATCGAAATATTTTTTGCAGCAGAACGTGAATTTTTATGTTCAACGGGTAGCGAAATATTTTGTGTTGTAGAGAGTGAATAGCTCTGTTTAGCGGATTTTAAAATATTTTGTGCAGCGGAAAGTGAATTGTATTTTTTTATAATATATAGTTAAAAAACTTGTATAGTAGTCAGGGGATTGCTCTGTATATCGGATAGATATTTTTTTTTGTAAAGTAGAAAGTGAATTGCTATGTATAGAGAATAACAATTTTTGTATGGTGGGCAGTGGATAGTGAATTGCTCTGCAAAGCGGATAGAAAATATTTTCTACAATGGAAAGTAGACAGTGAATTGCTCTGTTTAGCCGATAGCAAAATATTTTGCGTAGTGGACTGTGGACAATGAATTTCTTTGTATAACAGATAGCAAAATATTTTGTGTAGTGGGCAGTGGACAGGAAATTGCTCTGTATAGCGGATAGAAAATATTTTGTGTAGTGGACAGTGAATTTCTCCGAATAGCGAATATCAAGATATTTTGTATAGTGGGCAGATGACAGTGAATTGCTCTGTATACTGGATAGCAAAATATTTTGTGCAGTGGACAGCGGACAGTGAATCATTATGTATAGCGGATAGAAAAATATTTTGTGTAGTGGACAGTGAATTGCTCTGTATAGCGGGTAGAAAAATATTTTGTCTAGTGGACAGTGCAGGACAGTAAATTGCTCTGTATACCTGATAACAAAATATTTTGTATAATAGACAGTGAATTGCTAGGTATAGCGGATAGCAAAATATTTTGTGTAGTGGACAGTAAATCGCTCTGTATTGCGGATAACAAAATATTTTGTATAATAGACAGTAGACAGTGAATTGCTAGGTATAGGATAGCAAAATATTTTTTTATAATATACAGTAGACAGCTAATTGCTCTGTATAGCGGATAACAAAATATTCTGTATAATACACAGTAGACAGTGAATTTCTAGGTATAGCGGATAGCAAAATATTTTGTGTAGTGGAGAGTGAATTGCTATAGCGGATAGCAAAATATTTTTTGCAGTGGAAAGTGAATCGTTTTGTGCAACGGATATCATAATATTTTTTTATATCTGACAGTGAATTGTT
Source organism: Molanna angustata (assembly GCA_963576475.1). Taxonomy (NCBI): domain Eukaryota; kingdom Metazoa; phylum Arthropoda; class Insecta; order Trichoptera; family Molannidae; genus Molanna; species Molanna angustata. The sequence continues at coordinate 6,467,121 of OY754969.1, forward strand.
TTGTACATATAATAGATATCGAAATATGTTGTAGATATAGCGGTTAAAAATATGTGAATGGTATGTGAACTGCAAACTGAATTAATATTGCAAATTATTGCACTCACGAGAATTGTAATTGTAATTGTCATCTCTCCTTTTATTTATGTTAATGCATCGTCTCATACACGCTTTTCTGTAATACTTACATATCAAAAGAAGAAATAATCATTTAGAATTACGATGAAAAATCTTTCTATTTAATTAAGTTTTTTCATTTTTCAATTATTTTCGTGTATTTTCTTTTTTTATTTGAATATGTATTTTGATATGTTTTCTCATTTTTGTATTCCTCATTTTCATTTATTTACAAACTTTTTTAATGTTAATTTGATTTTTTGTTCATGTATGATTTGATTTAATTAATCTATGTTGACTTTGTTTAATTGCTTTGTATTGATATTTTTTATTTAGTGATTCTCTCATCAAGCACAAGATTGCAATCTTTTTGATGAGGCACTGCAAAGAAAAAAATGTTAAAATACTATTACTAGTGAATTATGTATTTATTTGTATTATAAAAATTATTATGTTAAATAAATAAATAAAAATAGTAACAGTTTCAAACATTGAAATAGAAACAAAAATATGAAGATATTAAAGCTGATTGGTAACCGGAGGGGTTACCAATTAACAGTAGTAAGTAACCCGAGTGGTTACTATTAAATATATGTGGTAACCAGAGGGGTTACCAGTAAAGAGAGTTTACTATATCCCAAGTGGATATGATTTGAAATAAGAACACAAGGACAGTGGTTTAGAGAGAAGAAGAAAGAATGGTCAAAAGTAACAATGAGTATATTGATCACAATTATTAATAGTTTGCTTAAGGGTAAATTTACAATTGGTGAAATACCTTACAAAGGAACTTTCTCACGATGAGTAGGTATAACGAGCGAGTTAGCGGGTGTGTTCAAAGTGTCCGAATCTTCGCATGGTGAAGTACCATCGTGCTCGCGGGGTCGAGAGATGACCGGTGGTCGAGAGATGAAGTGTCGGCGAGACGGCGTGGTCGAGAAGCGACCAGTGGTCGCGTGGTCGTAACGGCGGCGTGAAGTGACGAATCGAAGTGACGGAAATACGGAAATGAAGTGACGACGTGTAGAGGTGTAGACTCCCTTAAATAGTGCTGCGCTGGGGGTAGCAAGTTCAATGTCCTCGAACTTTCTAGATTAATTTATTTGAAGTGTCATACCCAGTTGAGGAGTATTGTCGTAGAGGTGTAGACTCCCTTAAATAGTGCTGCGCTGGGGGTAGCAAGTTCAATGTCCTCGAACTTTCTAGATTAATTTATTTGAAGTGTCATACCCAGTTGAGGAGTATTGTCACTTGTTTGACGTTGCGGGCGATGAACTCGGCCTAGCGATAAACAAATGTACTTGCCGTCGCTAGGCGCGCGCTCGAAAGAAATTTCGAGATGTGGTCTTCCACAATATAATTAGAAAAACGATATTTTTTAAACTGACTGATTTACGTTTGACAACACAGAGCCATAATAATTAAGACATTCCCATCCATTTCCAATATAATATGAATTCATCCTTTGACAAATAAATCACACAAAACACAGATGAAAAAAAGTAAAGTAGTGTTGAACTTATAGATAAAAAGACATAAAAAATAACCCATTGAAGAACGACTATGGTGTCAAATTAACAAAACGCCTTGTGGTTTTGGTAAATGTTTTTTTTTATCATAACCTACCTGTGTAAGTTATTTACAATGAACCAACAGTCACAGAAAATAAAAGAATACAAATATTATTATTATTGTACAATATTGTGTATACAAATGATGTTAACTATCATAGAACCCTCTGGTTAGAGATCAGTTGGAAAAGAGGAAGTTATTCATTAACAAAGAGAGTCTAAAGATTTATTTTTATGTGGTTATGGTTTTGTTCTGTGTGTAGTATAGAACCTCAGCAGAGGCAATGGTGTCAAAAATATCACAAAGGAGATATGAGGTTGGACCATCAATGCCTTAAGGCCACATATGTATATAGAGATAATAGTGTAGTATGTACTGGACAAATAAATTAGTTGTTTTAATAGCTTCCTTATGAACTCCAAACGACACGTACATTGTGTAAAAAGTCTTGATCCAAAAACCGGAATTCCATTTGAAATATCTTTTGTTTGCTGGAGTTTAATCGTTATTATTTTCATTTTCGTCAAAAGTAATTACTTCTAAAATTTTTAGGAGAGATAAATTTCTCCACTGCTGCGAAACCCAGGACTTCGGTAGGCACATATCCCGAAAGATTGAATACTGAGTAGAATTTACTCAGATTGTAAATAAATATAAAATTAAATAAAAGTCTGTCCAAAGATAGTATTTCCACTAAGAATGAGAACTTTTTTTTTACGCCCTCATACACGCTTTATTACTCATATCCCCATATTGCATCGTCATCATACACACGAAAACACACCCTCACCCTCAAAAATACATTAGTTTTTTGTACTTTTACTATGAAGTTTATTGAGAATTTTTGTAGAAAAAATGTATTGCGTAATTATTGTTAGAATTACCTCAGAACAGGCTTCGCCTAGTGAGGTAATAAATTCCATTTTAATATTTAAATTAATTGATATTGTGTTCATTTTATGTATTATGGAAATAAATAAATAAAAAAATGTTACTTGTACCTAATTTAATTCATTAAATGTCCATATTCGTGGATCAATTAGTTAGATAACAGACCCATGCGTCCCGGGTTCAATTTCTGGTGGAGACACAGTCTTAAATTATTGTGGATGAGTGAGCCGATATACATCATAAGTCTACAGAATGTGGCAAATTGTAATTGGGCGCGTGTTGAATTAATATTTGCCATGGCACCTGTTAATTGACCGAGAAGCATTACAAAATAAAATTAAAAGAAATAAATAAAAAAAAATAAGCAGGTAACAAAAAAAAATTAAAAAAATATATTTTCCTTAAATTATGTAAATCTGTGTAAGCGGTAAGACCTCCTTCTTTTTTTAAAAAACGTGCCTTCACTTTTATTACAAATATAATAATAAATAAAATCTATAGAACGCCGTTTAGTGATACAAGAACACTCCAAGGGCACTGTATTTGTTGGCTCTACGAATCAATGCAGTCTTAAGAAACAAATTGATATACATATTTTTATTTTTCTTAAAGCACAAGACCACACTGCAACACAAAAAAATATATTTAAAAACTTAAAATTGAAAAGAATTCTTTACAAGATTAAATAATCACAATATCAAATAATTTGTCATTGTTAATCTTATGACAAAAAGCTTTAAATGTTTGTTAAAGCAACAAAAGCCACAATCGATTTCATCTTCATAGGAGTGTCGAGAAAAAAAGTTTATACAGCATGTTCTGACAAAACATTGTTTTTTAAGAATGCATTATTACAAAATAGAGACATCAAAACATTGAATTCTGTGTTAAGGGTTTTGTTAAAAAGGTGAAAGGGATGAAAACAAACATAACAAAAAAATATATAAATGAATGCTTCGAGATTAATCGGCGAAACATTGTAGCGGAAATAGATTAGTTCATATGATAATGTACGGAATGGGGAACAAAAATAACACGTGAGGATCTTTATAAATATCTAAGGAGTCCTTAAGACGGGATAATGACTAGATCAGTTGAGGATCTTTTGATATCAAACGAAAACACTTCAGATTATTTTTTGTATACGTAGAAAGCTTCTGCCTGCGTTGTTCGATAATTTTAATTGGCCCCAGTCTGTTGGACAATTCCACGAAATCGTGAGGTTTGTAAATTATTTCAACGCACGAGTCAAAGGCGATGTTTGTTGATTATCTATATTATATTTATTGACAGAAATACTTTCATGTCAAAATTATTGAAGATTTAAAAAAGGATTTTTCTTTCATATTGTGTTTAAATAGAATTTGCCATTTCAGGCAAACTAATCGTTTTAATTGGAAGGTTTGATCATGCATAAATGGATTTAATTCTAACTCGGGTATTTTTATTTATAAAAACACTTAATATATTTATTTGTTATTTTTAAAAGAAATACCATACCATACCATCACGCCATATCACTATTTTTCATAGGCAGAGAGAACCGAATGCCAGACTCCTCTCTCTTCACATAAATTTCTCGCTTTATTCACGTCCATGTATCGTCTTATACACGCTCTTCTGTTGTTTTTACTTCATACGTCTCCATCTTTCAAAATTCCATTTGTATGATTATGTCAATTTACCATGGCCGACCTCTACTTTTCGTTCCTCATTTATAAGCCTTATATGTTTTTTTGTCAGACGGTCATCACTCGTACTTTATATATGGCCAAACCACCTTAGGGCATCTCTTTCAATCATATATTCTCGTCTAATATTCTCATTTCTTAGTCTTATATTAATCAAACATCGTTTTATCACATATTCGACTGAAATTTTATTTCATGTTTCATTTATTTTCATAGGTACCTACCTATAAATTAAAAATGAAAACTAGCAAGTCATCGCTATATACTGTCACAGTACAGGTTTTACCTGGTGAGGCAGTTTATGACAATAATAAATTATCTGGTTTCTAAAGGGAAAACATGTATAAACATACACATTCATTGCCTTATTAACATTTATGAATTGTCTTATTCAATGTTCACGCTTCCTACATTATGTCTTTCAGAATATCGTTCACATGGTCGACCCATATTTTGTCAACTTGCTCGTGTCGTTCGTTCTCTACTTTTATTTGACAAGCTGTTCTGCTTTCACTCTTTTCAAAGACAGTGCCTTTGATTTGCTGGCATTCATCCTCAGTCTGTTCTCTGTGCATCCTTCATATACCAAACTTACAAGATTCTGTAAGTTTGATATATGAATATATGATATGATATATACAAGATACTCTTCCGTACTCTCTGCTAACTGGGAAAAAATGTAATTTAAATATATTATTTTATAATTGTATATGGAACATATAAATAAATAATAAATAGAGCATTAAATAATACATTAGAGCTGCTTTTAATAAAATGAGACAGATATTCTGCGATGTCAATCTTAACCTGAAACTTCGACAACGGCTGGTTAAAATGTTACATATGGTCAGTCATACTGTACGGAGTGGAATCTAGGATCCTCAAAGTGAGTAGCATGAACCGGCTGGAGGCGTTCGAGATTTGGATACATCGGAGAATGCTCCGGATACCCTGGACGGATATGGTCAGCAACACAATAGTTCTTCAAAGAGCTAGAATGAATAGAGAGCTTCTGACTAATATCAAAATCAGAAAGGTATCGTATTTGAGTCATGTGTATAGAGGAGAAAAGTATGAATATCTTCACCTAATCCTTATGGGCAAGATAGAGGGTCGAAGAGGTGTTGGAAGTAGACAAATTTCCTGGCTCCGCAATATACGCGACTGGACGGACATAAGTAGTGCTGGAGAGCTGTTTCGGGCTGCCCAGGACAAGGACGCTTTCTTTCGGATGATAGTCAACGTTGGGGGGACCTGACATGACACAATATACGCGACTGGACGGACATAAGAAGTGGTGGAGAGCTGTTTCGGGCTGCCCAGGACAAGGACGCTTTCTCTCGGGTGATAGTCAACGTTGGGGGGACCTGACATGACACAATATACGCGACTGGACGGGCATAAGAAGTGTTGGAGAGCTGTTTCGGGCTGCCCGGGACAAGGACGCTTTCTCTCGGGTGATTATCAACGTTGGGGGGACCTGACATGACACCAAAAGAAGAAGAAGATAAAGGTAACGTGAAATGTCGATAGCAGGTCGTAAGCCCTGTAGGTGTCTTGATTTGCTGGTTCTCCAATAATATGCTTACTTCGTTTCTATTGAGATGTTAAAAATTTGTTGAAAAATGTCATTGACTCCCGACAGAGAAAAAATCAAATGTTTTCGTATATGCAACTTAAAATATTGAATTTATATGTTTAATGATTACATTTTCAATTTCACGCGGCTCCAATTACCAATTATAACTCGTCGTGATTTGTTCGTGTGAACGACTTCGAAGCCATGCTGTAAATGTGACACATCTCTCAATGATGGCACAAAGGCCTTATATCACTTTACCGAGCGGAAGGCGCTTATGAAATGAAGCAGTGCGGTGTAACGAATTGAGCGGAGAATCCATATAGAGCGGAAGGTTAATCGTTAATGGTTAATGAGTAATTCCCGGGGCAAAGTAAAAGAAGAAGAAGAAGAATGGTTGCCTTTTGTCTTAAAGAGGCCGTAATATAATGCACCGTGTGATAAATCGTCCTTCAATAATTCACTATGTGATGTCGCTTTGGGCTTAATTACAGTGGGATATATGGTAAAATGATGGGATCGCCATATTGGCAATATATCAATATGCCTAACTATGTATCGACGGATGGGGATGGTATCAAACAATACGTATGTATATTTGTGGGTCAACTCGGACCGGATCGACATAATGAACTGACGAAACGAAATGGTAGAAACATAACCCTGATTTGGCGATACGAAAAAATGTATTATTTTTTTACGGCGATGGTCGATTTACTAATGATATTAATAACAATTTAGTACTTCAAATAATAACTATCAATTATTATTATAACCAATACACACTTTCTCAAAAGAATTAGCAGATCAATGCGTAGGTAAATTGTAAATAATTATTTTACTGAACAAAATAAAATGCAACAAACGCAACGATCAACCTTTCGATTCACCCATCCAGATAATTTATCCTCATTAGGCTCTGAGAATGTCCTAATGATTCCTGATTATTAACCTTTAAAAGTACCAAAATACTTTAGTATTTTTTTGACACGCCTTGATAGAGTTCGCAACGAGTACGTCAGAGGATCTTTTAAGGTAGCCCCAATAGAGGAGAAACTGAAAGAGGGCAGACAACGATGGTATGGCCATGTCATGCGAAGGGAGGATACCTACTCCGTCAAAACTGTGCTCAGTATCCCCTCAAAACCACGAGGAAGAGGCAGACCGCCGGCGACATGGTGGACGAGTATCGAGAGGGAGCTGGCGGCACAAGGTGTCCCACAGGAGACGACGCAGAGTCACAGATCATGGCGACTGTTGATTAGGAGGCCCGATCCCGAATGAACTGGGATAGAGGGGCAGGAAATGATGATGATGACTTTAGTATTTTTTAATAAAAATGAACAGCATAAAAAAACTTTGTATTTTCCACTTCACATTTATTTTTTGTTATAACGTTTTCGGATTTTTTAATACATCTTTAGTAACAACTCAAATGTGACTTTAAAAAATCTCTAAGAATTCTACGTGTATTCATTATAATATATTTTTGTATTTTGATTAGGTATATATTTTTTTTTCGATAGATCTAAAATTTGTAAATTACGGCTAAACAATTTCTGAATAATGCCAGTGGCTGACATTATGAATGGTAATATTATTATTTTACTTGAATTCCATAATCTTTTAATGCTTAAGCGGTGTATTTAAGAATATTAATGGGTGGTAGCATAGCGGTTATATACCATAATACATCTATAGCACAAGCATTTATGCCTAGTATATGGAGTGTATGAGGATGTATACTAAAAAAATCATAACTAAGATACACTCCATATGCCAAAAATCCCTTTTTTTATTTGGTATTTCTTTATTTTTTTCGCTGCCATTTTTTTTAATGTACATTAATATATAATTTTGTCCTACTTTGTAATCTGTTTGGTGGAAGATATCGCCTTATGGCAATAAGCCCGCCAGTGTACATTATATCAAATAAATATATAAAATAATTCTTTATTTCTCACAGTAAACAAATACAAACATCGCAATAGAAAAAAAACCAGAAATAAACATAACAAACATAAAAAAGTATGTACATATCATAATGCATATAAACAATAAAAATTTATTCAATAATTAAGTAAATGAAACAAGAGAAATCCCATTACATTGAATTATGTATAAAAGAAAAATAATTAAATATTTGGTTGTTAGGTATGAATATATTTTAAAATAAATGTTTAAAAAATATATTGATTAACAAGGTCTTTTTTACAGTTTATAATGAGAAAGTAACTGGGAGCAAGAATGAAAAGAAATACATATATGTGTCATCCATCCACGACTCCATTGATTATCTTCGAGTCGGCTCAATATTCTGGTTTGATTTAAATATTGGTCTGTGCCTTAAGGGTCTGGAGACCATTGGTCTCCCCAAATTAGAAGGCAACAAGCCGTGACCAATCTCATAACCGTCTAATAGTTTATGTAGAGTAGCTCTTAATATCTGAATAACTTCATACAAAACACATCGATATATCACAGACAATAATATGCGCCCATAACAATACTTTATCTTCCAACATAGTCTATGTATAGCTCAAACTGAGCTCAGAGGAATATTAATGCTACTATATAGCCGCTGACCGGTGGCCAAGCAATGGAATTTCATAATTGAAATAACAAATATAACACAAAAAGAAGTCCAGTTGTATTAAGAAGTCCAGGAGTAGACTGAATTAAATGTCTCAGCACTAGTTTTATTCATTAATTATTGAGTTATTATTCATTTTTTTCAAATCCTTTAAATAATGAAATAAAGCAGGGACGATTTGTTTGTTTTTTAAATTTATTTATTTATTTTTAATTTTATTACATGAACATAAATTAATCTTTTTAATTTTAAGGGCCTCTTCAACTGAGAAATACAAAATATATATTTATTTATTTTATTTTATGTTACTTCTCGGGCAACTAACATGTACTATGTCAAATATTAATTTAACACGAACCCAATAACAAATTGCCACATTCTGGAAACTTAAGAAATTAATCGTCTCACAGATCACAATAGATTTTTTTATTTTATCTTTTTATTTATTTATTAATTGACATAAATGTTATACTTATATCAATACAATTACATACTAGAACTATTGTGTGTGCATTATGGTGTGTGTATGTTACTGGTAACAGTGTAATAATTGCGATGGTACAATGAACATCTCACTAAAAAATCCTGTGCCGAGGTGTTCATTTGAACAGTTTCATGGTATACATAGTATGTACATAGTGTGTAATTAGAGTAAAGATTACATTAAATTTTTATTTTTATACATGAAGGAATTTACCATGTTTGATTTGGTGTAATAATGTTATTTATGTGTTATAATTGTTTAACAATATTAGTTTGATTTTACCAACATAATTTGTTTGGTTCTAATTATTAGATAAAAATAAAAAAAAAACAACTCTATATCGTAGGTACATTATTATGTAATCATGTAATAAAATTGTAATAAACATACTTTAACGAGTTAGATGACGGGTTGATTCTGTAATGGGTTACAATATGGTGTAAATGTCGGCAAATCCAATTCTTAAATAAATGCTCTAATTTACATACATACTCAGCCACAATATTTTTTGTTTCAAATTGTTTTCCTTTCGGCACTATGTTTTTCTTTAAAAAATATATATTAAAAAAAAATACATGTATTATGACCCAAAGAATATAAATTGAAATAAATCAAAGTAGAACTTTTATAGCTAGATTATAAAATAACTGTACTGAAATTTATACAAAATAGAAAACAAATGCATATAATTTTGGAATATATCGCAAAAGTACCTGAGAGTTTGTAATGGTCGTTTATAAAGATGATAGTTGAGCGGGTGTTTTTTTATGCGAAACCTTCAAAGTAAGCTCAGACGATAAGGATCAATGAATATTAGGCATAGACCAACCCTTTACTAGGAATTTTGAATCCATTCCCTCCCTTATGTTTTCATACGAGCGTTTTATTGACAAGTCTTGGCCCTCGGCATATAGCTAACTGCCTTATCCCTGTCAATAAATAAAAACAAGACACATCTCTGTCTTTTTCGGTAGATTTTTTTTATACTTCTCTAAAAAAAACGCTCGAAGGAAGATGAATGAAAGCAATTTGAAAGGTATGCGGTTTCAAAATGGACTCGAATCGAAATGTTTTCAATTATATCGAAGATTTAATAGATTTGTGATCATTAGAGATGACGTTAATAAGATTTCTTCAACGATATGATATTTTTCTAAATTAACGAAACTTGAAATATATACCATACCTTATTCATATACAATAATAGCATTAAAAACAATTTATTGTATTTGAAGACAGTAATTTGAGAGAGCTTATAGTAAAACTTTATAATATGTTAGTGCACATGTTTAAGAATCGCACAAAAGCAGAAGAGACCACATAAATAAGCTCGTGGATAACGCCCAAATACCAGCCCCGACAATACAGGACACATTCTGGCTCTGAACGATTAGGATAGCCGACCTAAAGTAGGATAAGGCTCAAAAAAAGAAAAAGAAGCACAACAGTCAAATAAATGTAGTTGAAACGATATCACAAAGAATACTTCATAATGAGACTATGACATGGTAAAATATAAGAACATCGGACATCGAAAAAGATTGGAAAATATAGGTAGCCTAACATGAGTTGAAAAAGAGAACGGCACGTCCATTAAAATAGTATCTTGAAAGAGATATAGGAAGACGTAAAGAACTTGAATAACATACCAATATGTATGAAAAGATACGTGAAGTAGATAGAGTGATGGACGTGTATCAATATACAAAAATGTGGTATTCGGATCTGTCTGCCTACTCTGTGAGGGACATTGCATGATAGTATCCGTGTACGAATTAGAAAATAAAATATATTGGATTTAGTCAAAGATAAGCGCCTATATATGTATAAGTATGAATTACTTCTTCTTTGCCCCAGCCTTTGTCCCATTCACTTGGAGTCGGCTTTCCTAGTCCTCATATTCCAAATTCTTCTGTCAAAACGACCTGCAAATAATCCCAAAAAAAACTGTCTGCTGGATAGAGGTCATTTTGGGATACAAGCGTACAGACAAAAGGTAGACTTTACATGATGACCCAACAAACAATTGTCAAAAAACCATGGTTCCAAGGTAAAGCTTTTGACAAACATTCCATCAGCATTATGTGTCGTATCCGCATGAGACATTGTTATACCACAGATCATCTTAAAAAGGGCGATTATTGATAACAGTCTCTGCAAGAACAAGTTATGAGAAATTGAATCATGTATTTCTTGAATGAGAAATAATCCGACCTTTTATACCGACCTCCCGGAGGTAGGATTTCCAATGCCAACAAATATGAGGGGATTGTTGATCTACAACTACAGGCAGGTGAACATGTTGATCAAAAAATTCATCAAAATCAACGACATGAAAGTCTAACACTTTAAACCTAATTGAATTAAAATAAATAAACAATAATTACATAAATTTTTTATATTTAGATAATTTAAGCAGTAAATTTACATGGCTGAGAACACTTTTTACGGGTGAAGAGCCATTTATAAATTTTATAAAAATCCTTCTGCCCTCCGCGTAATCCAAACAATGCCTTGGCTCTTTGAGATCCTCTTGATTATTTTGGACATCCAAGTCAATCGTCAATGTGCTACCTGGTCTTCTATGGCCAGTGGCGGCTCTTCCTAAAGGGCTCTCGGGCTCAGCCCTCCCAAATACTTCGTTTAAAAGATTCCAATAAATACATTTTTTTCTAATTATTTCTAATTAATGTTTGCCGTCTTTACGCCTGAAGTATATCTAGCGAATGTATTTGAACATATCTGCTTTGTAAAGCAAGATTCTATGAAATTAATATTTCATTCCTCGGGCACAGTCGACTTGTGCCCGAAGAACCAATACAATTCACGTGACGGGAATGACAGTCAGAGGTGTTCGAAGACCGCCAATGAGATGGAAAGATGACATCAGCCGTCATGCTGGTGTCAATTGGTTGCTCAGAGCACAAGGAGATGGAGGAGGCCTTCGTCCAGGAGTGGACGGGATAAGGCTGAGAAGAAGAAGAACAAGGTCAAATCAGAGAAACGTCCATTTCTAAATATGGAATCAGTAAAAATTATAAAGAGGAAAAGACTATATTGGATAGTAAAGAAATAAAAAAAGAATTAGTTGGCATGGCAGGCGTGGCACGCGTAACAAGTAACATATTCATAAAAAGGGTCTGTTCTCTCCCACCAGATCCCGCCGGGGGCAACGGCCACCTCTTAGACGCTTCCAAACGAAACAATTTTCACCTATTATTAAAAACTGGCCAAACCTTTTAGCGTTGGACCTATCTAAAGCCATGTTTCATACGAAGCGAGAATCATCGTATTTGAGTTTGTCTAGAAAAACAAATTGTTTTTGTAATTTGAAGTAATTTTTATTAATTTTTCAATTTATCTCGCGCCGATACTTTAACCTCCAGGACTCATTGCTTATATTATGTGCATTAAGCCGTTTGACTTCTGTGCGAGCATATTGCGTTCGATCCCCAGCAGAGGAGAAATTTGTTTCTTAAGCGATTCTAGTTTCTCTGGGCTGGAAAGTTTTCAAACTCTCTGTACACAATCAAATACAATGGTGGCCTTATTTTTTAATGACAATATCTTCCAACCAACTTAATCATATAACCAGTGTTTCCAGTGCAAAGGAGAAATATTTTATAAACATTTGAAACTTTCAACATTTGTGTATTACCGATGGTGGAAAAGATGAAGGTATAGGGAATTACCTTGCCTCGATATTTATTTGTGCTGGTTCTGTAATCTTTTCACCACATTCACAGCACAGTATGAAAACTTTGACACTTCACTAGTAATTCACAAGTTAATTAATTTCAGCGGATTTTGAAGATATAATTTTAAGAGCGGTGCGGTGCGGTGTGTTTGTCAAGATGACAGTTGATAGAATGAGAAAATTTATATGCAACAATACTTTTTTGCATATAGCTGGCAGGTATGTAGGTAGGTTGTTTTTAGGCCGAGGTAAACTAGGATAGGATAGGAAAGGTGTGTGTGTGTGTGTGTGTGTATATGCGTGTGTACCCAACTTTGCGTAACCAACCGATGATAATGCATGTTTCCGGCTTGATAAAATTGAACAGTTTTGTTTTTCAAACAATCTTAGTTTACATCGTTTCACAATAGATTATGTATTTGTTCTAGATTATGTATGTTATGTACAACTGCGTTTGGAATTATGTGTTTGACATTGGCTGTATGAAGAATGTAAAGAATCTAAGGACAGACGTGCAATATTCTTTTTATTCTTCGTTTCAACGCAAATAAAACATTGAGAAAGATGTGTCCTGGATTTGTTTTTTGATTTACTTGTTCAAAAGTTTTCATATGCTGTAACGTTTTGTATTTTTTTATGTATTAAAGAATGTTCACGTATGTATTTACAATGAAAATAGACTCCATTGAAATGAATCAAGTAATAATTGTCAACCTCTAAAGTATAAAATAGTTTACACAAACGCATGTAGAGTTTACTGATGGCTTCGATTTACTTTCTTCATATATTCTTAATTGGTATAATTTCAATTTAAAAGTTTCATCCGTGCTGAGGAAGTAGCAATCGCTTTGAAACCTATTGAATAAACCATTTTTGAAATATAAATTAGCTATAAACCACTTGTTTTTTGAGTCACTTCGCGACATGTTTCGGAAGTGCTGTCCTTCCATCGACCGGCGTGTCGAGACTAACATGTTGAATTTGTGTGTGTCTGTCTGTGAAGCGAGGGGGATGGCGGTTGAGGGTTGGTTGGGTTAGTGGGGGCATGCTCGACAAAAAACAAAAACAAAAAACAACTGACCAATACATATATCCATTCAACACCAACAACCTAAATACAGAACAAAAATGGAGAAAAATTCTTTACACAGGACCTATTTCTATAAAAATAAAAAATACACTGCCAACTAGTATCAAAGCTGCATTTTACACCAACAACAACATCAGTAGATCATTATTAAATTCTAAAACTAAAAGAAATTACAAAGAAAAAAGTGGAGTTTATAGAATAACATGTGGTGACTGTAATGAACACTACATAGGACAGACATCACGTAACCTAAATATAAGAATTAACGAACACAGAAGATGCTTAAACAACAATAATTTCTCAGAATTTGCTAACCACATTATCCAAACTAATCACTCTTTCAATAACCACAAACTAAAACTATTACATGAAACACAGAATAAAGGATACCGACTTAACAACTACGAAACGCTCGAAATACATAAACACATAAATTCCGGTAAAAAACTTATAAATAACCATACCTTTCATAACACTTCTCCAATACTTAATACATATATTCCCCATCAAAAACAAAAACACTTCACAATACCCCCCCTCCCCCCACTAACCCAACCAACCCTCAACCACCATCCCCCTCGCTTCACAGACAGACACACACAAATTCAACATGTTAGTCTCGACACGCTGGTCGATGGAAGGACAGCGCTTCCGAAACATGTCGCGAAGTGACTCAAAAAACAAGTGGTTTATAGCTAATTTATATTTCAAAAATGGTTTATATTTACTACCACAAAATATCCGCCGAATCATTAATCCTATTGTATAAAATTACCCATTCGTGCTTAATTTATAATTCATAAAATTATTATTATTAATATTACGAAAGTTGTTGTGTCAACAGAGTGAAAATCCTTTTCAAAATAACAAATAAAATATAACACAATGTTTTTCCGCAGATTCGATTTATTACGACCGAACGTATTCGCCGAGTTGACAAAACAAATCCAACACTACTTCGAATAATGTTGCCAAAAATGTGGGCAACGTTGGATTAGTCTTGTTGTTTCATTTAAACCTTTATAATGCCTAGACGCCTAAAAAATAATTGTTTCATTTTGGATTACATAACTAAAGAATATTTTCTATTAATTCTCTTATCTTAGGAATTTGGTGTCCTGCAGAAGATTTATCAACATTGTTTTAAAATATCGGTCGTATCCTGCCTCAACCGATTTCGTTCATCTATAGCACAAGTATTCATGCTTATTTTAGGGAACGTAGGAAGATGTATATGTACTTGTTTCACAAGGACATATTCGTTTTTTTTATTAAAATAAAATAAATAAAAAAGATAATGCAAATGCATTGATTTACGTTCACTACTCAATGTATTGCAAAGGATGTGTGATATATGACTTGATATTTTGTAGATCCTTGTCCGATAGATATATTTCTATTCAGAGTGAATATTATTATATAAAAATAGTCGAGGGTGAATCCTCCCCGTTTTGTAAATTAGTCCCCGAGGTCATATTTTACGACCAAATTATGTATATTTTCAATGATTTATACGAATTGTAATGAGAGGCACGCGATGCCTTTGAAATAATAACCAAGTTGTACGCAAAACAGTTTAGAAATTATTTTTATAAAGACTGATCTACATACGTCATAGAGATATAAATAAAATCATCGTTGTGTAAAATAATTTTATCACAGAATAAAAATATTTTGAACATTTTATAAACTTTTTATCAAATGCGAAATTATTGTTTTGTGGCTCCATCGTTAATTAATAACAATAAAATAACTTTGTATTAACCACTTTTTATTAGAACCAAGTCTACATGTTTCGACCTGAAGAAGGGAACTTTGTTCTCGAAACATGTAGACTTGGTTCTAATAAAAAGTGGTTAGTACAAAGTTATTTTATTGTTATTATTTTTTTATAAACTAACATTTATTTAACTTCAAAAGCATGTTGTTAGTTAAAAAGATCATCTAAATTAAATCGTTTCAGGTTTAAGTGATAAAAAATTAATATTTTTTAATTTTATTGTAAATTTTACTAAACTCAAGAAATAGCTAAATAATACTATTTATTTATCTATTTAACATATAATGTTTTAATACACAAATAGATATAATTCACTGGTATAGTAATTTTAATTTTTACAAATAGTTTTTTTTTGCAATGCCTCATCAAAAAAAATTACTATCTTGTGCTTGAAGAGGGAATCACTTCACTGACGAATTAAAATATCAAATGCAAATAAAATGAGGAATACAGACAATTGAACCTAATCTAAATACATATTCAAAAAAAAAGAAATACAGGCAATTGAAACATATCAATACAATAAAACGAAAACAACCAACCAATTTATTAAGAATGTTAGATGGAATTTTAATTTTTGTTTAAACTTTTTATATTCCCATATTATGTTTTTTTTTTGTTACCTACACAGAAAATAAATCGATATGCCTGTCAGAAATAGTAAAAAATATGATAAATAAAAGATTGGTACCGACATAAAAATATTTAGGTATAAATTTATTATACATAATGTTAGTAGTTGCGGATTTAATTCAAAAGATAGTGATAAAATATGCAATGTTATAATACAACTTTCGATTCCTTAAGGATATTATTTCTCTTAATAAATCACCGTATTAAGCCAAGACGCGGTAACTATATAGGAAGGAACATTTTATTTGGCGTAATGGACTTTTTGCATGCTATAAACACAAACTTAGAGGCTTCGCAGCATATATGTTATGCGTAGAACATTTTATGTGATTTTTGTGTGTGTGTGTGTCCCCTTTTTATCCGCTTGATTCACAGAGCCCTAATTTTCGATAAATAAAGAAAAAATTACATATTTATCATACATGGCCTTCATGGATCAGTTGGTTGGGTATCTGACTGCTGATCTAAAGGTCCCGGGTTCGATTCCCGGTGGAGACACAGTTTTTAATTGCGTTTTCAGTCTGGATCTGTGAGACGATTAATATCGTAAGTCTCCAGAATGTGGCAACTTGTTATTGGGTGCGTGTTAAATTAATATTTATTTATTTATTTATTTATTTATAAAGGCGCATCAACAGAAATCCAGCTTATAACTTTCATGTCAAAATATTTGTTTTTATCTATGAGTATGCTGGACTTCCAATAATGGATGCACACAACATTAATAAATTTCATGAGCTATTATTAAATTAAAGCATTAATTACACATATATATATATACTACATACATCCATTAAACAACAATTAGACATTTTAAGAAACAGTAAAAAATGAAAAAAATCCTTAACAGAATATGCAATAGCATTCAAACATCAAGTAAATTTTAATTTCAATTTAAATTTAAATTTCACGGAGACATTCTAAACCAACAGGCGTAACTTAACTTTTTCTTAAAAGCAGACAGCGAATCGGCAAACACGTCAAGATCAGGATACTCCCGTCCCTTGTCACCTCATTATACTGTCTACACATTCTTGGTATAGGACTGTAATACATAAAGCTAGTACGAAGCATGCTGACATGAAAGGTATTGGCAAATCTCAACGATCTTCTAGGAATGTTAAATTGTATGTATTGTAAAAGTCTCGAATCTATGATACCATTAACAATTTTGTGAAGTATAGTAAAGTCATGTATTTGTCGTCTAGTCTCGAGTTTAGTAGTTCCGAAATAGTCTAAACGTTCATCGTAAGTCCTCAACCTATTACACAGCCCTGCTCTATTTGTGATGACTCTTAAAAAATATTTTTGGACAGATTCTATCGGGTCGATGTCAACTCCATAGTGAGGACTCCAAACACATGAGTTGTATTCAAGTATGCTCTGCACCAGTGAACGGAACAGGGTGATCAGACTTTCATTTCTCTTGAAAGGTTTTGCTGTTCTCAAGACGAACCCTGCTGTTCGTCTTGCGCGAGCCACAATGTCGTCTATATGACACTTGAACGTCAGTCCAGAGTCAAATATTACCCCAAGATCCCGTATTGAGTCAACCCTTTTTAATGGAATATTGCCCAGCTTATAGTCGAAATGAATTGTTGTGCGTTTTCTGGAGAATCCTATAATTAAACATTTTTCGACGTTTAATTCCATTTTATTGGATTCGCACCACGTGTTGATAGCATCAAGGTTGGATTGTAAATGTAGACAGTCATTGAAGTTATTAATGTTCTTAAAGATCTTTAGGTCGTCTGCGTATAACAAACAATCACAACTAAGGATGGCCGGGAGATCATTTATGAAAATATTAAACAATAATGGGCCTAAGTGGGAACCCTGGGGGACACCCGACGTTACAGTGGAAGGCGAAGACTCAAAACCATTCACACATACAGTCTGGATTCTTCCACTTATGTAGGATTTCAGCCACCTTAGAAGATTGCCGTGAATTCCCGTCGCTTCTAACTTTTTATAGAGTATACCATGATCAACCTTATCAAACGCCTTACGGAAATCAGTATAGATTGTGTCTACCTGTTTGCGTCCACCAACAGTCAACTTAAGATAGTCAACATATTCCAGCAGGTTACTCGTTGTAGAACGCCCATTGATGAAACCATGCTGGGACGGACTGAGTAGCTGTTTGAAGTGATTAAGTATTCGACCGTATACTAGAGACTCAAATATCTTACCAAAGCTTGATAGAAGACTTATTGGGCGATAATTAGAAATATCTTCTCTATCGCCAGATTTATAAATTGGCGTTATGTTAGCCATCTTCCAGAGTTCAGGAAATTCCCCAGTTAACAGAGATTAGTCGTAAATAATATGCAAAGGCCTGGCAAGATGATCGGCACACTTTTTTATGAATGATGGTGGGATTTTATCAGGTCCCGGTCCCTTATTGGGATCGAGGTTAAGCATCTTGTCACGTACTTCCTTCTCGGACAAGCTAACAGAAAAGATAGAGTAACTAATCTCGTATGATTGGTTTGGGAGTACTACGTCAGCCTCCGTCGACGTATTAATACCAAAAACAGATGAAAAATACTTTGAAAATAATTCCACAATTTCATGACCATTAGATGAAGATACATTGCTTAAGTGCATTACACGAGGAATCGCTTGTGAGCTTTTCTTAGATTTAATAAACCCCCAAAAACTTTTCATGTTACTCTTTATTGAGTCCTCAACATTAGCGATGTATGATCTATAGCATTCTCTTATAAGTCTTTTAGATCTGGATCTCAATAAAGAGAAGGTGTTATAATCTATGAGATTACCAAAACGTTTGAATCTATGGTGAAACTTATCCTTCTCCCTCAAAACTCTGATCAGAGCACCACTGAACCAATTGGGATAAGCTCTCGATGTCCGTCTATATATTGGTGTATGTTTGTCAATTATCTCCCAGATATTGTTATAAAAGTATTCCACACAATGGTTTATGTCCATGCCCGTTAGTACATTCCAGTCAATGAGTGACAATTCTTTAATACATTCGTTATAGTCAGTTTTGTTAAAATTATATTTCAAAGAGTCAGGGTCTGTACGCAGGCACCTACCCCGACCAACTCTAACCTCGATTTCAAGAGGAGGGTGATAATCATCGACCATGACCAATGGCTGGGCTGCTTTAACGGTAATTGTCTTGATATCACTCAAAACCAAATCAAGAGTTCTGGAACTGGCGTTCAAAACACCATTGAATTGAAATAAACCCGACGAGGAAATAAAATCAAGGAATGACGATACCTTGAGGCTAGCAGAGCCCGTCGGTGATAGAAGTTCTGGTCGAGGTGTCCATGATATGCTGGGTAAATTAAAGTCGCCGACTAAAATGTTATAAGTATTGGAATTGGTATTAATGCAAATTGTGTTTACCTTGTCATGGAATGACTTGAGCCTTTCAGAGGACTCATCAGGTGGCAAATACACCAAGCCCAGGTTAAATGATGTACTGTCCGCTTTAGAAAGCTTTAGACAAATCCAAAGATCATTAACACATGTCTGCCAATCGCGTCTCTGAACAACAAAAAGATCCTTTCTGACAGCGATCAATACTCCACCTCCTATACGCTTATCAGAAGTTTCTATTGAGCGATCTCGTCTAAAAACATTGTACCTTTCATCAATTAGCTCGCTATCGGAAATATGTTGGTTCAGCCATGTCTCCGTGAGGCATATAACATCATAGCAATTATTCAAAACTTCCAACATAAACTCCTGCAATTTGTTCTTGATACTTCTAACATTCTGATAGTAAATCGAGATTGCCATAAAAAAAGAAAAATTGTTCAAAATAATACATGCATAAAATTGTCAAAGGAAAAGATGAACGAAATTTTAACGATAAAACAAACAAAATATATTTGAAATCACAAGAATCTAAACAATCAAGAATTGCTGAAGGTAAAGAATTGCAGGAGTAAGAATCGGATTTATTCCAAGAAAAAAGTACTTGTATGAAATTAGTAAAGCTTGCCATTACAAAGACCATGCATATAGATTCAAAATCTTTAAAACCTACCGGCAACTGCTCAAATTTTAAATCGTTTAGGTACGAAGAAGAAAATACATTTTGTATAAATTCATTAAAATGCGCTGCAAACAAAACAAATTTGAAGTCTGTTGAAGATAACATCTCATCGTTCAAATTCCTAAAACTTGTTGAAAACAATGCCAAGCAAAAAATCGCAAAAGTTCGATGAAAAAAATATATGATTAAATTTATAAAGCCTGCCGTAAAAAAGACAGTACATATACAGTGAAAGCCATCAAAACCAGCCGATAACGGCATGTACCTTATTAAATTCTTCAAGTACGATGGAGCAAATACACTTTGTACAGAAACTACATGTTGTATAAAGCTATTAAAGTCCGCTGCAGATAAAATAAAATAAAACATATTCAAAATCACAAGAAAAATGTTGAGACAGTGCATTTTTGAAATTATTGAAATTAACTGGTAATAAACTATAGTAAAAATGATGGAAAAGCGTACTAAACAGCACAAGCTTATAAAGTTGTTAAAATCTGTTAAACACAGAACACACTCACATGCAAGATTACAAAAATGCATAAGTTTGAAAACATGAAAATACGTTGCAAATGCAATATATTTAAGATCACATAAGACTGTTGAGAGCATTACTTTTATAAAGTTGTTAAAATCTATTGAATGCAAACGACAGTCAAGATCGTTAAAGTCTGATTCTGATGAGAAAAGTGTATGCATATTATTATTATTAAAAACCTTTGATAAATAGTATGATTTACTCAAGATCATTAAAAACTGATGAGAACAGCACCTGTTTGAATTGAATAGAGTCTGAAGTTGAAATGACATAGAAGAGAAAGTAAAAAGCTATTGTGTACCAGGCTCAGTCGGGATAAGCCTACTAAGAGTCTCTTTACTAGAAACAAGAATTGGTGGGGACGTATCATTTTTTCTAATGAATACTCTTCCCTGCTTCAACCAAAAGTACTTGTATCCATGTTCCCTGGCGAATTTCCGGGTGGCCGCGTGAATTTCTCTATTAAAGGAAGAAAGATGCTCTTGCACATATATAGGTTGCGGACGTCCTGCCAGGCCCATGTGTCCCGTGTTTAATTTCCCATTAGGAGCAGAGCTTTTTTTATTGAAATCTCTCACTTTTGAGAGCAGATTATTTCTCAACTTGCTATTTTGCAAGGTTAATATTATTGTCCTTGGTCTGTCCCTATTCTGACCGGATAGAGGTCGCACTCTGTGACACGATACTATGCCATCATCATGCATCTCCAAACCAATTGAAAGTTACATGCCGTTTACCATAGTAAATAAATCCTCGTCCCGGTGCTCAGGGACCATGTGAATCTCCACGTTGTTGTTCCTCATAGTCTGCTCAATTTCGTTAACTCTTTGCTTAAGCTCATTTTTCTCCTCCTTGAGTTTTATGTTCTCTTGTGTGAGGTTACAAATTGTTCGAGTGTTCAATGCGCAAGCTTCATTGAGTCTGTCATATTCGTTTGATATGTATTCCAAAGAAGATTTCACTTCGTCCAATGCGTTCAGTCGCTCCCGAATTCTAGCCATCTCCTCCGTTATAGCTCGCTTAACTAGTTCCTCGAATTTCGTCACGAGATCTTTTGTAAAGGCATCGAGTCTAGAGTTAATGTATGATACAGTGAGATCCTCAGCTGAGTCAGCGGATATACTTTGAGCTGTCAACGATGAGACGGATGAAGCTCTCAATCTAGTAGCCGGGTTGATGATAGATGATTTTTCTGCGGGAGGAGTGGATGAGGTTGAAGCTGATCTTGGATCCTTCGTCTTACATTTCAAACACTTCCAATGTGCACGAGAAATCATTGACATTTTTTTGAAGTAACCAGCCGTCGTATCCATACAAGAGAAGTGGAATGTTTCGTAACAGCGTGAGCACTTCAGGCATTTTGATGGACTCAAATCATTAGAGCACTGACAGCACTTCATAATAAATTAAAGTAATAGGTATATATCTATTTTAAGACTGTAGGCTGTAGTTGAATGAACACTGGCCGATTACTATATCCTTTACCCCACTTTTTGACATAGTACCTGTTAGTTGCCCGAGAAGCAATAAATAATAATAATAATACACACATACATACATAGGTACTATCGAGGTGTTTACATCTTCGGGTTAGGAAACAAATTACTAACCTCCGCACTATTCAATCATTTATGGAAAAGTCGCAGTCACCTACCCCACTCCATAGGGAACGTTATAGAACTAAAGTGTTCTGTTCATCCCCGGAGCGGCTGCTCGTCGGACGAAACAAGAACTACCACCATGCATATTTCATACCACTGCCACTAAGAGTCCAACCACACCCGTGAAGGCCCGTGAATCATAGCAAGGGTTACCCTCCCAGCAGCTCCACGAACAACAGACTGCAACAGGGAGCCTCCACCACGCCCCCGTAGTACTTTCAGTTCTTCGATTTCCACACCAGGCGCAGCGTCAGCTGCACCTGTCTCGTCATCAGCTCGGGTACCGCCGAGTGGGTCGTGCCGACCAATCATCACGGGGGGCTCCTCCACCCCTTAGTACTCATGTTGGCGAATTTCAGGTACACCACCGGACAGTACTTTCAGTGCTTCGATTTCCATCGCCCGATGATGCAGACTTACTCATCGCCACGTTTGATGAGTCACCGCCGAGCGAGGCATTAAGGCGTCTGCCCTGCTCTTCCATAGGTAAGAATTGAAGAGGGTACTGACCTGTTACCCAGAATCCTAGGGTGGGGCTGCAGCCACCCTCAACTTTACTGGCTAGGCCCCTATGGCCGCAACCTAGCCAACTATTCTATCATGACATACATGTTTTGTATAGAAAACGAAATATCTTAAAATATTTGAGTTTCTAGTTTGGTATATTTTACAACTATAGGTACATACTATCGCCATTGACAGTTGGGTCTCATGTGCTACATGCAACTAGTGATATTAGGTGGTGATGCTCCTAATACCAAAAAAAATAATAAATAGTAGAATTCAAGAGATTTTTCATTCATAGACAAACTGTAGCCACTAATCATAGAATGAATTCATGCTTTCCACGCATTTTTAAGCAGTATAACACAAAGTTTTACGACATTGATATAGGTACTCAACAGCACATATCCGAATATCGCAGGAGTAAATCAGCAAAAACGCAGTGATACGAGGCATGGAATACCAATCCCCTTTATTCTTTACTTATCTTGTTTATATTCTTTGTTATTTTTTTTTTGATGCTGCATAGGTAGGTACTTTAATTTTAATTTAGTTTTTAACTCACTCCACTGTATATGTTTTTTTAATCTAACTTGTTTTTTTTATATTACGTATGTTCTGGGAACTATTTTGGCAAATTACTGATATTTGTAATTGTTTTTATTTATGGATTATAAATTGCTGCATGTTTCCCCCTAAATTAAATAAATAAACTGTGCAATGGTCAAAAGTGACAAAACAAAGTCCTATTTATCAATTGGCATTTTTTTGTCGTATATGTAGTTACACCAATTTTATAACAATGTCCGTCAACAAAATATCTTTCTCTCGTTAATACGAACTACATTGCATCGCTCACATGAGGAAATGGATACCTACCAAACAGTACCTTTTTTTAACATCCTGAAATGAACCGTTATTTAATAAAATATTTAATCTCGCTAATAAGGACGCTTTTTCAGTTTCAATGATATGTAATTAAATGTCACTACCAGCTTTTAATTGTAAGACCCGCGATACTCAATTTCGAGAGTTAATAAATTTTTAGCAAAAAAATGACGAAAAACATTTTTTCCATTATATGATGGGAATTGGGCGGATATGAGAGTTGTTATTTTTCGTTATTAAATACATAGTTGGTTTTGTGCGAATAAGAAACGGATTTTCTTTCTGATCTTAAACATCTGGCTTTCGTGTCCTGAGATGTTATACTGTTAATAAGTAACTCATTGCTTCCGTTATATGTTCCTCATAAAGAATACAAAATAGCTACTTAAAGTTCGTTGCTGAATAAGTTTTAGGTTTCGTTTTTCGATGAGGTATGTATGACTTTTAATATTTCAAAATAAACTTTAATGCGATTAGTAAAATGATTTTCTGCCAACCAAATAAAACTTTAATTTTTTTTCTTTCATGTTACTAGCAAAGAATAATAATAAAACTATAGAATACTCATTCCCATACAATACCTCGCTGAAAAAGTGAAACCGTTTTATTGGCCGGCTTGTGTCAATATACCTATGTATGTATGACTCTTCTGGTAGACATTGTTCGTATAGTACTACTCGTTATGACTGCGTAAATAATTTTGCAAGCAGTTAAATAATTCCCTATTTGGAGAACGTATCAAGCAGACGGCCAAATGATTACTGAATGCTAGAAGCAAAATGTTGACCAAATTAGTCAACATAAAGCAGTCACGTTTACTGCAGGCTAAAGAGTATTCTATACTATTATTATTCTATGGTTACTGGTTAGTTGAAAGAAATTTGCACCGGGTGAAAGGAAGTCTTAGATATATTTATTTATTTATTTAATATTGCTTCTCGGGCAACTAACAGGTACTATGTCAAATATTAATTTAACACGTACCCAATAACAAGTTGCCACATTCTGGAGACTTTCGATATTAATCGTCTCACAGATCCAGACTGAAAACACAATTAAAAACTGTGTCTCCACCGGGAATCGAACCCGGGACCTTTGGATCAGCAGTCAGATACCCAACCAACTGAGCCACGAAGGCCGACATAATTAAAAGAACCCTCCATAATATATCGTTTGGAAAGGCTGTCCGTGTCTTAATGTAAAACTAATATTCATTATGATCAAATCCTATATAATAATATTCATTCTCGAGCCAATATCTACATGCGTTGGTAAGTAATTGTCTTCATTCTTGAAACTTTTTGAAATGAAATTATTTTATTTCCATTGTTTACACAAAACACAAACAAAAAAGTAACAATAATATAAAAAAACACATATAATAAACCTTTTCAGTGTTATTTATAAAAATAAAAATGGTTCAATTGAACTCGGTTCAAAGTCTTATTCTGAAATTCAAATATTCTCATATAAAAATAAATAATTATTGTATAAGAATATTTGAATTTCAGAATAAGACTTTGAACCGGGTTCAATTGAACCAAATTTATTTTTATAAATAACACTGAATATGTACTGTAGATAAACATAATAATATTATATATTTTTTTTTATTACATATACCAAAATTTACATAATTTCATAAAAGCAACATAACAAACAAATTTTTTTGGTTTGGACCACCTCACTAGGCCAGGCTTGTTCCGAGGTGGTAGACTAGTTATATAATATTAATTACTAAGTCATTGTAAGCTGTTATATAATATAATTGTGTAGCCCACTTATTGAGTCCGATGTTAGTAGTTTTGTCATGTATGTTGTTATGAATTGAGAATTTGTTGACAATAATTGATCCCTTTGTTATATATAACCATGTTTGTATTGTATGTTTAAGTCTTGTATTTTCTATTAAATGTATGTTCATTATATCTTTTGCAACTATATTTAGGATCTTTGGAGCCAAGTATTGATAATGTCTTTGTCCGTATGTAGTGTCTGTGTCTTGTGATTCCCGGACAATTGGCCGTAGCCGATTGGCCGTGGACAATTGGCCGTACGCCCTTTTTACCGTATGGACAGTTGACCGTGAGGACAGTTGGCCGTGAGGACAATTGGCCGTGGGGACAGTTGGCCGTGAGGACAATTGGCCGTGGGGACAGTTGGCCGTGAGGACAATTGCCCGTGGGGACAGTTGGCCGTGAGGACAATTGGCCGTGGGGACAGTTGGCCGTGAGGACAATTGGCCGTGGGGATAGTTGATCGTACGGACAATTGACCGTGAGGACAATTTATCGTATGGACAATTGACCGTATGGACAATTCACCGTGCGGAAACTATTTTTTTGGTTTTTCAAGATGGATATTGATTCATACTAATTAAAAGGTGGAGATTTCGAAATAATTTAAACTTCTTTGTTTTCTTTTGAAATTACGAGAAAACAATATGGCGACCACGATTTAAAGGTAGTTTTTCAAAATGAATTGCTTCATTTTCAGATTTAATTTGACGTTTTTTAAATAATTTTAAATACCTTAAGTGCGTTCGAATATAATGAATATTTAGATGGGTCGATGGCAGCACGGTTAGCGCGCTGGGCTAGTAATCCAGTGGTCGCGAGTTCGAATCCTGCCTCGACCGATTTCGTTCGCCTATAGCACAAGCATTTATTTGCTTATTTTAGGGAACGTAGGAAGATGTATATGTACTTGTTTAACAAGGAAATATTCATTTTTTAAAAAGAGAAAATCGAAAAATAAAAAAAAACAAGAAGAAGTTTAAGAACAGACGTCTTCTTATATCTCAAAATGTAGCAAATTAAATCTCGATAAACCCAACATAATCATTCACTTTGAAAACTAATGCTTAAATCACGGCCGCCATATTGGTTTCTCATCATTTCAAAAGAAAACAAAGAAGTTTAAATTGTTTCGAAATCTACAACTTCTTATTAGTATAAATCGATATCCATCTCGAAAAATGATAAAAAAGAACAAGAAGAAGTCTAAAAACAGACGTCTTCTTATATCTCAAAATATAGCAAATTAGAACTACATAAATACCGCTTATTTTGTAAAATTTCGTTTTAATCACTGTCGACATATTGGATTTCTCCTAGTATCTTGAAATAAAAAAATAAGGCAATAAGTTCGTCGCCATAAACGAACATTTTTTTATTCACGCAATTTATTTAACTCAAACGAAAAAAGAAAGAAAAATTTTCTGTTGCTAAAAATAGTTTCCGCACGGTGAATTGTCCATACGGTGAATTGTCCATACGATAAATTGTCCTCACGGTCAATAGTCCGTACGATGAACTGTCCCCACGGCCAATTGTCCTCACGGCCAACTGTCCCCACGGCCAATTGTCCTTACGGCCAACTGTCCCCACCGCCAATTGTCCTCACGGCCAACTGTCCTCACGGTCAATTGTCCTCACGATAAATTGTCCATACGGTAAAAAGGGCGTACGGCCAATTGTCCACGGCCAATCGGCTACGGCCAATTGTCCGGACACGTGTGTCTTGTATCGTGAGAATTTTGAGCAATGATATGGTTTTTCTTATCATTTATATGTACGTTAACATAACTTTTCCTATTTTCTGACTGACTAAATGAGAATGTTGATCAGTGATATGGTTTTTCTTTTCATTTATATGTACGTAAACATAACTTTTCCTATTTGCTGACTGACTATATGAGACTGTTCTGAAGCCTTTTGAATTTTATCAACGGTTTCATGTTTTTAATAGCAAAATAATTAATAGATATAATTTTAAAAAAAATAAAACAAAAATATATAGTGATCCCTCGGTTTTTTGAACCTATAAAATTGAAATGGAAATGATGAATGGCACCAAGCTATGGTAGAGATTCTCAGGTCATAAAGGCACTACACTAGATTGCACTACATAACTATGTATGTTGTTGATACCATGGTTATTTCTAGATGGAAATTTTCTGTCGAATATAATTATTTATATTGGTATTATAAGTTATCGAAGTTGTATTGTTTGCAATTTTAATGAATACCTAAAGTTCTATTTTAGTTTTATATTTACCCGAATAAGTATGCATTGGAATGTTGTACTCCGGAAACGAAGGCATTTTCTGTGGGCACCTACTGACTAACAATGTTTTGGGAAACAGGTGATATGGTTTAAAGACTTATAATTCATTTGCAAAAAAACGCCAATTAACTCCAACATCGTATGTAATAATAGATCGTCGTAAAAACCATAGCTATTTCAATCTTATTTAATAGGCTATTTTTGTTTAATAGTGTTTCACAAAGATATGCGCCCGAAGTTTTTTTTTATAAGATAAAAGTAAGTAAAGAAACGTCTCCTAAAAACCTACAATAAAAATATTAAAACGCCATCTTCTTGAGATGCCTTGCCAGGTTCTCCCGATGCGATGTTGGCACTTGGACAAATGCTTCTCTATTTTTTAATACCTATACAGGCTCTAATATCGTTCAAACGATAAAAATAGGGAGGCTCCGCTGGTTAGGACATGTGCATCGCATGGAAGATGACCAGACACCAAAAAGAATCCTACGCGTCCTACAAGTCAACGCATCCTACGAGTCAACGCGTCCGGAGGGTAGAAGGCGTGTGGGAAGGCCGAAACTGCGATGGATGGATGGAGTTGAGCGGGACCTTCAAATAGCCGGTGTGCGGAATTGGAGAGAAAAGGCCATGGATAGGGTGCAATGGAGATGATTCCTTGAGGAGGCCAAGGCCCATCCTGGGCTGTGGAGCCACTGATGATGATGATGATGATCCAGGCTCTAATATTTCGGAGCCCAGGCATGTTTCTTCTGCCCATACCTCTTGGAAGTTTGGCAGGAGCGCTGGGATAGAGGAGGAACTGCTAGGGTAACCTATAAGTTCTTCCCTGACCTAAGAAAGAGGATGAGTATGAAAACGCTGGCACTGAGCCATCATGCGGTGCAGCTCGTGTCAGGACACGGTGAGCTTAAAGGCCGACTCTTTGAGTTAGGCCTAGCGGCGGATCCGTGGTGTGCTTGTGGTACCGGTGCCCAGAATGCTGAGCATATACTTTGGGAGTGCCCTTTGTTGATGGACGCCAGGGAGAATTTGATAGGAGGTATGTGTGCTGGCACCGCCCGACCAGTCTGGTTTGGCGAAGTGCTGGAGAACTATCACAATGTTGCTCGTTTCGAAGAGTTTATTGATGTGTGGGTTTCACGCTGGGATGAGCTCCGAAGACCGGGTTTTCCCCCGGTCGAGAATCTCGTACAGTGATGGGCCTGATCTGGCCTGGAGTGGTGCTGTGGCGGAGTGGTCGATGACTCGTTGACGTTTCGTGCCGTCCTTTCTCCCTTCGTGGAGGTGTCTGATTAAGTGCCCCCGTCTGGGTGGGTCCTCCTTTCTCGCGTCGAGGTTAGCTATCGCACCTGGTGATGCGGGTGCGATGGCTCTTATGGAACGTCGGGACGCCTCTATCCTGACTCATTCACCCATTAGTTTAAGACTAAGACAGTAGTATTAAGATAATTAGTTTGTTAGATATTTAGTTATATTATGATATTTATAAGTAGTTATAAGTACCTAGAAATTAAGATTAGTTTTAATTAGTAAGATGCATTAGGTAGGCTTCATCCTCGAATGAGGGCACTGAGAGTCCATAATTTAGCAGGCGGGGTTTGTTGGGAGGAGCCCATCCGGCAAACCCCGAGCCCGCCTGCGTAAAAAGATTTGCAAGTAAGTGCGGGTAAAGAGGTGCTAACGCGCCTGAGATACCCGGGTAAGCGGTGGTTGACTTTCAGTGCCCATACCACAATTTCCCTCGATGATGAGCTGATGCACCGAATACTTTCCTCTAATTGTTTCATCTGAGTAGGTATGTGGCCAAGATATGAAATTTTCCTGTCTCTCCTGTCCCCACCGTTTCTTTATTGTTTTTGTTTTTATATGTAATCATATTTTTATTATATGTTGTAGTCATAAAAATTTTGGTACATATCATAAATAAAATGGTTTTCTCCAAGTGAATATGGTTACTTTGGAAGATATTGCCATTTGGCAATAAGCCCGCTATTATACTGTGCCCATGTGCTCGAGAAGCTTTAAAATAAATAAATTAATCAATTAATTTAAAAATAATTACATAGATACCCTACGATCTGTCGAGTGGGTGTAGGTAATATATATTTTTCCTCGATTGTAACTCTAAATTTTAATTTACTTTTATTTCATTTAAATCCTTTATATTCGAATATAGGTCATTGCGTTTAATTCGATTGCTTTACTATATATATTTTTCAGCATATTATGTTTTTTAATGAACTCTAATACCTGAGGATAGTAACAGAGAAGCACTCCTTATTTGTACAACACTTAAACAATATTATTATCAAAATGTGTCCATAAATTTGATAAAGTCCATTATTAACAATTAATGGATACACGCGACCAAAAAATTCTTCCGCGAACTTATTCCGTGTTTTTTCATCGCATAAATCATCAAGACTACCTCAGGCGAGATACTTTTATACAATCTGAATAATAACGATTTTATATTAATACGACTTTATAACGCTGTGGCACAGTTTGTTAGCCGCTTGGTTTCCTGGGTTCGATCCCCAGCAGAGGAGAAATTTATTTAAATTCATTTCTCATGCTAATGTTGATTCTCTGGGCTGGAAACACTGGTTGGTTGGAAGAAATTGCCATACGGTAATAAGCTCGCTACTTGTGCGGGGTGCAAGGAAGTGTTCATTATTATTATTATTAATAATTTCATTTTCCTGAAATAAATTCACAAATAGTTAGGTTAGGTTAGGTTGGGTTAGGTTAGGTTTGGTTTGGTTAGATAATACATATATTGCTGCATACTGGCTCTGTCGTAGAAATAAAGCTGTGTGTCAGAAAATTCAAAAGCTACTGCCAGTAAGCTAGGGCGATAAGTGGACAAAGACAGCAGTGCTGACTTGGAGACCTCGTTCGAGAAAGAGAGGTGTGTGGCGACCACGGGTGAGATGTAATGATGATATCAAACAGCTTGATGACACGTCCTGGACGCAGACTGCTAAGGACAGGACGACATGGAGGCAAATACCGGAGAAGCTGAAATGGGCCGAGCAAGAAAATAAAAATAAATAAATAACACGCATTTGTTATAAAATGTACGATTAAACTAATGACGTCCTTCTCTCATTCCGTCAATCTTCTATGGAGGTTTATTCGGGTTTTGTTTTAAAATGAATCGATTTGCGATAATCGCACATTTAGAACGACGATAAGTTAGGCGATATCGTGACTCGAGTCGTTTAAACGAATCATCGGGGTGGCAAGGACCAAGTCAATTAGAGCGAGATACAATATTATACAATCGTCCATATTATAAAGGTAGGTACTGCAAAATTTACAATCAAAATATAAATAATTACATATTTGTCGGCGTACCAGCGGGATACACTTTAAATCAACAGTCAACCTTCGACTTATAATGTGGTTTATACTATTTTAATGCTTTCAGTTGCGTAAATAATGCTTTTATGAAGTTTTGTTTATGTGTAATAATTTATGTAGGTTTATTAAAATAATTTACGCTATTTCGTTTACATATGTGATAATTTACCAAAGAAAGAAATTAATAAAATTCAGTCAGTTTTCAATGCTGCAGCCAGACTCATCACTGGAGCCTCCAAATTTTCTCACATCTCTCACCATCTTCCTACATTGGCTTAAAGTCCCCGAAAGAATTGAATATAAGCTCTGTCTCATAATCTTTAAAGCACTTCGTGGTATGGCTCCTACTTACCTCTCCGAACTGTGCATTCCGCTTTCAATAAATGACAGACAATCATCACTTCGTTCTGCCTCTTCACCCATGGTTGGGAAATTAGTTGAAATAAACAGGGTGCACACAACTAATTTCGGTGATCGTGCATTTGCTGTGGCTGGACCAAATGCATGGAATAAGCTCCCACACACACTCAGACAAACCGAAAATATATCTTCGTTCAGGAAAAAACTCAAAACGCACCTTTTTCGCAAATCTTACCAGAGCCGAAACGATACAACGTAATCATTTTTTCAGCGCCCTTGAGGTGAGATATTCACAAAAACGGCGCTATATAAACTATCCAAATTTATTATTTATAATGCAGGTAGTGTACATAGTTTCACTCTTTGCTGCATTGTAATTTCAAATCACCAATTACATTGTAAGTGGTAATTTGTAATTTTGTAATGATTTTTTTTACATATTTTACAAATAATTAACTTTTTTTCATTTAATTTAGTATATCGATCCACATTTTTACTAAATTAAAATTAAAATACCTACTAAGTTATGTTTTGTTTATTTCTTCTGATATATGAAGCGTTTAGTGCAAGGTGCATTGTCAGTATATTTTATTTATTTATTTATCTTTAAAGGTAGCAAAAATACAAAATAATACATAATTTTCGACCTCACTAGGGCTGGCCTGTATTGAGGTAGATAATTTAACATAAAATAGTAAAGACAGTGTATAAAAAAGTTGAACTAAAAAGAAATATCAATTAACAAAACACAATTAAATACAAGCAGTTACCCACAGTTGGGTACCTGAGGTGAAAACTGCAACAATAATCAAACAATCTCAAATGTAGGCTCACTATATACAAGTCAACAAATACATAGTAGGTACCATTATACAAACAAACAAAAGATAGAGTGACCATAATTTTAATTTGAATGTTTCTAATGAAACATTTGCCTTGGGACGGCAATATTTTTCAAACGCGTCCACCACGTGTTCTAAATTGTCTTTGAACTTTGTTTCTAGGTTATTGTATATGTCCAATCCTTTATCATCTACTGCATTTAATAATATTGCAATTTTTAACTCCTCTTCCTTTAATTTTTCTTTACCAGACGCCTTCATATATATATAAATCTTTGTTTCCAAAGCGGCCATTTTTCTGCCCGGTCATCTGAGCCGAATTGGAATGTTTTTATATTTATCTGCTCCATTAAGTTCATAATTATGAAACCGTATAATAATTAATATTATCACTTTTTTTTCCTTTTTTATATATTTAACACTGTTAACACACCTGACACCATGATTTAAATATTATAATAAATTAAAACACATTGTGTGACAGTCAGTTTAGGTTGAAAATTAACCTTCATCTTTTTTATTTTAAAACCATAGCAGCAAAAAACATTATAAAAATTATAGAAATAAAACAATGATAAATGTTCCACATTTAAATATTTTAACACATCGAATCCAACAATAATAATTTTCCATAGATTACACAACAGATATAAGGCTGTAAATAGAGTTTATTTAAAAATCGTAGGTATCAGTTTCAGCCTTTTAGATGAGCTTTATATTAAAGTAATCAATTTTTACTCTCCTAAAGATGTGCTTGATGTTAATCGTGCAGTTTTTATTTTAATTAAATATAACCTATATAAGTATTTATTTTGAGAGTAATTTAAAATAAATTGTGTCCTCTCAACAGCGGAGAGAAAAACTCTGGACTGCGATTGGACTCTGGAGCGGCACCATGGATGGAATCTATTGAAAGTATCGGAGTTGGAGAGCACTTACCATACGCTCTATGGAAGACCCTCAATAGACTCAGGGTCGGCGTCACCAGATGTAAAAAAACCTGCAAAGGTGGGGTTACCTA
Organism: Molanna angustata; assembly: GCA_963576475.1. NCBI lineage: Eukaryota > Metazoa > Arthropoda > Insecta > Trichoptera > Molannidae > Molanna > Molanna angustata. The sequence continues at coordinate 6,500,538 of OY754969.1, forward strand.
TCTGCATCAGATGACATCCGATGCGAAAGTGTCGTAACCCAGGCCACTTGCTGATGTGTCCACTGATGGGGGTGGTCTGTAGTCCTGGGGATCTGATTATGACAAATTACAACGCCATGTCAGTCGCTGCTTATTGGAGTAGTAGAGCTTAGCCAGACACGAAAAAGAAAGAAAAAATTGAGTTTTTATTCTTTGAATTATCTATATAATTTTTTTAATGTTAATTTTTTCCTGATCGCAATGTTGAAATAAGGAAAACATGTGAAATAGAGGACATCGTTCGGTGGAGTAGATCCAGAAGAAGACATTGGAGGGACCACGTAGCCAGAATGGACAGTGATAGACTTGCGTATATAGCAGCAAATGAACATGTGGAATAGAGGACATCGTTCGGTGGAGTAGATCCAGAAGAAGACATTGGAGGGACCACGTAGTCAGAATGGACAGTGATAGACTTGCGTATATAGCAGCAAATGAAATCCCTTCTGGTCGCCGTCTCCCGGAATACCATCAAAGAAATAGAAGGATAGTTGGACTTTGTCATCTCGGGAGGCATAGTTTTTGAATTGAAGACCAACAGTTCTACTAAACGAATCTGAATATCTGTTTTGCAAGGTCATTATTTACATGAAAATACTAATTTTGTACATATCGGTATCCGATGTTAACGGATAAAATATTCCTTTTACAAAATGAGTTTAGACAACGTAATATCCGAACTCAGACTATAACATATGTCTTGCTGAATGTAATAATATATTATGTACTTCAACAACGAGCTGAAGAATTTTATGAAATAACCTACATAGATGTACCAATAAATATATATTTTGTTATTTTTCAATGAATTAAAAAAAATAATTACCAAGTAATTGGTACTTAGGGGGCAGGTGTTAAATAAGTTATTTAAATGTATAAAGATATTGATCAGACGGCAAATATGCGTGTAATAAAAATATTACACAAGTATTTTGTTAAGAGGTGAACAAATGGGGCAACTTACAATAAATTTATTCAATAATGAACAAAACATCTTCTCCAAATCATACGCAGCATTCAAACATGAAATACGACACATTCAAAAATCATCACAACACGCGATGACATAATACATATACATACACATACACCACTTTTATTTTTGAATTATAGCTTCTTAATTTTTAATTTCAATATTTAACTATTCTTATGTTTTTATATAATAATTGTTTTTTTTGGTCCCCTAATGTTATTGTATAATCAATTTCTTAACTATTTCATTTCCTTAATGTTATTTCTATATTAATTCTTTACTTGTTTTTATGACTTATGGCCTTTTATTTGTTATTGTGTTACTCTGCAAACTACATTGTGAATACCTACTGTAAGGTTGCAGATAAACGTCGACTTAACATATTGCTATTAGTTATACACATTTATATTCTGTAACTGTTTGTTTTCCTTAATGTATAAAATAAAAAAAAATTAAAAAAAAACTTTCAAATGTGTTTTTCATTTCTCTATTAAAATTATAACAATATATATTATGAGGTTTACTATTAAATAATACGATACGAGGTGCAGAAAATAACTAAGCGATACTTCTTTGATACAGGACTAAAGGAACGAATAAAGATTGGTAGCCTTGCCGGCAGTTTATAGGCAGCAAGGAGGCGACTGGCTTAAAATACACCACTGCTCATTTTACCAAGGTCAGATGAGTTATCAAAAATAACAACAAACGCGAAAATTTTCAACATCAAAAATAATGAATAGTGTTAAAAATCATACAACTACGTAAATAATATGTTGAGAAATAATATATTTGAAAAATATGATCAAATGCGAATACATAATTAACTTATTCCTAACCTCAAATGACAAAGGTTTTGATAACGTTTTTCCTGAAACCAATTTTCATTCAAAAGCAACTCACTCACCCAAGTCACTATTACCTTTAAAGACTAACTAAACCTAACCGAAAATTATACTGGATGCAATAAAATACGTCAGCGAAATAAAAGTATGATTTGTACGTAAATCTACATTCCCCTTAATTTTTTGATTAGGTTCAGTCAATACTTAATAATAATTGCTTCATAAATTGGATGGAAATTGGTTGCATGAAAAATGTCTTCAACACCTTTGTTATTTGAGATTAGGAATAAGTTTATTGTGTATTCGCATTTGATCGCATTTTTCAAATAAATTATTATTTTTTTTTATTTGGTTTATTTGGGACAATAACAGCATTATTAAGTAATATGAACATAAAACAATGAGTAATAAATCAAGGCCAAAAAAAATGTAAACAAAGTACGTATTTACAGTTGATTCTGAAAAAGACTAATACTATATACTAAAAAAATTAGAAAAATATATGAGTTAAAAAAAATATGTCAAAAGCAACAAGGATAATGGCTGAGGTGGGGGAGGAACTGTAGGAATAGAAATAGAAAAGTGGAGGAATGTGAGAGGTAGAGCAACTGATGGTATGTCACAACACCTTTCGTCATTATTATGATATCCGCCCGCACTCGCACCTTACTCTCTCTCGGAAGGAAGAATATGTCTATATCACTAAATCTTTCATTATATTGTCGACAAATTCGAGGGATAGTTATATTTCTGAACATATTATTTGCATAGTTGTATGATACCTTCTATTTTTAATACTACTCATTATTTTTTATTTTGTAAATTTTCGCGTTTAATGTCAACTTTGACGGCTCATCCGATCTTGGTAAAAATGAGCTGTGGTGTATTCTAAGGTCAGTGAGAAAGGCGCTAGGTTGTTGCACGTGAATGATTAGAGATGGTCACGATTACTAGGGCTGCGCAGTATGCAGTGTGCAGTAGCCACAACAAATACATATTATGTACATAATTATGATTGGATGTTCTGCCGACGTCTTGGGAATTCTTCTTCTTTGTTTGACGGCTTTTCACCGTTGTCTTGGGAATTTTTGACTTCATAATGTTTGAATCGTTTGAACCAAATTTTTCGGGATATAATTAAACAAGACAGTGATTTCGTTAAACAATCGGTGAATGTCCTGCTGCCCGGTGGCTTAGTGATTAATTACACACCTTCAAAGCGAGGATTAAGGGTTCCACACTCAATATCCATCTCCCGCTATCACACTTCTTGGGATGAGGTCTTCATCACGCCTTCACAAAGAAATGCGGTCATCAATTATCCTTGTCACTTTATCGACCATTTTTGGTACCTATATTCAAACACAATGTAGATTCAGGGCTTACAGATAATCTTTTTTTTTTAATTAAATTAAATTACAAAGTAAATAATTCCACGAGAAGAAAGAAATCCGAGGACCCCTTTAAAATAATCGACCTTCATTGGTCATTCTATGTATAATAACTTGTGTTATGTTTATACATTACAATAGGTATATACCTATTTTTATTTATTTTGTGCGATTTTTTTTAATGAATATGTCCATTATTTGTACATTATACATAACATGTATAACATGTATTATAACATGTAAAATCTTGCTTCTTTGGACTGAAAATGGTAATTTGGAAGCAATAGGCTTACCACTTGCACAGAGCGTAAGAAAATGTTCATAAATCATGTTTTAAATGAATATTTCCTTGTTAAATAAGTACATATACATTTTCCTACGTTCCCTAAAATAAGCATATATATGCTTGTGCTATAGGTGAACGAAATCGGACGAGGCGGGATTCGAACTCGCGACCACTGGATTACTATATTATATAATAACATTTAATTGACCACTGTAGCATAGTGGTTGAGCCATCTAACCTCGGTACCGGTGTCATGGGCTCGATTTCCAGCACTGAAGAGAATTTATTTAAATTTTTCACGCAAAACTTCATTCTCTGGACAGGATACACTAGCCAGCTGGAATATATTGCCGTTTAGGCAAAAAAACTTGCCACTTGTACAAAATGCAAGGAAGTGTCGATATTTCAACCAAACTTTTTTAATTTAGTAACCAAATTTTAGCAATTATAACTATACAGTTTGCCTGTTTGCACAAAATAGTTGCTTACGAGTAGCCAAATGTTTAGTAGTCACTATAATTTTTCTATTGTCGCGACCCTATGAGGGTCGCGGGATTGTGATGAAAGGAATAAGGACTGACCTGTATTCCGTCGCCGGTTTCCAGATGACACTCTCTTCCTCTGCTGTCTTGAGGTATGAGTCTTCTGACCTTCCAGGAACAATTCCAATTGCCGTCGGGAACAACACACGGTCTTCGCGACCGGCAATTTGCTCCAAAACTACGCTTCGCTGCGATGATCTAAGATATTATGTCACACGCACAACGTGTCAACGGGAGTGCATTTGGACGCCGACTAATTTTGATTCAACATGGTAAGGCCCGGATGGGTGACGAAAGGATATGTTCCAAACTGTTCCAACACTGAACAGTTACATACTTTTACCAAGAAATTTAGATACTAAGTATTAAAAAAACAAAAACCACTGCAATATTTCCTACCCAAAGAAGCAATAATTGCATGAGAAATAATTTTAAATAAATTTCTCCCCTGCTGAGTATCGAACCCGGGACGCCAGTATAGTTGTCAAACTACTTGCCACTATGCTGCGGCGATTTTTTTTTATTTGTTTTGCGGATGTAACATCGCAAATAATTTCATTAAGAAATCGAGGCAATTTGATTGGACCAATTAGCGAAGAGCGTCGTGTGAAAACGGACTTAAGGAGATTTGAAGCTGGAGAGAGAGAAAGGGATACTAACAGGATAGCAGAAATGACCGCATGCTGTGGCGCTTTAATTACGGTAGATTCAGTAAATGAGAGATGTCAGCCGGACCATACATAGGATAAACTGGTTCAGATATACATTTCACGCCTTTCTAAATGATCAAACACTAACAAGTGAACAGCAGATACGGACTGGGAAGAATTAATTTAAATAAAAATAATCAAATGTATCTAGAGACTATAAGTAATTGTTTTATATAAAATATTGTACAGCTATTGACTATTTATAAAAATAAAAATAAAAAAAATAAAATTTAAAAATAAAACATGTTCTCGCGACGATTTTCAAAATGAACACTGTTTTTTGACGTTTAATTGCGAATCACTGTTTAATTGCGAAGGTTGCTCATCTTCTCCCCATTTTATCAATGCGGGAGTCCCTCAAGGGTCCATTCTATCTCCAACCCTATTCCTCCAACATATTAATGACTTGCTCTTACGCGCCCCCATCCACTGTTACGCTGATGACAGCACAATCCATGACAATTTCTCTTTTGACAAACCTCCTAAACAGAGTGAAATATCAGAAGCTTCGAAAGACCTACATCTAAAAATAAATAGCTATCTCCACTCAATCAATACCTGGGGTGAAAGAAATCTTGTTTCATTTAACGTCTCAAAAATCCAAGCCTCTAATTTCTGCGAAGAGAAACCTCAATGAATTGCAGGTGTCTTTTAACGGAAGCACCCTACCTAACAGTAGCTCTATCGACCTGCTTAGAGTATCTATAATTGGTTAAAAAAAATCTTAAAATTAGGCAGCGCCTGGTGAAGTGCAACATACTTCTATCATAGTATTATTATAGAAGTGCAACATACCTTTATGGTCGAGTTGAAACCTGGACCATAAAGGTCAATATGCATTACCGTCTGCAGGCCTTTAAAATGTGGCTGTAAAATTTCCTGGGTCAATATAATATAAGATGTGGAGGTACACAGTACAGCGAGGAAAGATATTATACATATTTGGGCCACTTTCTGCGAGGCAAAAGGCATTGGTTGCTCCAACTGATTATGAAAGGCAAAATAAAGGGATGCCGAGTAATAAGAAGACGTCATATGTCATGGCTCCGCAACATTCGTAAGTGGACCGGCATCAGAGACGTTGGCGAATTGTTCCGGAGGCGGCGGATAGAAATGCCTTCTCAGCAGTGATCGCTAATGTCGGGGGGAACTAATATGGTTCGAAGAATAAGAAAGAAATAAAACGCATTATTTGTTAAATTCCACTGTTTATTTTGTTTTCAGCACAACATATTATCGTCTGCTGACTGGAAAAAGTCACTAACTGCGAGAAACATGTTTTCGAGATAATGGCTGTCAAAGTTTTTTGGCAATATTAACTCTCATAACTCCTTTAATTGTTGATAGATTGTCATGAATTTTTCAACATATATAAAAAGTAGCCTTATCTAACTATATTTAATGTTCAAATTTGACAAAATTCATAGGGAAAGAAAAAAACACATAATTGCATATAATGAGATTTTCCTGACGGCTCATCTGCCATATTGCGTGAGATTGTATGTAATATTTCTATGTGGCAAAACTCATTATAATGCTTTCATAAAAAAATTCAAATTTTAATCACTTCTTTGCAACCTGCACAAGTGGCGAGTTTATTGCCATTTTGCAATTTCTTCCAAACTTTTTGTATTCTTCTAATATTCTCATTTTATTAGTACCTATCATGAATATTTCAGATGTTTCAAATGAAAGGTACCTATTGTGCCCTGGACCTCTTAAGTTTTTTCTTGACTTTAAAATTAATATAAATTTAGGTATTTACTCACATTTTCAGTAGGTATTTAGATCAACTTCTATTTTCTGTCTAATATATTTTTTATGAATTAACCAATATTAAACCTGGGTTTGTTCTAAATCATAATATTTATTATGAATTCTTAACCTTAAATACCGTCAACATCAACAATACAGGTAAAAATGTTTTTTTTTGTTTTTTTAAAGAACGAATATGTTCGTTTAACAAGTACATTTATGCATCCTCATAATCCTCAAATTTAAGCATAATATGCTTGTGCTTTAAATTAACAGTGTCAGGCAAACACCTTCTCTCTCTCTCCTGTATTTACTGATAAGAGATATTGTACTAGGAATGCAGTTTTTCTGGTATATCACTACAATATAAATATTATTTAGGCTGGTTCGACCATACAAACGAAATTCTGAAGGAACAAAAATCTAAGAAACATGAAAAAAAGATGAACATGTAATAATGATGTATGAATATTGATGAGGCGATGTATGTGTTCCAGGATATAAAAATATAGTGTTTGGTTCTCTCTGCCTACCCCATTAGGGACATGCATAGGTTGATGTATGAGAATAACAGACTAAAATGTTGGGATGATGTATCAATGTAAATAAGGCAATTAATGCAATCCGGGATAGAAAAAATGGCGTCCTTTTCACTCTGCCTACCCAGTTAGGATGTGATGCTTTGTATTTATCAAAAATTAAATTCTTTAGTTAATGTGTTAAAATTTTCGAATGTTGGTAGTTAAATACCAAAATATGTTAAAAAAGACTTCATTACAACGATAATGACTTTTTCCAGAGGGCATAATTGAAAAAAAATGCAGATAATGAATATTTTTCCGAAAAATCTCCGCAATGGGACCTGATATGAAGATAATTTTTTTTTCCTAATGTAAAGTGTGTTTTGGTGAATATGATAGCATAGTTAACTCAATTTTGCCAAAATAGGCAGTTAGTGACTTTTTCCAGTCAGCAGACGATATAATATGTTTCGGGAACCAACCGTTCCCTTCTTCAAGTGGATGCAGGCTGAAGCGTGTTGGTGTAAGAGTCTAGTGTAGGTATGGTCACGGGTAGTGTAGAGCTGGAGGTTGGTCACGGGTGGAGTAGAGCTGGAGGTTGAGGCCAAGGCTCAATAAGGGCTGTAGCGCCATTGAAGAAGAAAAATAAATGTCTAAACTATAAAAATAAGGAGGCTCTGCTGGTTAGTACACGTGCATCGTATGGACAATGACCAGATGCACGGAGGGAAGAAAAACTGTGTAAAGGCTTAGATGATGGATTAATGGAGTCGAAACAGACCTTGAGATAGTCAGTTTTCAGAATTGGAGAGAAAAGGCCTTGAATAGGGTGCAATGGAGACGATTTCTTGAGGACAACAAGACCCATACTGGACTGTGAAGCTACTAATGATGATGAAGAAGAATTTTTCAAATACCACAAAACGCTAGACGAACTAATGTGCCCATATTAAATGATCTATAGAAAAGGGATATTCTGTCCTCAATGTGTTAACAGAGCATTTTTCAATATTTTGTACATTTTACTTAAAAAGCTTCTGGTAACCTTGGGGAAAATTTTAGTAATAATAAGTGAGGAGGTTAGAAGGTGATAAGATCGTTTATTGGCCCGATGGTGTGACCTTGTCAAGTCTGCTACAGGATGTTCAACTATCAAAGCCTTCATTTTTGGAAAAGGATTCATCTAAGATAAAACTCACAGATTTCATAACTCATCAGTGGAAAAAAAAAATGTTTTCACATATTTCCTAATACTGCACTGATCCCAATTGAGTATTGGTGCATGGGAACTCATACATGTTGCTACCAACAAAGCTCCTTATAATCTGTTCTACTCGTTCAATATCATTAATCCGTCTTATTAAACCCATACCACACCGAGATCGGCAATAATTTTTATAGCGTGCAAACGTTTTGATGGAAAAATATCCATACGTTATGTTGGTGAATGGCGAATGTTGGTTGTATTGAATAGGAGCAGTATATTATTATGCAGTGCTTATGAAAGAATTAATGTAATCGGAGCAATAGTCATGTGGCGAAGTAGTTAACAGTCCAACAGACCCTTAAACAAACCAGTATATGTCCCAGTATATATCACCCAACGTCATTTCTTAATTTCATTCAATTTGTGAAAAAATCAATGTGCTGAAGGCATGCAAAATAAATTAACTAGCGAAAGAAAGCCAACAAGGAAACAAAACGGTTTCATTAATTTCTTTACGTTCTTCGTTTTCTAGATCATAATATGACGAGATTTCTGATCTTTTTTTATCTGTTAAGAATATTTATCGGTCAATAACTTTTCTCATTCCTTAAGAGTGAGGATAGCGGTTATACTCAATGAGCCGACTTATAGGTCTGAATGCAGAGTCCGACCTAAATACTAAATTCTAAATACTAACCATGTTTTCATTGCACAGTCGCTCACTTTTATTTTTTTTTATTTTTTTTATTTTTTATTCATTTATTTATTTTTCAACATAATTTCATTTATAAAAGATCCCACTAACCATATATGGTTATCAGTGGGTTTCTATATCATACAATATATGTGCTAACTTAAACTAACCAACAATGACAAAAAGAAATGAAATTGGTTTAAGTTAGGAGATCACGTGGCTTCCTAACTGGAGGATGCTATGAAGTTTTTGTACGAGAATTACATTTATCTAAATACTTAACGCATGTGCAGTGGAGTAAACTAACATTTGCGAACTGTCAAAAAGTAAAGTTGATCGCGAGGAACCTTACGAGTTGTTTCATACTAAAATACGAGATGTTTTTTTTATTTATACAACATGTATGTTCACAATAACAAGCAATAATTCATTTACAAATAATATATATTACAATACCACTCCTCTCTGAAAGCTTATTAGGCTTGAGTAGAGAGGAGTTGTGTTAGTCATAGTCATATTATTCTTATTTTTTTTTTTTATTTCATATAAGCATAAATACATACATATATAGGTACCTACACACATAAAGATATACATACATATACCAACACACACATAGATACACATACACACCAACATATTCAGACATTATACACTATCACAAACAAAAGAAAACAAAATACAAGTGATTTAAATATCTGTTTTAAAATGTTGTTTTATTTTATTTATGAGTTGTCTAGAGTCAGTTGTTTTTCTTATATCTAGAGGAAGGTCATTAAAACACTTTTCTCCCAGGAATGAGTAGTGATGCTGCGCAAAAGTAGTCTTCCTTCTATCTTGGAAAAATAAAAATCTATATCGGGTCCGATTTTCAATTATAAATCTATGGTGCTCAGGTTCTCGTAATACTTGTAAAATAGCAAATTTTTTGAAAATATTTTTGAATTTTATAACTTTGAAATCTATGAATAATTGTTCAGAGGGATAGTCTCTGCGTTTTCCGAGAATTATTTTAATAATCAACTTCTGCGCAACATCCACACACCCCAGGCTGGTATCATAATATTTTAAATATACATATATTTGGTAATTTTGTCAAATCAAATCCCACGCAGGGCATTCAGCGATCTATACAAGATGCTGGAATTTCAGAAGAATCGTGACATCGAGCTGTCAGTGTTTTCTTGGTTACATGCGTTTGTGTTGTTATGACAAAAAACATTTTAAACTCACTCATAGAATACTATCTTCCGTACACAGTAATGTGAAATTCTACGCCATCGACCTTAAGTTTGGCGTAGTATTAATTATTTAGTTAGTGACGTCTCTGCAATGCAATTGCTAACTTAAGAATAATAAATACTCAGTGTGGTTGGGAGTTAGTAGGTATTTAGTTACCCAGGACTGTGCATTCGGGTCATAATCTTTCTCCTTGTGGGATGGTCATGAACAGATCGTAGGGCTTCGGTATTTGATGATCACAAGGTCGATCTTGGCAACCTCTGGTCCAGGCTTTCCACGCTTTCCATTACAACAATCTTCTCAATTATACATTGAGGTTCTTCTGGCAAATGTCTGAAATATTGAAGGATATTAATTGGTTGGCATAGCAGTCCATGGTAAATATTTGCAGAATCTCTAAGCATACATTTTATTTCTCTCTGACAATCTGTTTTCCCTTTCTCTATACTTAAATTACTATCTGACATTTTGTTTAATTTATATTTATTTCATTTTATTTATCTTTTTGTTCTGATTGTATGGTCTTTTAGTTTGTAATGATTAATACAAAATAATCAACATAATCTTTTTTTAATCGTCATACAATGTTGGCAATTCGTAGATACGTCATATTTTTTTAATATAAAATACACATGAAATAAAGCTACATATATGCACTCCTCTAAAGCTATCATATAAAAAAATATAACAAAGTTTGAAGAATATATGTATTTGTTAGTAAAACACCGAGCATTCCTTCTTTAATGCAAATAACATGTTTATTGTATAAGTATTCAAACAGAAATATCTTATTTATTGACTTTTTTATTTGAATGTTAAATTAGTTTATAATTTATATATTACAGATAAGGAAGCAATGCTCATAGATTTATTGTCATGTTATGTGATAATTCTGTCAGTATCAAAATTAACTCAGTCCCATAAGTAACTATCTCTATCTCCTACCACCAAAGGCTAGTTTTTGTTACTTAACGCGTTATTTTTCTAATGGTAAAATATTATTGACATCGAAGTATATTAATGTGTTTAAAAGAGTGGTTTATGAGGCTTCGGCTACGTTTAATTTTATGAGACTCAGTTAGCAGTAAGGTCTCATTTTTATGTTATGAGTCATGTAATTTATTATTTACAATCCTAGGCGTTACTGATATACATAGCAAGATAGAGGAAAGACAGTTGATAGGGAACGGACACGTTGAATGCAGACCACCAGATCATATGGTAAACCAAGCAATCTCCTTGGATCTTCCTCGACTATGACATCCAGATGAAGACCCAAGAATTCCTGGATCATACAAATACGAAACCAACTGTAAAGACATGTCCTAGGTGACATCGACAGGACAGAAGGACCTATAATTTGAGAGCTAGGAGAGCTGACCTCAACAGTCGGCACAGACGGAGTTAGGATATAACAAGGGAGAAGTATTTTTATGATGAATTTCATAAATGTTTTAAGGGTGTGGTTGATTGTGATCGATAGAGTTAGATTACATGCAATTTCCGCGGGTGCATTTTTGGCACATGGATGCAATTGTTTAAGTACCACACGCCTACCTACATACTTAACCCTTTTTATATGAATATTTTCAGTAAAAGGCCTGTTTGAGAGTTAAACTACCCTATGTAGCTCTGCTGGTTAGATATCAATCTGAGTTCTAGGAAAATTTCAGGGGAAGACTTTTTTTAAGTTTTCAATCTGGATCTGTGTGAGACGACAGATATCATAAGTCTCCAGAATGTGGCAACTTATTAGTGGGTGTGTGTTGAATTAATATTTGATATAGTATATACCTACCTGTTAATAGACTGCGAAGCAACACATCATGATAAAAATTAGTAAAGTTAATTCAATGTACTTATGCATTTTAAATAATTACTTTAATCTATTCAACTCACCCGTTTCAATTAATTGTAAAAATAAACAATTTGACGGAGTGCTAAAAGTATTCAAATGGTAGAGCAGAAAACGTACAAAACTTACACGATTTCTTTCATGTATACCTACAAATAATGTGTAAATCTTGCAGTGTTCATCTGGCATAGTAAAATGTACATATGTGCAAAACCAAAACTTACACGATTTCTTTCATGTATACCTACAAATAATGTGTAAAACTTGCAGTGTTCATCTCGCATAGTAAAATGTACATATGTGCAAAACCAAAACTTACACGATTTCTTTCATGTATACCTACAAATAATGTGTAAATCTTGCAGTGTTCATCTCGCATAGTTAAATGTACATATGTGCAAAACCAAAACTTACATGATTTCTTTTATGTATGCCTAACAAAAATGTGTAAATCTCGCATAATAAAATGTAAACCAAAACAAATACAACGCATGCAAGATCAAGAGCCTTAAATAATATAAAAACGAGAGTACATATATTTTATATAAATTACAGGCGTACATTGAAATATATACTTATTATAATATATAACAAGTTCATACTTCCCGGTAACTCGTTCAAAGTTTCAAATACCTAGATAATTACAAAGGGCACCAACAGATAGATGCACAATCGGTCAGTCAATCAAACACTCTGCTTTATTAATTAAGAAAAATCATGGGAAGGTTTACTTTTTATCTATAAAAAAAATCCAGTGACGTACATATCCACTTGTTTAAAAAATTATAATAAATATTTTTCAAAGGGTTGTAAAATTTCATCATTTATCAAACTGTTCAAAGTATTTAGGTACTTATGATATAAATTGATTGATAAATTTTGTGTGAAATACAAACATTGTTATAATATAACGTAAATAAACAAATATATAAAAAATGTAATGCGACGTATTCACCATGATTTAAAAGAGCGCGCCATGAAGAATCAAAACTCTGAATTCATCATCAAATAAAACAATTTCATACAGTTTTAACATCTAATAAAACGCATTCCATCAAAATATTGAATAAAAAATTTATTTATTTTTATTTATTTCTATCCAAAAACATAGAGTTGATACAAGACACAAAATAATTTATGGTAATACAAGCTTGTTCATACAAAACTTAGACATACAAAGTAAACATAAGTTATTTCATTTCAATTAATATCATTTTACTATTTCACTGGTGCTTACATAGCTTAAACTATCTCTTTTGTTTGTATATTTTGTTACTAGCCCCCTCACTAGGCATAGCCTGTGCTAAGGTGAGCTAGTTTTATGTTATTGTCTATTACGTTGTTTATTTATACATACATTTACATATAATATAATTGCATATAGGTACATACATACGCATTCAAACGTATGCATCTTTCTTTTTCTCTTTCTAAACACAATATTTCATTTGAATGTTGAAATTTGAATTTTAGTTTTTATCTTATAAAAAAAACATCAAAACAGGCGTAGGAAATCTTTTGATTTCGCTAAAAAATAAAAATACTAATTTTACACATACAGTATTTGTTTTTTTGAAAATTAACATAAGCAAATATAATTAAAATATTCGATATCAATTGTATAATAAAATTATGGTTTTGTTCATTCTTTCTTGAATATTTTGTTTAAGGTATGACATTTATGTTCTCATTTATGTAAATCTTCAAGAATCCTTTTTCTTAAAATTTCGAAACAATCAATTCATGATTTAAATCCACTATTACATTGAATTATGATGAAAAAAATCATACATAATTTTTTGTTCTATTTAATTTAGTTCGCAAACACGACTCCCATTCACCAGTATTTTAAAAATCCACTTAGAAACCTCTCTAATATTTAAATATTCTTATTTGTTTTATACTTTAATTCAGACTGTTGTGGATCCACAAAAATACCAATAAATGGTTATTTATTTACACTTGTATTTTATTCTTTATGTGCGACCGACACCCGCTTCACTGAGAACATACCCGTGTCTTAGCGAGTATCAAAATGACATTTATTAATTAGATTGTCACATCACCGGCGTCGGCCTTCGTGGCTCAGTTGGTTGGGTATCTGACTGCTGATCCAAAGGTCCCGGGTTCGATTCCCGGTGGAGACACAGTTTTTAATTGTGTTTTCAGTCTGGATCTGTGAGACGATTAATATCGTAAGTCTCCAGAATGTGGCAACTTGTTATTGGGTACGTGTTAAATTAATATTTGACATAGTACCTGTTAGTTGCCCGAGAAGCAATACTAAATAAATAAAAATAAAAAATAAATAAATCACAAATGTACCTTAAAAATAACACAAAATAACTCATAAACATCATAATAAATTTCAAGATGCAGGTTATCATCAGCAATAATACAAAAATACATAAACAAATGTACCTTAAAAATAACACACAAAATAACTCATAAGATTCATAATAAATTTCAAATTGCAGGTTATCATCGGCAATAATACACAAATACAAAAACACAACAATTGTCACTATGTCACTGGCATGTCCATAGATAAATTATGTCCATAGATAAAATGATTATTACCTATATAATATTGGTACAAATTTAATACATTTAAACTAATAATAATATAATATGTCCTTCATAGTGTGTATCATTCTTTATGAGGTTGGCGCCATCAGAGATGTGTTGAAAATAAATTATTCAAAACGCGTTTATAAATCAGTTTGGGTGAAACGCATTGACACGTGGATTGAATTCTGACAGTATGGAAGTGTTCTCTGAATATTAATAATATGATACAAAGTTATTCCTACAGGGAATCTATTATTCTTATAAGAATCTAAAAAAAAACATTCTTGTTACATGTGAAATGATTTGCTAATAGAATACAACGATGTATTTGACATATAAAAATGTTTTGGTTCAGAATTTCAGAAAAAAAGTTAATTTTCAAAAGTAATAATTTAAGTTTTAAATTATATCTTAAATAATGGATAGACGTTTCAAAAACAGGAGAGTCAATAATATAATTTAATTTCCTATCAGATTCTTTTTGGTTTTAAAAAACCGTTTATAGGTAAAAACTGATAGGAACCTATAATATAGAAGTTGATTAAGGAGAAAACTTAGAGTTTCATAAAACTTCCGCTTTCAAAAGAAATCTGAGGTATCATTTCCTAACGCATAAAACTTAAATTTGTCTCCTTATCATATCCTTGTCCCCCCTCTTCTGTCCCCTCCGTTTATTTACTGTTTTTTGTTTTATGTGTATTTATATTTTCATTATATGTTTTATTCATATAAATTGTTGATACATATCATAAAAACAATCTTCTTCGTCTTCTTTTTAGCCCCATTTACTCCACTGCTGGATAAAGGCCTCTTCCTGGTTTTTCCATTTCTCTCTATCCTGGGCACTCTGCTTCCACCCATGTCCTACCAGTTCGACAATATCGTCAGTCCATCTCTTCTGTGGTCTCCCTACACTTCTTCTATTACGATAGGGTCTCCAATTCAGAATTCTGGGGGTCCATATATTATCCCTCTGTCTTGCCATAATGCAATCACATAATATGAGAGATAATTATGATGATAATATGAAAGATAATTATGAGAGATAATTATCAGAGATAATTATAATAATATGAGAGATAATTATGATGTGATTGCATTACAGTAAAAAAGAAAATATGTCTGCAGGGTGTGTCTATTATTATATTTTCTCTTCCTCGCTCAATATATTCTGTCGTGTGTTCTTTTTCTTTGTGATATTGTTATAATTCGTTCAAATGTACCTACCTACCATTTTACTAGAGCGTTTTGCTTTCATATAACGTGTCTAGTCTATATATAAAATGTCCTATCTTCAAAAACTTTTTTTTCATTGGACTATAAATGAATTGCGATATATTTAAATTTCTCGAAATAAATCTTAATAGGATTTTCTGCAATTTAATATGTAGTCCGCAGTTTCATTTCATTGTTAAAAGAACCAATTGATTTAATTGCTTGCCACAATCCTTCCGTTTGAGTGATTATTATGGTAATATAATATATACAAAAGTCAGAATAATACGTCTGCTCTTCAAGGTTGTAAATGTGCAGACTACTAGTCGGTGAATATCTGTACGACACCTCCAAAGGGATTACTGTCTTCCAACTGGAATATTAAGAAGTTCATTTGTACTCTGACGAGGAGAACTGGTTTTTCAGTCAGAGGCTTTTCTGTATTTTACTCATGACTCAAAATACCGTTTTAATAAGAATTTAACACTATTATGCGGAACGCTGATTATGACATGTCAAAAGATGTTATGACAATCTTGAAATAGCTTAATTGCCTCATTTTATTTCCATCATACATCAACTTTAATATACCCATGAAAATGATACACTGTATATTGAAGTTGAATATGATTTATAACTTTTTTATACTCTTTTTTACATACCTATGCAATATAATTATGTAAGTTTACGTGCATTCTCGAATAAATAATATATTCGGGCACTCATTATGCTGAAGTTTTAAGCATATTCCAATTAGGTACATGCACTCAACTAGACGATTATGTGAATCAATTCAGTTTGGATGAGGAATATAATATATATATTTTTTTTGTTTATTTTTGAAAAAGGTGAGTACACGTATTACATAACATAAAAAAGAATAATATATTTAATAATGAGATATCCAAAACGAGTACCTATCTCGACTCACCTTTGAGTATCATAATTGTGAAAACTGTCATATTATTATTGCAACAGTAATAAGGGAAAAATGGATTAACGAGGAAATAAGGAGGAGGATAGTGTATATGTATGTGAGTGTGTGTGGTTTATGCACGAGATAGAGTTTATGTGTATATGTAGTATATTAATTTGTAATAATAACAGTTTCAATGCAATAAAATACAATATGAAAGTTTCATATAATATATCATTAAAAGTGTTGATATTGTAGGTACTCTGGTTGTAGATGACACAATTAATAAAACTTGACGGAGTCACGGAATGAATAACACTTGACGAAAAATTTAATATGGACTTAATTAAGTATATTATATCATATTGTTTGTTTTGTTATTTTTATATAAACTGTGATAATTTGAATAGCAGTAGTTTAGAAACAAAATTATTTATATTTTTTTCATAATTATTTATATAAATTATTTCATATTTTTATGTCTCCATAAAAAATAACCACATTTTTGAGATTAATTTACACAGTTTTATGTTTTAAAACATGAATAGAAAATCATCAATAAGAAGTAGAAGATCTCCATTGTAAAGATGGTATATAGAACTTATATTCCATAAACGATATGGAATATAACTTCGAGGCACCGGCTTAAAATAGTGCTGTCACTCTTTTCTATTATTGTTTTCGAATGTCCCGTAAGAGCCGGGTAATCGAAAATACAACAGGCAACTATAAATCTCAAATAATTCAGCAACGAGTTTCTCTACTTATTCTGAATGTAGTACATTTTTAGGTGAGAGGAGACTGATGTGTGGGTATTCACATGTGTTATGCTCCATTTTATAAGGTAAAGCATACCCGCACACCTATCGCTGGTTACCCCACGTTGTGGGATATGCCGTGCTGGTATGAATGAATGAATGAGGTATAAGCATACAATCAGCCTTCTCTTTCGTTTGACACAACTAAAATACCTTCCGATGCCAAAATTTTATAAAAAAAATACCTGTTATAACTTTTCAACCATCACGATAGGATAGTGTCTAAACCTGTTTGATAGGATAGTGTCTAAACATTTTTAATAGGATAATGTGCGAACGAATTTGGTAGGAGTGTCTAAATATCTTTAATAGGATAGTGTGTTAACGTCTTTGATAGGATGGTGTCTCAACATCTTTGATAGAATTAGTGCCAAAACGTCTCTGATAGAATACTGCCAAAACGTCTTTGATAGGACAGTGTCTAAACTAGGCACTCATAAAATTAATCATAGGTAGGATAATTCATTGATTACACATACGTAAAAATAATATTGATTTATCAGCAAGTATTAAATATCATAAAAAAAGTTCGTTTCATAAGTAAAATTATTATTCATGATTGTATTTTTCAATCGAATCATGAGTGTGTTGTGCATTTTGAAAAAAATATCAATCTTTAACTTTTTGTCGCATCAAAAATCCATTAGTTAACATAACGTACCCACTGTATGCCGTACCTTTGCAAGCAAAAAATCACTTCATCATGTTACGATCAAATTAGCACAACAATCAAACGATACTTGATGAATAATGATGAAACTTGCCAACATAATAGTATTTGCCTAAGGGTATTCAGAAGCAGTGAAACACTTATTCAGTTGATAAGGACCTAGTCAGCCGAAACGGTCGCCCTATTATAAGGAAAATATACATGTAGAACCATAATCATTTTTGTTTGATTAAAAAATACCTATTAAAATGGAGTTCTACACATTAAACACCGTCAGTATTGACAGTTTAAAAAATAGTTATTTAGGGAAGAAATTTGAGAATCTAAACACATATACAATAATCCTTGCGATTTCTTAATTAAAAACTATTTCAAATGCAACTCAATCACTATTTCAAACAAAACCTATGAAGTACGAAAAAAACTTTGAGCTGTTAAAGTAAGCTTTCAGTTAATTAAAGGTGAAAATTCATACCTACAACATTCTACGTATTTGAGATATGATTCGAGTCCCGTTACATCCCTTCAGGAAGGTACATTTTAGAAACACGGTGCCCGGAAGTTAATTGAAATGAATAATCTAACACTGATTGATTTATTGGTAAAATGAAGTATATTTCAAATTACCTAAATGCAAATGCAATTCTGTTTTAAAACCTATTGTTAACATAACTAACTAGGTACCTAATAACACAATGCAACAAAATATGCATTATCAATTTTCAATTAATACGAATGCGCCATATTTTTTTTCCGATATTACATAAAATAATTCAGCTAAAATTCAGAAAAGCAAAAGAATAAATTCAAAGCAGTCACACCTTGATATATAATATGATATGTCGGCTTTCGTGGCTCAGTTGGTTAGGTATCTGACTGCTGATCCAATGATCCAAGGGTCCCAGGTTCGATCCCCGGTGGAGACACTGTTTTTAATTGTGTTTTCAGTCTGGATCTGTGAGACGATAAATATCGCAAGTTTCCAGAATGAGGCAAGTTGTTATTGGGTGCGTGTTAAATAATGATTTGACATAGCACCTGTTAGTTGCCCGAGAAGCTACATAAAATAAAAATAAGAATATAATTATTATTTAATAATTAAAATACATACTTATTATGTTTTATTATGTAGTTTTGAAATCGCTATAGCTACTTACATTGACCAGCATAAGTTCTTCGACTAGCGTTTTCAGAATCACCATAGAAGATACGTTGGCGTTATAAAATATTTTTTGTATTTTTTATTGACAAACTATTTAACATCTCAATAGAGACGAAGTTGGAAGACGATACTATAGAAGAACCAGGAACTCAGGGCACCTACAGGGCTTACGACCTGTCATTGGCTGGTTTACCTTCACCAATTATGCCTTCTTATTGAGATCCCTTATCAATATAATTTTTGAAAGTTCTATATATTTATTTATTTAAAAAAAATCAATACAGACAGCGTTTCGTCGTTGCATATTAAAAACGAGTCATGTGACAGCAGCAAAATTAGGAGAAAATTGAAAAAAAACCTAATTATTGTATAATGCAAGTTACATAATATTTTTTTTTTTTTTTAATAAATAACATTAAATATTTGTCATAAAAAAATACTTTGTTTGATAATATTTACACACAATATATTTTTATCAGAACCAATTGGTTTTTTCACAATTTTGTCACATGATTCATTTTTGATATGTAACGACGGTTTGCTGGTATGAGTGTTGACATACAATTTGATTTATATTGACATTTTGTTAGATTAATACATGTTATACAATGTGGTGAACAATAACATTACAATGAGTTTACAAAAAAAAAATTCAACCATAGTGGAGCCCAAAACAGTTAGCCGGGTGTACAGGAATGCTACATGAAAGCACTATTATGCAGTATGTGTTGTTTTAACTTTTTTTTGAAAAAATGGAGTTTTTGGCAGTGCTTAATAATGTAATAATATTTGAATAATGTAATAGAACTTTCATAAATTACATTGATAAGGGAACTCAATAAGAATGGATTATTGGTGAATGTTGCGCAAGCGCATAAAGTGATCACGTAAACCAGCTGATATCAGGTCGAAAGCCCTGTAGGTGCCTTGAGTTCCTGGTTCTTCTATAATATCCCAACTTCGTCTCTGTTGAGATGTTAAAAAGTTTGCCAATAAAAATATCATTTGACTCCCGACAGGAAAAAAATCCAATATTTGCGTATATGCAATTAAAAAAATATTCAATATTATTTATAATTGTGATAAATTGTGGATAGTATACCTAAATAATCGGTGAAATATTTAAATGGATTTTGCACTTAACGACATGACATATTGCTAATTTCTTGCATTTTCACGACGCCTCGGGTCCTATGGGATGCTGACTTCACGTGACGAAATTAGAAATCAATTAAGAGAAGTTTATTTTTTGCGTTGTATTTTTTTTTCGATTTATGGCAGCCATTTTTACACCCTCCAGGGTTCATTTTTGTCGACCAATCATCATCATCATCGTCGTCGTCATTATTAGTGGTCAAAAGGATACAGAGGATGCCTGGAGAGAAGTTAAGTGATTAGGAAGTATCCTATTGATAGTAGGAAGTTGATTAATAATATGACGGCTATTCCAGTGTAACCCAACAAACATGACACCATGGATCTATTAATTATTTTAAGGATAACAAATTATATTAATTTACCGCTATCCCCTCCTGTTATCGCTGACGAATAAAAAAGTAGGAATGTTATTGTGACAATTACATAAAATAAAAATATTTAATTATATAAAATGTTTTGGAGAAATACGATTTTATTTCATACACTTTATGGTACATTATAAAAACAATTTTTTATCAAATGCTGTGTGAATTATAAGAAAAACAATCAATATCATAATCAATCGTCCTTTTCCTCATGACTGAGGATAGCGGCTGTAGTCTGTCGCCACACGTATGGCCCGCCTCCATGCCAATCTGTTTTGGGTTGAACGCAGAGCACCAGTCACCGAAGACACCATTGTGGACTTAACCAAATCGCTCCATCTGGTCGGTGAGCGACCACGAGATCTCCGTCCCTCCACGCTGCCCATCACAACAAGCTTCTCGAGGCAGTCTGGTTTTCTTCTGGCAATGTGTCCAAAGAATTGAAGGATACGTCTGTAACATATCGTCGATAGACGATCCTCAATCCTTAGCTCGTCTAAAATTGACACATTGGTTCTTCTGGCTGTCCATGGGATGCGCAGCATACGCCTCCAGCACCACATTTCGAAAGAATCGATCCTCTTTCGCTCTAACTCCCTAAGTGTCCATGTTTCTACGCCATAAAGGAACATCGGGAATATCAGAGCCCTGATGAGTCTAGTCTTCGTAGTTTTCGTAATGGTCCTGTCCTTCCATACTCTTGTGAGCTTTCCCAATGCTCCCTTTGCCATGGCGATGCGTCTTTTAACTTCCGCTTCACAACCACCGGTGTCACATATGTTGGAACCCAGATATGTGAAATCATGTACTATCTCAAGATGGTTTAGAGAGTTTATAGGGGGAAGTTTACATGCTCTATTAATTTTATCTGGAATTGCTCTATCAATTTTTTTAATTTTAATATCTGGAAGTTTACAATCAATATACCTACCTATTATTTACTATGCAATAGTACAAAGTAGTCTAGAGTATGCAATAGTAAAAAGTAGTCTAGAGTATGGAATAATAGGCTGGGGAGGGATGGCAAAAACGCTACTTGCTCTGATTGAAAGAACACAAAAATCAATAATAAAGGTAATGCACAGAAGACCTAAAAGATCCCCACAGAACAAATATATATAGACAGTGGATTTTTGGATGTTAGACAGCTCTATATGAGACTGATACTGTCTCATTTGCATAAAAACACTGCTGAGTTCCAACCGGACTATATATTGATACATGGCACTAGAAACAGACATCAGCTAAGACCGCCACAACCAAGAACAACACATGCGTAGCGTCAATATAGTTTTTTGGCACCAAGACTCTATAATAAAATAATGATAGATATTGAACAAAACATATCGCATGATGGGAAAAATTTCAAAGACCTCGTTACTCGTTGGCTGAAGCAGATTGGAAGAGAAGGATCTGCCTCGGTACTCTTAGATTTTTTGAGATAGAGGTTTTAGAGTTTTTCATCCTGGTCGTTTGATATTCTAAGTGAATGGAATATGTGAAGAAAAAAAAAAGAATACAAATCATAATATGATCGCAGAGTAGCCATAGCAATTTTAAACTAGTACTGCCTCAGAACAGACTATGTCTAGCGAGGCAGTAAAATTTCCAAATGTGTGAAAAAAAAATATTGTAAAACTGTAATTAGGTATAAATTAAATTGTATTTT
This sequence comes from Molanna angustata, assembly GCA_963576475.1. Lineage (NCBI taxonomy): Eukaryota > Metazoa > Arthropoda > Insecta > Trichoptera > Molannidae > Molanna > Molanna angustata. The sequence goes on from OY754969.1 coordinate 6,523,142, forward strand.
GTTCCTTTGTAATATTTATACTGTTGGAAATATATTATTCATTCATTCATTCATTCGTTAGTGGATTACCTACAGAACAAAAAGAAGAGGATTGAAATCTTTATTGTTAAACTTTAAGCGTTGATAAATCTTTAATTAATCTTTAAATTTAAGTTGTTAATTAATTAATTAACAACTTTACTAATCTTTAGTATTGAAATTTTTTTGGAAGGTTCCATGAATGCTATGATGTATGTACATTAGGGTGGACCATAGATTTTTTTTGTATGTATTTTACATAACATCAGGGGCGTACCTAGAACCTTCGGACTAGGCAAACCCTGAGAGAAAATTGGCATCGTTGTTTTTTGTATTGTATATATTTTATTTAGATGTAAAAAAAATACAATTTCTTACATCTAGTACAAACGAAAATAAAATCAAACAATAAAAATAAACAAATCAACATCGGATGACTAAATGAACACACAAAAAAGACACGTATCTATCAATAACAATAAAACACAAAGTAAAAAAAATGAAAACACACTACCACAATAGAAGACATCAAAGAACATGAAAACACACTACCACAATAGAAGACATCAAAGAACATGAAAAAAAAATAATAATAACAATATAGTATAAAAACAAGCAAAACAGATATTATAGTCTTAGAACATAATATACATACATACATACATACATACCATCACGCCATGTCCCTTACGGGGTAAGCAGAGAGAACCGCACATAATATATAAACAATAGAAACACACGATTTTTAAAAAAACTTTTGTTTTATGTATTCAGCACCTAAGCGACGAAAAGAGGCAAGACTAGACCCCTCCTTTACAGATCTTTAGCATCGTTGTTCATTTGAGTGGCCATGAAAATATTTAAAAAAAAATGCCAAAAGAATATTTAAATTTGTATCCCTGTCAAGTATCGTATCTAAATAGGTTCAATTTGTAATCTTGTAGAATAGTTTCAATAAAACAGCCAAAAAATATTATGTCTAGAATTTATTAATATAATATTCATAGGCAAGCCCAGATTTTCGGCTTCTATGAGCAATTCCGCTACTGCAGAACATATAATATTAATATGAAGTCAAACGTAGCGCGTCGTTTGAAAAGCAAATAAATGTTGAGGCTTCAATATAACTTGGGCTGTACGTATAGAGCATTTCGTATAACCTCATCATGCAAGAGATTCATAATATTGTAGTTTTATCAGTTTTTATTAGGTATGCAGATAAACTTTTCATAATCTCAATATTAATTATTTCACGTGCCTGATTTGTAAAATTTGTATCTTATATAACTATTTATTTCAAGGCTTCAATATTAATTAAATGTTTCCAAAAATGCATTTTCACTATTCTAAATAATTATTTATTTTATGAAATTACTGTCATCCTATTTCAGTAGCGGTACTTTAGTACACTAATGTTTCAATGGAGGGTCAACATGATATTATTAAATGCATTGGTGTCTCGTCCTATGTAGGTATGTGACGCTACGTCAGTAATTGAAAATTTATCAAGATGTAAAAATATCCTTTGGTATTGTGTAAACATGAGAACAGAAGTAGATAAAGGGTTTTGATTAATTATATAAATATAGATAATACCCCATACTCCCTATTACGGTTAGTTAAGTGTTAAACAAATAAACAAACCAAGACCTAATATGGGAAAGGATTTTGAGAATTGTTGTTAATTAGATTCATTGTCATGACTGGCTGTTATCAACGAATGAGGTTCAGTGTTTGTCAAACTGTAAGTTGGATTGCAGTTGATGTTATATTTTTTATTGCTACCTAAAATAAACATATATCCTATTATGAGGTGTGAGTTAATTTATTGTAAAATACAGTTTATTACAGCATTTATACATCCAGATGCAATGAACATATGTAATACAAATTGAGATACAGCAAATTTATTAAACCTAGATGCAAACGTAAACTGCTTCACTAGGATAAGAACTTGTTCTGAATCAGTTTATGACTATATACATATAATATTATGTGTGTAATTTTAGTGCACATGTGTGTCTGTCATTGTAAAGTAATTTATTTATTTAAGTTATATATGTATTTTTTATTCATTTTTAATTCCATTTTTATATGTAATTTTATTTAAGGCCATTGGAAACAAAATGAATGCCTGTATAGATACATTTAAGAATTACAAAAAAATGACATTTCTCCTGTTCTCGATTAAATTTTTTAAATTATTTTTGAAAATGTCATAAAAATAAATAAGTAGGTACCTACCTACCCAAAAAATTACAAAAAAATTGTCCACTGTAATATAAGAGAATATGTAAATGGTTTTTCGACGTCATAGAGAGATAAACACGATTGAAAGATGTCTGACACAATCTATTATTATTATTTGCTTTGAAAGTTCTTCGAAATGAGTCTCTGCCAACCACTTTGTATACAGAAGCAAAAGATAGCTCCTAACCAAGACTGTAATTTTTATTGTCCACTTAAATTACACGGATTACGAAGAGCCCAAGTTTCAATGGCATAACCGAAAGCGTCCCGCTGTCACACTCTATAAAACCTTGTGTTTGCAAATTTGTTTGGAAATACTCCAGAGAAAAATAGCATTATGGGATAAAGAGATTAGGGGATTAGCTTGTGGTGTAACAAACAGGGCTAGATGCGACGGAAATATTAGAGTTGAAAGGACAAAGGGATAGAATAATACGCCAGGACGTGAATTGTATACGACAAACTATGAATTGAAATATTGAAATATGATGGAAGAATGATTGAAGGCGTTTTCTTTGTACGCTGTCACAATTAGTGCGTGCCATTTATTACAGTGCATCATGCTTTAAAATTTTACTTCGTCGTTCAAAAATCGGTCATAATGGAACATCTTGTCAGACCTACATTTGCCATCATCGTAACATCGATTATTGATAATAATGAAACATAGCAAATTGAAAAAAATATTTTTTTTATTAAAAATGACGGAAATTGCCTACGGGCTATAAGTCCGCCACATTATGTGAAAAATAAGTATTTTTTATAGGTAATTAAGGCATTTTATTATTAAATATAAAAATAATGTTTTTTGAAAATCATCAATTATATTAATTATTCATTATTATTTAACAATTTTTATGTCATCGTAATATTTAATGACAAAAAATATACGTTTTTAAAAAACTTCATTTATTCATCGATGATAATGAAGTATAGGTACCTACATTAAAATGCATGTAGTGGATTACCTACATCAAAATATTGTGTTTTTATGAAAGTGGAAATTGTCCCCATAAAAAAGACACTATCAACATAACACAAGGATATCCTTAATTTCACAATCATTGCGCACGGGTAGATGAGTAATAGGCGCTAGATGTGTCCATAAGTTCATCTTTGCAGTTTAACATATTTAATTGTAATCCGAATCTTTGTAGCATTGTTTTCGATATGCTTACAAATTGTAATAAAATATTTTTTTGACAAATTTTAACATCTCAACAGAGACGAAGTAAGAATATTTTAGGAGAACCAGGAACTCAATGTACCTTCAGGGCTTACGATATGTCATCGGCTGGTTTGAAAGTTCTATATCTTTTTATAACAGGAAACTGATCGTTTGAAGTAAGCTGTAAAACAATATCGCCATCTACGAAGTAACGAATAAACTTTTTTGTAACGCCAGCTATTGAGAAATTGTTTTTTTTTTGTAAACAATGTATGCGTATATGAAACGTTAAGAAAACATATTCCATGTATTAAAATAAATCTTTATTCAAGTACCGTTATATATTTTTTTATTTACAAAATATTTCTTTTGAAATACGAACAAAATCGAAATCTTCAAATATTATCGTCAATCTTTAAAAAATCTTGAAATATGACAACGTTCTTTGTTGTCAATTTATCAGTGAAATTATCAGTGAAATCACAAATTTGTTATCTAAGAGATTCGTAATGATGATCAACATTTTTGAGAAGTTTTTTTATGTATGTACAATCGAATTACGATCTTATTTTTTGAAAGAACATATGTATTATCTTGATGTCAAAGACTTTCCATAGAATCTCAGCATCCTTTTGTCAAGTTGAATCTTGGGAAGAAACCTTAACTAGACTTTAATAGTGAACGTGCCCCTAACAAACCCCTTTCATATTATCCCCCTCTACATATATCAAAAACTCCTTACCTGACTCAGTATTAGCAGGTTGATTCTCATGTCTTTGTGCATGTAGATTTTTTATATGCGCAGTTGTTTACGCGCAATTCGTGAGAAACACGTACTATCTCAGGATAACACGTGTATTTGACTCAATTTATAAGTGTTTTTTGAAGTATTTTTAATCTGAGGTGGTCTAGCTTTATAATGTTTAAAAATATATAGCTAAAAAAGGGTGTAATACTTGAATAGGAAGGGATTTCGTATGTAACCAACAAATTTATCAAAAGATGTCGAAAAAAAAAGTTTCACTGTCATTCGACAGATGGCGACGGTGTTTTTAGCTTATTTTAAAGCGGTGTAAAGTTACTATTCAACATATAATAACCATACCATCACGACAAATCCAGCGAAAATTGTGCGGGTGTGGTTTATCTTGTATAAGGATCCACGACACTTGCGTGTATGCCCACACACTAGTCTGGTCTCACCTGAAAAGGCGAAATTCAGAATGGGTGGTGAACCTCATTGCAAACATTGTGAGATGTTAATTTACCTGTTGTATGTATTTTTGATATCCCGGTTCTCACGAGACACCCGAATACGATGACAATAATATACAAGAATGGAAGCACTATTCTAAGTTAAACCAGGTGCCCGAATTTCGGGTTCATCAATAAATACTATATTTCCGCTTCGTGATAATATATTAAAATTTTCAGGAAAATAATTCTTAAATGATTCATCCATACATTAAATTCACCCCTTCCTATCCATTGTTTTAATTTTTTTTGGTTATAAGATTCTATTTTTTTTCATTCGGCTCGCTTTTATTTTAATTTTGAAATGAGTTATAATTGTTCTTTTGTAAGTACATATATGAATATATAGAAGACATAATATTAATGTTATTTATATAAGTTAAGTCTAGATTTCGCACTGCTCATAATACTACGTTACACAAGAAAACTTCGTTATAACATACAAGATTTAATTAAAAAAATATTAATTAAAAAGTTTCAATTATATAAAAATATTATTACAATTATATTTTCATATTACTTCTCGGGCAACAATCAGGTGCTATGTCAAATATTAATTTAACACGCACCCAACGACAAGTTGCCACATTCTGGAGACTTATAATAACTATCGCAATTATGGCTATTGCAAATTCTAGTAATATTATAAAATCATTTGATGAAAAAAATAGAAATTTCACCGCATTAGGCAATGAGATTAAAAGACTGGCATTCTCGTAAAATAACAATACTACCGATTATTATGTCAGCCACTGGCATTATTCCAAAAGCGTTAAGCCATAATTTAGACATTTTAGATTTATCGAAAAAAATATTGATAATAATGCATAAAACGGTAATAATGAATACACTTAGAATCAATAAAGATTTTTTTAACGTTAATATTCGGGAATCAGTAGGGCTGATAGGTAGTATAGAGACCTCTTCAGATCCTAATCCTTTGATATGTTAAGTATCTGGATGGTTGAATTATTCCCAATTGAAAGCTTGATGATGCGTTTGTTGCATTTTATTTTGCTCTTTTAAATAATTTACAATTTACGCATTGATCTGCTAATTCTTTTGAGGTAGTGTATTATGGTAATAATAATAATTGAGTGTTATTATTTGTAGTGCTTAATTGTTATTAATATCTTATTTTTTATATAATTAATAAATAATAAATAAATCTATATATTAATACGTGAAGCGAAAACGTTAAGTACAATTTCCGGATAAATGGGCGCAAGGAGGAGTTTCAGATTTGGCTTACTTAAAGTTTATACGTAAGAGGACTGCAGAAAAATAATATTAATATATAATATGCGTTGTTCATAAATTAAATCAAAAAAAAAATATTACACACCAAACCATTGATTGTGTTCTATAGATCGGTAAAGAGAGGGGAAACGTAACTTTAATGTACCCGCGTAGTATGAAAAGTGTGTCCAAAATATTATTCAAATAACCGAGGTAGGACAGACTGCAGTATTAATTCTTTTTATTTCATGATCTATGTTCCATTTAATATGTCATTGTGGTATTTACGTCGCATGCGCAGTTCTTTAAATTCAAATATAAGAACATTTTAAAGGAAAATACATATTTGTATACCTACCTACTGTGCAACAATATAAATGGTAGGTACTTACACAGTAATTTCATTTATAAAATTGACTTAGATGAAAACATGATATCTATATTATAAATTTGAATGTTTGTATGTACCTATGTACCCATATATGTATGTATGTGTTGAATGCGCTCCTAAACCGTTCATCCGATTGCTATGAAACTTTGATGAATTGTCGAGAGTATACCAGGGATGGTTTCTGGATAAAAAAAAAGAAAATAAATATAACACTAAGATATTATTAAAACAAAGAATATTGCAAAAAAAGGATAGGGTAAGGACAGGATAGGAAATCGCAATGAGGTGTTCAGGGATTCCTTCTTTAGTTTTTTCTTGAAAATACAAAGTTAGTTAGACGACGCAATATCCGGACTAATGCTATTCCATAATCTTGCTGATTGTACTTCGAACGAAAAGCTGAGAAATTCTGTATTATGGATAGTGTTGTACGTTCAGCAGATTGGATTAATAAGGGAATTTGCTTTTGAGGTACTGTGGCAGGTTTGGATTCCATAGAATATTGAATAATTCGAGAGAATACATACAGGGAACATACGAAGACTTCAAAAAGAAACTGTAGGTAGGTACATCAATTATTTATAATAACATTATAAGTTTGTTTATTTCCCCTTATTTAATTCTTTGTGATCCAATATGCTTGAAGTATTCTTGTGAATCACATAATGAACTGAGTTAATTAAAATAAACATAACATTGGAAATGAAGAAGAGATCCAATACCAACAGATTAACTGTAGAAGCGACTGTAATTATCAGAGTCATTAAAATTTACCGAACATACCTAATTTCCTTTTGCAGTAATAATTAGTTCCCTTACATGTATCACTCAATACCTTCAAGTTTAGTCAAGATTCACATACACATATGCAGGCACCAATTTTTCCTCTAAAGCAGCCCATTCACGATCGTGCCATTCGGTGTCGCTCCATATGGACCGGCTCCATTTGGAGCATTGTAAAATTTTCACACTCACGGGCGCGCCATCGAGCCATCAAAATATGTATACACAAGCTTTCGGTGCTTTCGCATTAATACTTTTTTTTTTTGAAATAATATAATTCTGATCATGAGTTTTATACAACTACTGCTATAGCGGTTTGTTTATATATAAAAAGAAAAAAACAAAGAGAAAATGTTGTATTTTCGCATTTACGAGAGTGTCAAACAGCTCGACGCAATGAAATGGCTCAACGTATGCCGTACCGACACGATGCGCCGCGCCGCTTGTCGCGGCATTATGGAGTTTCGATCGTTTGGAATTCCATTTTGGTGTGTCAGGCCAATTGGGCTGCGAGGGTTTTGACATTCACGAACGCATTTTGGAGTGATAGCAAGCCATTTGGAAGGATGGCACGATTGTAAATGGGGGGCTTTAGAACGTGTCACAACATGTCTGCAATAGATTACCTATGTTTTACTACCTACAGAAATGTTAGTGTTGAGGCACTGGCTTTGAATAGTGCTTTCACGCTTTTCTTTCATCATCGTTTTCGGGCGTCCCGTAAGAGCTGTAAGAAAATACAAGAGGCATCTCAGACAGTTGCAGGTGAGACGATACCTGACGATACTTACGAGGTGGGTGTCCATTTATAAGGTAATCAACACCCGCACACCTGTCGCTAGTTAACCCACATTGTTGGATACACCGTGATGGTATGAATACCAAACACCTTATTTTGCGTATTCTGTCATTCATTGTATCATTTTATTGGTTTTTAGTTAACAGTCGGCCTTCGTGGCTCAGTTGGGTAGGTATCTGACTGCTGATCGAAATCCCCGAGGTTCGATTCCCGGTGGAGACACAGTTTTTAATTGTGTTTTCCATCTGAATCTCTGAGAAGATGTCTCCAGATTGTGGCAACTTGTTAATGGGTGCGTGTTAAATTAATATTTGATATAGTACCTGTTAGTTGCCCGAGAAGCAATATACCTAAAATAAAATAACAGTAGATACAAATTGTTTAAACATTATGTAATATGAATAGAAAATTATTTGAAATATTATTTTAATTTTCCATTATAAAAGTCTGCTTTTATGAAACGCTTTGATACAATGAAGTACCTATATAGCTATACAGAAATAAACATATCTGTAGAAAGCCTGATTACCTTTATCGAATGTCATTTTTCTAAGTTTGATTTAATCTCAAGACGTCTTTTGAAATCGTAATCATTGCAAATATTTTGATTTTTTTTTTCGAAATTCTTTATTCGCACGAATCGTACCATATCTAAGCCGGTAGCGAAATGTACAAATTCATTTTTATACCATACAAACCATGATATATGCGATTCTATTTATCATTCGTTCATAATAATAGAAATGGTCTCGCATAGAACATATCTGGTTCATAGTATTGTGTCCATTGTTGTAAGAAAAATGGACCAAAGAAAGGGTTGAATGAGTGAATGGAATTGAATATATTTATGAAAAATATCCCTTTCGTGGGAATAACAATATTTTTGAAATAAATACTCAAACACAATGGTGTATTCTCTGAGATGTAGTTTTTTTTGTTAATGCTGATTATACATTTAAAGACGGTCAGTATCTCGCAGATTTCTGAGTCTTCTGATGTCGGTATCTCGTTCATTGTCACCATGACATGTCATTTTGTTTCCATTTTTGACAGGAAAGATATATTTTTATTCTACGAAACAGGAATTGAGACATTCGCACGTGAACGGCATAATATTATTATTATATTGAGAAAACACATGTCTCCGCCGGAAATGAAATTGCGAATTGATAAATAACAATATTATATTGAAAATTGTGCCAGATTGTTGATCGAAAAAACTTGATATAGGTACTAGATATCATGGTTCAAAATGAATGTATCTTTATCATTATATATTTTAGGATCCATTTCTTATAAATAAACATGGTTTATTTCAATGAAATTTATTAATCTAGGGAATAAATGCATTGAAACCCATCATAAAAATATTCTAGATAAATACGAATTTATATAATTATGGGTTTAAGCGATTGAAGAATCACTGTAAACCAGCCGATGATAGGTGGCGTGACTGGTCGTAAGCCCTGTAGGTGCCTGAGTTCCTGGTTCTTCTATAATATCCCAACTTCGTCCTTATTGAGATGTTATTGTCAATAAAAAAAATGCTTTTATATATTTTTTATTTCATCAGATGGATCTTACCTACAGGGCGAAATGATCATCATATTCTGAAGAATAGAAATTCGCAGAATTAAGTTTGATTTTATCTAAATACATATTATACGGGTTGAAGGCAAGCCAATAAATGCACTGAAGTATTTGTTATTCTATGGTCCAGGTTCGAATCATATTATTCTTGAGAAGTTGCGAGTCCGTGTTTATATTTTTTAAATATTTAATACAAGAAAAAGTAAATTAAGAATGGAGTATTTTTTGTCAATTATTGGTATCAAAAGAAAAAAAAATTATCATGTGTAATCGAGATATTTATTAGGAGATCAGAACAAAAAAACGACGTATGAAAAGTTTTGTTAGGTAATAAAGTATTTAAGAACTTCTTTCCACATACGATGTCAGTGAATTAAATGCTTTCGATCATTTTTTGCGCTGATAAGTTATGAATATTTTTTAGTATTCATGGCTTCTGAAAGTATTAGGGGGTAATGAAACCATGAAGGTATTACGCTCAGTTTTAATTGATATATTGCCTGCTTGATGAAGCCATATTAACCATCTTTGACTGTCGGATGACACTTTTGAAGTTGAAAATTAAGCCTCACGCCTGAGATGATCACTGTACGACGAACAACATAGCATCATTTTATTGGAGTATAATCCGACAGATTCATGAATTGTCCGAAGGATTTAACTCACATTGATTTTTCGATGAAGAAATGAGACCCTAATACAACAATGATTACCGAAGCTCGCAGGTTAAATTGATTCGAAAAAATAATCTCTATAAAAGCCATTAAAAATAAAGTGAGTCACCGCGTATAAAGAACAGACTAGATTTTTTTTTATCGTAAAAAGGATGTCCCAATAAGCAACCATCAGTTTATGATCAAATTTGTTTGTGTATTAACTAAAAAAAATACATATTTTTAAAGCATGAAGCGTCACGTTTGAGTTACAATATTTTTATTCAACATTACTATGGAAACTTCATTAATATATATATGAAAAGGCTGAGACTTAGCGTGAGTCTCCGCGACAAAATACGAAACGAAGCCGTACTAAGCTTGCCCATATAACGAATTGTGATGCTGAATTATGGATAGGTAATGATGAGCAGGACATTAGGTCAGACAGGGGATGCTAGATGGACAACCAGGGCACTAGGATGGAGACCTTGGAAAAATAATAAGAGTGTTAAAAAGCTTCCGAAAAGATGGGCTGACGACATTGTCCAAGTGGCCATGTGACAAAACATGGATGCGGAGAAGACAGAACAGAGACGAGTGGAAGTGTATGGAAGAGGCCAACATCCAGCAGTGAAGGGACGAGGGCTAGAGAAGAAGACTAGGTGGAGATTGATGAATAATATAACAATAGAACAAGACAGGGGTACGTATATCTCCAAACAAAAAGAAGAACGACGTTTGCTCAAAATCACATTTCTGGGTGAAAAGTATTTTAATGAGCTCCCACTAGAAATAAGAGAAATCGAAGAATGCAGAATGATGAATCGCGCTATACATAAAGGCTTTATTTAAGAAACGAGTGGGTTGTGGCCAACACTAAACTCTCCACACCACAAATATTGACAATGAAATATTTTATTCATTCTAAATTTTACTACCAGGAATATAAATTTTCTAACGATAGTATATTTTCATGTTAAGATAGACAAACTATTAATGCAGTATAGTGAAGAATGCTTATGTTGTATGAAATATTTTAAAAGAAGCAGATAAATTTTGTTTCAAAGAACGCGAGAGCATTTTCAAAATTTTGACACGTGATATCATATGAAGAATTTTTTTGTTATTTATGGAAAGCTAATCAGTTGTATGTTCAAGCTCTTTACATTATAACATGAAATCAAATTACTGAACTTTTCTATACATAGAAATTTATCTAATTACATTTTTATTCATACTAAATGTTACTACCAGGAATATAAATTTTCTTCCGATAGTATATTTTTATGTTAAGATAGACAAACTATTAATGCAGTATAGTGAAGAATGCTTATGTTGTATGAAATATTTTAAAAAAAGCAGATAAATTTTGTTTCAAAGAGCGTTAGAGCATTTTGACAATGTTGACACGTGATATCATATGAAGAAATTTTATGATATCTATGAAAAGCTAATCAGTTCTAAATTCAAGCTATTAATATTCTTATATCAATATGAAATCAATGAACTGAACATTGCCAAATATAAAAAAATTCTCTTGTTACATATAAGTTTCATACAAATATCCATTAAATAAAATATAATTTTTGAAACCGTTGAATATTTTTCTTTTAACATTGACCAACTTTGAATACATTTTTATGAAGATTCTTGGTGTTGTATAAATAGTTGAAACCAAATTAAAATATCTCTAATTTCCAGGTCGTGAGAGCATTTTTTCAGTTTTAATAGATGAAATCATAAAGAAACATTGAGAAAAAATGAACCGTTGTCTATGGAAAACTAATCAGCTCTAAGTTTATGGACTTAACACATGTGATATCAATATGAAGTCAATCGGACTTATAGTTTGGGCTGCAGAGAGGACACAAAAAAAAACAACGTAAATGATGAATTCATAGAGAAGAAATCAAAAGTTGTCTATGGAAAACTAATCAGCTCTAGGTCTTTGCACTTTACACATATGATGTTAATATGAAGTCGATCGGACTTATAGTTGGGGCTGTAGAGAGGACACAAAAAAGATAAATGCTACGGCATACGGCGTACGGCGTATACGCCATACACACAAACACATCACGACGAAACTCATAGTGTGCATTCTCTACATGATACCCATTGAGAAATTGATGTAAAAAAAATACGCTTAAATTTTGCGAAATCATGACTCTCCCCTATTCCATAGTGTGGAGAGTAAAAAGCGACACGGACCCGTAGGATGTGTATGTTGGTAATTTAGCTATCGCTTCACGTATTAATATATATATGTAGATTAATGAACAATGACTTATTTCAAACAATGAGACACTTGGGGTATAGAATTGAAATATATGTTATGTTTCCAGTGGTCGGTGCTTCCCATTCAGTCGCCCTCCCACCTTTCACCCTTTCCATCCTGTTTTCTACTATAATGGGCAATTTAAAAATAAGTATATTTGTTGTACATGTATCGTCGCTCTCCTGACTTAAGGTCGTAACTGGCAAAATGCAAATTGTTCAGTAGAGCGATTTTAGTGTTTTGCGCGTGCATATTTTAATCTCTCCCAGCACACGGTGACACGGTGTAAATATATTTTAATATTTTATATGTATTCTTATATACATATTATGAATCATTCTTATATATATTAGAATCATATTTGCACATAGGTCTAATAGTGATATTTTATTTTCAGTAATTGGTAGACAACAAATCACTAAGCTATTCCAAGTTAACGGGAGGTGATACAGTCGAGACCTTTAGTGAGAACATGCGTACAACATATAAGTACACATTGGTGGTCCTTACTCGATTTTGCAAAAAAATGTCAGATACGGCTGTTAGTCAGGAGAGGGACGATATTTATTTATTTATTTAGTTGCTTCTCGGGCACCTCGGGCATCGGGATATGTACCTGCAATAAATCAAAAACGAGATTCGTATGAAATTGTATTAATAATGACGTTGAGTTCTTTGTGGCACCCTGTATCCATTAGTGGTTTATTAGTTAAAATGCATTAAAAAATACGAGAATCCTTTTATTCGATCTATTTGTTTCACTGTGCTACTAGATATTTATGAAGAAAGACATGATTACATTGATGTGACATATTTAATTTAAATTGTCGTTTAGGCACTTTACGATCAATTAAATGTTAAAGTCAAATGAAAAACTACAATAAATTGAAAATTATTACCAAGAATAATTTTAAATTATTAAGTGTAGATTTTTTAAGCGTTAATAATCAGGAATTATTAGGGTTGACAGGTAGTATAGCGACCTTCTCTTAGCCTAATTTTCTGATATGTTATGTATCTGGATGGGTGAATTATTAGCTTTGGATAGAAAATAGATGAATTTATAATGAGAAGCTCTTGTTGTTCGTTTATGGGTATAAACATTTTGTAAGAATATTTTACATTTTTAATTCCTTATGATTGAACTCGTTGAAATATATATTTTTTAAGAGGGTGACTGCTGCCAACGTTCCTATTTTTTCAATTTGATATACCATCATTATTACTTTACGAATAATTTTGAAAAAAAATAACCTAATTAGTTTGGATATTAATAAAGAGAAATATACCTTAACTTTTTGATTATGTTCTGTATACATTCTTGTAGGAAAATAATAGGCATAACCCGATTTAAGACATTTCTCTTAAATTTCTAAAAAAATATAAGGTATAGAGCAATATTTTTTTTTATAAATTAAAGAAGAACAAAATACCTGGAAAAATATGATATGACGTTGCATTAACGCATCAGGTTAAGTAAATAAACCAAAAAAACTTTTATTACGCAATGGCGCTGAATGGAAAATAAATGTTTTATAGGTTTATTTACTAAACCTGAAGCATTAATGCAACGTCACATCGTAATTTTCTAGATATTTTTGTCTTCTTTAATTTAAAAAAATATATATTACTCTACGCCTTATAGTTATTAAAAATGATCATCAGGTCAGATAAACGTTGAAAATCGGGGTATGCCATTATTTTTCTACAAGAATTTATACAGAACATTATCAAAAACTTAAGGTATATTTTTGTTTATTAATATCCAAACTATCTAAATTATTTTTTTCAAAACGATTTGATAAGAAATAATGATGGTATATCAAATTGAAAAATAGGTACGTTGGCAGCAGTCCCCCCTTAATGTAAAGAATATTATTTAAACTATGGAAGTAAAATTACACTTTTAAATTATAAAGTATATTGGTAGTATTTACTAAAAACTACTGATATGCGTAGATGATTAAAATAAAAAAAATGAGATAAAACACGATTATAATATAATTATAAATTGGTTTCGAAACCTTACAAAACATAGGTACCTACATATAAAAATTATACGCAGTTTATTTTTATATGTATGTAACGTAATCTAAGACGTTTTAATATTGGGAATCGGATATTTTAACATAAAATTATCACTCAGTACTGATTGGTTTCCGTTTATTAAGATGTAATTACGGCATGATCACTAATATTAATGTATTTCTCAAAATAATATAATTTAATTAATTTGTCTCGTTTGATGTTCCCCATTGAGAAGTACGTGGGGCCGTAATCGATTAAGATATGGTTTCATTGGTATGTACACGCAACGTATTCACGCAAAAGTGACGTGGCACTTATTAATAATTAGAGTTGATTCCTTTTTATTTAGTTACCACCATCTTTCAGATTCGGGGTCGTGCCAATAATTTTGAGGCCGATTCTATTCTTCTATCATTCTATTGTGTATGTGAAGTATTTATTGTATATTATTTATTTTATTTTAGTGTCGTAGAAAAATTAATTGTAGATTTTTCAAACGAAATAAAAAGATACAATGTAAATACTTGTTCATTGTGTATTTTTAGCCAGTATAAGTCAAACAATAAGAGAACTAAAAAAATATCAAAATTGAGTTGTTTGCTCTCCATACACAATTACAAAACCAAAAATTAAAATACTTATATATCACACCATATTTTACTATGACACAAACAAATAGACTAGGTACTGCTGCCCAACTAGGAAACCCTGTTCTAGGATTAGTAGTTTACAACTATACAGTGTCACAAATATAGTTTCCCCTCCACAAACATTAGGTAGGGACAAAATTAAGTTACTTTGTACCGATAACTGATTAACCATTACTTCGAAAAAAAAACAAAAAACAGATCATCAGGTCAAAATAATGAGTATAAAGTGTATATTATTTCTTATGTTACAAATTAAAAATTATGTGCTTATCACAATATCACAATACTCTGTGATATTGTGATAAGCACAGAGTTATCACAATTATCACAATACTCTGTGCTCATCATACTATAATTATAGTCGCTGGCTCTTGGTCTATAAGTATATATTATGTCCAATTCTGATTCGTCTAAATTTATCCGTCTAAATTTTAGTAGGTACATGAGAAATGTAAAAAAGGTCCTTGCATTTATACGGGACTCATTACGTCACACCGTGCGAACAAAATCCTTTTATCCATGGTCGCCCGTTGGTTACAGACGTTTTCGTACGCTGTAACGAATCAGAATAGAACATATAACGCTAGAACGCTGTAACGAATAGAACGCTGTAACGAATCAGAATAGAATATGTTCTATTCTGATTCGTTACAGCGTACGTTTATAGGTCGCGTAATTGTATCGGCAATAGAGACCAAGGAACTATGTATGTATGTATGTATTTAGGTACCACATGTCATAATATTTTGACAACATTATGTTGTCGTGTTATCTGTTCGGGCAATCAGTAGCGATGTTATCTTTTATTATGTCCCAATTTTACATCAATAAGGGTTACATATTTACACGTCACAAATTTGTCATAAGTCCCATACGGAGCTGTACTCCGCGGGCGGTATAATGATTTATAACATGAGTCTTGTGTTATGACGATGCTATGCTGGTCAACACAGAAAATACATAGAAGATTCAATTTGTATTGAAACCACGATGTTATATTTTAGGTATATTTATTCCATCGCGCAGTGTCGCTTATTAAGGTAGTCAGAGAGAACCGAATTTCATGAACTCTCTTTAAACATTGATTTCTCGTTTAATTTACATCGACTCGTTTGTGTGTTATTAATGTCAACACAATAACAATTTGCCACATACTGCAGACTAGTGATATTAATAGTCTCACAGATCCAAACTGAAAACACAACTTAAAACTGTGTCTCCACCGGGAATCAGCAGATACCCGACCAACTGAGCCACGAAGGCCGACACTAAAGAGTAACAAATATAAATTTTACGTGAAAATTATATTCGATTCCCTTATGTATGTGAAAACAAATTATTGGAATTAAATGAACTATTTTTTTTATATTATCATATTATATTCTTTACATACAACCATAGAATAATAATAAAACTATAGAATACTCATTCCCATACAATACCTCGCTGAAAAAGTGAAGCCGTTTTATTGGCCGGCTCTTGCCAATATATGTATGACTCTGCTTGTAACTATTGTAACTTGTAACTAAAATAGTAACCGAATATTTTTTTTTTTATTATTGCATATGCGCAAACATTGGATTTTTTTTTTTCCCTGTCGGGAGTCAAAGGTATTTTTTAACAGATTTTTAATTATCTCAATAGAGACGAAGTTGGAATATTTACTGTAGGAGATCACGTAAACCAGCCGATGACAGGTCGTAAGCCCTGTAGGTACCTTGATTTCCCGGTTCTCCTACAGTAAATAGTCCAACTTCGTCTCTATTGAGATAATTAAAAATCTGTTAAAATAGGAACGTTCTAAAATTGTAGATTTTAGATTTACGGTCTTATTTCAGCGTTATAAAATATCAACTTGGACTAAATGGAATAGGAACGTACGTATATTGGCCGGAACGAATTATGAATAATAATGAAAATTATGAAATTTTCATAGTTATCATAATTATTCAAAATACGTCTAATTCAGGAATATTTTAAGAACATCCCGGCCAGTATAGGTACGTTCCTATTCCATTTAGTCCAAGTTTATATTTTATATCGCTGAAATAAGACCGTAAATCTAAAAATCTACATTTTTAGAACGTTCCTATTTTAGTTACTGAATAGGGGGTATTGTTCGTATAGTAGGTAGGTACTACTCGTTTTGGCTGCGTAAATAATTTTGCAAGCAGTTAAAAATTCCCTATTTCGAAAACGTATCACGCAGACGGCCCAATTATACTGAATGCTCGTAGCAAAATGTTGACCAAATTAGTCAACATAAAGCAGTCGCGTTTACTGCAGGCTAAAGAGTATTCTATTATTATTCTATGTTTACAACATTGTATCCTGTTTGTTTTCCAAATAAATAAAAAAATAATAAGCACAACACAAAATTAACAAAATCAAGGAAAAAATGACAAGTATCCACGAAAAAAATACATAATAAAGTAACCACTTGTAGGTAGGTAGGTAGGTACTATAGTATTTATTCGTAATCATATGATTATAGCTGAAGATTAATATAAATAATTTTTACTTACATTATTTTATGATTATCGATCGATAAGTTAATTGAAATTTGAGTATAGACATATAAGTACATACCTACGTGCTATGGTGAATTTGATAAAAAAACCAAACATGTATGAAATCTTGTGTGTTTCTGATTGAAAGTGTTTAGTATGTAGATTAACAAGAGGTAATAATATATGTGTACCTACTTATTTGTTGTAATAAAAATATCATCACAAATTTATGGGATCAACACTGTTATGATGAAAGTAATTAACACGTTTGTGCGCGCGTGTGTACATTTTTAAAATTATATTACGACATTAATATATCAGGAATATTTGTCCATTTGTACGTCTGCTATGTATTACATGTAATAGTCCTTGTAACTTTTATGTAGTCTTTAATTCGCAGTAAAACAGACCCTATTATAACATTTTAAATTTATTTGAACTCTTCAACAAAAGTCATTTTATTGCCCAAAGAAAATATCGTCCAACATACCATTAAACTTGGAACTCTGGCACAGAAGATACATAGCTTACGACTATGCCATACTTTCGATCTACAAGTAGATTTCAATTTCACAATAAAACGCTTTTTATTACTTCATTCATTTTTGGAAATTCCATTAAATTTATAACATAAATAACAAATTTCTAATAGACATCTAAACAAGTATTAGTTTCCGTAGAGGACAAAAGTTTTCATAATATACCATACCCACAAAAACTCATAGTATGCATACTCAATATGATACATGTTATGTTAAGAAATTGATGTAAAAATATCTTCTTTAACAATAAACGATCATGTATGAGACGATGCATAAATGTTGATGAGAAGATGAATATGTGTCAAGATAAGAAAAATGCAGTGTTTGGTTCTCTCAATCTACCCCATGAGGAATAAGGCATGATAATATTTTTTTTTTTTTTTTTTTTTTTTTTTTTTTTTTTTTTTTTTTTTTTTTTTTTTTTTTTTTTTTTTTTTTTTTTTTTTTTTTTTTTTTTTTTGTAGTTTTTTTATAAAAAAATGAATATGTCCTTGTTAAACAAGTACATATACATCTTCCTACGTTCCCTAAACTAAGCATAAATGCTTGTCGAGGCAGGATTCGAACTCGCGACCACTGGATTACTAACCCAGCGCGCTAACCGCTCTGCCATCCACCCATCCAATATGAAATCGAGAACTCAATTTTCTAAACAGATGTCATCAGTATGGTTGTATACATTTTTCATATAAATATGCAATATCACTACATACATACAAAAACAAGACGAATCACAAAGTATGCACTCTCTATATTTATGATACCTACTGAAAATTTGATGTAAAAAAAAATACGCAAAAAATGTAAAATCATGACTCTCCACTGTTCGATAGTAGTGGAGTGTAAAAATTCATACTCAATATACAAAACAAAAAAAAACTCAACAAAACCCATTAAATTTTATACTATCCCGAATTATGTTTGCAATGCTCTTTAAGTAATATATAAAATTTAATATTTGAGACGTTTTGATTTGATCTGGAACGCATGCGAGTCATATTAAATACACCAACACACCTGACGAAATTTATAGACAACCTCTTCTCTATGGTTTTGAAATGTCAAATCGTGTCGGGAATTTATTTATTGACAGATATAAGTATTTTGATTGTGTGCCTACATAATGTGGAGCGAAAACTATAATCAGCCAGTTCATAATAAGTATAATGTCACTGTAAAATTGGAAACTGCTAGCCTTAGAACAAGGTTTCCTAGTTGAGCAGCAGTAATCTACTTGTTTACATCATTGTAAAATATAAATAGTATTATAAAAAAAATCCAATTATTAATGAACACCATAATTCTTCCCTGAACAAATATAATAATATTGTTCTAAGCATTAGAAATAGCACTTATCATTAATCTATAAACCATTGTTTAATGATGTTAGCTTAATTGATGGGTATTCTTGGCTCAAAGAAACTGTCTTAAACAATTTTCATTCTTAAACTTTCATAATTATGAGCTCCAGTTAGGTAATCTTGGTATTTAAATTTAAATAAAAATTTAATAAATTAATATGTTCCGTTAGACGAACTGGCTTTTTTACTGTTTAATTTGGTAATAAATAATAGGATATGTTTTCAAGTGAAGTAATGTTATTGTAAATTTATTTATTTTGAGATTAATATGATCAGAATAGTATTGCCGTGATATTCACGTAGGTATGGCCTCCACGGGTAGATAAGGTACCTAATAATTAGTTATGCAGATATTGTTGAAGATATAAAACAGCGAATTAGCTAAAAAAAATAGAAAACCACACTAGAAAACATATTACGTATATAAGCTTTGGTATTTTCAAGCTATTTATTTATTTATTTCATCTCAGAAAGCTACAGCTTTAAGTTACGTATTTTTATATTAAATTATTTGTTTGAATGTTGAAATTAATGATTATACATAAAATTATACATGAGAAAACAAAATTGTGGTATAATAACTTACTATAAATTATATTAAAAACATGAACAAATTTTTTTTATATTAACAATAGATATTATTGGCATACTTGGTTTTTAAGACGTAGATATTCTTCTTTCTTACTAATAGTAATAGAATTTTATTCAAAAATTGTATACCAAGGACATAAAGATCGATAGCCAGTTTATGAATAAGGAGCTATAGATCCTCTAATAAAATGTTTTTTTTTTGTTATGATAAATCCATTTTTCTGCCTTTTCCTTTAAAAACGAAAGGTAAAAAGTGCAGTTATTCATTAATAAATTATTTTACTAATTGCATGTGTTATTACTTTTTTCTCTTTTTATGTCAGGCATCCTATATATATATCATTTACAACACTTATCATTAAATAATACATATACACACACACACACACGCACGCACACACACACACACCCTCACGCACACAACACACACACACACACACACACACACACACACACACACACACACCCTCACACACACACACACACACACACACACACACACACACACACACACACACACACACACACACACACACACACACACACTCACACACACACACACACACATACACACACAAACATATGTAACTTCTAACTCTAGTACTTAATCAACATTGTATTGTATTGTTTATAATAAATAAATAAATAAATAAATCCCAATATTTAGTAGTTATCTACTAGTTTTGAATTGAATGTGGGCAATAAATATGTAAAATTGTACAATATTCAACCTCCGCGGGAGAAAATGATAAATTGAATTAATCACATAAATTAGATTTTAACACATAAACACATGTTGTATAATAATATCCGAGTGTTATCTTTGCAGGATCTTATGTTGAAGCGACAAAGAAGTGAGGTATAGAGATGTATCTTGGATCCTTACCAAGTGAATTATGGACCCATATAATCATTTACTGAAACAGGGGACAAACATCAAATCACTGCTTCTCAATATTGGTATCTAAAAAAAGGTAAAAATAGTCTATAGAGTCAATGGTTTTGAAATGTCATATGGCGTTGGGGATTGAATTGATGACATTTTGGACCTGTACCCTTATTTCCATTCACGTGTAATATTTTGAGATAAGTTCCGCTAATCTTTACGTATCACAGAATGTTAAGTGACAGTTACGTATCACGAGCAGTCATTCATAACTATAATTTGTGAAACGAACGCATGTGTGTACGCGTCGCTTTGTGTCTTTACACAGAACTTTACAAGTGACAGTTACGTATCACGAGCAGTCATTCATAACTATAATTTGTGAAACGAACGCATGTGTGTACGCGTCGCTTTGTGTCTTTACACAGAACTTAACACCACCTCGATATGCCGCATTAAATTTTGCGAATTAATTCACCTGTCGAATGACATAATGCTCGGAAGTTAACGTGGTCTAGTGTCCGCGGAAAACAAAATAACGATCTGCTATAAGAAAAGCATGTAGCGTATAAAATTGTGTATATTGCCGCAATAAAAGAACCGGAATATGACTCATGCAGTTCATAATGATATTGTAACTGTAAAAATTGTAAACTGCTAGCCCAAGAACAGGATTTCCTATTTGGGCAGCAGAAATATATACACTTGTGTCATTATGAAATATGGTGGAATAAAAAATAAATAAATAATGTCTCACTAGGTAATATTAAAATACTACTCGATTGCTCGAAAAAGAACATTTTACGAAATCGTTTGCAGTCGAAATAAATTTGCTGTTGTATGATAGTTAAATATTGTTACTCTTTACAAGAATATATTATGTGCTTTTTGTTTGCATATTACTCTATACAAGAACTTGCGCTGCTACAGCAGATGATACTGCTGTAGCAGCACAAGCAAAAACGTTTGACGAAGTGGAAGGAAAACTGTCAACCACTCTCCAGGATTTGGCTATATACTACAAGGATAATCACCTGAAGCCAAATCCAGCGAAGACTCAAGTCTGTGCCTTCCACCTCAGAAATAGGGATGCGGGAAGAAAGCTAAGAGTATGGTGGCAGGGTCAGGAACTGGAACACAATGACGCACCAAAATAATTGGGTGTTCGTCTGGACCGATCCTTGACTTTTGGGAGGCATTGTGAAGAGGTCGAGAAGAAGGTATGTGCCAGAAATAACATCATAAGAAAGCTTACCAGCACAAAGTGGGGAGCCCAACCTCATGTCCTAAGAACCTCGGCACTGGCACTGTGTTTCTCCGCTGCTGAATATGCTGCACCAGTATGGTACAACTCATCACACGCAAAAAGGGTAGATGTGGCAATAAATGAAACAGCCAGATTAATATCTGGTTGCCTAAAACCGATTCCCACTAAAGAACTCTATCCAATTGTGGGTATTGCCCCCCCTACGATCAGACGGCGTGTTGCAGCAGAAGTCGAACGGAGCAAGCAGCAAACTGACCCTAGACATCCAATGTATGGCTCACAGCCGCATCAGTGCAGACTCAAGTCCAGAAGAAGCTTCCTGGAGATGACCGCCCCTATAGTTGGCCTCCCCGAGGCCCGAAGGTTGTCACTGTGGAGTGATAGTGTCGAATGCATTCATCTACCATCCGCGGAGGACGTGTCAGTGGGACACAACCTGCCTTATCCAACATGGAGAGCGCTCAATAGGCTCAGAACGGGTGTGTCCTGCTGTTACAGTGACCTCAATAAATGGGGATACAGAGAGGAAGACATCTGCGAGTGTGGCGCCAGACAGGACAACGTGCACCTACTGTCATGTCCCATGATAGGAGCGACATGTACGCACCAAGACACAGTGATAGCAAACACTAGTGGAATCCGAGTGGCCGAATATTGGGGACTACGAATATGATGGTGTTCCGGACACGGAAAGTAAGTAAGTCTATACAAGAATAGATTAGATTTTTCCTAGAGGCCACCATCATTTACTTAAAAGTAGGTACTTACTCACACTATAAAAAAAAATATTTCAACAAAGTTTGAGAACAATGTGTCACATGAATATTCTTTGTGACATATCAGGAAAATTAAGATGCTTTTCAATTATTCATTTCCAGCGGGTTACCGTTAGTACATAACAAACATGAATTTAACATTACTCATGGTAGTAAATATATTACATATTTCATATTAATGATTTAAATATACATTAAGATAAAAAAAATCTTGATGTCTTTTGTATTCACAGCATTCCTCATTTGTTTTTTTACGTATTCATATTACGTTGGAAACTCTTCCTCGCAACCGTGAAAGAAATGATTTCTAACCGACTTTCAAAATCGGAAGAGGTTATCAATTCGAAGTTATTTTTTTATGTGTATGTTCAACGATAACTTTTTACCACGAAGACCGATTTTGGTGATTCTCTTTTCATTAAAAAGGGGATATCTTCCGATTTATCTTATTTCAATTTGGCAATGATTTGATGATGGAATCAATGCAGAAATCATAAAAAACTAAAAAAAAAAAATACAAATGATCGAAAAATCTACCACATTCTCTGAACTTGATGATTTCTTTTTCATTAGAAAGAAATCATCAAGTAACAGGTAATAGGTATGCACATTTAGTAGATATATTTAACTCTGGTCTGTCTCAGTACAAGAGCGCGTTTCTTAGAGCCTGACACCCCGCTACCGCTACCGCTACCGCTACCGCCATCATGCATACATAACGTTTCGTTCTTTATTTACATTGACAGTTTTTCATCATTTTAGTGCATCATTTATTGATTATTAAATTGTTTTATTCTTTCTAGTTAATAAATTATAATGTGTTTTTATTTCTTCTTTTATTATTACTTTCTTATTTTTAGTTATTTGTATAGTATCTAGGGATTTTATATAATTTCTAGATTTTTAGTTATTATTCTTTTTGGCTTTGTTTTGTGAATCCATTATTATTATAATTGTTACTTTATTTTGTAGCTCGTCGATTTCATATTTTTTTGTCAAACAGACAAATAAATAAATAAATTAGAGAGGAATTACTTCTGAAGTGGTTACAATTTTTCTATCTTGGCATATGTACATTCATTTTGAAGTCGGTTTTTTTATATGAAAGATTATATTCAGAACAGTCCATAATAATTCAAAGCTATATAATAGGAATTTTTATTATTGTAATCACATCAGTAATCCAACTTATCATTCGTGTCAAAATATCAAATGATTTAATCGCCTCAGAATTGCTATAAATTGGCTTTAAAGTGCATTCGTAATTGTTTTCATCGCAGGTTCCGGGTTCGACTCTCGATGGAGACACAGTATTTTTACTATGGCTGCGCAATTCTCCAGTAGGTACTCTGGGTTCATATTATCCAATCGTAGTTACCTGTTGTTATATCCTTACATAGAAAAAAATCAGCTTATATAAGTAGGTACTAAGTATGAATAGTCTGCAGTCGCTGGTTATTGCTTTATTCCAGGGGTTCTCAACCTTTTTGTACTCTAGAGCACATTCTTAAATGTCGGAAGGGTGGCGGGCGCCGTCTATTTTTAATGGACAAAGTCCTTCCATAACTTCTCATTTTCCCATAATTCATTTTTTTATATTCATAATTTATTAATAAATAATAAATAAAATTGTTTAAAAATACTTAAATTACTATTAAAATTGCAAACACACAGAGAAATGTATTAACAAAACGTAAACAAATCATCAAAAAACACAAATACAAAGTAAAAACTCAAAAAAAATCAAAATTCTAACAAATAAATAAAAATAATTCACATTTTTAATTAATGTTTATGATAAAATTCTGTCTCTGTTGAATAGTGGCGGGCACATAAGAATCGTTCCGCGGGCGCCAAGGTGCCCGCGAGCACAGAGTTGGGAGCCTCTGCTTTATTCTAATACACATTTTATAGGGGTTACTATAAAATAACTTCAACGCATGGTCAAGCGAAATTTTTTTCTATTCATACCATTATTACGCTTGTTTAGATTTCTTTCGGAAAACGACGCGATGGCGAAAACTCAAAATAATATGAAATACGTATTATTTTCAAGTTAAACTGCTCACTTTTATAATAATTATTTGTCAAAGATGAAAATTAATACTTTTTTTTGTCTTGACGTTTACATATTTGTTTAACTACATTTTTAAAATGCGTCTAGGCTTTGAAATTTTTTGAAGAATAAATATGTGGGTTTTCTAGATGTGGAATTTTGATTGGTTTATGTTTTGGAATAAATTAGTCTTTCTCTGCGAAAATACCCCACTAAGACATGTCTGCCACCAGCAGCGACAGTCAGTAATTGAGACATCTCTCGACGGGGGTCAGGACTAACAGATTATATAATTTTTTTCAAGTCTCGTGTGATGATACATGTTTATTTATGCAGGTAGTGTGACACAACTTGACATTTTCGAATCTAGGTGTAGATTTTTTTCCAGCCCAGGTAAAAAAAGTATCAAAACAATTAATTTTGTTGGGATATTATTTAAAAAAATCAATATTCATGAAATACTACATTGATGTGTTTATGAATTTAAAAAAAAAAGAAAAATATACTTTTTATGCTTTTTTATAGCTTAAAGCTTATTGAAAATTTATTTAGCAAAAATGAATTGCGTAAATATTAGTAATATTACCTACCTCAAAACAGGCATCGTTTAATGAGATAATTAATGTATAATGTCGGCCTTCGTGTCTCAGTTGGTTGGGTATCTGACTGCTGATCCAAAGGACCCGTGTTCGATTCCCGGTAGAGACATAGTTTTCAATTGTGTTTTCAGTCTGGATCTGTGAGACGATTAATATCGTAACTCTCCTGAATGTGGCAACCTGTTATTGGGTGCGTGTTAAATTTATGTTTGACATAGTAGGTACCTGTGAGTTGCCCGAGAAGCTATATTAAATAAATAAATTATGAAAATAAACAGATAAAAAATATCTACTTGAGATTTCTTCGCCTCCTTTTCTCCTACAGATCAAAGTACACCTTTTCTACTTAAAATATAGAAAAATTGTACCTACTAATACAAAGTTAAAATAATATTGTATAATTACTTGAAAACAATGAAACAGATAAAATTAATATAGGTACTACAAAAAAAAATGCGCGTCAATATATGTATACATCAACATAGGTATGTACCTAACTACTGCAAAAAGATACATACCTACATATGTAACGTCCCTCACGGGAAAGGCAGGGGGAGCCGAACGCCACATTTTTCTATCTTGATAAACATTCGTCAACATTAAGACATCGTCTTATACATGTTCGTCAGTTTTTTACACTTTTTACTTTTCCATCTTTCATAATAACGTTCGAATTGGTCGTATCATTCTAATGGATGCCCCCGACTTCCGACTTCATCCTATTATTCAGGTGTTCCTCATTCATTATTTTCATGTGTGAAAATCATGTCAATGTGTTAATCTCATTCTATTAATAACTTTTTTTTCTCTCGTTTCGTACCCTGTCATACATCGTACTATTACAAATTCCTCTTAGCGATCTCATTTCAACTTAATGTATTCGGCTTTTGGGCGACTTCTGCAATGTTCAGATTCACTTACGTACGTCAAAATTGGCACTACGATTACGTTATAGATTTTGTAACTTTGGCATCCTATTATATTTAATTCATAACCTGTCTAAGTGCTCTATTCATCTTATTTCCTGCTATAACCTTCCTTTCGATATCATTGATAAAAGGATTATAAATGGGAAAGAAGAGGAAATATAAATAAAGTTTATCGAGATAAATATTCTTTCATTTCATATAAATACTTCCATTGTTTTTGAATATACATTGAAAGTGAATTTGACGACGCCGTATCCGGACTATTCCTGAGTCTTGCTGAATCTTCTTCTAACGAGTAGCTGAGAAATACTTTACGTCAAAAGCAGACCTAAATTAATATCGGTAAACTGACACTCAAAAGGATAATACCTGGAGTTGTGTAGTTCACAGTTTGACCATCAACATAATATCCCTAATAGAAGATGGGATCCAGCTCTTAAGAGATTTTTTTCTCATCATCCAATCTACTTTCGGTAATTTAAAAAGTATACGGGAGCTTTATCGGATTAAAACGGAAATCCTCGAGTATCCTTTTGTCTGCAGATTACGCAAGACGATAGGAGGCTTAAATACAAATCGCTTACATATTTGTTGGTCTGGAGATAAAATCATACGAGTGTTTGCCGACCGTTCAAACATACACACACACACTGTTTGGTGTACCGCAAGGGTATGATCATTGGGTCGATTTTAAATATCTAATGTACATAAATCACACAATACAAATAATTTAACATTTTTTTTAAATATTACTTATCCAAAACTTGAAACATAGTTACTGTACATATTATTATATCATATTACAGAATAATTTATTCAACTCCTCGATGGACGATTCATTGTAAAAATCTCACAATACAGGTAATTTAACTACATTTTTTATAGAGAAAATATGACAAGTCCAAAACTTGAAAGGTATTATTAGGTATATTAAAACGTATAACTCTATGGGACGGTATTTTAGTATAGGTAAAATTTTCAGTACAATTTTTGTATGGGAATTTTAGTATAGGTATTTGAGTACAGGTGAAAGGTGGTTGGGACTTGCGTCACGGGCCCTTACTAACGTGGGCCCATGATATTATATGACAGAATAATTCATAAAACTCCTCAATGGAAAATATTTTTTAGTAAATTTCTAAAAAGTTTTTATTTTAGAGTACCTATGTAAATATATATATAAAAAGTTATTTTTTTAAGTTTTAATATTGACTTATTATGGTCACTTGTACCTTTGATTAGTGATGAGAAATTGGTGAAATGAATTTTATGTGATATGAAATGAAGGAGTTAAATGTCAGTACAATCAAACATATGTTAGTTGTCGCCAAATATCTTGAGCCATTTTGCGGAGAATGGTGGCGATCTGCACATATACCAACCAAGCAAAACGACACAAATTTGCGCTTTGCGCACCGAGAAGTCTGGCTAAAGTTACGACAGTTGATACTATACCGACATAGGTAAAAGGTTAAATAAATTAAAAATCCGCCAATTTATCTGTTACACGAATCATACGTTATCTTTACATATAATATGTTACTATTGAAATAATAATATATTATAAGAAAAACCACATCCAAGTATTTGCTTATATTTTTTTTATCGAAGTACGTACCTACCTGAAAAATATACTAATGAATTGTAATCCAAGTGAGTGTAAGAAAAATTCTGTTAAAAAGGTCGTAATTTTTTATTTAGAAATAAACTAAGATGCACAGTGCAATAATTGAATCCCAAATTTGTATAGAAGATGTTTCTTATTACTTTTTATACCTGGTCGGCTACTTGACCAAACATTGGTTTCAAGTGCGGTTGAAAGTCTTTACGCAAACATCACAGATAACATCTCAATCCATTGTTGAGGTACTGCTCGTATGAATTGTATTAAATCGAGTATTATTACCTAGATACACTGACAACAATAATTACCTGAAAAATCAGGTACAGGAATACATGAAAATAATAGATACACACTCAAATAAATTAAGAAAAAAGATGTGATTTTTTTGGCCACAATTTGAAAGGCAAAAGAGAGTTGATCTACATTGGTTCATTGATATCAGATCCTCCATTAACACAAAACTAATTGAAATGTTAATGTTTTCCAATTTTTTATTGATGAAAAAGTTGAAAAAGCAAGTAAGAATTTATATTACAGGTACGTTATACTAAAAAGCCCTCACAAGAATTGTCCTATATAGAGGTTTAAAAATCGTAGAATTACAAATCTATTTGAATTTCACCATGGTGTTACTACATGTGAATGAATTTTCAATATAAATATATGAATTTTATTACGATCATCATTTCTTAACCACTACTTTGCTAGCCTCATCCTACCTACCTACATTTTAATAAATAAACTTATATTATGACCTGTTCGATCAAAAAATTTAATTAAATAAAATGCAACGTAGCACAACACAATATCAAAAATATAAGTATATTTAACATTACACAATCATAAAAAATACATAATTTCAGAATCACCCTGTATTCCATACAATATCTATCGGATCAATTTTCTGTGCAAAATGAGCGGTCAGTTGAACAAAAATATTAGATTAAATCATATTTAAAATATTACGTAGTAGGATGAGACTAATACCAAACGCACGAAGAAGCAAAGAAGTTTGGTGACATTTATAGGTACTATTGCAATATTAAGATTTTTTTTCCAAATCTAAATGTTTTGCTTTAGGTAAACAAAAACCAAAACAGATAAAAAAATGCACTTAATTTTTTTATGAAATATCTAATTTAGTCATTTTATGTATTTTTGTTATTCTGAAGATTGAATAAAATAAAGGAAATTAATATGACAAAAGAACAGCATTAGTAAAATAGAACCGGTTGGTGGATTACTATATTATAAATGCTTTTTTAATCGCTAAAATAATATTATTAAATTGTATTGTAAATACTCCCTCGCACGACATGGGTCGTATCGATACATTAGGTTATAGAAAAATAGTAAAAAAAACATTCTTTGTCTATATTTTAATATATATTCAACACTTCACTTATTGTCCTAGAAGTTGGAGTGAAAATCATTCCTTCCGGATTCCAGCGAAAAACTAGATACATGTTTAAATGATACTCGATATCGATTGTAGCCAGAATAGTGTTTTTTTTTTGTAGAAATATCAGTTTTCTTGTAGTTCATATTTCATATATTTTGCAATATAATAAGTTATTTCATTCATAATATGTTTTCATATACAAATGCTATTTTTTGCATAAATGATTATCAATTTCGAATGAATTAGTTTTTTTTAATACATACCTAGTGTCTTTTATTGTTATTCAAATACACACCAAAATGGATATTTCATGATTTCGAATTCACTACATAGCAATAGCGTTCAGCCCAAAACAGATTGGCATGGAGGCGGGCCATACGTGTGGCGACAGACTACAGCCGCTATCCTCAGTCACGAGGAAAAGGACGAATGAAATGAACATAGCAATAAAAGTGAGTTGTGATGAAATAGACAGTTTTGTTCATTTTAAATTCTAAATGGAGATTATGTGAAAATTGTATAGGTTTTAAATTGTGTAGGTACCAACTAAAAAAATAATGAAAATTAACGTAAGTTAAGAGGAAAATGTGGCGTTCATTTCTGTTTCCCTAATCCAATTAAAAAAAAAACAGCATGATCATTTGTCGATATTTTTATGTATTTTTTTTAATTATTAATGATTACGTAGGGGACGCCATCTATTGGGAATTGGGTCCATTCCGCTCTTCCGAATGAGAGTTTGCAATGCTTTATTGCAAAATTATAAATTTAAACAGCAAAAATTATAATTTAAATCTTGAAATTTCGTCAAAACGTGCATTATTTCATATATTTACCCATTCATATACCATTTTGGATTAAATATTAGTTATTTGCTAACAAAGGATTCTGAGTACCTACATAATATGTATTATGAACAACTACATGCTAAACGTCATTATATTGAAAAACGTGACGTCATAATGGTTATGGTGGATTCACACCATTATGTAAAAAGATTTTGCACCAAAACTCAGACACCTTTTCTTAACAATAATTTGCTATTGTAAATTATTGTCATAGAATCAACACGAACTTCTTGCTAATGTCGTTTAATTTTAAAATGAATTTAATGACTTAAATTTAAGAAAAAAATAACATGTAACCTTTTTTTAATCAATTTAATGCTCTAGGGTTACAAATGCCTTACAATGGCTTGAACATTTATAAAGAATAAAAATGATGAAGTATGAAACACTTAGTAAAATATTAAAACGTGATGTGGTCGAGAATGAATTGGCTTGATCATATTATAAATGTAATTTTGAAAAATGAGAATCAAGTTGAAATAACAGGAGAGCAAGTAGGTATGACGCGATGCATGGATGTAAATAATGTAATGACGTTCGGTTCTCTTTGCCTATCCCAAATAGTAAAATGTTGTGTTGAGAAATTATAGAAAAGGAATCGGTTCTTAGCAAATGCAGGTTCAGGTTTCTTACATTTTCGTCTTTCAGAATATCGTTAACAGGATCGTGGCATCATTTTTTGGGCATCTCCGACCTCTTATTCCATTCCTGTCAGTTATAAATATTTTCTTCGTCGGGCGTTATTCATTCATTCTTTCCAAGTGGCCAAACCATCTCACTGTGTTAGCTTTTATTCTATTAATTACATCTTTCTTCATCTCACATTTTTTCCTTATGTCCTCATTTCTTACTCTGTCATACATCATTTTATTAAAAAAATTTCTTGGCGATCTCATTACAATTGCATTTATTCTGATTTCGCGGAAACAAATGCAGTTGAAATGATTCCGCTTTTAATATTCCGCTTATGTTTTTAATAAAAGTGAAAATTATTCGTTATGTCATTATTTATTGTTTATTATTAATATTTCTGATGCTCCTTACTTACCGAGGTACAATTAAACCCCATTTTGCATAGACGCATGGTCACGTTTCATACTAATTATTTGTATGGGTTTGCATCCCTATATATTGTACCTCTATGTACCACACTGATTTTATTCATCGTACAGGTCCTGTTGATACAAAATATTTGGATTAACGTTTTATCAAAATGAGTTTTGCTAATTTTAATTTATATGCATAATGTATACGTCGAATCTGGGGGAACAATGATGGTTGCAGTTGAAAATTACCTACCTGGTAATATGGGTACTGTCCGGAGGCTGGAGGCTGTATCATACTCTCCTGTCAGACGCGGGAGAAGATATTTAGTCTTGAAGGTGCAGTCTACCATAGCTCCCGAAGCGTCTCTCTCTCTCATACACCATACCGCACCCACTCGAAGGTAATATCTCGGTTAAATCTTACTTTGATCAAACTTCAGAGAGAAATTCATAACATTGTTTTCGTTTTGTGATGTATTGTTGGTGTGTCGGAATCTGTATTCAATTACATTTTCTTAAGAGCTTACCAAATGTGCAACCATCGTTTTGTAATAATATAGGTACCTACTACAAATTATTTTATTTAGAAACACAACAGCTTATTTTTTACAATAATGATATTTTGTTTACAATTTAAACGAGTGGGTTGTAGACATTCTACTCCTCACTACCAAGTTTTCAGCATTTTGCATTTTTTTATGAAATGCGTTTGTTCAATTATTTTGATATTGTTTTATGAAAACTTGATAATTCTTCAATGTCATTTTATGAAAGTGATGTGCCCGTTTATCAATTTGATAATAAGTATAATAAAGTAAGTATAATAAAAATATTAAATTTTTAATTTCCTGAGATTGGGGTCACCTTTATTTGACCCCAATATTTGAAAATTACCCCAATTGGGGTCATCTTCAAATATTTCATTTGACAGTTAAAAAAATCAAGAAGCACTGATCAAATATCAAAATTTCCTGGGGTTAAACCGTGTATAAGATATACAAATGTATAAAATTTGAAAAAAAAAATTCTACTTTAGTCTATAATCGATAAAGTAGAATAAACATTGTGTACATAGTACACAACACTCACACACATACATTGTGATGTAACTTTCAGAATACAATCTCAACATAATACTTATTTAATGAAAAAAAAAACTTAAAACTTGCGAATTCATAACTCCCTTCTATAGCCCCTTGGGGTAGTGAGGGGTAAAAAGGAAGAGCCCATTACTAAATCACATTTATATTTCGTTTGATAAATACTTACTTACTTACGACAACTCCGGTAGAGCTTTTGCCTTCTGAACAATGAATTTCCAAGCCTTCCCGTTAGCAGCAGCGGACTCATAGCCACATCACAAGCATTCAACATATTCAGAACTCGGGTGACATCCATCTATGTATCTTTTCCTAAGTCTTCCCAGAGGTTTCTTTTACACAGGGTTATTAAACAGGGATGCCTTTGTTGCCCTTCTCCGATCTGACGACATGTCCAATCCAGGCTAATCTTCAAGATCTGGTCTCACTTTATGCGAATTTCTTTATCAGTCTCGAGGAACCTGCCGCAATTCCCGATCTTGGACATATATTTTCGCAATGTTCTGCTTTCCAGATAATGCTCCGAAATCAGAGCGGCACAAGAGCATGGTAGCGGCTTTCCATTCGAGAACATGCATGTCTCCAAAGTCCATAACGCGAGGAGTGAAACTCTTCTGGGTCTAGAATAGACTTAATAAAACGGCAATACAATATGGATTCGAGTCCTGGTGCATGACACTCAAGGACCAACAAAGATTGCTGACATCCGAAAACATTCATTCCATTAACAAAAAAAAAATTATAAGTTATGGGGTTCAAGGAGTAAGAAATAGGACGTAGTAAAGAAACTATGGATGGACTAGGGAGGAACAAATAATATGATGCCTCAGCATAAACTTTCAGGATTCAATATAATTCATAGTTAATTGGTAGTATAGGGATCCCCCTTAGACCTTAATACTTTGACATGTTAAATGTTAAGTATTTGGATGAGTGAATAATTACTCTTGATATTTTTGTTCGTTGCATTTATATTTCTTATTTAAAATGATTTAGACATTACATTGTGCCATTAATATTGTGCTTTTAGCAAAAAAAAAATATGGGTTTACAATATCCTTTGCCAACTTTCATGAGTTGAATAAAAATTTACACTATAAAACGATCAAAGTTTTACTTTCAATGTATATTCAATATTCATTTTTTCATCTTTCACGGTTAATTTTTCACCGCCCACAGTTTTTCAGTCGATTTAAATTAATGTTTGAAATTAAATATTAAACACGGATTATAAAATATAACGGTTGATATTTCTCCCTTAATCCGCCACGCTTTCCGCTTCCGCTCAAAAATGTTCAGAGGCGACTGAACAGAATATATGGGTGTACGTACACATTGCCAAGGGCGACAAGGCTATTGTAACAGACAACCATAACATTACTTCTCAAATTCGTATTATATCGGTAGCTTGGTGGACGTACCTCTATACCTCCCTACCCCCTTGAGGTGACGTTATAAATATTATTATGGTAGAATAAGGAAATATCTACGTATTATATTGTTTGAATAGAGACGTTTTGGAGTCATTGCTCCTGGAACATTCAATGAGTTTGACAAAAAAATTAAGCAAATGGACAAAAGTCATGCTTTTAAAACTAATAAGAAGGAATGGCTCTTAGTATCAGGCATACACTATGCAGAGGATATTTTCACCCATAGCTTTCGATCCCATACTTTATTTTGCTCCAAATATTATAGTAGCGCAATTTTTTTGTATTATGTTTTTTTTTATTTCCATTGTTGTTGTAATATTATCACTTTTTATAAACGATTGATGTTGGCATCAAGTAATACAGTTTCACTGTCTCGAGATGCATTGGCCCCGGCACAGATTTTTTGCCTAGTGGGGCATCGCAGATTCAACAATTATTATTACGTCATCAATTTTGTATGAATAAATAAATATATATGTAATTAACTGATATTTTATCGATAAACCTTTTAACATCTCAATAGAGACGAATTTGGAATAGTATATAAGAACCAGGAACTCAAGGCACCTACAGGGCTTACGATCTGTCATCGGTTGGTTTACTCGATCACTTTATGCACTTGCGCAACGTTCACCAATTATGCTTTCTTATAGAGATCCCATGTCATTGCAATTTTTGAAAGTTCTTTATATTTTAATAATAAGTAACAGATCGCCTGAATATAGAACATTGCTACTATTTCTATTTATGAAGTAACAAAGAAATATTTTCATAACGCCATCTATTGAGAAGTTGGTTGATTTGTAAATAATGAAAGCAACAGTCCTTATAAATTAGGTGACAGTGTTCTTGCATAGATTTCACCCCTGAACTGGATTACTGATAATAATTGAAGAAATTTGAAAAGAATCTCTGTTAAGTAAAAAAATACTATTTATATATTTATTTATTTATTCATTTATTTATTTATTTATTTATTTATTTATTTATTTCCTATTTATTTATTTATTTATTTATTTATTTATCTATTTATTTATTTATTTATTCATTTATTTATTTATTTATTTATTTATTTATTAATTTATTAATTAACTTATTTATTTATTTATTTATTTATTTATTTATTTATTTATTTATTTATTTATTTATTTATTTATTAATTTATTAATTTATTAATTTATTTATTTATTTATTTATTTATTTATTTATTTATTTATTTATTTATTTATTAATGTATTTATTTTTTTTTTTTTTATTTATTTATTTATTTTATTATTTATTTATTTAATATTGCTTCTCGGGCAACTAACAGGTACTATGTCAAATATTAATTTAACGTGCACCCAATAACAAGTTGCCACATTCTGGAGACTTACGATATTAATCGCCTCACAGATCCAGACTGAAAACACAATTAAAAACTGTGTCTCCACCGGGAATCGAACGCGGGACCTTTGGATCAGCAGTCAGATACCTAACCAACTGAGCCACGAAGGCCGAACAAATTATTTACAGCTAAAACAAATTTTAAGTAATCAGTAAATATTGCATGTAATCAATGCATTCATTCATACCGTCACGGTATATCTCACAATATGGGGATGTGCATTACCTTATAAACGGAAGTCCGTCACAGGTGTGTGTATACACGCATGTGTCGAACATATACATGCGTGCATACCCACACAGAGAAACTTGTGTGGGTATCATCGTCTCGTCTCACAGCCGCACGTTTTAAATACAGATTATATGTGTAAAAAAATAACACAAAGCTCGTCGAATAAATAAAAAACAAAAAGAAATAAATAAATAAAAACATTTGTATTTGCATTAAAAAAATAATCATGTCAAAGTATTGCTTAAGCGCAAGGTCGAGTTTCTTGCTTTTCTTATACTCGAGTCTATGTTTTCGATATATTTGATAGCTGCGTCGGTAAAGATAAGAAAATCCTAAAAAATATGTCAATAATACAGATAGTCAAACAATTCCTATAATAATTATTATTGAGTAATCCTTTATTTACATTGTGAGTATACCTTCCCAAAAACCAATGATTCTTCCCAGAGAGACCATGATTACCTGAGAAACAATTTTAAGTACACATTCTGATGACTTGAATTTGATGAACACTTCCTTGCACCCTGCGCAAGTGGCGAGTTTATTACCGTATGGCAATTTCTTCCAACTAACCAGTGTTTCCAGCCCAGAGAAGCAATATTTGCGTGAGAAATAAATTAGTTCTCTGCTGGGAATCGAACCCAGGACGCCCTCACAGAACGGCTTACCAAGTACTAATACACTTTCAAAACGATAAAGAAAACCATATCACTGCTCAACATTCTCACGATACAAGACACAGATTCAACTAATCACTCCGAAGACGAACACTGCATACGGACATAGACATTATCAATACTTGGCTCCAAAAATACTAAATTTAGTTGCTAAAGACATAAAGGACATACAGATAACGAAGAAAACAAGACTAAAACTAACAATTCATACGTGGCTATAAAATAAAGGGATTAACTATTGTCAGCAAATTCTCAATCCTTAACAACATATACAACAAATCTCATATAGTGAAACATAGACTGCACACTGCACAATATTACAGTTTATTTTGATTTAGTTATTAATATTATGTAACTAGTCTACCACCTCGGAACAGGCCTGGCCTAGTGAGGTGGTACAAACCAACCCATATATTTGATCTGTAATAATTTAAATTTTTTGATATTTATTTTTTTGTACTTATATTGTAATTTTGTGTTCTGTGAAGGTGCCGATTACAGTCCCCATAGGCAGTGCGGGTGGTGGTGGGAGTAGCGAATTGTAATTTTGTATTTTTGGTATCAATAATAAAAATAAAAAAAAAGTGTGCCACGGCGGTTGGCACATTTGGTAAGCCATTCATTCTCTCTCTTAATATAAAATATAATATCGAGTATAACAGTTCTTAATTTACAGTTCTTCTACTGATGACGGTTTATATATTATTTAGGTAGAGCTTCTATAAGTTTCTTCAATGGCATAAATCAATACTATTATCTTTAACTTGTCGTTTGCTGTCTGCATCAACAATAAATTACGTAATTTCAAAACAATTTAAAGATATGTAATAAATCTGCCGAGATAAAACAACATAAATTATAATAATTATGCTCCCTTCTGGATTTTGGTAATTCTAATTTCACGTTACATTAATCTTTCAAAGCATTCTTTATATCTCTCCCGGAGTTTGCTGGCATCAGAGAGACGATCGCCCATGGGGGACATATGAAGCACTTGTCTTGTGTGTTGTACATATTGTACTACCGATATGAAATACTCCTTCCATTCAAGTCGCTGTGTATACCATTTACATAACATGATGTATGATCAATCAACAGAAATACAATTTACATCGAGTGATTATTGTTAGCCGATATATCGTCTGAATGAAATAATTCCCCGTGTGTAGGTGGCCACGAGAATAAGATGGAATTGGTTCAAATATAATGATGACTTCAGAATGTAAAGAATGTCCATTGATCACAAAATGTATTTATATAAAAATTGAGTTGTTAAATTTAATTCTAAGTCAATTCTAAGGTAGAGGGCGTCCTCTCCTGGAGTATTTGAAACAGGTGTGCCACGATATCAAGTGTAGGTATCACCTATACAGAGTTGAAGTGTCGCTGAAGACCGAGCGGGAAGAGATGCATCGCTTTGCTGCCAACAAATCTCTAATACCTTGAAACAGAAGAAGATGGTACATGTATGTTTCTTCTTCTTAGACTGGTTGAGAGTCTTTTTGCGCAGAGCTTACTGCGTCTTATGGTCTGGATTCCAAACTGTGTTTACATCTTTTAGTAGGTCTTGCAGGCA
The DNA here is from genome assembly GCA_963576475.1 of Molanna angustata. Taxonomy (NCBI): domain Eukaryota; kingdom Metazoa; phylum Arthropoda; class Insecta; order Trichoptera; family Molannidae; genus Molanna; species Molanna angustata. The sequence continues at coordinate 6,561,087 of OY754969.1, forward strand.
CTCCCTTTTCTTTTGTTTTTTTTTTATATAGGGCAAGGTGTAGTCCGTTCTTTCCTCGTGGTATCTTCAATGCTTTTTTTCTTTTTCTTCCCCATCTGACAACATTTTGAATATCACACATCTCTGTGATCGTACTGTTCCTAATTCCATCATGTTGAGTCCTGCTGGTTATAGTTTTGAGGGTTTTCAACACTGTATCTTCCTGTTAACACTTGTTCATTCCTTGTTCTTTTTCACTACTTGATCATGAAATTGCTATTCAACAACTTTCAATGAATCACTATTTTTATGTATGTATGTATATATTATTTATATATGTAAAAAAATAAGTATACTTTCTTACATCTAGTATAAACAAAAAATAAAAAGTTGAAAAAAAAAACAAATATACAGTGATGCTTTCTTCATACACATTCTGGCAAATCATTGTCCAGTTGAAAACCTTATGTATTTTTTTAAGAGTTCCTCTCAAATAACATAGATAAAAATTAGATATAAGTTTATCTCGGAAAAAGTGAGAGATATGTTCTGTATGATTCAATAGATTATTTGATCACTTTTATTCGTTTTAACAATGTTAACTTATCGTATCTTTTGTTAAGTTTCAACACATAGAAATGACTTTTATACATATTTATGTTCCAAATTTACTTTATACACAAAACTAATTGTTCATTGATCAAATAACTAAGTATATTGTTCATTTTGAATAAATATATTAAACTCAGAAGGACTCGAGAATGGAATCGTGAGAGTTAAATTCTGCCACGAATTATACGAAACCTACAAAATGGCAATTCAATAACTCATAACTGTGGAAAAAAATTACATAACTTTGCATCACACATACTTTGTTATACGGATATTTTGTCGAGGACCTAATTTTTTCTGCTTGTTAAATTTCGTGCGAGTCTGCATCTGCCCTCATTAGATAAACCGTCAAACGGTATTTTGTATGCTTACTTTTATCGCAAACCCGAAACCATTCAGATAATATAATAATAACTGGAATAAATATTTTTTGCAGCTCATTTATAGCGCTTTTAGGAAAGAAACATTATACGCGGCGAATTAAACAATGCGTTTCGGGAGTCTAGCATTTGAAAGACGCCCTAGTTTTGCAGGATAATAAAAAAATCAATGTAGGTTAGGCAATTTGATACCTTCGATTCTTATTATTCGATGCACGCTTCAAACAGATTCATGCTCGTGCCTCGAAAGGTGCGCAGGTTATTATAATAACATATTGTAATTATAGGAAATACATTAAAGTATATACATATATGTACATTTTGAAAAGAAGCGGATGTATTCCAAATGACTTCCGAAATATGTGCGTTATTATTTCAACCACTCTTAAAATGGAATGATTGGTAAGGGTTTTTTTTATTTAAAATGTATAAATTTATCTACCTACTTATAAATAGGTTTCATATAATATCGTTTTTAAAATAAAAAATTGCAGTATTGAAAAAATTATATTTCCTGTGATATATTTTTCGATAATTATTTCTATGCTTGAAATCAAATTCAAGATGCTGGCAATGAGTGAAAAAAATAAATATAATAATTATATAATGAAAATAATAAATTCTAGTAAAATTAAAATCGATCGATAAAAAAAAATGGAAATACACCACTTTAGGTAACGAGATTAAAAGACTTATATTACCCTTAATTATGTCAGTCACTGGCATTATTCCAAAGTTGTATAGCCGTAATTTAATAATTTAAGATTTAGGTATCGAATAATTATGCTAAAGTCAATATCGGCATTACATGTAAAATGGTAAAAGACTTTAAGCCGTAATTAAGAAGCGGTAGGGTTGATAGGTAGTATAGAGACCTCCTCAGAGCCTATTCCTTTGATAGGTTAAGTATCTGGATGGGTGAATGATTCCCAATTGGAAGCTTGATTGGCGTTTGTAGCATTTTATTTTGATTTTTTACGCATTGATCTTCGAATTATGTTGAGGCAGTGCATAATGGTAATAAAAATAATTGAGTATTGTTATTTTTAGTAGATACTAAAAAAATATAAATAATGTAAAAAAATAAGATTTAAAAATTAAATGCTAAATAAATTTATAAGTCGAATAGTTGATTAGTAAAAAAATCGTATGGTAACTGCATAAGTACTTGTATAAGTGTTATTTGCAAAAGAAATATTTATATTCTCAAGTGTTTAACGGGGAGGGTGGTTCGGAATGTATAATGAAACAATAATTATGTACAAGGAAGAAGTTTCCCCGAGGAAAGATACCAATACGGTGCACAGTACATACCTACCTCCTCCTGACGTTAGGTAACGTAAGGTGAAGCTGACTGAAGATGCTTTCTCCTCATTGTGCACCGGAGGTATCTTATTATTATTTACAACGTCCGTTTACTCATTACTTATTGTACATCCAAAGCTACGGATGGTCTATCTAAAACGAAGATTCTTCAAGTTTTCCAGAAACAATTTCTTAGCCAAACACTCAAAGTAATCCTATGACTTGCGGGTATACCCTCGTTTTAAATGAAAAATGAAGTGATTAGTTAGAAATTATATAATTTGAATTTTAATCTACTGTCAAATCCTACACAAAAAGTTGATATGTTGAATGTTCAGCGTTCTAGCTTTATTTATTTATTCATTAATTAATTAATTTATTTATTTGTTGATTTATTTATATATTCATATATTAATTAATTTATTTATTTATTCATTCATCCATTCATGCATTTATTTATTTATTTATTTATTCATCCATTCATGTACCTATTTACTTATGTATTTATTTATCATTTATTCATTTATTTATTTTTTTATGTATATATTTTTTTATGTATTTATTTATTTATTTTTATTTATTTATTTATTTTATTTATTTAAATATTTATTTATTTCTTTATATATTTATATATTTATTTTTTTTTATTTATTTATTTATTTATTGTTTTTTTTTTTTTAATTAATTATTTATTTTTTATTTATTTAACACTTCTTAGGCAACTAACAAGTACAATGTCATTAAAAAATTAGCACTTACCAAATAAGTTGCCACATTCTGGAGACTTTAGCTCTAGATCTGTGAGACGATATAAATCGTCTCACAGATCTAGAGCGAAAACACAATTAAAAACTGTGTCTCCACCGGGAATCTAACCCGGGACCCTTGTAACAACGGCAAACAGATACCTGAGCCATGAAGGCCTACATAATGTATGTATTGTTTCAATTTCAACTGATAAATAGACGTTTCTTTCTTGAATAAAAGATCAAAATGATTTATTAAAAATGATGAAAAATAAACAACACGTAATAGTTTGAGAAGTCTCATATTATGATAAGCCGCAAATATTCGTAGCCCGCGGTGACCAGAAGTGAAGGAATACGGTGCAAAAGCTTCTCATGAATGTTCTCAGGGCGTCGAGGATTAAAAAGCTGTCTAGTGGAACATATTATTAGTGGTAGATATCCTCTCGAAGCTTTCACGTCCAAGTGTTGGTAGGAATGGTGTGAGCATGTTCGCCAAGGTGACTAGATGCAGGACGATATGAACAAATAATTTGCGCTTCATACAAATATGCTATTTTTAAAAAATATAAATGCTATTTTTATTTTACAATACTGAATCCATCCATCGCTAAAGAGATAAAGTAACAGCTAGACGTCGCGGTCATTTTCCAGGAGTAACTTTCAGAAGAAAACCAATTTCTCAATAGATGGCGTTACAAAAAAGGTTTCTTCGTTATTTCATAGATGGCAATAGTAATAATGCATTATTTTCAAATAAATTGTTACACAGTATTCAAATATATAGAACTTTCAAAAATTACATCGATAAGGGAACTCAATAAGAAGGCTTAATTGGTGAACGTTGTGCAAACGCATAAAGTGATGACGTAAACCAGCCGATGACAGGTCGTAACCCCAATAGGTACCTTGAGTTCCTGGTTCTTCTATAATATCCCAACTTCGTCTCTATTGAGATATTAAAAGTTTGTCAATAAAAATATCATTTGACTTCCGATAGGGAACAAAATCCAATGTTTGCGTATATGCAATTAAATAAAATATTCGACTGTGTTTTATATTCAATTCAAATTTTACGTTAATTTTAGGACAACTTTTATAATGTTTGTATATACATAGAAATACATGACGTTTATGAAGCGATAAATGTATGTCAAGAAAGAAGTCTTGGAAAGAAGAACTGGTGGGATGGTATGGTTATAGTAATATTATTAATTAATATCAAAATATTTTACTAATTTTTACTAAAACATGAACAACAAAAAACTTTGTATTATCCACCTCACATTTATTTTTCGTTAAAAGGTTTTCGGATTTTTCAATCCATACTCAGTAACAACTAAAATGTGACTGATTCGACAAATATCAGGTATGGTGGGGGTAGCTGTGGTGGTTGTGGGTGGAGAATATGTGGGTGGTGTACCTTTGATAGTTTTTTTAATAATGTTTAGGACATTTGTCGAATCAGTCACATTTTAGTTGTTACTGAAGATGGATTGAAAAATCCGAAAACGTTTTAACGAAAAATACATGTGAGGTGGATAATACAAAGTTTTTTGTTGTTCATGTTTTAGTAAAAATTAGTAAAATATTTTGATATTAATATGGAATTCCACAAAGTTTGCAAAAATAATTTTAATAAATTATTATTAATTAAGTACTTAAAATAAGAAGAAAAAAACTATTTTATTGATTTTTTTCCAGGTAAAAATCAAAATAGATATGTAGTTTTACATATTTTATTCCTGTTATTAGGATAACCTTAATTAGGACGCCATTTAAGGCGATTTTTTGAATTATTCATTGAAACATTATGTCATAGTTTTTTATTGTATTTGCATTTATGTTTGGAATTTTGTTAATATTACTACCCATCAAACAAATAGTGACAAATAGTTTTGATCAGAAAATAATTCAATATCCCATACATTACTTATTCATTGTTGTTTTCAATTATTTAGTCCATTTACGTTGACAGAATGATCAGATTAGATATCCGATATGTACACAGCGCCCTAGTGTTCTAATCACTTGTATATAGGAAGGTATTCTTTTGTAGAAAAACTTCCATTGAAACCTTTTTCATCTCCCATCCTTTTGTCGCAGAAGACAATCTCATAAAATGTTAAAGTTGATTTACGTTAAAATAAGAAACGTAATATATCAAAGCGGCTCTTTGTGCATGTAAACAATTTGTCAACACAATAGATTAACGAAGTATAGAGTTTCAATGATGCTGTAAAGTGTCAAGACATTCAATATTTTTATATACATAAAACATATTCTTTTACGTATTATCTTGAGGGTGTTTTCTACAACCATCATACCGTGTCTCTACAATGTTGGATGGATGAGAGATACTTACTTACTTACTTAACGAGTCCGAGTACTTCTCACTAGGCCTTCCCACTCCAGAATACAGCAACCGCAACGGCATTGTCATTAACCATCTTCAAGTCCTCTGCGTCGCATGTCATTGGCATATCTTGACAGATGAGGAGGTGTTTGTCAGTTTGTATTTCGCCGTAATTGCAGGAAACATCCTCTTCCACCCTAATACCCCACCTTAGCATGTTCTCTTTGCATCTTGTCACACCGACGCGTAATCTATTAAGTGTCTTCCATGTCAGGTAGGGTAGTTGGTGTCCCGGTCCCAAACTTTCCGACAGGTCGACCTGATCTCCAGCGTATTGTGCTTGCCAAAGATCTTTCCTTGCCCTATCTGGTGGTAGTTTTAGGGGGGATGTAATTCTAAGAAAGCTTTTCCTTGATTTTAGTCTTGCTACCGGTGGTTTGTGACCAAACAAAGGATGTCTCGGGTCCGTTTCCTGTTTATGTCTCTCTGCATTCGCAGCGACTTCCCTCCTGATGTTCGGAGGGGCAATACCTATGATCGGGTATATGTCACTTACTCGATGAGAGATAAACAGTATGGTTTTAATACAGTAGGTAATATGTATGTCCTTACTTGACACGGCAGTTTCAAAAGTTTTCCTTTAAATTTTCCGTTTTCAATTATCCGATTCGTCCTCATATCAGCTTTTTGACAACCCTGATCAGACTGAGCATGTCCTATGGGAATGCACTAACTTCTCCGTGTCAAATTTCAGACGAGAACTCTACATTGATGTCCGAGGGAATTTCTTTGGACCCCATGGACACGTGGACCTTGTAGCCACAAAGAACAACTTCAGGAATTTAAGACTTTTTGTCAAAAATACGGATCACTCTTACCAATTGTGCAGACTTATGTGGCACAGTTGATAAGCCGTTTGGTTTCTGTGCGGGCGTCCTGGTTTCGATACCCAGCAGTTGTAAAATTTATTTAAATTCATGTGTCACGAAATTCTTGCTTCTCTGGGCTAGAAACACTGGTTAATTGGAAGAAATTGCCATATGGCAATAAACGCCAAAAGTGTTTATCATTATTATTATTTTCACTTTCAGTGAATGTTGAGCCAGCTGTATCCTCATATCCTCATTAGCTCTCTTGGCTGTAAGGTTTAAGATTTCTCCGGATTCTTCGTATGTTCTTTATGTGTTATGAGTCGTTATTAGTCCCCATAAGCAAAACACGTGGTTGTGGGGGAAGAGCAGTGAGTCTCTCCAGCCTATGGGAATGTTGTTGAAAATTCCTCCCATTTTCTCCAGGATCCAAGAATGTTTAATCAGTTTCTAAGTTATAAGAAAACATAGTTTCTTTGTGTGATGAAAATTTTTTTCAAAAATCAGAATTAGAATTTAAATAATATTTATTTTTACCCTTGTAAATATTCACAGGTTGCTACTAGTTTTATGACATTCTTCGTGTACATATCATTTCTTTTTCTAGTAGGTATTAATAACCTGTCTTAATAATAAACCTATTTAGAGAAAATATAATTAAAACATACTTGTACAAAAAAAAGTTCAATTAACCTTCGCCAGGTGACACCTTGCGAGGCACGCTCTCGTCAATTCACATCTGCCTTGAACGACATTTTCACGTAAAAAGGAATGGACCATCTTTTCGATTCATTTTTGAAGACTATCGTTTTTCTTCGTCATTTTTGACATGTTCACTTTCAAAAATACATCTGCCGAATGACACCGTTGTCCGGGCGATCCGAAAAAGGGATGCATTCTCAAGACCGACAAAAAAATTTAAAGTACCAAATGATTTGGCATTTTTGGCGAGGGTCGTTTCCGAAATCACATCTGCCCCTGTAGTCTGGATTTCCATATTAACATTGTTGGCGAAGATTTGGCACAAAAACAAGGATAACATTCATCATGGAGAGTACAGGCTGTTGGAGCCAAGTTTGGCGGGTGCCAATATTGCAGGGGTAATAAAATGCATGACACACCTGTAACAGATAATTAAGGTGGACTAATATTGAAATAATTTGTTTTCATGCAAAAAGAAAACTAATATATAACGGGACAAAGAAGCAGTTTACATACATACACATAACAACAATAAACAAGAGGGCATACACTTACAAAAAAGGGATTAAGATACCTAACTAAACGAAGGATAGGTCCTTATACTTTCAACGCTTGATTTTTTACCACCATCTTTAGAAAAAATAACACTTTTTACTCTATATAATATAAAAATATTAAGAATTCCCAAAAATATATCAAAAAAAGATTAACCGGAGCACTTAGTCCTGAATTGCCTGATCGGGAAATCCCAAAGAAAGAAAACAATTTCCTTTCAAACATTGACTATGGACGAGACAAAACACACACGAAATTATAATAACTACTGTAGAAATGAAGATCTATGAGATACTGCATGGTAAATATGATATAAAAGAAGACTTAGAGGTCGTTCGTCGACGCAATGGAGTAACCTTGTTAGGTCCACTATAAGATCCTCTATTGCCGGAGCCCTTCGATATGCTCTAGGCCGTCCTATACGGAAGCAAATCTTTTGCCGAATAGTTGAATGCACCGCCATCATCTTTCTGCCATAGAAGAAAAAAAAGGAAACTATTGTTTTAAAATCCTAGGACCCATGAATGATGGACAAACACGGGGAATTAGATTCAACGACGAGTTGTACAACATTATATAAAGCTCCCAAGCTCTCTGAACATTAAAAACCAAGTGAGTTCAGATGAGCCGGGCAGGTTCAGAGAATGCCGTCATCGCGGGTACCAAAAAGAGTGGTACAGGGGCATCCAGATTGCAAAAGAAAGGTCGGAACCGAGCCTGCGATAGGAAGACGATATCGTAAGGGACGCGTCCTAGCTTCTGAGTGTGCAAAACTGGGGAGTCAAGGCGAGAAACAGGAGAGGTTGGAGGAGGAAGTTTCTGGAGGCCAAAGCTAGAAATGGGCTTTACAGCCATTGAAGAAGAATTGTTTTCACTTCATAAAAGCACCACATATTATAATTTAAAGAATATACCTATTCCTATATTATGTCCACGCATAGCGCTACGAAAAAATAATAACGAATGGAAGATACATTTATTTGAAAACATCTGAGTTTACAATAAGTATCGATTTTCGATATACATCTGCATAGGGCATATGCTTCCAACCCTTTGTATCTCTTGTAGATCAAAGGGTTTCACCTTGTTTATATCAACATCTATAGGTATATATCTTACCAACAATACACTGCTTTCTTCCAATGTATGATTCAACTATTCTGCACACACACCTTTCCTCTACTGAAAGATCATAATTATTATATATTTGCACCTTTCCCCAAATTACATGATCGATTCGCAACACAATATGATAGGCGGATTTGGAGTATGGACAAACTCTAAAGGGCTATCAGCTGGTATTAATATTTTTATGAATGAACCATACCTGGCTACTTTATTTTCGCATAAGGCAATACTGGTGAAATTTGTATCATCATAGTATTTCTGTTACATTTATAAAAGTAAGCAAAAAAAAAAACTCATTTTCCTAACTTGAAAAACAATTTCCATCAATCTAACGTCATGCATGTGCAATTTTGGTATATTTGTTTGGTATAGTTGTTGTAATTTTTATGAGGTTAGATAATAACATAGGTAGGTACCTATGTTATGAAATGTTTTTTTTTGTTTTTTAACAGATTTTTAATTATCTCAATAGAGACGAAGTTGGAATATTTTACTGTAGGAGAACCGGGAAATCGAGGCACCTACAGGGCTTACGACCTGTCATCGGCTGGTTTACGTGATCACTTTATGCGCTTGCGCAACGTTCACCAATTATGCCTTTTTAATGAGATCCCTATCAATTCAATTTTGAAAGTTATATATATTGTAATACTGAAATTCTTTTCGCCTGAAAATAAGGAATTTTTACTAATAATTTTTACTTTTTTTTTTGTATTTTACATGTTGTCATTTAATCTTTGCTTTGGTAAATTACCTATAAATTTTAGGTACACTATAAGTAAAACTGTTTTCTGTATACCTACATGTCATTTCATGATTTCTTGGTAAGTTATGTACCTACATTTTTGGTACCTACGTACCTACATTTTTGGTACCTACGTACCTCCTTTTATGTACCTACGTGGCTCAGTTGGTTGGGTATCTGACTGCTGACCCAAGGGTCCCGGGTTCGATTCCCGGTGGAGACACAGTTTTTAATTGTGTTTTCAGTCTGGATCTGTGAGAAGATTAATATCGTAAGTCTCCAGAATGTGGCAACTTGTTATTGGGTGCGTGTTAAAGTAATATTTGACATAGTACCTGTTAGTGCCCGAGAAGCAATATTAAATAAATAAATAAATAAATAAATAATGTCATTTTATGACTAATTGGGTAAGTTGTGTACGTACTTTTTTTGGTATCTCATATTGAACAATATCATTTTATGACTAATTGGGTAATTTGTGTGATAAGTTCGGAATGTAGTATTTTATATAACAAGTAACCTGTTTATGATATAATTTAAACGTTTTCTTATTATAAAGCTTTTCTTTTGTAGCACATATTAACTGATACAATTTAAAAACCTACCTACATATGTATTTTATGTTACATATCGTTACTCTTTGTTAGATCAATATCATTGTGCGTTACATTATCTACATTAATAATTATTATTTTTATTTCAGTACGTGAGAAGGGGGGTGCAATACTACACCAACCATATTATACTTAAAAATTATACATATAAGAAGTAACAGAAGAAAGAAAAAGGAATAAAAGAAAAATTTTATGCGGGCGTCCTGGCTTCGATTCCCAGCAGGGTAGAAATTTATTTAAGTTCATTTTGCAAATATTATAAAATCACGAAAATATTGCTTCTCTGAACTGGAAACACTGGATAATTGTAAGAAATTGCCATACTGCAATAAAATAGCAACTTGCGCAGGGTGCAATGATGTGTTTATTATTATTATGATTATTAAGAAAAGGATAACATCTCAATATACAAACAAAAATAAACACTCCATAACTATAACAAACAAACCTATTTGTAATAGCTTTTAAAGTTTATGTCTAAATTAAGAATAATAGGAGAGCATGTATGACGCGATGCATGGATGTAAATGAGGCAAAACATGTATGTCAAGATAAGGATGTCTGGTGTTCGGTCCTCTCTGCCTACCCAAAGTAGGGATACGGTGTGATGGTATGTATGTATGTATGTATGTATGTGTGTATGAATGTATATGTCTAAATTTTGTGTTATATATGTGATGTCATCATCATCATCAGCTCCACATCCCAAGGTGGGACCTGGCTTCCAAAAGAAGTCTTCGCCATTCCAATCTGTCAGCGGCTCCTTGTCTCCAATTGACCACGCCCAAAGAGTCCAGGTCCCCCGGGACGCAGTCCATCCATCTTAACTTGGGTCTCCCCCTACGCCTCACACCCTCTGGTCTATGGTGAAGGACTCTTCTGGCGGGCAGCTGCTCACTCATCCTCTCCACATGTCCAAGCCACCTGAGTCTCCCAATCCTTATAAATACTCCAACGTCTATGTCATCATAAAGCTGGTATAGCTCATGATTGTATCTGATTCTCCACACACCACCCTCACAGACAGCTCCATAAATTCGCCGCAGGATCTTTTATATATGTGATGTAATAAGTAAATATATGCATTACATGTTGTCATGTTATGTACGATAACTCTTGTTTACAATTTTGTTTAAAAAGTTGTCATTTTATGTCAAATATATATGCTATATTCAATTAAAGTATAAATAAATATTTCAAACTCATAATTAGTGCTTTGTTTTAAATTAACATATCACATAGCAATAATGTTTCAATGTTGCGTCGATTAATTTTTACAAATCTGAGAACCGTCAATCTGAAGCGAGATTAAGATCGCTAGGAGATCGATTCGCATTCCCTTTCAACAAATACAATCGTTGCAAAGTGGTGGATAACTACGCCTGTATGACAAGTAGTTTTTAACGTTTCAATCTTCATTTATTAATAAACTAGAGTGATATCGCTTCCTGCGCTCTACGACATAATCATTAGCTTTAATATCATTCATGAGTTATATTTGGCAACAATGTATTCGCGATAAATTATTGTGATACGATTGTGATTGACAGAGATATATATTTTTTCATTCGAATCGAAATAATATTTATTGTGAAAAGATAAAAAAAAACTAAGTAGGTAGTGAATATTTTTTTCCATTGCGTGGTTTGCAAAATCGAAAACGTCTCGCTCTCTGTAAGAATTATGGTAATTGTCAACATGGTCTGATTAACTTTTTAATTTAACTTTTGGTACAATTGCATAAACCAATTTTTAGATATATTGAAAGCTCAATGAAACTATAGATGGAAATAAGTAAAAATATAGTAAGTATTTTACTTAAATGGCTCTTGCAACCTCAGATGGAAAAACATTGGCCAGAGTCAAGTTTGTAAAAAAATTCAATGGAATTGGCTTCAAACTCTTCTTAAAATAATTTACTACTTAAGTACACTGATTTTTCTTCGTCCAAGCATTTTTGTTATATGAAAGAAATAATAAGTCAATAAAATTTTTCAAATACCTATCTACTTTTTTTTTAACATGTCCACGTAGGGGACGCCAGCTATTAGGTTTTCGGTCCATTTTACTTTTCCGAAGAAGCGCACTACGTAGCGTTGGGAGGGGTTTGCAATCTAGAAAAGAGTTTATTAATTCGGATTTTAAAAAGACCCGGGTTGTACGAAGGTGGAAACACAGAATTCGGAAGATCGTTCCGCAGTCGGACTGCTGTATTAATAAAGGAGTTCGAGAAGTGACTTGTTCGTATATGTTGAAGGTCCACTGTGAATGGGTGCTGCGATTGAGTGAAGCGAGTGACTTTGTTGCGAATGGGTGGAGGAGGGACCAAAGATGCAAGTTCTTCTGAGCAATTCCCGTGTTAGTATCTATAGAATTAACTTAAAATACCGACACTGCGTCTGTGTTCTAGTGATTGCAATCCGTCAGTCAGTGATGGATCTACTTATGCTGAGAATATAATAGTTTCATGACGTCCTCCCAAGAGATGGAAGGACATCTAGCGATCACATGTAGGAAATTAAGTAGTAAAAAGAAATAAAGAAGAAGAAGATGATTTAAAAACATTGCGATATACGAATTTAAACGTTTTTTATTAGAAGAACGGATTTCACTTGGAATATCAAATAAATGGGACGTCATACTAATACATTACTTACGGGAAACTTAATCAAAACGTACATATATCACACTAAATCTAAAGACACACATGACAACTGGCGAAAGATTCTTTATATAGACAAATTGACATATGACCTTACCAAAAAACATAAAACCAGCCTTCTATACATCAGACAACATAATCGGTAAATATCTAAAAAATATTACTACTAAAAACCCCAATAAATTTCTATGCAGTGGGGTTCATGAACTAGAATGTGGAGTAACTGTATATACATAGGACGAACTGGCAGAACGATTAAAACTAGACTAAACGAACATAAACTATGCTTCAACAACAATTTTTTTTAATACGCTAACCACATAATAGAAAATAATCACAACTTCAACAATACATATGTAGGTTAACATTTTACATTAACAGACTTACGGACTAAAACAAAATAACTTAGAAACTCTTGAAATAAAAAAGCCCAAAATACTAAAAAAAAACATTAATAATCGGGTACAACCTTCATCCTCACCCCTTCTCCAAATGATCCCCTAGTCCTCTGTCCTAACCCCACATCTACATCCGCCTCTACAACACCATCATCCATACACCGCACTCACACATATAATATTCAGTTTACATCCACGATCCACCTGAGGAAGGGAACGGACGTTCCCGAAACATGTAGTGAACAAGTAAAATAAACAAGTGGAAATATACAAAGTATAGTTTTGTGTTTAATTTAAATAATTGATTTTAAATATGAATTTCCACAAAGTTGAAGCCTCCACGTTTGATTATTTTACGGGAAAGTCATTAAAATATAGGTAACTACCAAAAAAATATGAAAGGATTCCAAAAGGTGAAGCATGTCGTATATGTACAGGTTAAATAGATTTACATAACAAACAAACAAACTTCATTAATGTTAGATTAGTCGGCAAGTAAAAGAAAACTTCCCGATTAGTCGGTAATTTCGAATTCGTTATTTGGTGATTTATCTTACCAACTAAGAAAATACTCTATACTCCTCAATTCCAATGAAATCCTTGACAATAATACAATGTGCTCTAATTACTGAACCGAGAGCGAATTCCAAATAAAGCGTAGATGCGTTTGTCATATCGCGCATATAACTTCTATGAACATGTTTGCATCGCATGCCGGAACGTGTTGCAGTCCTCTAAATGAGCTAAAAAATAATTTCCGTGTACATTAAGACCAAATGAATAAAATAAGGGCCTATGCGTTTAAAAAAAATAATATTTTAAACAATAAGGAACACCCTAATATACATATACCAATTATAAAAGGAGATATGTATTCCAAAAATTTGAGGAAAGTCATATTTTTTATATAATTTCTCCAATTTGACTTATTGTTTTAAACAAAAAAATTACATTCCTCATAATCTTCGATGATAAAGGTACTTCTTAACAAACATTAAAATAAATAAGAAATATCATTTTGTATCAAGTTTCAAGTATGGTAAGTACCTACCTACCTACAAAATGTATTGAATTCAATTGCACAATTTACCGTAAAATTTTTAAATGCTCGAAATGCCAAGGTTTTTATAAATGTTACAAATCGAAATCAAAGAATAAATCCTGGTTGCAAAGAAATTTTTTTTGGAAAGGTATCTATCTATGCATAGTTCTGCATGAACGATGGTTGGTTTAGAGTGAGTACCTAGTTCTTTTGTCTGTCAGGGAAAAGGGAAGGGAATGATGCAAGAATTTTTTTTCTACTCTTGAGACACGTGTTTGAAGAACACCTTGCGGTCTATTGCAAATAATTGCACAACTATAATGTATCAAATAATATGTGGAACATGTTTCTGAACACTAAATAATAATAATGCGTACAGTAGGTCAATGTATAGAAAAGCTTATCTTTTTCGTAAAATATAGATACTTGCATAAATGTATTATATTTACAAAAATAATATTTCTGTTTGACTATGAATAACTATTTTATTAGGAAGAAACAGTAGAATATATTAAAAACCTAGAATAAAATAACTGGTTCATGATTATTTTGTGAGTAAAAGTGTTTAAAATATACCAACCACTGAATTAACAAATAATTTCTTATTTTATTTATTTATTTCTATCCAAAACATAGAGTTGATATTATATACAAAACAATTGTAGGTAATCTAAACACGTACAAAGTAATATAGACGTATTAAAACTAAATATAAATTATTTCATTTTTAATAAATAAAATTTTATAATATCATTTGTGCTTACAAAGTTTGTTTTATCTCTTTATTTGTATGTTTTATAATTAGTTTGTATAATTAGTTCTGAAATTACTCATAATTGGTAATAATAGATAAACAATCTCTACGTGATGTCTGTTGAGAAATATCTAAATATGCATAAAAATTGTGAAAATATAACTCTGCCCTTTTCATTTTTCAATTGAATTTAAATATTGGTAATATTTTAAATATTGATCATTTATTAATTTTTATCCAATTTTAACTATATGTATATTCTAGCAAATTATTATATTTTTAATCGAAATTAGGATAGGTTGTACATTTTTTCTATATTTTTCTGAGTGGGACAAAAGTATTTATTAACCCTTGCAGTGCCATTGTCTGGTCGCAAAATGGGTTCGCTGATTCTTTTTGCCAAAAGAAGAGTTAGTTACAGCAAAACCACATCTGTCGTCTGTCCTTTTCTTTTTATGCTTGTTAGAAAAGAATAGAAATACAACGACATGACCGCATTGTGTAAACTAAAATCCTTCTCTTGTTGATACTCTCGGACAAGTGCTGACGTTTCGTCAGTTGAAGGGTTTAGACGATTTTTTTTACACTTAGTCAACATTAAAGAAATGCCAAAATATATCATATTTTATGAAAAATATTAGATGTGCAAATTTACTTAATATTCAGTTCAAATATTCTGTTTGAAGTAAAGTAAAAAAATCAATCAATATTCAAATAAAAAAAGTCATTTGATACTTTTGAAAATTCAATTTTTAAATCAGACTTGTATCGGCAAATTTCAGAATAGTTCTTTTCACAGTGCCTACATGTTCATAAAGCGTCGTAGGCGCCCTACATTTTTACTCCTCACAAACCCCAAGGGGATATTCTATTTTTATTTTTTATAGGTATATTTCAGTAAACTTAGCCAACAAAGTTTACATATTATTACCTAGCTCATGTACATCAAAAAAGACCTATCATAAAAACTGAAGCTGTAAAATTAAAAGAAAAAACTTAATAAGTTAAAAATGGAGACAGCAGTAGGGGGGGGATTATAAATTATTTTATTTAATCTTTAGAATAGCAAAAAAAAATAATAAAATGAATAAATTTGAAATTTTATTATAATTTTAGCGTGAATCTAACCTAATACGCGTCGTTTAATGATTCAATAATTCTTCAAGAACGTTAAAATATTTAATTGTTGGGGTTAGGAATTTTGGGTATTATTTAATTCAATTATAAACGTAGGTATATAAACATATATATAACTATCGACCTCCAGTGTTGAGGGGGACAATACAATTAGCAAAATCATTTACAAAATTAATCTCTCGTATGACTCATCAGTTCCGATGGATGTAAGCAAGACATATACTGTCCATCTTCAGAGAAACAATTCCATATCCTTATATGATTCAGGTAACATAATATTCAACATTTTGGAACAAGAAGAGTAAATTTGCGTTGAGCGAATGTGGTTTTGATATTATTCTTTATAATAATCGACTTTTTAACATTACGTGTATAAGGTATATGAATGACTCGGTATAAGTTATTATTCCTGTTTATGTTTGTGGGTGTGTAGAATTATTTTACTAATGTTAGTATAAATACTTATATAGTTTTATAAGTAGTTTTCTTCTGAACTTATATTATAAAATATTTGATGAAAAAATTAGAAAATACACTACTTTAGATAATGAGATTAAAAGACTGGCATTCTCGTTAAATAATAATATAACCGTTCATTATTTCAGCCACTGGCATTATTCCAAAATCGTTAATCCGTTATTTAGAAATTTTAGATACCTATATCGAAAACCTTAATACTAAAAATGCAAAAAACGGTAATAATGAATACATCTAGAATCGTTAAAGTTTTTTAAACGTTAATATTCGGGAATCAGTAGGGTTGATTGGTACTATAGAGACCTCCTCAGAGCCTTATCCTTTGATATGTTAAGTATCTGGATGGGTGAACTATTCCCAATTGAAAGCTTGATGACGCGTTTGTTGCATTTTATTTTTTTCCATTAAATAATTTACAATTAACGCATTGATCTGCTAATTCTTTTGAGGATGTGTATGGTGGTAATAATAATAATAATAGAGTGTTATTATTTGTAGTTCTTAATTGTTATTAATGTCATTAGTTTTTAACATTACATTTTTAACATTAAATACGACATTTTTTCTAGTAACATACTTGTACTTTATCGGTATGAATACAGCAAATATCGCAATGCACCATTGAATATATTTTACCAACAAAATGCATCAATCTATCATCATTGCATTCAATAAGTACCTATTTCACTCAAGTTGACCAAAATAAATCATACAATGAGGTATCTTACATATTATTATATTCATGTATTTCTATAACCAGTCTTCAATAGTTTTTCATTTATCTTATTCGATATACTTTCTTTTTACCCTTTGACAGACAGACGCCGCCTTATTGAAAAAAAATCGACATGTTTATCCCTTTCGAGAAATCTAGTTCTGAGTTGGGTTACGTAAAGTATGACGCCATATTGTAAACATACATAAATAGATAATGTTCAAAAGAAAGGCTTAAAGATGCCGCATTTACTCGACATAGTAATATATTACATGTTACAATTACGCCGGTTTGAGGTAGTTTAAAAAAATACATCAGACTCATAATAGGATTTAAAATCAGCAAGTCCACTTTCATGGATAGGTAAGTTGTAAATCTACTAGACTCATGATTATATCTAATGTAGGTAGCTAATGATTATTAGTATTTTGCATTTATATATTTATTTATATATGTATTTATATATTTATTTATTTTTTTATTTTTTTATTTATTTATTTATTTATTTATTTATTTATGTATTTGTTTATTTATTTATTTATTTATTTATTTATTTATTTATTTATTTATTTATTTATTTATTTATTTATTTATTTATTTATTTATTTATTTATTTATTTATTTATTATTTATTTATTCATTTATTTTATTTATTTACGTATTTATTTATTTATTTATTTTATTTATTTACGTATTTATTTATTTATTAAATATTGCTTCTCGGGCAACTAACAGGTAGGTACTATGTTAAATAGTTATTTAACACTCATCCAATGACAAGTTTGCCACGTTCTGAAGACTTACAGTATTGATCGTCTCACAGATCCAAACTGAAAACATAATTAAACACTGTGTCTTCATCGGGAATCGAACCCGGGACCTTTGGATCAGCAGTCAGATACTCAACCTACTGAGCCACGGAGGCCGTCAATAGTCTCAATATTATATCAAATAAAATGTTCTTATTACACTTGTAAGTCTTATAATGTCTTCCCAATCTATGTTTGCATATAACATATTATGCAAGAAATTTGCCGTTTTAAAAAAATATACAAAATTTATTTTGAATTTAAAAGCAAATAATTCTATATTTTGATAAAAAATCATTATTTTTAAGTTTTTTTTAATAACAAACCAGTTACCCATTCTCAATGTGGTGCTTTTTTAGGTGAGGAGAGACTGGTGTGTGGGTACACACGCATGTGTTGTACTCCATTTTAATAGGTAATGCACACACCTGGTTACCCCACATTGTGTGATATGCCATGATGGTATTTAATGAATGAATAAAACTACCTTGGTCTAAGTACAGGGGGGCAAGTCTGGTCCAATCGGCGAAATCAAAACCCTCACTATTAGGTACCCATATCATGGATAGGTATAATTATCATATGGAGTTCTATATTATCCTAACAAATTATAGAACTCCATATGATAATTATATCCATGATATGGGTAATCACGAGGGTTTTGATTTCGCCGGTTGGACCAGACTTGCCCCCCTGGTCTTGTATATAGGTACTCATTGCTCATCACTAAGTACCTACCTAAAAATAGATAAGTTATGATTTAAAATATTTTTTTTTACTTATATGTATCGTTTATATTTATTGAGGGAATTCTTGGCGTTCATACTATAGGAATTTTTATAACCGCAATGATTTTTATATACACTTACTACAGAATATTTTTCATATTCAGTAGATTAAATAAAATAAATGTAATAGATAGTTTGATAAAATAATTGTATTTATATATTGTGGGTTTCTTTTCATTATGTTCAGTTATTAGTTGAAATGAAATATGAAAAATGAATACTCCCAATAAAAATGGGATCATAATTAAATACCATAAAAAGATGATGGTATTTAACCGCTACATGTGTTCAATTTATGACTACCATCTGAACCATTGTTCCTACTAGGTACATATATGAAACAAACGTATGCTTTACCTACACGATATGTAGCAGTCAATAAATTAGGATAACCCCATGTATACTAAATTAAAAATTAACCAATATGTGGCTGTGATTCATAATGATCAAACTCATTTTGTAAGTCATTGTGTAACGCTCTAGAATAATCACAAAAACTGGCACGAAAAAACGAGGTTATTTAAAAAAAAGTAAATAAAAAAATTTCAAAATTTTCTTCGCGTTGAAATGAAGCATAAAAAAATATGTCACGTCAGTCCGTAGATTGTTTTCATTCATACTGCCAAAGTCAAACTCATTATGTCAAACGCAATTGTTTTATACCTACAGCAATTAAACAAACAAAACATATGTAAGTAATCTATTATGTAACGATATAAATGGTAAAAATTAGATACATTAAGTTTGTATTAAATACAAAATTGTTCAATCTTATCAAAATATCACCGGTGAAGTTAAATGAAAGTGTGTAAAAAGGTCAATCTCAAGATCAAAAAATATTTAGATTTATAGGCAATACCAAACATCCACTACTTATGTAAGGGTGATTTTTTTCCTTTTTCAAATATTGACAATCCGAAATATTTTTTTTAAAAAATCAATCAATTTCCACATAAAGATATAAAAACTTAAATTATAGAGAAAAAATTACACATAAAATTACAAAGAAAAAAATAATCACTGTCTCTGTTAAATTAATTAGCTCTATATTAATGCACTTAAGATATATTATTATATGTAAGTATAGGTATGGGTTCGATCCCAAGTAGAGAAGAGATTCATTTATATTTTTTTTTATTTAAAATGAATATGTCTCTGATAAACAAGTACATATATATTTTCCTACATTCCCTAAATTAAGCATAAATGCTTGTGATATTGGTTAACGAAATCGGTCGAGGCAGGATACGAACTCGCGACCACTAGATTACTAGCCCAGCGCGCTAACCGCTCTGCCATCGCCCCATCTAAATATTTCGTAAGCAATCCTTGCTTCTCTGGGCTAGAAACACTCGCCACTTGCCCAGGTGACAAGGAAACGTTTTTTTTTATTTTAATCAATTATAAAATGTCGCTTGTAAAAGACGACGTCCAAATACAAGTAAATTTACAGAATAAGAAGAAGTTCTGTTGATTTTTTATTTATTATTTATTCTGTATTTATGTAATTTGTGCAATGTCGAGCTTACAGCGAAACGGAAATTTTCTTCCGAGTTAATGTTAAATATAGTGCGTACCTACTATGGGTCAAAATATAAAAATAAATAATTACTAAAAGTAAATAAAATAATGTAAAACAAAAAAAAATGAATATAATGTTCAAAGAAATGATAAAAAAACAAAAAGATAAGGAGAAGAAATTATGTAGGTATTATCAGATAGATATTATTGAAATGTATGACGTTTGCCTTTATCTGCTCACTGTATCATAGAAATCGCATATGTATGTAGGTAATTGTTTGAACGCATAATAATTATACATTTTATTAATTCTTAAATAAATACAATATAAAAACACGCAGTCAGCGCGGGCTATTTATTAGACAGAAAGCTAATATTTATTATAAGGTTAAAATAAGAAACTTATTTTACAAATAAACTCCATTATCACACGTTTATACCACACATAAATCATAATGCTATGTGGACCAGATTAAATTCATATAGGCACAAACTCTCATCAATATATCGGACTCTTCAATGTCGAAAGTAACCAACCAAATATATTTGCATAGGAAGCAAGACCTTCTGAATAGTTTGTAACTATTTATTAAAATCTTCTGGTCATTATATTTTGTGTATGGCGTAACGAAAACAGCGTGAAATTTCTTTAATTCCATTTGTACCACATAAATCTTTTTTTTTTATTAAAACCAATAAACGTCCATTCTGAACACCAAAATGATATAATGCTCACAATGATATTAAGAATGTTAATTTTATCTTTGTATATTTGTTCAAATCAAAAATGTAACATCATAATAAGATTTTTGTGTACAATAGAATGAAATTTACATACCACCACGCCGTGTCCCGTAAATGATTTTAAACAAAGACAGTTCAGCGTCTTTGTAAACATTATTTTAATGTTATGTAAGAATGGATATTGATAGGTATTATTTTATTTATGAATACTTCGTTGCACCCTGTGCAAGTGGCGAATTCATTGACAAAAGTCAATTTCTTGCAAATAACTTGTTTTCCATCCCAGAGAAGCATTCTGTAAAATTCTGTAAAAAAGGTACCAACACATATATTTTTCGCCGGCCGGGAATTGAACCAAGGACGTCTGCACAGAAGTCAGACGATTTATTTATTTATTTAATATTGCTTCTCGGCAAGTATAAATACATCCTTTTACATTCTGTCAGTCAGACTGTTTATTTATTTATTTAATATTGCTTCTCAGCAAGTAAAAAACATCCTCATACATACAATTGTTTGTGTTATAGGTGAAAGAAATCGGTCGTGGCAGGATTCGAACTCGCGATTTTTGGATTACAAACTCAACGCGCTAACCGCTCTGCCACCACCCATCTCTGTGTATATGTAATGTATTAAAAGAAAATTAAACACAACGGTTAAAAAAATACGATTCATTCTGAACTTATAATCTCCCCGAAAAAAAAAATAGACGAAGAATGTTTATAATTTCATTTGTAAACACACATAGATGTATAGAAAAAAAAAGTTCAATTTGAACCAACGAATGATTTGATTTGATTTGAATTACAAATGAAACGAGTTAATTAATTACATCAAATTACTCAAATATTCTGGAGAGGCAGGAATATAGTAATAAATTTAACACACTTGTGAAGAATCACAGCGTACAGTAGGAAACTCATGTGGTTTTGATTGACGTCTAAGCATAATTCGAAATGGAAAAAAAAATAATAGTTACATACATTAATCTGATATACTAATTTCAAATTCATGAACGATCACAAACGAACGAATACAAAATACAAATAGTCATTCTGACCGATTCAATTAGATTTTATAGGCATACATACCTATTATTATTAATATGAGACGGAAGATTGTGGGAAATGTTAAAAATAAAATGAAAGCGTTTTGGCTCCTATAACTAAATGGTTTGGATAAAGAAAAAAATAAATTATGTACCTATATGTGATGAGTACCTACCTATACACATTCGAAATATTTCTTAAGAGATTATATTTGTTACGACCGAACGTTTTCGTCGGTGCTTCTCGGCATAATCATGTTGAATAAGAAATTAAATTTAAAAAATATATTTAATAATACTACAAATTCAATAAAAAAACGAGTGGGTTGTGGCCAACGCTAAACTCCTCACTAACAAGCCATTCTATAAAGTATTCAAATTTTCTATGGAAAATTTTCAGCATTCTCATGAAATGAGTTTGTTAAATTATTTTTTATTTAAATATTATGAAAACTTGATAACTCTTCAATGCTATTTTATGAAAGTGATGTGCCTTTTTACCAATTTGAAAATAAAAATTCAAATTTTAAGTTCCCTGAGCTTCGGGTCACTTTGAAATATTTGAAAATTAAAAAAATTGAGAAGCACTATTCATTTATCGTACAAAATCTTATGGGGTCTGAGCGAGTATTAGATAATATACATATTTGCAAAATTTGAAAATAATTGAATGAGTACTTTAGTCTGTAATCGATAAAGTAGAATAAACACGCCGTACATAGCACACAGCACATAGCACACAGCACGCAGCACACAGCACATAGCACACACACAGATACATTGTGATGAAACTTTCAGAATACAATCTCAGCATGATACTAGTTGATAATCTGCAATAAAAAAATACCCTTAAAAATTGCGAAATCATAACTCCCCACTATATCTCTTTGGGTTAGTGAGGAGTAATAATAGGTATTGAATTGTTTTTTTGTATTCGTATTTTTGAAGTGTCTTTAATATGTATGTACATTCGTATTTATGGAGAAAGTATGTATATTGTAAATGTTTACCATGTTGCCAGATATCCTTTTTGATTTTTACTATGTTAACACAAAAACTTCACAATTATTTTCACAGTATCATCCGTTAAACTGTATATTTTTGTACAAAGTATTCATATTTTTTGTATGGTACATATGTATCATTACTTTGTATTATAATCCGTCCACGCTTGGCTTTGGTATGGTCTATCGCAATACCAACATGTCAACATGTTGGTGTGAATGATAATGGCAGAAATTGAAAAATCTTCGAGGTTATTCCTATCTTCTTATTCCCTCTCCCTTCCTGTTCAATAGGGGTTTGTCCATTTTTAGGTTTGTATTCCTACATAGCTACATTAATAATAATAATAAAAACTTTTATTGTGATAAAACAACCTGGCGGACTTATTATCCGCAAGCAATTTCTACCAGTCAACCACCATAGTAAATTCAATCAGTTACAGGAATAATTAACAAGAGAATTAAAAAAAAATATATTAAAAAATTACATTGGATTGTATAAAATAATTTGGGAACTTTGTTTATTTTGTATATCTTTATATATATATAATTCTTCTGTACGTATGTATGTCTGAACTCTTCCCAAACGGCTTTACTGATTTTGATGAAATTTTTTGTGCATGTTTGTGTTATTTCTTAAATGGTTTAGATTCACAAAAAGGAATTTTAAACATTAATTTTATAAAACAATAATAAAAGTATCAATCGTTTTAAATATTTTCGGAATATACATTTTGAATACTGGCAACATTGCTTTATAATTCGACATCAAATCCTGCCATGACCGATATCGCTCATATATAATACAAGATTTAATGCTTTGTTTAGGGAATGTATGACGAAGAGGAAATATTCATTCTTTAAATAAAAGAATATATATTGTGTTTCATGTTTTCCTACAAAATTTTTTTTAAAAAAAAGTTTAAAAAGTTTAAAAGTTTTTTTTAAAAATCGTGTGTTTCTATTGTTTATATATATGTTCTAAGATTCTATAATATCTGTTTTGCTTGTTTTGATACTATATTATTATATTATTGATTTTTTTCCATGTTCTTTGATGTCTTCTATTGTGGTGGTCTGTTTTCCTTTTGTTTTTACTTTGTGTTTTGTTGTTATTGATAGGTACGTGTCTTTTTTGTGTGTTCATTTAGTCATCCGATGTTTATTTGTTTTTTTTTATTGTTTGTTTTTATTTTTGTTTATACTAGATGTAAGAAATTGTATTTTTTTTACATCTAAATAAAATATATACAATACAAATTGTATATAAATGTCTGTTCCCAGAATGAAATCAAATAAAAAGTAACACGTTAATAAGGCATTTTTACATGTAATATCGACGGTTGTCGCATATTTTTATAATGAGTCATACCAAAGTCAAGCTTGGACCCACTGTAGTAGTCCATGTCTTTGTTTTCTTCAACTTGCATTGTTTACGCAGCTTCAATATTTTGTACCGTTCTCGGTATAATAACACTCAATTGTTTATGGCGCGATGAAAGATAGGCAAATCCTTATTTTTACCAGACGATTAAACACATTGTAAAGCTGTTTTAAATTTAAATCATCCCCTTTCTCCGTAGATGCTCCGACAGAGGCTGTAATGTGATACCACCGCAGTGTTACGAAGGTTCTAGAAGCGCCAATAATAGTGGCGCCCTGCAGAGGATATTGAGTCGGCCTATGGACTGACTCCCGTGGATTCATGAATATTTCTTCAAAGATAATTATTCCTCTCTTATTCGGCTTTTTCTTCCTAAAAATAAATATTATGCATATTTTATATAACTACATATCCCTATATCTACAAAGCGCAACATGATTGTTTTGAATAAACATAAATTAGTTTATTTTTGTAATAATTCAGACACATGCACTCAAAAAAAACGATCGAATATATTTTTTTATTTACAAACTATATTCGCAGCTAAATATATCTAACATAGGACGCTGTACGACAGAGTAAGAAATGAACGTAAGAAAATGTATTTTTTAGTTTGTCAATACTGACGGTGTTCAATGTGTAGAACTCCATTACACTAGGTATTTTTTAATCAAACAAAAATGATTATGTTTCTACATATATATTTACCTTATAATAGGACGACCGTTTCGGCTGACTACGCCCTTATCAACTGGTATTATGCACCAATTTCATCGAACCTTTCTCGTAAAAGTACCAATTTAGCGGTGAAACGTAAAAACATAGAGCTCAACCAGACAGTTTTGCGGATGACAGACCAGTTGATAAGGGCCTAGTCAGCCGAAACGGTCGTCCTATTATAAGGGAAATATATATGCAGAAATATAATCATTCTTGTTTGATTAAAAATACCTTGTGTAAGAAAATGTAGGTTAGTAGGTAAGTGATATATAGGTTCATTTTTTTGTTTTTTTTTTATTAATTCATAATATTCTAATATTATGATCAATATAAAACACAAATGACTTCTACGTACTCGGTGGAGAAATTGTTTTCAATTTTGTGTTTCAGTCTGAAACTGTAAGGCGATAATAAACACAAGTCTCCAGAATGTGGCAACTTGTTATTGGGTGCGTGTTTAATAAATATTTGACAAAGTACCTACCTGTTAGTTGCCCGAGAAGCGATATTTAATAAATATTAAATATTTCTACATACATACAAACCATCATGTCATGTCTCTCATGGTGTATGCAGAGAGAACATAAGACCACTTTTTCTATCTTGGCAAATTTATGTACATTCATTTTGAAATCGGTTTTGTTTGCCCGAGTAGCAATACAAAATAAATTCAAATAAATTGACAAAACCTAAAGTTTCTTTTAGGTATATACTAAAATTCTACTTGCAAATAATCCATTTATTAATTGAGAGAAGAAAGACATTACATGCCACACCATCAGATATATAGAGGTAGAATATACAATCTTTCATACCATTTGCTTATGTCAGGAACAAAATATATTTTAATAAATATTAAGTATATTGGTAGAGTTCGCCAAAGTCACCTGTGCACAGATTTATTTAGATGCAGCTAAATACTGTAATTTAAATCAACAAATAAAATTAGTTGTCTAGCGTATTGCGTGTTAGTTTTACACCTTTGCAGCCATGCATTTGTAACCATGCTGTAAAAACACTGTCATCCGCATTCTATCCCTGGTTGATCTCTATATTTTTACGTTTCACCGCTAAATTGGTACTTTTACGAGAAAGGTTCGATTAAATTGGTGCATAATATTTCATAATCATAAAAGTTGTATTTATATGAGTATTGTAAGATTATTTTATTAAAAGACTCTTAATATTTTTTTATATTTTGATGATTATATATAGGAATATATTGCCTTTGGTGAGAGAATTCGAAATATACAATAAACATATCATTAACTAAGTAAATCATTTATTTCATCAATTATATTCGAAATATTTATCGGTAGATATATTTTAACCCATTGCTGGCTGTGAATATTATAAGTTTATACCAACATACCCAAAATTGTTGTAAGATCACATGAATGTTAACTTTGTCGCATATTTTTACATAATATAATTTATGAAAATAAACTTTAAATGGCAAAAAATAATTTGTCATTAAATTTTTCCAGAGGAAAATGAAGTCGTATTGAAATCGATTGGATGGAATATCATCACCCTGAGATTTTTAACTAAATCAGAACTTATTCATTTTCAATAGTGGTTGACTACTTTTACTAAATATTTATATTACCAGTTTGCTTTTTATTCATAAAAAACAAATAGCTCGATTGTGTTTTTAGACGTCCAAGGTTCGATTTCCAGCTTCATTGATGTTCTGTTTGTACAGTTAACTAAGTTTGTACATAATATACATAGATTCCCGGACAATTGACCGATCGCCCTTTTTCCGAATTGACAATTGGCCGTGAGGACAATTCACCATAGGGACAGTTGGCCGAAGGGACAATTGACCATGGGGAAAATTCATTGTATGGACAATTCACCGTGCGGAAACTATTTTGAGTATCAGAAATACTTAACTGTCTTTTCTTTTTTCGAATGCTTAAGAATTTGTGTGAAAAAAAATGTTCGTTTATGGCGACGAATTGATTGCCTTCTTTTTTGGATTTCAAAATACCACGAGGATTCCAGGCAGTGATTATACGAAATAAGCCATACGGTTAGTTGTCCCCACGGTCAATTGTCTTTACGGTCAACTGTCCTCACGGTCAATTGTCCATTCAGTAAAAGGGGCGAACGGTCAAATGTCTGTACACGATATCATCATCATCATCATCATAAGCTCGACAGCCCCGGGTGGGCCTTGGCTGAATCCAAAAGTCTCCTCCATTCCCGTCTATCCGTTGCCTTCGTTCTCTAGTTTCTAATATTTATTGTGGAAGCATCGGCATCGACACTGTCCATCCATCGAGTCATTGGTCTTCCTGGTCTCCTTCGACCTTGTGGCACAGAAAGTGTGAGGCGTTTTGTGGAGTTGTTGTCGTCCATTCGGATTATGTGACCAGCCCATCTTAAGCGCCCTATCTTGATGGAACTGATCACATCGGGCTCTTCATAGGTCTCGTATAGTTCCCTGTTGTATCGACGACGCCAAACATTATTCTCTTTTTTGGCCCGTAGATCGTTCGAAGGATCCTTCTCTCAAAAGCCGCTATGGATCCTTCAATTTGTTTGGTCATCACCCAGGTTTCGGAAGCATACGTGAGAACTGGCTTGATAAGTATTTTATACAGAATACATAATATACATTGTAAATATAATGATATACATCATACTGTACACGATATACATAATAAATATAACGTACCTACATAATTAATATAATATTCATAATAAATATAATTTACGTAAAAATATATATGCATAATGTAAATTTTATTTTTTATTACGGCGCTGGCCGATTTACTAATGATATTAATAACAATTAAGCACTACAAATAATAACACTCAATTATTATTATTACCATTATACACTTCCTCAAAAGAATTAGCAGATCAATGGGTCTATTGTAAATTATTTAAAAGAGCAAAATAAAATGCAACAAACGCATCATCAAGCTTTCAATTGGGAATAGTTCACCCATCCAGATACTTAACATATCAAAGGATTAGGCTCTGAGGAGGTCTCTATACTACCTAACAACCCTACTGATTCCCGAATATTAACGTTTAAAAAATCTTTAACGATTCTACATGTATTCATAATTACCGTTTTTTGCATTTTTATTATTAAATTTTTCGATAAATCTATAATTTCTAAATTACGGATTAACGATTTTGGAATAATGCCAGTGGCTGAAATAATGAACGGTAATATTATTATTTTACGAGAATGCCAAAGTCTTTTAATCTCATTACCTAAAGCGGTGTATTTTCTATTTTTTTCATCAAAAGTTTTTATAATATTACTAGAATTTGGAATAGCCACGTCGCAAATATATGTTATTTTTTTAATTTTATCATGTATTATTAAATCGGGTCTGTTATGTTGAATTGACCGGTCAGTCAATATTGTTTTATCGTAATAAAGCGAAATATTATTATTTTCTAAAAATGAAATCGGATCATATTCATAATATGGTTTTATGTTTATCGCGTCAATTAATTTATATTTAATAGGTAAATTTTGATGTATTATTTTTGCTACTTGGTTATGTCTAAATGTATATTCTGATTGCGCGAGAAAAGAACAGCCCGATATTATATGATCGATTGTTTCCGGAAAAGCCAAACATTTCCTACAACTATCATCAACTACATATAATTAATAATAATTTGTTTATTATTTTTTATTTATAGTCAATGAAGACTCCGAGTGCTCTGTTTGAGAGCCTTTGGAGGTTAAACCCCTGGAGATACATAATTAAAATAATACATATTGTGAGGGTTAAAGTCATGGTGGCAGAGGCCTAGGGCCTCGCCCCACCCGGACTCGCACCCGCACCACCGGCCAGCCAGCCGTTTACACATGAAACTATCAAAAATCGAATTCTCGGGGTCGCAACCTGCCCTAAAGGAATTTAACTCCAATTCAAAGAAAAAAATTTTTAAGGGAAGTCTATCAAAAGATTCCCATTATACCACAAATAAATATAATTTAAGATTATCAATATTTGATCATTTCTTGTCATACCATTAGAAGGTCAAAAGGAGGAGAGATAAATACAAAACCTGAATTATGATAACAATTTATATTTCAACTTGCTTAATCAGACTTTTTCGTTTTGATAAACAAAATTATCCATATAATACAATTAAATTAATACAACCTCATTACATTTTTATTTCTATTACAATTTACCATCCCCAATATTAACCCTTTAAGAAAAAAAATCTATCTTAATGTAATTATGACCCAATAAAACATTATTTATTAACAAAAATCTTCTTATTAACTATTTGGCCAAATTTACATACTGGTGTTAATACATTATACAAAATTTCATTAATACAAAAAAATGGTTGCCGTTAATTTACATTTTACAAAATTAAATTAAAAAAAACTGTTCATATTGAAAGTCACTAAATTTGAAGCTTCTATTTTTAAAACTGCACGAAGTTAAATAAGATTCGATCATCCGCCATCGTTGTTCACAGAAAAATGTCGGTCTTTTGAGGTTACACGACTCATCGCCATCTTGATTCAATTTCATATCATATTTTGCTGTTTCCAGCAAAACAACTTGTCTTCAAAATGATGGATAGTCGGTGCAATGATATTGTTTAATCTTAGTCTACATGATACTTTGGATTCCATTACATATTAAATATATAAAAAAAAACTAGTAGGAAGGAATATTTGGGGGACTCGTTAACCCTGGAATATGTTATAAAATTATTGTGTGTCGGTGGACGTCAAACTAATTATGTTCAAAAAAATAGACATGGACACTTACCCATTTTCCCACTAGTCTTTTTTATGGTTATTTATAATATTTTAAACGCCACAGCGTTTTCTCTGTCTATTTAAGTGACGTCCATTTTATTGACTTTTTCGCGTCACCTCTCGTTAAAAGAATATCGGCAAAAGGAATGCAATCTGGTGTTTCCGCTCGGCGACTAACTAACGGGGTTGCCCGCAGACAAAAAAACTCTGCCTATTAGCATAATTTTAACATTTTTTCCAAAGTGGATTATCCTTTTTTTTCAATTTTCCTCTGAGAGGAGGTAAGTCATGCTATTCAATAAAATAACATGACAATATGTATATATTCATTGAATGCTTATTGTTCAATATTATGTGTTACATTTCGTCTTATAAAAAAGTCATTTACGTACATACCATTACTGAATAAATCCGTCATGACGGTTAATCAGAGACAGGTATGCGGGTGTGCATTGCATTGCAAAATGAATCACCACACGTGCATTTATCCCCACAAACCTAAAACGGCACTACATTCAGAATAGGTGATGAACCTCATTGTAGAACTATGTGAAATGTTATTGTTGCCTGTCGTATTTTCAATAACCCGACTCATACTGGATACCTGAAAACCATGGTTAGGTAAATCTTACATATAGAAAAAAATATGAAAGCACATAATATGTTTAATTTAGCTTCGCAAGGGTCAAGTCTTCAAATCATTTCAAATATGAATGCCTTGAATTGATTTGCGTGCTATAAAATTATTACGTGAATGGTATCACGGTGAATGTTAATTTTATTGTATATTTAATAAACGGCAAATTTATAGTGTGATTGTTAATATGAGTCGTACAAATACATACTAAATACAATTTTAATGACCCAAAATCACGAGATGAAATTGCATAACCAATAAACTTAAAGTTTTAGTTTAATTATAAAAAATATAAGGTGAATGATATGAAAAGGATGTTCATATTCTCCATTTAAAATTTCACAAAAAGAAATCGTTATCGCAACGTTTGATAAGAATTTTGCAACGTTTGAAAATAATTTTGCAACGTTTGTTATGAAATGAGTGACGAAATTATCGAAGACAGTTGAAAATCAGTGAAGTAGGTAAGTTACGAGCTTGGCATCGAATATCTGGTGCAAACAAAAAAAAATTTAGAGTCTAGCTATATGTAATGTAATTTTTTTTTGTATTTCAGTTGAAATTTTTTAAACTTATATAAAATACTAGTGAACCCCCGGCAAACTTCGTAATGCCTGTATAATTTAAAATGGTCCTTCATTACCACCCGTCGCTTCAGACGTACCCTTCAGTACCTCCCGTCCCTTCAGTACCTCCCATCCCTTCAGTACCTCCCGTCCCTTCAGTACTTCCCGTCCCTTCAGTATCTCCCTTCCCTTCAGTATCTCCCGTCCCTTCAGTACCTCCCGTCCCTTCAGTATCTCCCGTCCCTTCAGTATCTCCCGTCCCTTCAGTATCTCCCGTCCCTTCAGTATCTCCCGTCCCTTCAGTATCTCCCGTCCCTTCAGTATCTCCCGTCCCTTCAGTATCTCCCGTCCCTTCAGTATCTCCCGTCCCTTCAGGCCCTTCAGTACCTCCCGTTCCTTTAGTGGGTAAAGAAAAAGTTTAATTCCCGAAACAATACTGGGAAGACCTGCCAAGAGATGAAAGGACAGTTGGACCTTCTTTTTCCAGGATTCTCCAACTTCATAGGTAAAATGAACAAATACACGATAAAGTAGAAGAAGAAGAAGAAGAAGAAGAAGAAGAAGAAGAAGAAAAAAGTTTGAATCCAGAAACCGTCCTGGAAGACCTGCGAAGAGATGGTAGGACATTTGGACCTTATTCTCCCAGGATACTCCACCTTCATAGGTAAAATGACCAAATACACGATGAAGAAGAAAAAAATTTAAATCCAGAAACTGTCCTGGAAGACCTGCGAAGAGATGGAAGGAGAGTTGGAGCTTCTTCTCCCAAAGTATTAGGTCATTTTACCTTCATAAATAAAATGACCTAATACCCGATGAAAAAGAAGAAGAAGAAGAAAAACCATCCCGGTCATACGCTCGACAATTCACCAAAGTTTCATTGCATTCGGATGAACGGTTCCCAGGATAGTCCACCTTCATATGTAAAATGACCTAATACCCGATGAAGAAGAACAAGAAGAAAAAAAATTTAATCCAGGAACCATCCCGGGCATTCTCTCGATAATTCACCAAAGTTTCATTGTAATCGGTTGAACGGTTCCCAGGATATCCACCTTCATAGGTAAAATGAAGGTGGATGAAGAAGAAAAAATTTGATCCAGAAACTGTCCCTGGTATACTCTCGACAATTCACCAAAATTTCATTGCAATTCAACACATACATAGATACATACAAACATTCAAATTTATAATATAGATGTAGATTGACTGCGACATAATATGTACATATCCTTGTAATTGACAAGTAATTTGCTGTCGATTGCGGGTATAATATTTGGTAGGACCGATGTCGGTGTGCTGTTTTGTATATACCTACCTATTGATCTATATGTATGTACGAGTATATTTTCCACTTTGCATTATATATTTTTTTTATTATTATCTAATGTTATTAACAAAATATTTTTTTATATATTTTAATTAGTATACCCACAGACAGGCTGTGCCTTGTGGGATTTTTGTGTGTACGGTTGCTTTGTTTTGACATTATGTAAATATGGGGGCAAGTCTGGTCCGACCGGCGAAATCAAAACCCTAGTGATTACCCATATCATGGATATAATTATTATATGGAGATCTACAATATATTTAGATGTCACAGAACTCAATATAATAATTATATCCATGATATAGGTAATCACTAGGGTTTTGATTTCGCTCGGATCAGACTTCGGACCATACTTGCCCCCATGTATTGTATATTAACCGAGTACCAAATTTTTAATAAATAGATTAATATACCAGCTTCAAATAAAAAAGAGTGACGTAAAATCTGACTTTTTATATTCGAAGTGAAAATTATATTAAAATAATGTCTTCTTAATGAATACTTCACATTAATCGTTTATTATATACCCTTTTTCGTTGTATAAATATTTTTTCATTCTTTTTTAATCCGACGTCACATACAAACATATTATAATATCTTATTTTGTTGAAAAAATATTTTAACGACGTTCAAATCATTTATATTTATCACATTGGCTTTACATAATAACAGATAATAAATTTATCATTAACTATGAAATATTTCTAGTAAATATGAGTGCATTGTAATGTCATTTATATGGGGATTATATTATGAATCGTGTATATGAAACTTAATCAAAGATTTATACTGAATATATCTTAAGATGTCACCACTTACATCTGAGCATATATATTGTGATTGTATGCATTAACTTTAAGGATTTATTCCTCGGTAAAGGATCATGAATGCTCAATATGATTAATCTAAAAGATTCGAAATTGTAAATGAACATATTGGGTTCTTCCGTATAATTATTTTATTTAGATTTAACTTTTTGATCGTCAGTTCTTGATGGAATTCCATTTAAATTAATTTATATTTTTAATAAATAAAAATAAAAACACTTGTTTAAAATTAATTCCACTATTTATTTGAGGACTACAACCTACGACCGGTTTCGTGCTAAGCACATTTTCAAGTAGTGACTACTTGAAAATGTGCTTAGCACGAAACCGGTCGTAGGTTGTAGTCCTCAAATAAATAGTGGAATTAATTTTAAACAAGTGTTTTTATTTTTATTTATTAAAAATATAAATTAATTATTTTATTTATTTAGATATTAAGTTCGTTGAAAGATATAATTCATACAAAAATAATTAAATAATAAACAATTCTAATTCAATATAGATAACGCAAAATAAAATATAGGTACAAAAATTTTGAGTTAAGAAATTGAGACGTTTTTATTATAGAATTCTATAATTTATTTGTATAAGGGAATAAAAATAAACTAGATGTTTTACAATATTTTATCTTCTTGCAGGACGAACGGGTTAAGTACTTGTTTTTTTTAAAACACTCTATATAAACTTAAAAATATTAAAAATCATTAGACAAATATTATGATATATATGAAAATAAATATATTAGGTATATATTTTTTTAGTTTATTTATTTCCATCCTCTTAGGACCTGGAAATGGCTGGAATGTACTGGTGAGGAAATGATATGTGGATAATTTTTAAAACGCCATTCTTGTGAATTCAAAATTATACTTTATTCTACATTTTTCAACTTATAAGGATTTTTTTTATATTTTATAACTTTCATCTCTATCTTAATCTTTAAGGACGTTTTTTTCTTTGTAACTTCTCTATGGGAAACAATGTGAACATATACCTACATAAAATTCATGTATAAAAAAAATGTGCAATTGTTTTTTTTATCTTAATAGAAAAAAAAATAAATAAAATGAAAATAAAGAGAGCGGTGATAGCCCAGCGGTAAGGTCGTCGCCTCACATGTGTGAGGTCGACGGTTCGAATCCAGGCGAGGCACGCACCTCTGGATTTTTAAAAAATCTATGTGCGGATTTATATCACTAGCTATGTGTAGCCATGATCCAATTTGTCTGGTACCCCTTTCTAAGGGTTACGAATGTCAGATGGCAGTCGCTTCAATGTAATAACGCGACTCGCTAATTCCAGGATCATGGTCAAAGCGTACCCCGATAGAAACGGGACAAAAGCGCTAAGGGAAAAAAAAAAGATAAAAAATAAATAAAAATACATACATACAATTAATACAATATAACTAAACTTATATGCTATGTTGGAATTTTTTAACTCTAAGATATCTGACAAGTACAACTCTATTATATATTTATAGTGCTAAAAATGTATTTATTTGTTTTAAACATATTATATAATAGGTGCATAGTGGCGGGCTTATTGCCATTTGGCAATATTTTCCAACAACCATATCTATTTGGTGAGGTTAATTTTGTTTATGACATGTACCAATTTATGTTAATAAAATAAATACTGATGATATAATAAATATTGATTAAATGTTGATGAAATTCGTAGTTGCGATGGGATGTGGTTCCAATGTCGGGCTGCTTGTACGGAGAAAGATGTGGTGAAAAAGGAAGTAGGTATTGTTACTGGGATACTGAGCGTTCTTGTTTGAACGAAGAGGCAACCAGTGTTCTGAAAGGAAGTGAAATTGATTTCGTAGATAAACTGGAGCGTTGGGGTTGTTTAAGACATTGTATAGAAGAGTGAGGGTAAGTAGGTTCCTTTTCGAACTGTTCATAATTATTGAATTTTGTTTCGGAATAGTACAAAAAATCGAAAGAAAGAATCAAAGAAAAGAAAGTTCTGTATCGAAACATTGATTTTGGACAAAGTGTTATAATTTATTCTCTGAATATTTATCTGAAGAAAATCTTGTTTTGAGAAAAACATAAATATCGAAATATACTATAGGCCTATAAATATACAATATACTTATGTATAGATTTTAAAATTAAAAATTAATTAGATATTAGATAATAGAATTAGAATATACTTTATAAAATCTACAAAAAGAAGGATTTATTAAAATTATTCTGTTAAATTAAAAAAAAATCTTATGTATTATTCTTAGAAATTCACAGAAAAAACGACGCGTGCCCATATTATTCAAATATCACGAATATTATTGATACTTCAAGTCTATTAAAGAGAAAACATTTTAGTCTTTTGACAAACGTACGTACAATAATGGAAATGTACTTGACATTGTAAAGAGTTATTATATTCATATTTTCGGAAATACATTGGATATGTCAAGCAGTGAAGTCCATTATCAAAATGACTATTGAAATGTTTGAACGGAAGCTGTCAAATGACTACCGGATTTCACAAACAAATTGATCAAACAATAAGCACTTGAGTTAGTTTGAACAACACATGTATTTACTTTCTTGAGTGACATTTAAAAATGTATTCATTTCTTAAGTAGGTACACACCAACACGGCGAGTCCTTTATAATGACTGCTTCTCAGACAGTCTCATCATTTATGCTATTTCTTATGGTTTCCCCTTGCAATATTTTATTTAGAAGTTTTTTTATATATTTAAGAAAATTTCACTATCACTCATGTTATCAAGGAGCTAAATCACATGGAATATGATTTTGATCGTGCGATATAATTATTATGTGGATTTTTAATTTTCATTTTAACATAAATATCAATCATTCGTAGTGACGTAAAAACCTTGATTATATATATTATTTTTGACGGTTAAAAATAGGATAGCTAAATTGTAGTTTAAAAAATATATTTGTATTGCATAGGATATAAATTAATAGGTTCACTATTCACCACCGCAAAAGAAATTATTCAAATTTTGCATGGAAAATTTCGACATTGTCATGAAATGAGTTTATCAAATTATATTTGATTGAATTATTTTCTTAAAAAAACTATAATACTTCAATGCCATTTTATGAAATTGATGTGACTTTTTAGGAATTTGAAAATAAAAATGTTCAAAATCTAATGGAGTCTAAGCGAGTATTAGATATAAAAATTGGTAAAATTTGAAATGAATCGAATGAGTACTTTAGTCTATAATCGATAAAGTAGAATAAACACGCCGTACATAGCATATAGTACACAGCACATGAAACTTTCAGAATAATATGTACAATATTAGCATGATACTATTTGTTGTCTATGGAATTACGATAAACGTCTAAACTAATCTTGAAAATTGCGAATTCATTACTCTCTATTATATCCTCTTGGGGTAGGAGGAGTAAAAATATTACAATATCTATCGTTTTCTCTGAAAACAAATAAACGAAGGAAAAAATATTAGGTAATCCCTTCGTGTCTTTCAGAAACTCACTTCACCGAGTGTACATAATTAAGAGGTATCCATATCAATGCAGATTTCAATATTAAAAGGCAACTGTCTATTCAAAGTAATTACGCAGTCGGATTATGAAGTAAATGTTTTCCGTATAAAATGTACATGCGCAGAGTATTAAATTGGTAATTATTAAGATCTCGGTATGTATTTAATATCGCAAAGAAATGGATGGCACGGGATTTGGATGGCTGTAGAGGTCGTAAAAAGAGCAAGGTGAGACCATTAAAAACTAAAATATGGATTCGCATAAAATAAGTAACGATGTTTTGTAAAGATTTCCCTCATTGATGGTCAATTGAGCAGACCCACATGATCATGTCTTCATTTGCGAGTGTAACCTTCAATGCGGCGGCGAATTTTTGGTGCAATCTAAAGGTATTTATTACTTTATTAACTCAAGCATGTATGGCATGTATTTTTTCATTGTTTGTGTGTATATAAATATGCTAAATAAGTGTATATGCTAAATAAGTACATTTTCTAAAAAACATTATAGGTACATTAAAGCAATATAAACTAAAAAAATACAAATTAACGACGTGTAAATTATTATATAAAACCAAAAAACAAGGAGAATATTAAACATAAAAAAAGAAAGAAACATAGAAAAAAACCACATGGACACCACAATTATATCAGACGATTTTTTTTTTGTATATCAGCACCTAGGCAATGTAAATACGTAAGCGAGTTGTTTATTAAAAAGTATATGTTCATTTTCAAGCATATACATATGTATATTTTATTTTGTAATGTAATTTTGAAGTATGTTTATTTTGTTGTGTAATTTTGAAGTATGTTTATTATGTGGTGTAAATTTGACCTATGTTTATTTTGTTGTGTATTTTAAAGTGTAATTTAAAAATATGTTTATTTTGTAGTGTTATTTTAAAGTATGTTTATTTTGTAGTGTAGTTTTGAAGTATGTTTATTATGTAATGTAATTATGACGTATTTTGTAGTGTCATTATGAAGTAGGTATATTTATTTTGTACTGTTATTTTGAAGTATGTTTATTTTGTTGTGTAATTTTGAAGTATGTTTATTATGTGGTGTAAATTTGACCTATGTTTATTTTGTTGTGTATTTTAAAGTGTAATTTAAAAATATGTTTATTTTGTAGTGTTATTTTAAAGTATGTTTATTTTGTAGTGTAGTTTTGAAGTATGTTTATTATGTAATGTAATTATGACGTATTTTGTAGTGTCATTATGAAGTAGGTATATTTATTTTGTACTGTTATTTTGAAGTATGTTTATTTTGTAATATAAATTTAATACATGATGACTCTAATTCACATTTCTAATCTGCATGAAATAGTTTATCTTTTTTAAATTACTTTTCAAAATAAATTACTTTTCAAGTAAATACACCCTATATATCTCTCTCCTGTGTAATATTATAATCCTTTTTTTTTTTCAAAAAAATTCCAGGGTTTCTCAAACATTTTTTATTAAGAATAATATTTTTTTATCATAAATTTATGAGTTTGACTGCCTATATTTCCATTTTTTTTTAAAATATCAAAAAAAGCCGAAACACCCCAACTAGATAATTTAATTTTCTGTAAAAAATATTTACATTGTATTAGCGCATCTCAATTTTTTTTCACAATTTTTATAAAAATTGAATTTAGTAACGTCATTGCTTCATACAATTTGAAGGAAAAGGACTGACCTCCATACTGTCCTATCTTGACATACATACCTACATGTGTTGTATAGAAAACATAATATCTTAAAATATTCAATAATTTGGATTTAAGTGTTTATAGTTTGGTACATATTCTTCAACTATAAATACTATCGCTATCGACAGTTGGATCTCATGTGTTACATGCAACTAGTAATATATATAATACAATGGTAGTACTAGAACAGATATACCTAGTTGGACAGCACTGACAGCAGTTACATATATATTTCTAATGAAGCATATGTATGTAAATGGTGTGATAACGAATAAACAAAATACAAATTCCATACGATTCTTTCTTTCAATTGGTATAATTCACACTAATCTGCTAAAAATATTCACTCAGTCATGAGAGTGTTTTAATAGTAAGACATTTCAATCCAAAATCACCGAGTCGATAATATATTAATGCGAGATATTCCTTCTCGTCGATTTCGGTGTTCCTTTCATAAATAATAATGGTTTTAATTATTGTGTACTTAACAGAGATTATCGGGAATATATATTTTCACTTTGAAAATTATCATCTTGCGGGAATGAATAAAACACATTATTTATTTGTAAAGAAGAATTTCATCGTGGGGACACATTCATAATGTACCACAGTTGGTAAGTACTTGGACCTCCGCGGAGTTTTATTGCTATTCTGAGATTTAATTGATTTTAATATTATCTTGGTTGATTTAAGCAGAAGACCATATAAATAAGGCGTGCGATCAAAACTGTATGATTACCTACAGCACATTGTAAAAGTAGACAACCCTCAAGCTCCATGGTTTGCTTATATTGAATATTATTAATTTTTATAGTTATTGTCATCAAACTTTTTTTCACCGTGGCAACGAAACAGACAGAATAATATCTGGCTGTGCTAATAAAACAAACCGCAATTAAAGAAATATACCCAATTGTAGGTATTGCCCCCCCCCCCCCGAAATCAGACGGCGTGTTGCAGCGGAAACCGAACGGAGCAAACTTAATACTGACACCCCATGCATGGATCTCAGACGCATCAGTGTAGAATTAAGTTAAGGAAGAGTTTCCTGGAGTCGACTTCTCCTGAGGCCGAACCACCCGGCGTCGTTGTGGCGTGCAGAGAGTGCCAGTCCCACACATTTACTTCCAGCCGAGGAGATGTCAGTGGGACACAACTTACCATATGCAACATGGAGGGCACTCAACAGACTAAGAACAGGCGTCACCCGCTGCTATAGTAACCTCAAAAAATGGGGCTACAGAGAGGAAGATACTTGTGAGTGTGGCACTGTGCAGGACAATTCGCACCTTCTCTCATGCGTCTTGATTGGAGTTACATGTACCTACACATGAAGACACCGTGACAGCGAAGGAAAGCGGCATCCGGGTGGCCGAGCACTGGAGTTTTCTAATTTGATGGCGTTCCGGACGCGGAAAGTAAGTACCGTGGCAACTTAGTGTAGAAAGAGGCGAAGACCCCAAAGCACTTGGTTGATGAATATGTATATAAATGGAAAAAGACGATGCACGATTGAGAAATAGGATGCGTACCAATTCTTGTAGAAGTATAGACTGGCGACTTTAGGACTACCAAGTCTCCGAATGGATCAAAACTTATAAGTGTCTTTTTTTACATTTTTTTCTTAAAATATATTTAATTGTTGTGACATCACCATTTTTTTTGCATTGCTTGACGGGCAACTAAAAGGTATGTACTCTTTGTGGTATAAATCGTTCCACAAATCCAAACAGAAAACTGTGTCTTAACAGGGAAGCGATCTCGGGTCACTTATCTCTGGAGTCAGATATTAGACAACCAACTGATCCACGAAGGCCGTCTATGAATCTAGGGTTATGTTCCTTCTGGTTCAAATATCACGACTATGAACGCCCCGTAATTATTTTATTATCAAAATTAGAGCACGAAAATTGAAAATTAATTATGTCTGGGAAATAATTATCAAAAGCTATTAATTTTAATTAACTCAATGAAGGTAACCCTAATTAAATCGTTGTATATTTTACATCTTATACATACTTACATGCATTGGGTATATCATTTTGGATTATATAATTTTGTTGACATTGAATCCAATAGGAAATATCTCTAAAGTAATCCAATGTGGGTATTGAGTATCTTAACAAAACTGAATACAAAAATATCTTTATAAGCATTATGTATGTCAAATGCTAGCATGCATTTGACATTTCATTGAATTCAGTGTTGCCATGTCTCTGCTAGTTTAGGCTGATTGAAAACAATAGACCTTAATTAATATAAATGTGCATGAATGTAAATGAGGCGATTATAGTAGGTATTTAAAGACCAATTAATATTATTTATTAATTAATATTTTTGTACAAAATACATAAAAGTAACGTACACTGGCGAATTTTTACGCCATTTGGAAATATCTTCCAAGCCAACCAGGTATCAATGTTTTATTTTCAAAATATTTTTCAGTGTCAATTATATTTGTCAATAGAAATCCTATATTACGTAATATTAGAAAATCCTGTTAGTCAAAGAGACTCCAACACAGTAGGTACCTATTACAGATAACTAGTTTATACAAAAAATCCCAAAAAGTTTCGAACATACATACATACATTACGTAGGAGTC
The DNA here is from genome assembly GCA_963576475.1 of Molanna angustata. NCBI lineage: Eukaryota > Metazoa > Arthropoda > Insecta > Trichoptera > Molannidae > Molanna > Molanna angustata. The sequence goes on from OY754969.1 coordinate 6,602,221, forward strand.
AATCATTTAAAACTGATCAGGTATTTGACCGAATTCTGCAGTATCAGTAAGTTGTAAGGTAGGTACCTACTTCTAGCTTAATTGTTATCTTTTGTGGTCATTTTTTACTATCATCCCTGGGTGGGCGCTATAGCTCTTTAGCACTCCGCTAAAATAGATAAAGAGACTTTATCAAATGAACCTGTTGTGGGGTTTCTTGTATATGCGGTTCCCTGAGATGTCTATTAAGATATATATTTTGCATGTTTCTCAATCGAGAGAACATGAAATACCCATTGATTATGTCGTTGACATTAAAAAACTGACCAATAATGGAGAGAATAAAAGGACGCGGAAAGAATGTCGTTCAAGAATTATACTTTTATTAAAGTTTTATCCTAAATATTTGTAAGAATTGCGACAAGGCGACGTCAGAGACTAGAGACTGTTCCTAATATAACACAGGAACTATCCATAGCATATTGGAAGCACAATAATGTAAGAGGGTGTCATTGGAATGGATTTGTACAAAAGACAAATGTAGGTATTTACTGTTTCCCTTTAGTTTTACTTTCTTTTTTTTCGTTGTTTTTGTTATAAAACCTTTTTTTGTAAAATCCACGTACATTACAAATAATAACTCTGCATACTAGAAGCCAAACAAACGCGTTTCACTAGGCAAGTAAATGAACTGAACTTCTCTGTGCCTATAATGAAAACCTCGTTTGGACAGAGACGTTTTGGAGTCATTGTTCCTAGTACATTTAATAAGCTCGACAAAAAAATTAAACAAATGGAAAATAGTCATGCTTTTAAAAATAAAATAAAGGAATGGCTCTAAGTGTCAGGCAGACACTATGCAGAGGAGATTTTTCACCCATAGCTTTCGACCCCATACTTTATTTTGCTCTAATTATATTATTGCAATTTTTTATGTTATGTTTTTTTGTAAATATTTTTTTTATTTCCATTGTTGTTGGTGATATTATCGCTTTTTATATACGATTGATGTTGGCATTAACTTATACACTGTCACTGTCTCGAGATGCATTGGCCCCGGCACAGGTTTTTATGTCTAGGGGTCATTGCAGATTCAATAATTATTGTAATGTCATCAATGTTTGTATGAATAAATGAAATGAATAAAATATCCAATTAAATGAATAAAATATCGTTATCCGTAGCTGTAAACAATTCAAAAACATTAATACACTAAAAACACTATACTTTACATACATTCGTCCTCACCTGGAATTATGTACGCCAATATGGAACCCTCATTACAAAGTCTACATCAATCAAATAGAAAATATTCAAAAAAACCTTTTTGAAACACTTGGAGAGACGCCTTTATGTTGAACACACTAATTATAATACTTCTACCAGAAACTTCAATATGACTACATTACAAAACAGGAGACTTTATTTTGACCAAATATCACTTTACAAAATTTGCAATAACTTGATTGACTCGCCGGACATACTCAATAATATATCACTCCATATACCAAATAGACATACCCGCTCACATAATTTATTTCACTTACCAGTATGCCACACTAATTACATACATATACTTTGCACCTTTGTTTAGAATTCAGCGAGATTACAATACACATTTCAAATACACGGACATTTTTCACGACACATTACTGCATTATCAAAGACAGATAAAGATGTTCTTAAACCCTAACACACAATCCAACAATCCCCTCCTCAATCACTAATGATCCCGGTCCTCCTTGTCATCCTAAAACATATTATGTACCTAATTGTTTTTTTTCTTATATTACTGTACTTTTATATTATTATTATTTTTTATGTAGGTATCTTTTCTCTCTTTTTTTTTTAAATTGATATTACTTGTTGTATAAATTTTTTTTTCCATAACTAAGTATGTAACCAAACATTGTACATTCACAAATGTAAATAGAAGAAAGCATTTTTGGCTATGTTAAAATTTAAAAACTGAATTGTAAATGATATAATTAACAGCTGTAGCTTTCTGAGAGTAAATAAATAAATAAATAAATAAATAAATGGAACTTATGTATGTAACTACAGCTAGTTTCGTAAGATACCTATACATTTTCAAATAGTGGTAAAATTTTCATTCTTTAAAACTCGAATATATTATTCTGGATAAATAACATTTTACGCATTTATTTGTCGCATAATAGTGACTGGTCGCAAAGTATAATTTTTTCTCACGAATCGATCTTCGCTTCTGTCATTCATTTCATAACTTCTCAAGTATTTATGGATGGATGAATTCTTAAGCTCATATATTTCACTGGTAAATACTGCGCTGAGTTAAATGAATATGTCATCTCATTACTGGTAAAATAAAAATATTATTTTTATTTAATGCCATATTGAAGTGAAGATAATAATTCCTTTGTCAACTTACGTACACTTATTCCATTATCGATAGGAGATTTGAATTTAATTAATGAAGTGAATTGTTTTATTTTATTCATTGCTGGTATTCGATTGCCATTAATTATTGTAAAGGAAGATTATGACTGTTGTATAATATTATATATTCCATAGAACAATTGTTTTGAAATAAATATAATTGGATTCCAAGGTCTCAAAAGAAAGATTCATCGAATCCATAAAAAAATTGTATTCGTCTCAAAATTTATATGATAATCTTAATCAAATTAGATTGCATTCGCTATTATTACTCGTATGAACGTCAATCAAAAAGAGACCTTGTGTATCCGTACAATATTCTAAATAATCGCGTTTACTCTCCATATTTATTATAAGTACCTAACTTAGAGCAAATAATTAGTACCTAACATAGAGATCATTTTAAATGAATATTTTCTTTAAACAAACAAGAGATAAATTAATACATGAAAAATGATGACTTCAACTAAGGCACACTTTCAAATGAGATTCTTTTCAATCATTATATGCAAATATTTTTTTAAAGCCAAGATCTTATCTTTCGCATTGTCAACTAGTGTTGTCCTTTGAAGCCATTCAGATAATTGACTATTCAAATTGGTCCAGTGGCAATGGATGTTAACACCTTGTCATCTCGTTTTATGAATGCTCTGACTGAGCACCAGCGCCCTTAATGAAGATATAAAGATATTCGTATTGGTATGCCTTAGCTGGGGAGTAAAACCATAACTGTATTGTACAAAGACTTCACACTCAACAGTTTAGTCACGGGTAATGGAGTTCCCATTGATATCTTTCAGTAATCGTCTAAGGCGTTACAACCTTTACATATTTACCGCCAGAGGTGTTACCTTCAAGGGGTGGACAACATTTTATAAAAAATATAAATATTTTTTTTATTTATTTACCTTGTGCAAATCTATCTATATTTATATTTTATTTTTTTTTAATTTTTATTTTATATTGTATGTATATTTTTAAGTAAACATAAAAATTTATTTTTTTACTATATTGAATACCCACATACAGGCATTGTCTTTGTGGGAATTTTGGCCATTTGAATTTTACTTTGTAATTTTCTTTGAATTTTTTGTTGTTTCTTTAATTTTGTATCATGTGCCAAAAAAAAATAAATAAATAAAATCTGTATCTATCTCCTTCTTTTCTTTGTTACGATGATTTTAGATTTGATATTCTTATTGATTTGTCTTTCTATTATTTTTTGTTTCAAAATTAAATGTACCTACCTACCACTACACAATTTTTGGCCTTTGGCCTGCTTTGGTTTGTTGTAATAAAATAAATAAAGACAAAATAAAGCCATATTTTGCCATGATGATTTTTATATTCTATTTAAGAAAAAGTGAATTTGTCGGATATTTCATCTGTGCTCTATTTTGTTGTGCACATATTTACCTATTTTAATTGTGCCTCTTAAATTTAATATAATTTCATTCAATTTTATTTATTTCATTCGATTCAGTATTATTCATATATTGAGACACGTGAGGTATAAATCGTAATATGAGATTCCAGGAGTGCGTAGGTAATGAACGCCTAGTGCACTTAGTGACGCTCTAAGCCGTTCATAATGACCGGAAACAAACGCTCTAAAGATAGTCTGTCGCTTTCAGATTGAACGTCTGGTGTACCTACACTCTAAACGCTCTGTATAATCGTCGGGTGAAAAACGCTCTGACAGATAAATTATGCGTTGACTTCTATTTTATCTGAGGTAAGATTACTTTTGTTTGTTTCTGCGGTGTTTATTATGTCAGTTGAAATTATATCTAATGACAATATGCATTCACAAAAAGGTCACACTAAGAAATATATCATTCAAATGTTTCCAATAAAATGTTCGAGATAATTATTTACTCCACTGCCCAATTGTTGTCTTTCGATGGAGATATACCTAAAAAGACACACGTATGATAATGACATTTGACATTTAAAACGCCCGACGCTGCGTTCAGATTGGAACGCCGCCCGAAAGCGTTCAGTGAGATTGGTGTGAAAAACGCCATAATCTGCATCCAACGCAGTCCAGTGGTCGACGCTTCCCCTCATCCCCCCCCCTACCTTTCAACCTTCCCATCCTGTTTTAAAATTGCTAAAATGTAATAAAATATCTTAATATTTGCATATATATTTTGTTGGTGTTGTTCTCTATATATAAATTAAAATGTTCTCTATAAATAAAAACAAAAAAAAAAAATTCTAACCATCTTTAACTCGCTTTCCAAATTTTCTTCAAGTTGCGTTCAAGTCGGCACTCGGTTAAAAATGTTGTCTATTTCTGGTTTGGTACCATACCGCCCTGATCGTTGGCATTAGTATGTTTGTGACACAAACAGTTGAATATTAGTGGCCACTTGACAATGGACTTCAACAGTAATTGAATATCTATAGCAGCCCACCCTGATTCAAATATATACCAAAGGGAAATGATTTAAAGTAAGTTAAAACGATCCTCAGTCGCGAAGATCCCTTTGATGTTATGCGCCTTAATTTATGAATAACTGTAAAAATATTGAGTATTCCAAAAGACGTTTCATATTTTCTTTATTTAATTTATATATGGACTAGTATCCAAATTGACTGTTCTTCCGTTAGCATTAACCGTTCTGCTTATGGAGACTAATAACGGCCCTTTGCAAAACTCTGAAAGAACATAAGAGTCCGGAGAACTCTAACACTTTGCAGCCACTGCACTTAAATTACCAAAGAGAGCTAATTATAAGGAAACAGTCGGCCGTTCACTGTTCACTGAAAGTGAAGATAAGCGTGTCCCGTATTTTTTACAAAAAAATATTGAAAGCCCGTTTGGGCTATAATATGACTTACATACATACAAACCGTCACTCCATGTTCCTCGCGGGATAGGCAGAGAGAGCCGAACGCCACATTTGTATATCTTGACACACATTTATCGTCTCGTCAACATCGTCTTATATAATATTTATGTTCGTCTGTTGTTCACGCTTCTTACATTTTTGTCTTTCAGAATATCGTTCACATGGTCGTGCCATCATTTTCCTGGGCGCCCCCGACCTCTTATTCCGTTCCTGTCAACATCGTATATTTTCTTCCTCAGGCGTTCTTCATTCATTCTTCCCCATGTGGTCAAACCATCTCAATGTGTTAACTTTAATTCTATTAATTAATTCTTTCCTTGCGTCTTCATTTCTTTCGAAATGAAGACACAGGTGGACCCAGAGGGTTCTGGAGAAGCTTCTAAGACAGGGACATCCTCAGACACGGTGGTCCGATAGCATCAAATGGGTTTTTGGATGCGGTGTGCTCAGCAGAGGGAGGAATAGCAGAAGAGATGGGAGGCCTATGTTCAAATCTGGACGCAGACAGACTCATGATTATGATAAGTGCACAAAGCAGGTTTATTACCATGAGAAAATTTCATTCAACCATCTAAAGCATCTTTTCAATTCGGTAAAATAGTATCAATTATTTTCAAAATTACTGCCGGACAAAAAGAAATAAAAAATAAAAAGATCTCAGAAATGAGATAAAAAAAGAAGAACGCAGTAGAAAAACCATTAAATAAAGCTACTAAGTAGATAAATTTAATGCAGACCGCCACGGTTGCATAGTGGTAAGTCGTTTGACTTTCGTGCGGACGTCCTGGGTTCAACTCCCAGCAGAGGAGAAATTAATTTATAAATCTTTTCCACGTAATGTTTGCTTCTATAGGCTGAAAACACTGGTGATGGAAGAAATTGCCAGAAGGCAACGATCTCGCCGCTTGCGCGGGGTGTAAGGGAGTATTTATTAATATTTTTATATACAATGCCACAGCGCTCAATTACTCATTAGGTATTTAAAATACAAACTTTTTTTATTATTAATGCTTCTAAAGTTTTTGTGTTAACAGAGAAGAAAACTATTTTACAATTAATGAACAATAATACCAAAGTATTTTTTAAGAAAATTCGATTACAATGAATTACTTAGTTTGCTTTAATTTTAGACAGTCACCTCGGCGAAAACGTTCTGTCATTGTAATGGAATTTTGTAGAAAAATACTTTGGTATATTTCTCTCAACATATCGACATAATATCAAGCCAAGATACGCGAGATTTATATGGCCAGGTTTATATTTTTTATGTTTTTTCAAATTTGAAGTCAAAGAACACCAATTTCGAGGCTTCGCTATATGTTATATACAACGTATTAAACATATTTTTATAGTATTTAATTTAAACTGTCCTTATAACAGTATTGTCTGTTAACTCATTAAGAGGGTGACTGCTGCCAACGTACCTATTTTTTCAATTTGATATACCATCATTATTACTAAACAAATCATTTTGAAAAAAATAACCTAGTTAGTTTGGATATTAATAAAGAGAAATATATATTATTAACTTTTTGATTATGTTCTGTATATATTCTTGTAGGAAAATAATAAGCATACCCCGATTTTAGACATTTATCTTTAATTTCTAAAAAAATATAAGGTACAGAGCAATATTTTTTTTATAAATTAAAGAAGAACAAAATACCTGGAAAAATATGATATGACGTTGCATTAACGCATCAGGTTAAGTAAATAAACCAAAAAAAACTTTTATTACGCAATGGCGCTGAATGGAAAATAAATGTTTTTTAGGTTTATTTACTAAACCTGAAGCATTAATGCAACGTCACATCATATTTATCTAGATATTTTTGTCTTCTTTAATTTAAAAAAAAATATATTACTCTACGCCTTATAGTTTATTAAAAATATATGATAAACGTTGAAAATCGGGGTATGCCATTATTTTTCTACAAGAATTTATACAGAACATTATCAAAAAGTTAAGGTATATTTTTGTTTTAATACCCAAATTATCTAAATTATTTTTTTCAAAACGATTTGATAAGAAATAATGATGGTATATCAAATTGAAAATAGGTACGTTGGCAGCAGTCCCCCCCTTAATGCAGACTTTTATAGAATTATTCGTCGTCCGTGACACAGTTCGTTAGATATTTGACATATGAATCAAAGGTGCCGGGTCCATTTCCCGGTAAAGATAATCATACTTATAGATACAGTGAAGAGTTAACTCATCAAATTTAATTTTCATCAAAAGTGATTTAGGTTTAATATTCAAATATAATAATGTTGGTATGATGTTTGATGAAAATGCAGACGGTAAACTTCCGAAAAATATCCCGTGTATGTTCATTGTTATACGTGCTTTGAATAAACTTCTCGGGTGTTAGTATGAATGGAGGAGCGTATTGTACGGGAGTGTATTAAAATGCATTCAGGTCGGCCAGTGAATGATGGAGTGGAGTACATATATACTTGCCCACTACCCACTGAGATAAATAACTTGGCTATACGTTTTGCTTTGTTTTGTAGTGGGTTACCTTGTCTTCTTGATGCTACCGTCACATGAAACAGAGTTTGTCATAACTACATTTTAAATGATAAAATTAAATTTATTTTTAGTATTTATTTTAATTTTATTTTTTTATCTAAACTCTGAAGACAAATATAAAATTCATAAAATTCTTAATTTTTTTTTATTACATATACCAAAAATTACATTTTATATAAGCGACATAACAAATAAATTGTGTTCCGAGGTGGTAGACTAGTTACATAATATTAATTACTGTCATTGTAAGCTGTTACATACATAGAATGATTGTGTAGCCCATGGTCCACTTATTGAGTCCTATGATAGGTAGTAGTTTTGACGTGTATGTTGTTATGAATTGAGAATTTGCTGACAATAGTTGATCCCTTTGTTATATAACCATGTTTGTATTGTATGTTTAATGGTGACTTTCACCAATGTTACCTAAACTGTCACATAGCTGGGTATCACCTAAGCTTAGGTAGCCCCTAACGTATCGTTTGGTTTTCACCAGTCTATTTTATCTGTTCCCTAGCTAGGAATTCAAAACGATTTTTTTTGTTTATACAGTGGCAACATTTGTATTTGGAATGCATCATATTGCATCATGTTTTTTCTATGACTGTCACTTTCTGTCAATTACGTTGTGATTTCGTTCAACATTTACAAATAATTCAGTTTTCGTTACGTTGATTTTAGTTATTTCCTCGTTAATAAGTAACTATTACTTGTGCTATTACTAATAATATGTATATTCAATGCCTAAAAATGCAATAATGTTATACATAAATATTGAGGACATTCTTTAGCAATTTTGTCTTGTATTTTAGGAAATGCCAATCGAAAGAAAACGGCAACCAAATTTTACCGTCGATGAGAGTTTGAAACATTACGGCATTTATAATCGTATTCATTTTTATTTTCAAATCGCGTGTAAATCGACGAAAAATTAAAATTATAAACACAATTGACAATATTATGCTACTAAATGGCTATATACTGACTGTCATTTTGACAGTTGTTTCTTAAGTATTCGTTTAGGTGGCGGAAATCGGCTCCCCAGAATTAGGGGGCTCTTAGCGTCTTAGGTAACTCTTATGTAGGTGGTGAAACGAAAATTAACGTTAGGTGCTACATAAGAATTCTTAGGTAGCACCTAAGAGTTAGGGGACGTTGGTGAAAGTCACCATAAGTCTTGTATTTTCTATTAAATGTATGTTCTTAATATCTTTTACAACTTAATTAAGGATCATTGGAGCCAACTATTGATAATGTCTTTGTCCGTATGTAGTGTCTGTGTCTTGTATCGTGAGAATGTTGAGCAGTGATATAAATACATATGTTTTACATATAATAAAAATTTCTATAAATACATAATTTTACTATATGTAATGTTTTTTTTTACCGACAACCATTTAGATTTTTCAAGCTACCAACTGATCATCAATAATGATGAGTCAATAAACCTCATTTCATTTAGAAAACATTATAAAAAATAATAATAACTAAGAAGTTACCAATAATATATAAATAAGGTTGAACCATTAAATTATCACCACGAGGATATATAAATAATAATAGCCCATCAGAAGATGCTAGCTGTATTTATTTAGCGAAATTAAGTTTTCAGTAAATTAATTAAATTTTATTAACATTAGGTACCTTCTGCCGTGTTAAACATAAAAAAACAATAAAGTAAATAAATGATAGGTATATTTTCTTGCATTTTTTCATTGCTGCTTTAAGTCAATTTAAGAAAATCATGTGACCAAATATTTTATCTTTGCAAATATTTGTCAGAAGATAATAATATCAAATCTGTTGTTTAAAAAATATCTATCTAATTATAACTGATCTTCCTCTCCTCTTCTTCTTCTTATCAATTAGTTTTCCGATCATTGCTATGAACTGTTCATGTTTTCAACTTATTTTATCTTTTTCTTTTTAACTTTTCTTCTGGAATCTTAATAATCTTTATTTTGTCATGTCTTATTGCCATAGTAAACATTGTAGTGTGTATGTAAAATTAACTCATTTTTTTTTAAAATTAACAAATTAATATGATAATATACGAATTCAGAATAATAGCATGTATGACACAATGCATGGATGTAAATGAGGCGAAACATGTACGCCAAGAGAAGTGTCTGGGATTCGGTCCTCTCTGCCTACCCCAAGTAGGGATACGGCGTGATGGTATGTAGGTATGTATGTAACAAATATTTTTTTATTTTCATTGTGTTTTTTCTAAAACAAATGCTGCCTTTATTTTTAATGATTATTTGAAAGGAAACAAAAATTAGGTAGACCATTCCTTTATCAAAGTGATGCAGAACATTAATTTTGTATTCTAACGCGACACGAACGCTATGAGAAAACAGGTATCGGGGATGAATATGTAAAAAGGACCGGTTTTAATATGGAATTCAAACCTTCAGATATCAGCTTGAATTCCTTTTTTTGCATGGTGCCTGTACTTTTTCTACCTGGTCACTTAATAAAATATGAGTATGAAAGCTCATAATAGTTTTGTTTGTTTGGCGTCGAGCTTTGGACTAGTTTTCGAGAATTTGGCATTGGTACCGTTTTGTCTGTGAGAAAATATTTTTCAAAATAAAAAAAATATTATGTGACACTTAAAAATATTCCCACAGGTAAAATGATTGATGACAAAATTAACTATTATTCTGTTCAGGTAGGCAATTTGATTTTTTTTAATTCAAAAACTACGTATATAATATTATATCAACAATTTACTTGCGCAGAATTGTATTTTTTTCCTTTTACGTGACATTTATATTTTCTGTATTTCTTTCAACTTTTATGGATGCTTTCTTTATTGAATTATCGACAGCAATTTTTTCTCTTATATTAAACCACGTTAACTCTCCTTTTTTTCATCTCATGATACCTATTTATTTCAACAGTTTTGGCGTTATTAAAGTTATAATGAATCTGTAAATAAACATGGTTTCGCTGCTCATTTTATTGAATATTTGACATACCCACAGTCAAAAATTCTCATGCTCGATTTTTGGTGGGGTTACTAGAGAAATACTTAAGTAATGGAATGTTTAAGTCGATTGATTTTAGTGTAATAAAAAAATGTAAAGTAAGTTTGATGTATGATGACAAAATACACATTAATTTTCCGGAAAAAATGGGTTCGATTCCCAGCAGAGAATAAAATTTATATAAATTCATTTCTCACGCAATTCTTACTTCTCGGGGCTGGAAACACTGATTAGTTAGAAGAAATTGCCATATGACATAAAACTCGCCACTTGCGCAGGGTGAAAGGAAATATTTATTAATATTATTATAATATTTAATCTAGATTAATGAAACACACCATAAATCTCATGATTGAACTGAAATGAGGTAACCTGTTATTAGGTGTGAGTTAAATTGATATTTGACATATTATGTAGTAGGTACCTGATAGTTGGCCTAGAATAGAAAATACAAAAATTAATGATGAATCTATCTTGATTACATTTTAATAAATTGATTCTCAGTGTATTCGAAACATTGTCTAGCAGTGTTAAGAGACGATATGAAGATAGAAGAAACTACATCGAAACAGCATTAGCTGCGTCCAGACATTTGATAAGAGTGTCGACCTGGTCTGGTGGCTCCGGGAAGGTCTTAAAAAAGTTAAAAAAAAACCTCGTGCGAAAATCGTTAAAATCGACCAAATCTTCAGATTAACACATCCATCCTTTCTTTGATGGTCGGTGCATTCCACTACTCGCTGTCGGCACTTTGTCCTTATTGAGAGGTTTCAATATCAACTATCGGAAATTCTTTTGATTAAAAAGTACTTAAGATACTACAGAACTATGTCTCGTTGATAAATGAATGGATTAAATGTTAAATTACAGTAGCCGTGTTCCTCGGGTATGTTTTAGACTCTTCGATAGAACATATGTATTTGTTTTTCTTTGTATTAGATCCAATAAGACAGAGGATTCTAAGTAATGAATGAGTTCATCAAATATCAAATATTGAATTTAATTATTTCAAAGTTGTATCGTTAACACAGTGGAAATTCATGATTATAAATTAAATTATAATTTTATTGATAAAAATAAAACACAATATTTTATTCATCGAAGTAAAATGTAATATTATTGCATCGGTTAATAGAGTTCCTACAAAAATTATTTACAAAAATGTCACATATTTTTTATTTTATGTCTAGAATAAATAGACTCTCATTCTTCAATAATTAAATACTAAATCATAGATGAAACTGAAAAAAAAGATATAATTAATAGAATAAATAACTTATAATCAATAAGTTTGTTATCAACCAACGACATTGCATGTGCATGTCCGTTTATGGTATTTTTTTAAATTAAAATTTCAATCTATATTTCTTTTTTTTTATAATCTATATTTTCTTGATTCGAGTAGGTACAGTCAAATATCTTGTCAGTTAATTAAAAATGTGATTCAATTTCATTATCAGGACTGCCTTGAAACAAGGATTTTGATTGTAATCCTTGTAACTAAATTGATACATAATCAAAAAGGTCACGAAATTCACTACCAAGAACTTTTTTTAAACTATTGTCATTTTGGAGAAAAGATAAGGTCAAGTTTCTAGATTTGCACTCAATATGAAATGTCTTTGTTCCGATATATCGTCTCCTTAGTATTATCTCTCAACTGGATGATCAAGAACTTAATTAAGATATCATTAAGAAAAGGTAACAACGGTCTTATTCTTAAATAACTGATAACATTCACCCTTTGCTTATCGCCAAATTTTCCCTAGCCAATATTCACCTTAATATAATATAAAAACGATGTTGTTAATATGTATGTTTGTATGTATGTGATCGATGCGCTTCTATAAATACCTTTTATCTGTATGCGACGAAACTTTGAGGATTGGTTCAGAACCCACCCATTATGGTTTATGAATTTTAATTTATTATGTTTGATCACGAGCTGAAGATCGAGGATCGTCTGTCGACGATATGTTACAGACGTATCCTTTAATTCTTTGGACACATTGCCAGAAGAGAACCAGACTGCCTTGAGAAGCTTGTTGTGATAGGCAGCGTGGAATGACGAGATCTCGTGGTCGCTCACCGACCAGATGGAGTGATTTGGTTAAGTCCACAATGGGGTCTTCAGTGACTGGTGCTCTGCGTTCAGCCCAAAACAGATTGGCATGGAGGCGGGCCATACGTGTGGCGATGGACTTCAGCCGCTATCCTCAGTCATGAGGAAAAGGATGAATATAATATAATATTGATCACTTACATAAGAATTTACTAAAAGTGATCTGAATGGCTTGGTAGCGGAGGATATTCGGGCATGTATTGTAATTGAAGACGATGTTCAGGATAGGACGAAATGGAGGAGGATAGTAATTAAAGTTGACCCTAACATCATGTGTGATAAAAGCTAACGAGAAGAAAGAGGTACACTTGGAATTATTTTAACAATTCGGTGGCGTGTTTAACGCGTTTGTACAGAAAAATATATATCAAACAAATCTCAAGAAGCAAAACAAATGTAGGAACGGAATTATAACTAGAGATTCTAAATGACATAAACTTCAACCATTAATAAATAATATATAGAAGTAAATAATTATACGCAGACAGGACAACGTTTGCAGGGTTTTGCTAGTTTAGCATAAAACATTTGGTTGGTTCTTACGTTTTTTTTTATAATCGTGTGTTCTTTTTATCTGAATATCCACGTGTTTGGTCTAACAGTTTAGTCCGTCTACACCTTTAAATATTTTCACCTTTTTCAAATCTTGGCAAAAAGGCGTAAAATTTGAGATAAAACATCCTTTCGAGATATCATTAATTTAAAAGGAAAGCATAAAATGATATTTTTTTACGTTTCCGTCAACACCCAAAGTTTTTGAAGACATCTTTATGGTTTCATTTGTTATCTTGGCAGACCACTAAAAAAATATTAATAAATAAAAAAAATATAAGTAACTGAAGTTGGTCTCCGTGTCTCAGTATGTTAGATATCAGACTCCTAAACCAAAGTCCTGGGTTTTATTTTCAGTGGAGACATAATTTTTCGCCGAGTTTTTAGTCATGAACGTCAGACTTTTTTCTCTTGACACACATTTGTGGCTTCATTCACGTCCATGCACGCTCTTCTATTATGCTTAGGTACTCTCCGCCTTTCAGGAACACATTAATGTGATTGTAACAACTAAAAATAATTAATTTGAGAAAATAAATGATGTTTTTGAAACTATAATATTAATAGGCAAAAAACCGTCAGTCGGCAAACGAAGAACAGAGAGGAAAGATATTTAAATATGAGAGAGTAAGAGCGGAATACTTTGATTTTCTCCGAAGAATATATATTATAAAAAAAATATTTGAAGTATTGCTTTTAAATTTTAATTAAGTAACTAAAAATAAAGATGGGATGGGAGGTGGCAGAGCGGTTAGAGCTCACGGTTAGTAATCCAGTAGTAGCGAGTTCGAATCCTACCACGACCGATTTCGTTCAACTATAGCACAAGCATTTATGCTAAGTTAAGGGAATGTAGGTTTATATACTTCTTACTAGGACATATTCATTCTTTAAAAATAAATTATACTCTACAGGTTGCTAAGACAGAAGGTACCTACCTACCCATAAATTCATGTTTGCTACATTTCATAGATTTATATATTTGTCAAAAAAAATGTCATTAAGCGTATGTTTAAGGGGGCATATACCCCTAAACACCCCAATTTGAAATCAAATTCCTTAAAAAATTTAAGCAGTGTGGTCCTTAAAATAACACCGTAATTATTTTCAATATATATCTATGGAATTATTGTTACACAATTAACACAATTTAAAAATCCAGCATTAATTCCCCTAAAAATATTATAAACATACATTTTACAGCTTTTTTTTTTAAATTACTCCACAACTATGTGACGAATTAATCTTTTATATGCTTAAAGAGTGCATAAAATCAAAGTGAATGACCGATAGTTTTTCAAGTCAGATTTGTTCTTAAAATGCAAAAAAAGTCCACAAACTTTGGGTTTCTGATAATTTAAATCACTATAAACCGTTTTCAACGCACGCGATAGTTACCCTTACTAACACGTAACTTCATACTGCATGTCGAAAAATGTCATCAAAATCAAAGAACATTCAGGTATTTTTGTTAACCATATACGAATTTTTTATTTAATTATTTTATTTTTTTATTGGCAAACATTTTTTTCAACATCTCAATAGAGACGAAGTTGGGATATTGCAGAAGAACCAGGAACTCGAGGCACCTACAGGACTTACGACCTGTCGGCTGGTTTACGTGATCACTTTATGCGCTTGCGCAATGTTCACCAATTATTCCTTCTTATTGAGTTCCTTTATCAATGTGATTTTTGAAAGTTCTATATATTTGATTAGTGTGTAACATTTCACGTGAAAATAAGGGACTATGCTATTAATTGCCATCATCATTTTTAAAATCCATATACGTTTCCATTGACATTTTATTGCTTTATAATTAAGATATATTTATTAATCAGTACACATCGATAGGTTATCTCCTTAGACCTATTTAGTATCATTACTCACAGTTAAGTGAACAATAATTCAAGTTATGTTTTACCAGTTCTTATATACAACTGTGTATGTTATGTAACAGATTACAGGTATGACAAGAAGAATTACATTACGATGTAAAATACATAGGCACCAAAAATTTTATAAAGCGTGTCCCGATAAATGAACGAATAAAAGCGTGTATAAAAAATCAATCAAGTTTGAATAAAAAAACAATTAATCTTGGGACCTTTTTTATTCTATGTATGGTAGGCTCAAAGAATAGATGAATCATTAAAGTTATAAATTAAATGAACGATTTGTGATTATATGTGATGGGATTAAGAATATATTCATTTATCTTTTTTTTCTAGGGTTAACAACCAGGTAGTTGTGGATTGAATCAAATGTAAATAAATGCGATGTCACTATGACAAATTGCGCCATCGACGTTCTGCAGGGTCAAAATAGTGCAAAACGAACGGATCGCGGTCAACACTAAACTCTCCGTTACTCAGTGAAAATACTGTCGTGACTCTCCGATGCTTTAAGTTAGAGTTCACTTTTTTTTCTCTTCGAAAGGTTGACAATCCCTGAATGCATTTAATGGGGTATGAAGTACATTTATCTACGCCCAACCGATTTCAATGAAATTATCTAAATTCGTGTGTTTAATTCTTGCTAGAAAGATAGGATAGCTTTTATCCCGATAGGTGGCACATCAAGATCTTAAAAAAATAAACATCTTTAACGAAAATAATTTTTAATATATATATTTTTAATTTTTTATCCAAAAAGACAAATTTATACTTTCCTACACCTTCCAAGATTTTTTTATAGGAAATAGGATCGTAATCTATTTTTAAGTTGTGTTATCTTTTAATAGATTGGGTCTATATAAAATGCGATATACATAGTTGGCGGTCTATGGCAGAACAATACATAAAATGAGGTCTGTATAAAATGCGATTTTTTTAGGAAAGTCGCAGTCACCTACCCCACTCCATAGGGAGCGTTATAGAAACAAGCGTTCTGTTCATCCCCGGAGCGGCTGCTATAAAATGCGATCTACAAGTTGGCGGTCTATGGCAGAACAATACATAAAATGAGACCTGTATAATATGCGGGCTGTGACAGAACAACGTCTGCCCGGGCCCACGAGTAATGTATAAATTCTTTTATCAAAAATTGATTAGCTTCAATTTTCATTTACGAATGTTTTGACATATGAAATCACAAAAAATGTATCTCAAAAGGAATAATATTTCTAAGTAAATATAATTGAGAGTCTTAATAGGGAAAATAGTAAATTTTGATTATCTTTTCCCCAGTAAAAAAGAGTTATGTGACAAAATCAAATTTGAGAAGTTAACAGACGAGTATGTATGAGTTGGTATATGAATGTGAGTGAGGCGATGAATATTTGCAAAGACAAAAATATGTGGTGGACTATATTCTCTACCAACCTGTATATTAGTAAAAGCTTTTAAACTTTTTTTTACATATTTATTTTTAGAAAAGTTTTACATAATAATAATTAAGTAAAAGATACCCATATAAAAAGGTCAAGTACATGTTACATTCCTTAAGTTCAGTATTATAATTAGAAGATGTGATAAATGTTTTTGATTTAATCACTACTTATAAATGAGTCAAATGTTTTTAATTACTTTAGTTATATTTTATAAATACAGTTTTAACTGAGGATATTTTATCAAGTTAATCTATACCACTTGGAAGGGTGTAAAACATTGTCGGTATGCTTACATTAAGTGTCTACAATAAAAACGTACTTGTCGAATTTGTTCGATCCACAGTGATATCTGTGGTCCAAATAACCAGGCTTCTGAACGAAGTCAGATAATGACAGTCCGCAAGGTTTCTACTCTAAATGATAACACATATTAGTTTGAATATTCCTCAATAGATGGCAACCGCATAGAGGCGTTATTTTCAAGCGAAATGTTTCTGTCAAGTTCAATATATATACAACTTTCAAAATTTACAATCCCGTTCAAGGAGTTCCACTCTAAGACATTTAATGGTGAACGTTACGCTAGTACGTAAAGTGATCACTAAAACCAGCCGATGACAGGTCGTAAGCCCTGTAGGAATGTCTTGGAGCTCCTTCCATACCTACCTCCCTTTCATCTCTACTGAGATGCAGTATCAATACCTACTCCAAACTCCTATGTGTTTTCATACATACTTCATATATATATATATATATATATATATATATATATATATATATATATATATATATATATATATATATATATATATATATATATATATATATATATATATATATATATATATATATATATATATATATATATATATATATATATATATATATATATATATATATATATATATATATATATATATATATATATATATATATATATATATATATATATATATATATATATATATATATATATATATATATATATATGTTAGTAAAGATTTCTTTGGGGATAACCCGCGTCAGATTCTGATCCTCAAGAGGATCAGTCGTCAACCGACGTTTCGCCTGAATCTCATCAGGCATCTTCAGGGCCTTGTTGGTAGATTTCCGTCTCGTGTGATAGTGCGAGCACGTCCGCACGAGCCGGGAACCTAGCACCAAGTGAAGCGTGACGAGCCAAAGTCTAATCGTGTGGCGGTAGGAGATGCGTATTACCGCCGCCCGCGCCGCTAGTGCTGCATGTACCGTTATCGGCCATTGTTTGTATCGGCCATTTAAGAAAATCACAGCCTCCTAAAAGCAATATAACAAAAAACGAATTTCAAGCTCTAAAAGAACTACGCACAAACACAGAAATAGTCATTCTTCCAGCTGATAAGGGAAATGCCACTGTCATAATGAAAAGTGTAGATTATCAGTCTAAAATAAACGACATCCTTAAAGATTCGGCATATAAACTTCACAACAGCAACCCAATTACATACCTTGAGAAAACAACAAAAGCAAAAATAATATCATCTAAACTTGACAAAGATTTAAAGAAATTATTAATACCACGTGAAAAATCATCCCGATTTCCAAAATTGTACGGCTTACCGAAAATTCACAAAAAAGAAATACCGCTCAGACCAATAGTCAGTTCAATAGGGTCACCTCTTCAGTCGTTGTCAAAATACCTTGCTAATTACTTACAACCTGATGTAGAAAAAGCAGATTCTTATGTCAAAAACTCAGAACATTTTGTAAACATAATAGAAAATCAAAAGTTGGATAAAAACGATATTCTTGTCAGCTTCGACATTGTTTCTTTGTTTACTAATATACCTATCGATGAAGCACTCGTTACAGTTAAAGAAATCTGTCAACCTTCGGAAGATATATTAAATTTAATACAACATTGCTTAAATAATACTTTTTTTCTATATGATGGCAAAACATATAAACAGATCAAAGGGGCTCCAATGGGTTCATCACTTTCACCTCCAATAGCAAATTTATTTATGACAAAATTCGAAAAAGACGCACTAGCTAATTATTTACTAAAACCCAAACTGTGGATCAGATACGTAGATGATACTTTCGTAATTTGGCCTCACGGATTAAACGAACTACATAAATTTCTTGGTTATTTAAACGAACTACACAAGGATATCAAATTCACTATGGAAATAGAAAATAATAACGAAATACCTTTCCTTGATGTCCTAGTGCTCAAAAAAGATAACGGCAGTCTTGGCCACACTGTCTACAGAAAAGCTACGCACACAGACAGGTACCTCCATGCATCCTCAAATCATCACCCGGCACAAATTTCATCAGTACCAAACACATTAATATCTAGAGCAATTAAAATAACCGATTCAGACCACCGTAATACAGAAATAAATTACCTGAAAAACATTTTACAGTGCAATGGCTTCTCCAAAAAAACAGTTGATAATGCAGTTAAACGCCAATCCAACAAAAGAAAAGAACCCGATGAAAATAAAACAGAAAAACCAATAGCAACAGCATTTTTACCGTACATTAAAGGAACTACCGATAAAATAAGCCGCATGCTCAGTAAACATAATATAAGAACAATATTCAAAACAGAAAATAAAATCGGTACCCTCTTACGCAGTGTAAAGGACAAAATACCACTAGAATCCCATGGTGTATATGAGATACCATGTGGATCGTGCGACATGTCTTATGTGGGAAAAAGCAACAGAAAGATATCTGCTAGAGTTGCGGAACACAGGGTTGATATGAACAATAAAAAGATAACATCGTCGCTCGTCCAACATACACTAGAAGAGGGCCACAGTATAAACTTCAATAATGCGCGAGTAATAGCAAATATCCAAAACGAAACAGCAAGGACTTTTAGAGAGGCAATAGAAATTTACAAAAGGATTAACATACTTAACAATAGAGATGATAGTATTAGCCTTCCACCTGCATGGAAAAACATTTTATTTAACAGTAGGTTTCATAACAAAAATAAAAATAATAAAATAACAGTTAATAATACATCATGCAAAACAAATATTCAGCCCACTTATTCAAATACAATAGACACGATGCGCGTCACGCGTAGCAAAGCTTTATTATCGAGACAAACAATGGCCGATAACGGTACATGCAGCACTAGCGGCGCGGGCGGCGGTAATACGCATCTCCTACCGCCACACGATTAGACTTTGGCTCGTCACGCTTCACTTGGTGCTAGGTTCCCGGCTCGTGCGGACGTGCTCGCACTATCACACGAGACGGAAATCTACCAACAAGGCCCTGAAGATGCCTGATGAGATTCAGGCGAAACGTCGGTTGACGACTGATCCTCTTGAGGATCAGAATCTGACGCGGGTTATCCCCAAAGAAATCTTTACTAACATTTCTAACACCCGTGAAAACCTTTCATATAACATATATATATATATATATATATATATATATATATATATATATATATATATATATATATATATATATATATATATATATATATATATATATATATATATATATATATATATATATATATATATATATATATATATATATATATATATATATATATATATATATATATATATATATATATATATATATATATATATATATATATATATATATATATATATATATATATATATATATATATATATATATATATATATATATATATATATATATATATATATATATATATATATATATATATATATATATATATATATATATATATATATATATATATATATATATATATATATATATATATATATATATATATATATATATATATATATATATATATATATATATATATATATATATATATATATATATATATATATATATATATATATATATATATATATATATATATATATATATATATATATATTTTTTTTTACAGGTATTTTATATTCATTAGAGAAGTAATGATTTAATATGACTCAATAAGTGTATAATTTTTTAATTAATTTAATTACCTATACAAATTTATTTAAGTTTGACACCATTCAATTGCCACTCCGATAGTAATTTTCAGGGAAATGTTAATGTTTGTGAAGAATAAACATTAATATTTGTACAATTATTATATAAAACTGACACGACTGCCTATATGAAGCTTAGTTCTTTATCTAAACACTGAATCATTTAAGAATCTTGATCGGTCAATCAAAGCAATTCGTGGTCCATTCTATGACAGAACAGTGTGCGGATGTGATCTATACCTACCTCTTTCTTAATCTTATATCACGCCCTATTCAAACACGCTCTAACAGTTTGTCAAACATATACTTACATAATTCATGACAGTCATATCTCAAGTACACGTACAATTTTGATAACGACTAGACTAAATCTATATCATTTGAAACTATATAAAGATCAAAGATGATGCGACATTAAGGTAAGGATGGTATATCAAGTTTTTTTTTTGTAAATACCACAATAGCTGGGTTGGTTACAAAAATCTTTTTATAATTCTTATAAAACAAATATGTGTAGGCACCTACCTATCTTTTTAAAAAAATATCATGTACTATTTAGAAAATTAAATGAATATCGAATACTGCTCTCAAATTAGCCAATACACTTTTATAAAAAGCTAATCTACTCAAGCATATTTCTCTGCTATATCCTGCCATATTATAAACCATTGTAGTTATTTGTAGCTACTGTGTGTGTGGGTACTTTATATTTTCAATATTTAAGAGGCTGTAGTAGTCTAAATTGTATATTTTGAAAATATTTTTGCCCCAGTACCCTCCAAAAAAACGTCTTTGAAATTAAGAACAGCTTGTATTTACATCTTTATTCTATTGCAGTTTTTTTGAAATTTGAATCTGTTTAATAATTTCTTTGCAAAATTAGTTTCAAGTAAAACACTTTATTATTATTATTTTCTATTTCATAGGCCTTGTAGTTTTTATAAAACCCTTTATAAAAACAACAAGGCCTATGAAGTAGATTTTTACTTCAATCGAAAGATAATATGAAAATCTACCGACTGAGTATTTTTATTATTATACTATATTAATTACTATTCTTGCTATGTAAAAAAAACTCTAAATTTTACCTTTTCTTAACGAAAAAATATTGTTCATCACATATTACGTAATATACAGTATATTTTCGTGTTTTATAACTAAGAAGGTAATTTAGTATGCATTTTTGTGTACCTACACTTTGTACACCCAGGTTTTACAAGGTCCTTTATTTATTCATTTATACATCTTCTTGTACATAATATAAACAAATATAATTGTACACTGGCGGGCTTATTGCCACTAGGCAATTTCTTCCAACCAACCAGATTACAAAGTATGACAACATTGTGCATGTACAACAGCAAAATAAAAAAGAGTTAAAGGATTCAAAGAAAATACGTATAACACTTAAATACTATTAAAATTCATAGCAAGAAAAAGGATATGGTAAGGACAGGAGAGGAAATCGGGATCAGGTGTTCAAGGATAAATATTCCTTCTTTAGTATTTTCTTGAAAATACTAAGTGAGTCCTTAATTTAATTTACAACATTGAAAATTCAAGTATTGATAAATTTAATAGGTATGTACCTATTTTTATAGATCCTACTTTTAATTCATAAATATAATTTTCGAAATTGTTTCATGATACATTATATTAATATTTTTTGTTTTAAATTATTAAGCTTGTTTGTCAAGTTTGACTTTCACCAAGCTTTATTGCAATGATCTTTTTAATTTTTTTCCAAACGCACAATGATAATACTAGTTATTTGTTGATTCATTTAATTTTAATACCTATCAATAAATTTTATGTATGTGCCCACATAAATATTCTACGATTTCATTCATTGTTTTTGTTTGTTTTAATTACAAACTCTAATAATGGCAAATATTCTCTGAAGTTATATTGTTACATATTCAAGATGACCAACAAATGTGAAATTATTTAGTTAATCAAAAGAGTAAATCTTATTTTTCTATTAAATTAACTTATTGAAAGTATTCTTAAAATGATTATTGATTAACTGAAATTTGGCCATTATTAGTATAGGTAAAGTAATAAAAATCTTACCATTTATATCATCCGAAATTGAAGCTTCCATCCTGAACTAGTTAGTTATAACCAGCGTATTTTTTTATTTTCTTGGCATATAAAATCGAAATCGAAGCTTTGATGAATGATTATTACCATTAAGATATAAACCTACCTTTATATAAAAAAAATTTCATGGATATAATAAAAATAACCTTTTATTAAAAGAATATAAAAAATAACTAGGTAAAAATGACAAAATTAAAGAAAAGTTAAAAAAAATCCGGTTTCATTATGTCAAATTAAATTATTTAATTTAATATTTATTCATGCAAAATAAATATATTGAATCATAAAAATGATTTTTTTGAATATTTTTAAACTGACATTGAACGTGTTTAGTATTATTTTTATTGTAATCTGAATTTATTTTTTATATGTAAAATGTTATTGATTCAAAAAAATACATAAAAGGAAATAAAACATTAAATTTCAGTATTATTATCAGTCACATTTTTATTTACTTCATTATCAATACAAATAATCAACATTATTTTAAATAACACAATAGTCTTAATTTTACGAAATAACCTTAAAATTAATATAAAAATAATATCTTAACACATACTGACTAGATAACAACCTACCAACTATTTTGTACACATGTTGAGTGGTTTAAGTCTTTTTTTGTTTTCACATAATTTAAAATTATTTAAAATAAGGCACCGGAGTTTTAGGACGATATCTCAAAACGCACCATTGAGATTTTGTAGCTCTGATGATGGCAACTGAAACAAGAGAGAGAAAAAAAAATTAAAAACTATTTTAAAAATCAAAACACACCTAGTTATAGAACAAAAAAAAATAAAACAAATAAATATAAAATACGCATTTCGAAAATATTTATAAAATAATACAATACAAAAAATAGGTATTTTAAGTTTTATTTTAGTTTGATTGGTAGGACAAAATAACCATAGACAAAGTTCAATAAAAATTTAGGATCAAAATACATTAATACTAACTTATTTATCTTTATTTTAATCAAAACACAATTATTAACATAAATTAATTAAATTATCAAGTCATTCATTTTAGGAAAATTTTGAATGAAAACACATTATTATTTACATAAATTAAGTAAATTATTAATTGATCTGTTTTATGAATATTATGAATCAAAACATTATTATTCAC
Source organism: Molanna angustata (assembly GCA_963576475.1). NCBI lineage: Eukaryota > Metazoa > Arthropoda > Insecta > Trichoptera > Molannidae > Molanna > Molanna angustata. The sequence goes on from OY754969.1 coordinate 6,626,236, forward strand.
TTATCCTAATTTTGTTTTATGTATTTTTATTTTGAAAAGGCAAAAGATTTATTTTTCCACTTGATTGTTTTATTTTTACAGAAGTACCTACATATCTGTGATTTTTATAAATATTTTGAAATATTTACCTGATAGTTATTTTTGCTGCCACCAGGATATGACATCTAGGAGTTCTTCGTCCATCGGATTGATCGTGTGGTGATGGGACTCGTATTTCTCTAATGGAAAACAAGGAGTCATCGCATATCCTGACCCCGACACTTCCGAAGAAAACGAAGGAGCCGGGGAGGTAGAAGCTTCGGAGGAAGGCGGCGTCTGATCTAAGAGGTATCCGTGGTCCAGTCTCTGCGAAATGTCCAAAGGCATCGAACTCTGCGTATAGTACATGTTGTTTTCTTGATTCTCACTCCTGTTGCACGACTCTAGGCTTTCGTCGCTCTCGTCCAGGAGTTGCTGAAGATATCTGATGTACTCCACGACCATCCTCAGCGTGTCGACTTTGCTCAGCTTCTTGCTGGCCCCTCGGCCTGCGTTGTTGGAGAGAGCCGCGACTACTGTAGGGGGCAAATGTCTCCTGAGGGCTGCGAATCCATCGTTAACTTGCTTCACTCTGTTTCTTTCTCTGGCGTTCCTCCTGATGATCGAGGCTGATTGATGAGAGGAGTACGTGCCTGGTTTGTAGTTCATCTTCTTTCTGCATCTGAGCAGATCCGACGTGATGTTCGTTTGCTGATAGTTTGTAACTTTGACTGGGGCTGGAGCTATTGGGATAGTTCTCTTCTCCATTGTTTTCAGGTTGTTTCCTTGCGGGTAACCGGTAGAAACGATGACACAATTATTTTGTCCTGGGATAATTTGAATTTCATTCAACATGTTGAACAACTCACGCTTAAATAAAGTCTTTCGTAATAATAGTCTTTTCACAAGTGTATATTATAAACAGGTACGCGCACACAACTACCCCGGCTGGTATCCCGTGGTCGACTGAGCGAGCGAGATTGTGGCGAGCAGGTAACACCGACTGTATATAAGTGGCTACCAGGAGATGTACATATGTAACAAATGTTTGAGAGCGATCAGTGGTAAGGACGTACGAACAAACCCGAAGCTAAAACTAGTATGAGCCCTTCGCGATGCCTCCCCTTATTTTTGTAGACGCAGTTTTTGGTTCAGAGGGCCCGCACTAGTTATGTGGGTGCGTGGATCAACGGCAGTAATTTTTTTTTTATTTTTGGTAATAATTTCGATTTTATTAATTTAATTATTCAATAAAATACATTTTTAACTCTAAAAAGTAAATTAACGCACTGTTATTCATTAACTTAAAAAAATAAAATAATGATATTTTGATATTCTTGATTACTTTTTTAACATTCCATATTTTTTTAATTACTTTAATCTGGAAGTCTGGAAGCAAGAAGATTATTTTAAAACATTACATTGATATAATATATTTGTAAACAATACACAATTATGTAAAGTATGTTATCTTATACCAGCTACATCGAATAAAACTAATGGCTATTATTTTATTTAATCTAAAAATTCGTTTAATTAAATGAAATAACCACTATGTTAACTTTGATCAATAAATCGTACATCTTTTTCAAATAATATTATAAAGTTAATTATGTTTTTATGTGATTTTAACAAAAAAAAATACATTTCATTTCCGGGAGCATAAATTTTTTATATCCTTCCATTTACGAAGAGATATTGTTAATTAATTATATTTTTGTTAAATAAATATGTGCTAAAAAATAAAAATAAATAATATGTCGTTATTCCAGGTAGGTCTTGTCTTACCTAGGTAGTTATTATCCCTTCCCCTGGTCCGCTCGTGGCTGGCTCGCGCCCGGCAGGTGCCGGCGCCCCCTTGTCAGGCCCGGTGCTAGACTCTACCCTGGCCCCCCTGTCCCTCTGCCTCCCCTCTAGATACCAACACAGGACACTTGATATCATTACACTAGACACACTTTAATTATTATATCGTTAAACGGTTATCGTGTATGTAAAAATATGTACGCACACTTCTAGATAAGTGGTCCTATGATGTATACGTCAACGCGAACTCCTTAAATAGAAATGTTAATAAATCTTGAATATTATTACAAGACCGTAAATAAAATACTATTTATGTGTTGAAAAAGACGCGTGTTACAACAGTTACGTTAGTTGGTAATAAATATACTTTTATGCTTTTCATTATAAAAAAATATTATATTTATTTATATTTTTATTTAATGATCTTCTTGAACATAATATAAACAAATTAATATAATTGTACACTGGCGGGCTTATTGCCATTAGGCAATTTCTTCCAACCAACCAGATTACAAAGTATGACAACATTGTGTATGTACAACAGCAAAAGAATTAGAGTAAAAGATAACAAAGAAAATATATATTACACTGAAATACTATTAAAAAAAATGACAGGAGAGGAAATCGGGATCAGGTGTTCAAGGATAAATATTCCTTCTTTAGTTTTTTCTTGAAAATACAAAGTGAGTTGGACGACACAATATCCAGACTAAGGCTATTCCATAATCTTGCTGATTGTACTTCAAACAAAGAGCTGAGAAATTCTGTATTATGGATAGGGATGGATAGTGTTGTACGTTCAGCAGATCGGAGTGCTGGAAGTCTACGTTTGGATAAATAAGTTAATTTGCTTTTGAGGTACTGTGGCAGGTTTGGGTTAGAGAGAATATTGTACAATAGTGACAAAATGTGTATATTGCGCCGCTGGCGAATCCTGGGCCAACAAAGAAGATTGCGGTAAGATGATATGTGATCAAATTTTTTCAACCCAAAGATGAATCTGATACATATATTCTGAAGACGTTCAAGTTTATTGAGATTTACCTATACATTAATAAAATAATATTTTTCATTATTATATTAGGTATAAATAGTAGGTTTTCGTGCTTCGGTTGTTTAGCTATCTGACTTTTGAGCGAAAGGTCCCGAGTTCGATTCCCCGTGGAGATAGGTACAGATTTTAATTGTGTTTTCAGTCTGGATCTGTGAGATGATAAATGTCCTAAGTTTTCAGAATGTGGCAACTTGTTATTGGGTGGATGTTAAATAAATATTTGACATATTAGGTACCCGTTTGTTACCCTAGAAGCAACACAAAAATAAAATAAAATAATTAATACTTGATGATTTTATACTAGATTCGATTCTCAGCAGAGTTTTATAAAAAATCCTCGCATTCAATATTTAAGCACCTGTACAATTACATTTTATTTCATAAAAAATTACCAAGGATCGTACAACGAGAATGTTAGTAAGAATAATGAAAGAACAGTTGAGCTTACTGTGAAAATATTGCAGTATGGGAGCTCACATTTTTCTAACATTTTTCTTTATTATACTCCCGTTATTCGACCCTTAGCTTTTTTATATATTATGATGGGCATTGAAACATTTAAATTCTGAAAGGATGTAATTATTTGAGATTTTTCAGGTATTACATATATTTGAGGATTTTAAAGTCGTTATTCGATACATATGTTATTTTCCGTCTTTTTTTTAATTATTTAATTAATTAACGTTGTGTTATTGTATGAGATTCTATTTTATTTGTTTTTGTTATGTTTTGTATCATCACGAGTATTTTTATTTCAAAGGTACACATTAATTATTATTTTATAAATTTTGTCATTTTTTTATCACTATTTTGCTTTAATATTTTACACCGCAATAATTTATAATTTTTATTGTAGTATTTTGTAAGTTTTTTTTATCTTTTATATAGTAATAAATTAAAAAGGTATTATTACATTGGTATGTGCACATTTTTTTCCTCTCTTTTGGTTTTCGTTTATTTATTTTTCATGTCGGTAGGTACATGTTTTGATATAATATGTAAGAAGTATTTATGCCGTATACTGCAATTTTATTCAAAAGAGTAAAAATAATGTTTCATAAAAATGATTATTTTGAAAATTGAATTATGAGTTAACTATGGCATTTGACTTCAAAAACCGAATATATCGCGTTGCGAGCATTGAAAAATATAAGCCGACCGTTCCGCTCCGATAGGTGTCTAATCATAAAAACAAAAATACATAGTCGTATAATTTTCGACCGTGCATTTTAAATAAAATGTATTTTTGCTGGCGTGAAACACAATTCTCTCTCCTTTACCCCATTATTAATGCTTGTTTGAACCTACACACGTTTCGGCCTAATGCATAACATCTTCTATCCACGGGGTTGAAAATATTCGTTCGAATGAGGTGTTTCGACATAAACAAAATAAAAATACTTCTTGCGAAAAGGATGAACCCATAAAATAGCCAAGATACATGTTATTAATAGCACTTAATAAACAGAACGGGTATAAGTAATTTGCATATTATACTTCTAGTTTCAACAGTCGATATAATACCATACTATTTGACGAGATAGAATAAACTAAGATTTTCTATGTTATCCGAAAAGTAAACAATATTTGCATAAATATTGATATAAAAATAAAAAAAAGGAAATAAAAACGTTTTGTTTTTAAAAAAGTTATAGCACACATCTGAGGCGATTCATGCTGTTTTTACTCGCCACTACTACAGTATAGAGGAGAATTAAGATTTCAAAAATTGTAAGCGCATTTTTAAAATTAATTTCTCATATAGTGCATACTATGAGTGCCGTGTCAATGTTTCTGTGTGTATGGTGTATTATGAAAACATTTGTCATATGGGATATTAATATTTGTTTAGAAATCTAATAGAAATGTTCTACGAGTGCGTTGTGGCCAATTTATCGTTGGCCACAACCCACTCGTTTTTATTATTAGGAAGATCAGTCACTAAGGGACCAACAACGATTTATTAATTTTAAAGCGTATTCTTATACTAGCTTGTTAACGCTTATCAAGTTGAACGTATTTTCAATCGTTTCAAGTACCAACTATGAGTTTCTTCGTGAAATGTTTGAGCGTAATATGTGACTTATGACCAGGGGCGTGCCTCGAACCTTCGGACTAGGCAAACCCTGAAAGATATCGTGAATAAATGTCGAAAATTTAATGTTTTCTTTAGCATCGTTGTTCATTTGAGTGGCCATGGAAATATTTGAAAATTACAAGCCAAAATAATATAAATTTACAATTGTGGCCCTGTCAAGCATCGTATCTACATACAGTTCAATTTTTAATCTTGTAGTAGGTAAATGAGTTTTCAATAAAATTGACAAAAAATATTAGGACTTTTTTAATTTCTTAACTTACCTACTATTCATATACAAGCCAAGATTTTCGGCTTCTATAAACAATTCCGCTACTGCTTATGACGTATAATGAAATTATGTAGGTAATACATATTTCCTCTCTCATCATTTATAAAACAATCACGCTTAGAGAGTGTCATTTATTATTTTATTTAAGCAAATAATGTACATAGTAGAAAATGGCTTCATTAAAATGTATTTGGGAATTCGCAACATTTGTAGATGACAAAAAAAATATACACTCACTGAAATTGAAAACAGTTTGATATATTGTATTTAAACAAATTGTTTTGTAAAATACTATTTTTAAATATTTTAGGAATGATTTTTTTACCACATCTGCAGCTGCAACTAGATAAACAACTTGTGCCGGGGCTAAAGCATTTTGTAATAATGATAAGTACCTACCTAATGTTGATTGTGAAGGCCTATGCATAAAAAATATTACAAATCAACCCATGAATATACTAAAATGAAAAAGAATACGAATACAAAAAATAGAAAAAAAAACACAATGGACTTCTTCTTCTTCTGGTGCCCTGTCAGGAGCCCCCGACGTTGGTGATCACTCTGGTAAAACCCTCTCTGTCCTGTGCTGCCCGGAATATCTGATCCACAGTTCTGAAGCCCGTCCATTCCCTAATATTATGCAGCCAGGACATCTGTCTCCTTCCAGTCCCTCAGCGACCTTGCCCTGCAGTATCAATTGAAGTAAGTGGTATTTTTCACCCCTTATTTTGTGATCTAGATATGACCTTTATTGTAGACTCGACTTATGACTTGTGAGTTTGTAACCAGATCTGTACAAGGGATTTTGAGCATTCTGGGATGCAACCACATCTCATGGTGTTACTCTTCAGCATCAAAGTCCAACAATCATATATAACAACACAGACCACGGACGAAGGATCTCATTTTATTAAAGACAATTCTTACCACCTCAATTCTGCACATGATCTCCATATCCGGGTCAAGGATCTCCGAAAGAATACAGCCAAGGTATTTAAATTTATCCACCTTATCTATAGCCTTGCCATTTAATTGCAAGGAAGAACCAGAGTATTCACGTCGATCAAATGTCATCCACTTTGTTTTAACTACATTTATTGATTGGACAAAGAAATAGATTAATAAATAAATTAATTAATATAAATAATATAGTCTACATATGGTATAATGATATCAAACCTTAGATAATTCTAGAATTAAGTTGACTGTGGCTTTAACATTGAATAATAACATCAACGTGAAACAATATGTAACGATGAAATTATGATTATTTTGTAACAAGTAACTAATTGACAAGTTACATACATTCAATAGTAACAATTCAATGTTTAAGAAAGTGTCATATATGCGTCTTTTGGCGACAAAGCTTATGTAGGTATCTTATATGGATGTTATCTTACCTATATAAAACGGACACCATGAGATGATGGTGATGTTTAGATTAAAACCAGGTGCAATTTTACCCATTAATATATCAATATTTAGCCACTATAAACATATCTGGGACACCTACCTAGCTACATGTAGCATAGTACATATTTATTTATTTATTGGGTCAGAATACAGTTAAATTAAAAATTATACAAAAAAAAGATTGTCAAAAATAACATACTAATCACAAGAGTATATAACAAGTTCTAAAAAATAGGACCTAAATTTAAAAAAATATATTAATCAATAAAGTACCTACTAAAAAAATTACCAAAATAGTATCTATTTTATTTACATAATAATAAAATGTAACACATGGAAACCTATACTTACACTTAGCTGGAACGGAGAAAATACCTATACATAAACTGACTAAATCAGAAATAAGGTCGATCTGTAAATAAACATCATTTAACGCGTACTTAATGAGTCTTTGCCGAAGAAACATATGGACGTATTACTTCATGAATAATAATAGGTAAACAATTATCTTTGGCAAATTAATATCTCAATAGAGACGAAGTTGGGATATTATAGGAGAACCGGGAAACCAAAGCACCAACAGGGCTAACGACCTCCCAAGAATTCAACAAAAGGGTATAATTAGTGAACTTTGCGCAAACGCTTAAAGTGATCGCGTAAACCAGCCGATGACAATGATCCAACGTATGCGTACATATATAATAAGCAATCATGAAATATTCGATTTATAAACGAAATACTCATCGCTATTAGGAATCGAACTCAGAATATATTCACATTATGAACACGTATTTTGAACAAACATAAAAATTATAAATTAAATACTGTCTACCATTTTTACACGTGTAATTTGATAACTTTTTTCATAACGAATCTTATTCTTAGCCAATAGGTGTTGATAATTAGTTATTTTGATAATTATATTAGAAAAAAAACGAGTTTAATAACAGTCTCTGATAATATTATTAAACTCGCGCCTTTGATAATCTTACCTACAGCATACCGATGTGTCATCAATTTAATTAAATACACAGTGAAATAAAATTATTTTAGCTAGATGAATAGGCATTATATTATTAATTTTTAGGCATACAGAAAAAAAATGTAACCGACATTTTAAATTGAATTTAACAGTTTATAGCTAATTAGTTGCTTCCTGTCAGAAACCTGTTTGTAAACTGATGAATAGTATCTTTAGCATTTTTCAATAGGTAGGTATCTGTGTTTGTGGTTCATAATTAGAGTTACTTAATGTTAACGTCTATAATTTGTAATTGAAGGTACATAATATATGTAATGTCTTATTTGATAAGCAATTAAATAATTAGTTTTTTTATACAAATAATTATCAAAATGTCATTTATCAATATGGGTAGGTACCTAAATAATAGGTAATATTCATATATTTATTTATTTGTTTTAGTTAATAGTTAGGTACAAAATAAAAAAGAAATATAATTTTTTTTTATTTAATTATACAGGAATACAGTTAGTCCTACAGTTAGTATATCTTCTTCTTTTGCTTGCTCATCTATCCCAATTGATCCAAGGTGCCTCCTTGCAGGTACGTGCCAGGATATTATTTTATATATTTTTTTATAATAATAATGGTTGTAAAATTTATCATTTTTTTGATTAGTACTTGCCTCACAAGGATCCACATCCACATCCCGTGATGAGGAAGGTACTTTACAAAAAAAATATTGAAGAAAAACAAATAAATTAAAATAAAAACCATAAAAAAGAAGAAAATATGTGTTTTCAGTTAGGATCGGTGAGACAATTAATATCGTAAGTCTCCAGAATGTGTCAACTTGTTATAATGTGCGCTTTAAATTTACATTTGACATAGTACCTGTTAGTTGCCCGAGAAGTAATGAATCGTCTCACAGATCCAGACTGAAAACACAATTAAAAACTGTGTCTCCACCGGGAATCGAACCCGGGACCTTTGGATCAGTAGTCAGATACCCAATCAACTGAGCCACGAAGGCCGACAATTAGGTATTGATCTTTGACTGTTTTAATAGTTTTGAAGAATTATATTTTACATAATACATAGAAACCATCACGCCATGTCCCCCATGTGGTAGGCAGAGAGAACCGAACACCACATTTTCTGTATCGACACACATTCATCGCCTCGTCAACATTCATACATCGTCGTTGTGTTGTTCACGCTTCTAACATTTCCGCCTTTAGAAATACCGTTCACATGGTCGTGTCATCCCTTTCTTGGGCGGCCCCGACCTCTCATTCCATTCCTGTGCGCAATGTATATTTTCTTTGTCAGGCGTTCCTCATTCTTTCTCCCCAGTGGCCAAACCATCTCAATGTGCTTTCTTTTATTCTATTAATGACATCATTTTAGATCTTACATTCTTTCCTAATGTCCTCATTTCTTACCGTGTCATACATCGTTCTATTACATATTATTCTTAGCGATCTCATTTCAACTGCATTTAATCTGCTTTCGGGCGACTTCTGCCATGTTCAGGTTTAACTTGCATACGTCAAGGTTGGCAAGGTCCCTAGCATAAGGCTAGGTTTATTGATTTAAATTGCATTTATTTGTAGCATTATAAAAGCTTCTTTTTATATTTCCTTGTCATCAAAAATTCATTTGTATATTGAGAAAAAAAAAAAAAAAGGCAAGGTTTGTTTATCCAACTGTCGATTTGTTCAGGAGAACTTTGTTCTCTTAACATATCGACAATGTATCAAGCCAGAATACGCGAGAATTGTATGGAGAGGTCTACTTTTTTCATGGCTTTTCCAACTTTGAAGTCAAAAAACACCAACTTAGAGGCTTCGCAGCATATATGTTCCATACACGGATTTACTCAGAATTCGGAGTAGAACATTTCGTGTGTCTGTGTGTGTGTGTGTCTGTGTGTGTGTGTGTGTGTGTGTGTCTGTGTGTCCGTCCCCCCCTTATAACTTTTGATCCGCTCAATTTACAGAGCCTAAAATTTCAGAATATATAAACAGTTACAGGCCTACAAAACTTTTATACTCGGAATTTTGAATTTTTGTTTCAGTCAGGGGTTATCAACTTTTGAATTTTTATTTTATTTTTCCATATATCTCAGAAACCATAAACGCTAGAACGCTGAAAATTGGTACAAACATAGACAAATACAAAATCTCAAATTAATTTTTTCAAAAAAATTCCAGGGTTTCTCAAACATTTTTTATTAAGAAAAATATTTTTTTTATGATAAATTTATGAGTTTAACTGCCTATATTTCCAAAACTTTTACAATTATCGAAAAAAGCCGAAACACCCCAACTAGATAATTTAATTTTCTATAAAAAATATTAACATTGTAGTAGAAGATCTCAATTTTTTTTTAACAATTTTTTTTAAAATTGAATTTAGTGACGACATCGCTTCATACATTTTGTATGGCAGTCGCCTATACACAATATGTAAGAAGACTTAATAGTTTGTTACTTCATCTCCAAACATACATACATACCATCATGCAATTTGCATATTCTGGGTAGGAAAAAGGATCTTCCTCCATACTATCCTATCTTGACATACATACCTACATATGTTGTATAGAAAACAAAATATCTGAAAATATTCAATAATTTGTATCTATGGGTTTATAGTTTGGTACATATTCTTCAACTATACATACTATCGCTATCGACAGTTGGATCTCATGTGTTACATGCAACTAGTTTAAATTGCATTTATTTGTAGCATTGTCTAAACTTCTTTTTATATATTTCCTTGTAATAAAAAAAAATATTTGTATATTGAGAAAAAAAAAGACCATTAACTTTTAATTAAACAATCACAAATTGATGAAAAAAATGCGTATTACAGAACTGAAATCTTTTTTAAACACGGAGTATTATAACCTCACTTTAAAGCTATACAGATGGACTAATGCCTTTTTATTGTATTATATTTGGTTGTGCTAGATTGATAGAATTTACCAGACTTGAGCTGACACATTCTCGTAAATCGTTTAAGAGCTATAAAAGAATACTCTTCAGTCGTTAATCGGAGTTATTATTCAAAGAATTCCGCTTCATCAATCAAACGGAACTGGTAATGCTGACAAATGCTGACTGATTCGGTCTTGGTCAGGGTTCAACAGGTTCATGGGTCATGGATCGACAGGCAAAAGAACCACATTGAGTCAGACAGCGGAACTGTGATAATGAGATATTGATATTTAAAGATTCAAACAAGTCTTGTTGGAATATCGAAAAATAAACCTATTTAGATTCCAGTTGGAATTCATACTCTGGGAATTCTGTTTGGTTAAAATAAGGACTCTAAATTTATTTATTTTCCACACCTTTATCACAAAGACTATTATGAAGATTAATGCTGCCCAACTAGGTAACCCTGTTCTAGGACTAGCAGTTTACAATTTTACCATGCCAAATATTTGACATTTCGGTTTTACATAGTTATTTTGTCTTTTTCAAAAAAATATTAGAACGGACACCAGACATTACAATATTACATAGTTACTAATATCTTAAGCACAAAAGTATAAACCGATACAGTAAATTTTGATATGTTATTATTCTAATATTATTTCTACTTTAATATGCACACCAGTTGTTGTCATTTATGTTATGTAGCAGTTTGACATTAAAATTTGTTCTATGGTCTTCCCAACGTACATACTCAGTATAATATAACAATATTATTTGACTTGAGTCACAAATAAAATAAAATATAAAATCAAGTTTTCTTCTTTGAAATTAATCTAATAAAAAAGAGAAATGTTTTAAAGTTCGTTTGTCTTATAATAAGATGCAATGTAAAGACATTCCTCTAACCAGTTTGTGTAGCATGTAGTTAAATTATTAAATATTATTTCTCAGAATTATTTTTGGATGTTTAGTATTTGGGCAATTTCTGTCCTTCCAATTCTATGAATAGTACCTATCTGTGAGGTTTATGGAGTATGATACGAAGTATTGATACGAAGTATTGATAACAGTCATATATGCTGCGAGAGAGATTTACTCAGAATTCGGAGTAGAACATTTTATGTGAGTTTTGTGTGTGTGTCTGTGTGTGTGTGTGTCCTTATAACTTTTGATCCGCTCAATTTACAGAGCCCAAATTTTCAGAATATATAAACAGTTACAGGCCTACAAAACTTTTATACTCAAAAGTGTGAATTTTTGTTTCAATCAGGGGTTATCAACTTTTGAAATTTTGGTTCATTTTTCCATATATCTCAGAAACCATAAAAGCTAGAACGCTGAAAATTGGTAAAAACATAGACAAATATAAAATCTCAAATTACTTTTTTTTTTAATTCCAGGGTTTCTCAAACGTTTTTTACTAAGAAAAATGTTTTTTTATGATAAATTTATGAGTTTAACTGCCTATATTTCCATTTTTTTTTTAAATATCGAAAAAAGCCGAAATACCCCAACTAGATAATTTAATTTTATATAAAAAATATTAACATTGTATTAGCACATCTCAATTTTTTTTTAACAATTTTTATATAAATTGAATTTAGTGACGACATTGCTTCATACAATTTGTATGGCAATAGCTACACACAATAATCTAAGAAGACTTAATAGTTTGATACTAATCTCCAAACATACATATATACCATCATGCTGTTTTCATATTCTGGGTAGGATCAAAGGACTGACCTCCATACTATCCTATCTTGACATACATACCTAGGTACATGTGTTGTATAGAAAACCAAATATCTTAAAATATTAAATAATTTGTATTTATAGGTTTATAGTTTGGTACTTATTCTTCAACTGTACATACTATCACTATCGACAGTTGGATCTCATGTGTTACATGCAACTAGTTTTATAAAAATTGTCCAAATCAAAATGTCACATTTGTATTGTATCAGTTATACAAAGTTTTTTTTTCATAAAAATAGGAATTATGAACAATACGCTTTTTTGAACGAAACTCTTAAAATGCAGGTCCGCTTTATGGTAGGTACCTACTTGAATATACTAACAAGTTGATCCAAGTTGCGTAATTATAATAAGGCGTATTAAATTCGAAGTATCAAAAATGAAAAAAAAAGTAAATATATTTTAAGAATGGAGATCTACTCCCTCACAAAGGATAAAAGGTTTGTGAGTGTGGACCAGCGATAATCAAAAATACCGCGGCGTCCTTATAAAAGATTCCTTTTTGTACCACCACACGATGCTAACCGTAGTACATTGTATTTGAATTATTATACATCTAATTTATGTAGAATAATGTGTACATAGGTGTTTATTATAAAAAGGCCATCTCTTCCAACCCACAAGCAATTAGTAAATTGGATACAATAATGTTTAGTAGGTATCCAAAAAGAGTATAAAATAAAAAGGTTGCTAATTATTGTTCAATGAGAAACGCTAATGAAATATCGTTTAAGATGTAGGTAAGTTCATTTGGTGAATAATTAGGTAGGAATGTAAAATCTGATTTTTTTAAAAGTGCCAAAGCTCATAGGGTGACCATGGTGTCAAAGAAAAAATATATTATGGGATTTTTTTATCATTTTATGATATAAAACGGTTGTAACATGCACATGCATATATCTTCAAAACCTTCAAATCTACTCATACCTATACTTACCCCCAGTACCATGCGGCTTTAATGGGTCTACATTATTAGGTATTTTCTGCGAATATAAAAATAATACATTATGAAGTAATTAATCCTTATAATAATAAACAGTTACATATTATTTTACAAAATTATAAATTATATTATACAAAATATTTACATAATAGTTCATTGAGGCAAACACACATACATACATAATAACTATGTAACTAATACAAATAAATAATGGACACTTATTCAATACTAAGACGGTGATAACACATGTTTATGATAAGAATTATAAATCGATATTAAACTAAAAATAAAATACATAAGTTAGAAATAAAAAATCATCAATGAAAACAATTCCTAATTTAGAACACATGGTCACCATAAAATATCAAGCGTGCGCACGTACTGACCGTACTGTCGGGTTTGTTGATGTTTGTCGTTAAGGACACCAAATGGTGTTTGTAAACCAATCAGCAACCACGATTCTACTAATACATTTAGATGCGTAAATACTATGCATTTTTTATGTATAGAATTGGCACTTTAAAAAAATCCTACTTTAATACTTAAAAATATTTAAAAACAATTCATTGAAATGTTTGACTCATAATACAAATGGATAATAAACTATTGACAAAATTACTTCACCAGTTATAAATAATGGATATATAGTTCAAAAAATAATAAATATTGTAGGCAAATGACATTTGTAGGTACATTTATATTTTTCCATTTTCTTTTTTCTCTGTTTGTATTTTTGGTTTGCCTAGAAGAAATTGCCTTATGGCAATAAACCCGCACCTGTTCATAAAATATAAAATAAATAAATAAATATGCCCTTGTGACAAATACATTCTCATATCAAGTAAAGAAACGCAATCAAGTCTCTTTTTATATTATAGTTTCTTCATTGTCTTATTACATATTTTGTGTATTTTGAATTATATGTTTTTTCTTTTCTTTTGATATTGTGTATATTATTGGTTATTTTCTATTTCTTAACTGAAGATATATTATTGTATATAAACTGAGAGTGTATCATTGGGAATGATGATTTTGGTTTTTTATAAGAATCCTCCCCAAAGCACGAGTACAAACTTTTTTTTTGAGGGAATATGTAGGTATATTTGTAAATTGTTTTACTATGTGAATAAATTTATACAAAATAAATACTATACAAAATAAAATATATATGTTCTCAAAAATTAAGCATAAATGCTTGTGCTATATTCTTCTTCTTTCAGCCATCTTTCCACTGCAGGATGTAGGCGTCTTCCAGGGGCGAGTCTAGAACCTTCGGACTAGACAAACCCTGAAAAAAAATTGAGAAATGTAGAAAATTAAATGTTCATTAGCAACGTGCATTTCAGCGTCCATCAAAAATATTATGAAAATCACATGCCAAAATAATATTTAAATTTGTGACCCTCTAAAGAATCGTATGTACAAACGGTAAATTTTTAGTCTGGTAGTATGGTTGCAATAAAACAAATTAATTAATATTAATTCTTGATTATTTTCTTAACATAATATTTATAGGCAAGCCAAGATTTTCGGCTTCTATAAGCAATTTCGCTACTGGCGTCTTCTTACTGAATACTTCCATCAGTTTTTTTCTTGCTTTAGGGTCGATCTTCTTCCAGCGACGGGGACAATATCATCGGCTCATTTATTCTGAAGCTGGCCTAATCCTCCTTTCATCTCCATTGCTATTCTATTTCCATTTAATTTTGTGCTATAGGTGAACTAAATCTGTCATAGCAGAAATTGAACTCGCGACCACTGGATTACTAACCCAGCGCGCTAATTGCTCTGCCACCACCCATCTATTAATTTGAAACTCATACAATTTTTTTTCTTCACAATACCACTATTCGAGGAGTACCTAAAATATTAATGGCATTATAGTGAAGAGTAATATGTAGTTTTCTCAATTTGACTGGAACTTTATAAATTTAAGAAAATATTCTAGTTGGTTTGAAGAAATTGCTTAGTGTCAATAAGCTCGCCAGCGTGCAATATTTTCGTATATATTTTGTACAAAAAGATTAATAAGGTTAAATAAATAATATAATACTATTTTCAATGTGAATATTTAACCTCCATTGGTACGGAAAACAAAAAGTGTTATACTGAAATCGAAATGATTGATACCTCATTAGTGTAGGCAAAGAAGGATCTATGTAACATCATTGTCTTTCCTTTCGTATCAACAGGACAAAGGGGAGTTCTTTTAATATCCATATTTATCTTTATTATTCACGCAAAATAAATACAGTTCAATTTCATATCTACGCATCGATTAGACTCGGGGTTGTTAGAATCAACAAATAAATTTAATACAGTATTTTTCCACATATTCGATTTAAATTGAATAGATAACATGTATTCCAACTCCTTCAAACGTAGATTCACACACATATTTGACAACATTGTATATAAAATCACCGTAACTTCGTCCACACATAGAAATTTGGCAACATTGTAAATATATGAAGTACCTAGTGTTGGATCAGTATTGGCAAATTTGGTTTAATTTAGATGTTGATAATGCCGATGAGCCACCTCGGCGAAAACGTAAAATAAAAAAAAATCGTATATGTTGAAAAATACTGTTTCATTTAATTTGTAAATTTTAAAACTTATTCACATTTAAAAAAAAATGTGTTTCTAATCCAATCACTCAATCGACATCTATCTTACAAATTTAATCTACCTTTAATATTTCAACTGTGGTGGAAAGGTTATAGCCGCTATTTTTTAATCTTTTGCGTCGTTAAACCCCTTCATTTTTGTATTTATTCAAACAAACTAAATTGTGTGTCAAACTGTCTATATCACATATCAACGAGTTCCCCCATTTTGGAGGCTAACGTCTCCAATCCAGTCTGAAATGACACCGTAAAAACAAAAATCGAACCCGCAACGGGAATCAACTAAATTACGCCATTACACACAAAACTACCATAAATATAAAAAAAGATCTGAACCACTATATTATGAGGAGTCATGTATTGGTCACAGTACATTTTGATGCTGCCCATATCGATTTAATATTGTATTGGTAATGTTATTGAAATTCCATATCTGACTGAGAATGTCAATGGGTGGATATTGGCCAAGAATATTTTACATTATGTATGATGTGTTGTTTCAACAATGTTGAATCATTTTCAGACGTATACAATATAGTTATACGATGTTACTTATTGTTTTTTCTGCAAATTTATGTATAGTCTTATGTGCCTACATATATTATAACGATATAAATTCATAAACTTCTACACATTATGAATTCAGCTTTGGCAGGATCGGTCTAGAAAACAATAATTTTAAAGATACTTTGGTTTAAGCTTCCCGATAAATCGAAATCAGTCTAAAATCAAGTAGTTTTTTGGAGTATTATTAGTTTATTTAACACTTCTTCAAACCCCGTGCAAGAGGCGAGTTTATTACTAAAATACCAAATTCTTCCAACCATCCAGCCCATGGAAGCAATATTTGCTTTAGAAATTATTCTTGAACAAATTATGGGAATCGAACCCAGTTCCATTATACGCCATAACGATGGAACTTTAAGAAAAACGAGTGGATTTATGACTTATGACCAACATTTAACTCTGTTGTACCAACCTGCCTACGTACATTAGTGAGTGTAAGTATTGTTTTATTCTCTTAAATGTTAACAATACTTGAATGTTATTTAATGGAACCCATTTCCATTGTCTACGCTATTTTTGGTATCCCAGTTCTTATTATTCTTTTATTTCACACATTGGTAATTGCTGTTTACACACCTGTGATTGACTTTTGTAGGTGATCAGTTGAAGTCAACTGATTGCCCTGTACAACTTATTTCGCTACCAGTTTCTCAAAAAACTTGATAATGAAACCATCTAATATATAAGCATGTCCCCAAAGTCTCTCAATGTTTTACGGCCCAATCTGTATAAATCCAGATCATGGATAGTTTCTAGAAACGGATCTGTATTTTATAACGTGAAATTTTAATAAATATGAGATTAGTTTTAAAAATGTGCATCAAAACAGATTGAGGCAGAAGAAGTGACACCAGAAATGTCACTAGAACCCAATACCTACTTCATAAATAATTTATTAACTGAAAGATTTTAATTTTTGACCTGAGAGGTATTTCTATGCCATATTGCCATTGGTATTCGGTATTTGAATGAATATTTTATTTGAAACAGTGTTGTACTCGGTCATGTCTTGGTCTTAATCTTAGTCTTGCATACCCAGTATTGCAAGTCTTGGTATTGCAAGCCATATTTAAACGAGTGGGCTGTGGCCAACGCTATACTCTTCACTAACAAGTCACTCAATAAAGTATCCAAATTTTGTATGGAAAATGGAGTTCGTTGAATTATTATTTGATATAAATATTATATTATGAAAAGGTACTTGATAATTCTTCAATGCCATTTTATGAAAGTGATGTGCTTTTTTAGCAATTTGAAAATGAAAATATCAAATTAAAGTTTTCTGGGCAATGGATCATTTTGAAATATTTAACAATTTAAAAAAACGAGAAGCACCATTCAGATATCCTTCAAAAACTAATGGGATTTAAGCGAGTATTAGATATGCAAATTTGCAAAATTTTAAATGAATCAAATGAGTACTTTAGTCTATAATCGATAAATTAGAATAAACATACCGTACATAGCACACATCACATAGTACACAGCACACACACACACACACAGATACATTGTGATGAGACTTTCAGAATACAATCTCAGCATGATGCTTGTTGATAATCTGCAATTAAAAAAAGTGACCTCGCGCTGACTTGGAGACGTTGTATGTCAGGGAGAGGTATGGAGGAAGGATCACAGCTGAGATGGAGGGGCGATATCAAATGATATGTTGGCACGTTTTAGATGCAGAGTTTATATGACAGGGCGACCATGGAGACAAAATGGAGGAGTCCATCGTCCAGGAGTGGACGGGAATAAGCTGAGTAAGGAGAAGAAAAACGATAATATTATAATTTTTATTTTTCGTATTACGAGGCCAACGACTTATATCTCTTTTTTGCATCTTTACATTCCTATATCCAAAATGATTATTCTTTCATATATCTTTTGAGATTTATCCAAAGTATATTTTTCTTTATGTCGGTGCCAAAGTTTACCCATGTAAGTACATATGAGCCGAAATTCGAGTATGTACCTACATATGAATGTAGGTATACCTATGTAATTCCGTGACAGTAATAAAAGGATTTGTTATTTGAAAAACAAGCAATAAAAGGTATTTGAATGCAACAATGCAACCTTTGTAAACAAATACGCCGAAAGCATCATGTCTTCATAATAATATTTATGTTTGTAATTGAGCTGTTTACACCATCACGAGACAATATTACCAGACTGGCCAAATTAAGCGGTTTAACTTTGTACGGGCGAGTTTATTTTTTATCTTTGAACACATTTAGGCCCGGTTGCACCAAAAAAAAGTTTATAGTTAAAATTTTAAACTCCGTTTAGGGTCTTACAAAAGTTACGTCGAGTTTAAATGAAATATGAGTTGCACCGACAAAAAAAAAGCTAAGTTATAGTTAATGGGGATACCAACGCAACAAAGATCAAATTCCGTAATAATGAACAGAAATACACCGGGAATTATTTTTGTCATATTGCCATACCATTTTGCCCATGCTAGATTTTGGCGTCTGTCATAATATAATATAATCTCGTTTTATTTGTTACCGCTCAGTGCGCGTTACGATCATTATTTGTTTATTTGCTGTCTGATTATCGGCATGGATTCAAATTCAAAATATATATAAATAAAAAATTTATTTACATAACGATATTATTGGCAAGGTTTTATGAAGTGATTTTTTCAGAGATCGGTCAGCAAACTTTACCGCCGACGAAGTATCCCTTTGTCATTGGTGGAAGGAAAAAAAAGAAATAATGTTAGATGGTGGTGCAATGTCCTCTCTAATGAGTTCCACTAATTGATGAACCTTGTTTTTGGACATTCTGAATCGGGCGATAAATTCATCATCATCCCATAACCAAAAAGTTGTCCTTTGCCTGAATAATTTCGGCTTTCGCGTAGTTAACATGGTATGTATTAATGATGACTAAATTCGTCATCAGATGAATCCGAATCCCCATAAAAAAATATATCACTATATTTCAACAATTAACACGAAAAAAACAACATTACAAAATAAACAATTGTCAAAAGTATTTTCTACGATAGGGAAACGAAAGATAAATGATGTGTTCTCTGAGAGAAATGTCAAAAATTAACTTTAACTTAATCTTAAACTCTCATTTCTGGGGGTTTAAATTTTAGTAACTTTTCGGTTAAGTTTAAGTTAACAAAAATGCGATGCAACTCAATTTGACAAAAAAGTAACTTTTTCGTAACTTTAACTATAAACTTTCGTTTAACTTTTTTGACGCAACCGGGCCTTATTCGGCCACAAATTTTATGTCAATGAAACACAAGCGCGCGCTCCTACTTGACATTTCTTAACCAACATACTTATCATTGATTTCCCTATTCCTGTAGTTAGACAAATCTCCTCTCCTTTTTTTACCTTCCCTCCCATAGTGTTGTATCAGGTTTCATCTAAGATTCGTTTAATTGTCATCGGTGTACCTACATATTTTTATTCTTCTTACTTTTTTGTTAATATATTATGTAATATGTTTAAAGTTTTATGTAGGTTTTCTTTTTTTGTACATGTACCACTTTCACCCATAATTATTGTTACATGTGGTTGTCTGGAAGAAATTGCCACTAGGCAATAAGTCCGCCATTTGTACTAGCAAATAAGTTATGTAACTACAATAAAGTGTTAAAATAAATAAATAAATAAACAATCTTTGTAGAAGATGAATAAGAGTATCATAAATGGAGTAGATATGACATTTTATAAAAAAGAGTGGGTTGTGGCCAACGCTATATTCCTCACTCCACAGATTATTCAAATGTTGTATGGATTTTTTTATTATTATTATTGGAAAGCATTTTGTTAATAATTATTTATTTAAATACATTATTTTGAAAACAACATAATTTTTCAGTGTCATTTCATGAAAGTGATGTGCCTTTTGAGCAATTTGAAAATAAAAATATTAATTTTTTAGTTTCTTGGGCTTGAGCTTGTTTCTTGACTTTTAAATAGTTGACAGTTAAAAAAATTGAGAAGCACTCATCAGATATCTTTCAAAATCTAATGGGGTCCAATCGAATATTAGATATTCAAAGTTGTAAATTTTGAAAATAATGGAATGAGTCTATAATCGATAAACTAGAATAAACACGCCGTACATAGTACCTACATAGCACATACACATACAGATACATTGTGATAATACAAGTCATCGACGTAACTTTCTACCACCTTAGACACGTACCTCGTACGGACAAAGACATTACAGATATCTTCAAAAATATTTAATATTATTAGTAACGATGCACTACCCTCCTCTACGCACAACAATTTCAAAACATCAGGTAACACTTTGGCTTATGAATAAGGGCAGACAGAGATCGAAAACAGCACTAACACACATTTTAAGTTAACTTTGCACACATATAAATATATTAAACATCTAAATTATCTTACAAATCCAGTATAAATAAATTTTCTTAATTATGTAATCTTAATAATATACCCTCAATATTTAACCTTTGTCTAAAAGCTTAAGATTACTACTTCCGAACAGGCGTTCAGCCTAGTGAGATTCAATATTTTTACTATGTATACCATTATGAAATGTACTGTACTGAAATATGTAAATAAATAAATAATATATTTTATTTATGAACAAAGTATCCCCGTATATAAACTCAACAAAGAGCTTATTAAGCTTCATATGTATGTAACAGAGCTTAGCGAGTACCACGTGCCGAAAGCTCATGCGGGAAGTATTAAGGCAGGCTATTTTATTTGTATCGTGATACTGCAGTTTTTGTCAATTGGATATTGAAGATATTAGTCTACGAATAAAAATAATGGTGGGTTCTAAATTTTATGTTATTGAGATTACTACTGATGCGTATTAGAAAAACCAAACAGCGTGCAGATGGATAAAAATAGGTTATTTCATTTTATTTATGTATTAAATATTGACTTCATGGTCCAATAAAATATGAAAATTATTAATGAAATAGGAAGTCTATACATTCGTCAGTTAACGGATTTTTCTGATTTATTTGTTAAAGCGATTTAAGGGGCCATATAAACCTAAACATCCCAATTTCAAATCAAATTCCTCAAATATATTAAACAGTGTAATTTATAGAAAAAACACCATAAGTGATTTCAACTTTTCTCTAGTGAATGTTTGTCACACAATTTCAAAATTCAGTCTTAATTCCCTTAAAAAATATTAAAATTTCCCCTCTGTGTGCTTAAAGAGTGCATAAAATCAATGTGAATGATTTCAAGTACTTAAGGTTTGTTCTTAAAATGCAAAAAAAAAACAACAAATTTTGAATATTTTTATTATTGCATATGCGCAAACATTGGATTTTTTTCTCTGTCGGGAGTCAAAGATATTTTTTAACAGATTTTTAATTATCTCAATAGAGACGAAGTTGGAATATTTATTGTAGGAGAACCGGGAAATCAAGGCACCTACAGGGCTTACGACCTGTCATCGGCTGGTTTACGTGATCACTTTATGCGCTTGCGCAACGTTCACCAATTGTGCCTTTTAATGAGATCCCTAAATCTCATTAAAAGATCTCATTAAAAGGCATAATTGGTGAACGTTGCGCAAGCGCATAAAGTGATCACGTAAACCAGCCGATGACAGGTCGTAAGCCCTGTAGGTGCCTTGATTTCCCGGTTCTCCTACAATAAATATTACAACTTCGTCTCTATTGAGATAATTAAAAATCTGTTAACAAATTTTGGGTTTCCGTTAATTTAAATCACGTATAAACCTTTTTTAATGCACGCGATAGTTACCCTTACTAATACGTAACTTTATAGTGCATTAGGCGGTATAAATATATCATGTTTTAAGTCACTATATTTAGCGTTATAATGTCCTCTTAATATAGTATATCTATTTTACTTTTTTTTTAAACATGGGTTAAAATATTTGTTTATCGCCTCAAGGCAATCTCGTCCAACTCATCCTAAAATCGTATATTAATCAAATACGCTTGTGGTAGTACTGTCAAAAATGAATATCTTCTACTTTAAAAATGATACTCTGGTTCTTTGGCCATGTATCAAGGAGAGAAAGTGAAAGCTTTGAAAAGTCGGTGATGCTGGAGGGCGTTCCAGGTAGAAGACCGTAGGAGAAGTTGTCGCATCCACAATTAGAGATGCGACACACAATGATGGAGACAGAGGAACTTTGTGATGGGTTCGTCTACTAGGGATTACGACCCTCAGTCGTAAGGAAAACGATGGAAAGAGAAAGAGAATATTAAGGTTTTTAAAATGTTATACTATATGTCATACGGATAGTGGTAGCGTAGCCAAATTCCTACATGAGCTCTCCATTACATTTTTTTGAATGAATTTTTATCGTTGTATTATTCGGGTAGTATAAGATCCATTCAAAATATCCGGTTGAATATTTAACATTGAAAGTTACAAACGGAAACGTCATTGGACAGATCGATCAAGCCACGGGACTCTTGTGGCAGATCAGCTCGCAGATGGACACTTCAAAGGATGACTTTGGACTCCTGACACGCAGAACCATACACCAGACTGAATCACGGGATCATTTGCATGCCTTCTACGTCAGACAGGATTGAAGGGATAAACCGTTTTGCAGAAGTACTCAACAGTTCACTAAGATGTTTTTGCCCAGCACTACTGCGGAATAACGGATTGTTTTCAATTATTAAAAAAACGAAGTATTACGTCATGTATGTCTAAACAATTATTGTATAAAAAGCTATAGTATATTTTTCTGCATTAGTATTTTCTTATTCTCGTTAGGTATGTAGGTACTTACTAATACTATTCGTCATGTCGCTTGGATAGGTTTGAAGAGATGGCCTTGTGGTAACAAAGTCATCTTTGTTGTACATAAACCAACTTAAACTACTTTTAACCATCAAACACCTCAAAATGGCATATTTATATTTGAATAAATACGGGTCTAATTATAACAGAAGAATGCTTTTTACTTTCAAACTCATCTTTTTTATTAGGTAGATATTCTTGAGAAATTTGAGAAGTGCTGTTGAGAATTATTATTTCTCGAAAAACGAAAATAATCCATAATTTTGAATGCTTAGTGCTTAGTCGTTCCATCAATATTGCGTCGATCTCACTGATCCTACGAGTTTGATAATTTTTGTCTTGTTTTCAAACCAACAGTTCAGGGTGTCTGTCATAAAAGAAAGGGCATGGTCTCACACGTGGTATACATATTTGATTAGCATATACATACAGCTGGAAAGAATGAATGAATCCCACGAAAAACGAAAATTTGTCGCATCGATAGGTACGCCCAAGATGGATTCATGATACGCAAGTCCTGCATTCATTTTGGACAATGGATATTAAAATATACAAAAACAGTTGTCTATACATACACTGATTCAATTCACTCTTTCATACGATAATTCAAGAAGGCGAAGACCTAAGTTAATATGCCATTTCTATAAAAACAATTATAAACAGGTTATACACCTTTAAAAGGTTTATAACCTGTTAATATAATTAAACCTATTGTAAATTCATACTGTAAACTGTTAGTTCTATAAAATCAATAAAAGAAAAGAAAATAAAACATAATATTTGCAATTTTAATCATGGATACCTGCACCAATATTCTATTGAAACATCATCTCAGTGAATGTGAATGTTTGTCAGATTTACTTCAGAGAATAACTCAGATTTAAATCGAATATATATTTTTTTAATTGCATATACGCAAACATTGGATTTTTTCCCTGTCGGAAGTCAAATGATATTTTTACTGACAATATCACATCTCAATAGAGACGAAGTTGAGATATCATCTAGAAGAACCAGGAACTCAGGCACCTACTGGGCTTACGACCTGTCATCGGCTGGTTTACGTGATCATTTTATGCGCTTGTGCAACGTTCACATTGAGTTCCCTTATCAATGTAATTTTTGAAAGTTCTATATATTTGAATAATGTGTAAACAATTCACCTGAATAATATGAAATTGTACTATTGCCATCTATGAAATAACGAAGAAACCTTTTTTTTTGTAACGCCATTTATTGAGAAATTAGTTTATTATATTGAGATGTGTTATTGTCAATAATTATTGTCATTAACTTGAGTGAAATTGGTCAGATTAGAATTATCATATCGCGTTGGGAATGTACCTATAGGTTCTCATTATCATGCAAACATAGCCGTTTTCCCAAACCCCAAGAGCGCTTAGTATTAATATTTAACATTGATTGATAATTTCAATTCTAGAGCAGTTATAATTAATTATCAAAAATATTGCGATCACTTATAATGTAAATACCAACTTATTATGTAAATATAATTTATAACATTTGAGTGTGATGAAAAATGGAAGAATCTCATGTAGCGGTATAATATTTTAGTATTTCTTGTATCGGACGAAACACTCCAGTTCATTGCCTTTGTTTTTTATTGGAGAGTCGGATGGGTCTGGAAGGGTCCAATTTATTAATGCATAAGAAGGTAATTATTTGTTCGTGGTGCAAATATGATCCCTTTTGGAAGGAAGGACCGCTTCCTTTACTTGGCCCAGGGCTACCAACGGCGGTCCCGACAAAGAAGGACTCTCGAAACACCATGTAGACGTTATTGATGATGCAGTGTAGACACAAAGTCTAACATTCACTTTGTTATAAAATAACATAAAACTTTCAAAATTCGATTAGAAAAAAGTGTACTTAGATATTTATTTATATAATTTATGTACAGGTGTACAAAGGCGGGTTTATTGCCATATGGCAATTTCTTCCAACCAACCCGAGCAACGTGAAGTCTCTAAAGTTAAATTTGTACAATAGTATTTAGTAAGAAATAAATGAAGAAGTAAGAAAAAAATACAAAGAAAAGAGAGTAAAACATGACTCTCCACTATTCCATAGTGTGGAGAGTAAAAACAGAATAAAAAAATAACACTGCTAAGGTATCGTCAAATATATATCTCGAAAATTTGCGAGGTAGTGGGGGGGCGATTTGTATATCAACCTATGTAAAGGTAGGCGCGCATGGAAGCTAATTTCATCGGCCGATTAATTATCGATGAGCTACAACATACGAATTACATGTAAGAGCGCGCATGAAAGCTAACAGAATCGGCCGATTTAAAAATCTGTGACGAGACACAAAAAAATCGGCCGATCGAGATCGGCCGATTTTTTGTAACCAATCCTGTTGTATGAGAGAGCGCGCATGGCGCTTGCTCACCGATAATTTAATCGTCCAAGCGCAGTAGATGGAGAAGTACGTTGTCAGTGTTGTCAAACGAAATGTCAGAAAATATGTATGAAATAAATATTGATTCAGAACAATTAATTACACTAGTTGAAGCACGTCCTTCATAGTATGATTAAAAATTTAAAAAAATATAGTGACCGCCGAATTAAGTAAAAATTTTGGTTGGAGATTAGCGAAATTTTAATAACTGGTTGGTGTACTTAAAAAACTCCCCAAGGTGTGATCTTAAATCTTCGTAGGACCGGACAAATTGTCCTTTCGGTAATATAGCACTTATTAGCGGATTAACCCAGTACTTTTTTGACGTTTCTTTTTACGCATTTTGAGGACAAGAGCACAAACACATGCTACTTCAAAAAAATCCATATTTCTAATCATATAGGTATTAAAAATTATGAATATGCATATTGTATTTTAAATATATGAATGTTGACCGCCATGTTATTTCCAATCGTACGATTCTATAAGCTTCCATGCGCGTTATAACCGATCGGCCGATTTATTATCGGCCGATAAATTAATCGGCCGATAATAATCGACCGATTTATTTAAGATTCCATGCGCGCCTTACCTAATAAAATACCCAAAAAATTTCGAGTCAAGCAATTTAAATTTTTTTTCTTCTTAAGTGGGTACGAAAAACCAACTCTATAAAATCACTCAAAAAAGCAGAAACTTTTGTTTCAAAAATTACAATTAATATCTAAGTACTTATTAGTCGGATTCGAACCAGACACCTTATTTAAATTGTTACATGCGCCAATACATCTCAACTGCAAAAAAATCTTACATTGATTTCAAAGTTTCTCAAGAAAATAATTGAATTATGCAATATTTGACTGCATATGGTATGTATATTAATATTCCCATTTAAGGGAAGATCTCCTTAGCAATTTGAACGATGATTAATGACTGGTATTTATCTTTCGCGATCAAAATCCCAAAAGGAATATAAATGAAAAACAAATAATTCGTAAGAATATAATCCCACTATACCATACGCCATTTCTCTATTCATTAGAAAGGGATTATACTTCTGGGGTTGTTCCATCTGCACTAAGCCAAGAGATTTGATGATGGAAATCATGAGAAATCATGAAACTCATCAATTTGCGAAGGCTTTGCGTATTATTGTATAGGCGAATTGTATGAAATATAATATTTATACACATATACCATCACACCATGTTCCTTATGGGGAAGGCAGAGAGAACCGAACAACACATTTTTATATATTGACATACATTCATTTTGAAAGTGTTTTTTATATGAAAGATTATTAAACGATAAATAACGTTCCATATATATTTCACTGCATTCAGTTTGCGCAGCTCAAACGTCTATGTAGGTATTAAAATATTGCTCCAAATATCTTGTACCACAAATCAATGTAGGTGGAGTGTAGATAATATATAGTGATAATATAAATACTAGAAAATTATTTCATTAAAATATTTAATGCTTATATATTCACTACAATAAATAAATATACAAAATTAAAAGTACGAAAGGCAAGTTCGTTTTCGGAATCCGACAACATAAGCAACATAATCAAACGACATTAATAAATGATAAAAAAATAAAGAAACAGAATATAAAAAATTAGGCTGCCTCTATAAATAGTTAGAAAGGAAAAAAATGAAGAAGGTACGAATAAAAATGAAAGCATTTTATGTGGGTAGTTAATTTTAGAAATGTTTTATTCGAATAGATAAAGTAATAAATAGCTACATGTAAGTTTCTACCAATTTGAGGAACAGTGAAAAATACCTAATTCTGAATGTAGAGTTTCATAATCAAATAACTATAGAAATGCCTAAGCAGTATTCGTATCTAAATTATGTGTCCAATGCATATTATATTTATAAAGACACAAATTTAAATCAAATCGAGTTATTCATAAAGACTGCTAGTAGTTATTTTCCCTAATCATTATTATTGCAAACCATTTTAATCTGGTTATTACAAAAAAAATCTTTCTATAACAGTAAATTTGATCTGAAGGGCAGTTCACATTCTATTAATTGACTCGACTACCTGATATTTTTTGTGCGTAATAATGCGCTTTGCGTGAGTACAAAATTGTTATGAGGCTTTAAAAAACGCCTACCGTTTAGTATTCATACTTGAAAGTAGAAGCTTAGATAGCGGAATAATATTCTACTACTAAAAATATTATTTGATATACCCACTATTTAAATGAGAACAAAAGAAGGTTGAATTAAAGCGGTATATTTGTCGAATAAGGTCTACACTAAAGATGTAAAAAAAAATCTGAAGGGTGTCGGGAGAAAATAATGCACATTTTATTTTGTTTTGAGTTAAGTACCACTACAAATATGCTAGCCAAATATCTGTATTTTCTCTGTGCGTTAACTGACTGGTTGAAAACAAAGATAGTTCCAATGAAATTGTTGATATAAAAATCACCAGATTGGGAGAAATCAATGAACCTATATCCAAGAAAGTATGGAGAAATCAATGAATATCCTAGCCCGTATGGGAGAAATCAATGTAAGTATATCCAAGCCAGGGGGGCAAGTCTGGTCAACCAGAGGAATCAAAATCATGCATGTTTACCCAAACTGTATATCCAAGCCAGTATGGGAAAACTGGCTGGTATATACAATTTCCTGGCTTGTATAACCATTGTATATTCATTGTATATCCAAGTCAGTATGGGAGAAATCAATGTATATCCAAGCCAGTATGGGAGAAATCAATGTAAGTATATCCAAGCCAGGGGGGCAAGTCTGGTCAACCAGAGGAATCAAAATCATGCATGTTTACCCAAACTGTATATCCAAGCCAGTATGGGAAAACTGGCTGGTATATACAATTTCCTGGCTTGTATATCCATTGTATATTCAATGTATATCCAAAACAGTATGGGAGAAATCAATGTATATCCAAGCCAGTATGGGAGAACTGGCTTGTATATCCAAGCCACTATGGGAGAAATCAATGTAGGTATATCCAAGCCAGTATGGGAGAGAACAATGTGTGTCTATCGATGTATATATAATCTCAGAACCCGTGGCACAGTTGGCGAGCCGTTTGACTTCTGTGCGGGCGTCCTGTGTTTGATCCCTGGCAGAGGAAAAATTTATTTAAATTCACTTCTCACGCAAACATTGCTGCTCTGGGCTGGAAACACAGGTTAGTCAGAAGAAATTGCCATACTGCAATAAACTCGCCAATTGCGCAGGGTGCAAGGAAGTGTTCATTATTATTTTGATTATAATCTCGGTAATATGTAATACCTAAATGTTGACAATCATTGTTTTCTCTGGACACCATTCACATACACCCCTCTGCTAACCGACTCTTGAGTCTAAGGGAAGAATAAGAAATTATGTATTAAAGTATATTATAAATAACCTTTCCTATGTAATTTATTTGAAAATGCGGTGATACAACATAATATAATTGAGGCCATTTTAAGTACAGGTAGACACTTTAAAAAAATGACGTTACATAACTGTTATTTCATATTGTTAAAAATTATGCACCCACCCTTTACCTTTCAATAAAAAAATATCAATTTACATTATAAAAAATCAATACCCAAGAAATAACGGTGGTAGCAGGTAGATAGTATTAAATTCAGGTGAAAACATCGGTACCTTTTTGAAATAATTGAAGATTGTTGCTAATTCACGTATTAAACTAAAATAAAATTTAGTCAGTTGCAAAAATAGCCTATCATTTTGATCAATAACTTTCACACACAATTTGAATAATGATATACGTTTCACAATCGACCGCTAAATCAAAAGGCAATGTTACAATATTGATAATTATATAAAAATATATGTAAACGTTATTCGTAATTGCCAAAAATGATTATTCATGACACAAAATATATTCAAAGCCTTAGGACACTAATGAACCACAGTATAAAAATATTTTGGTACAGTATTTATTATTTGAGTAAGTACAAAATTTAATTGCCTCACATGTCTAACCAGCAACTGCCCAAAAATATGAAGGAAAAAGGGATAGAGCGAAAGTTTAGACTGAGCTTTGTATGAATGAAATAAAAAACCCGAACTATGCTGAGAGTTAGCATATTAAGAAGTGTGCGGTGATAGATTATTTTTGTCTTCTCCATAAGGGACATCATGTAATTTCATTGTTGTATCAACCTCGCAGCTGCGTTGAAAACTATTTGTAATCTATCAACCTGATACTTAGGCAAAGCCTTGACACCACAAATGCTTTTATAAGCGTTTTAGCTTCTTTTTTGAGTAAGCTCCGGTGGACACTTTTCAATTGACTCAGATGAAAGAAACAAGAGCTAACAGTTTTGAGATCTAATTATCCGAATTATAAACAATCTTTGTTATATACGAACCAGCATCCAGGTACGCATCTATAAGACCTGTGTGTGACCTAACCTCACATATGGCATTGTTGCTGGAGCAGACATTGTCAAGACTAAAAGCATGCTTCGGACTGCGTAGATGACGTTAGGACCTCGCATGTCCCAATAAGAAACTCGACAAGTCGCGAAGTATGTGAAGTCCGAGATTTGGTCAGATGGGGGAGACAGCGTCGACGATACTGGTATCAGCATATGCAGAGGACGAGTCATACTATAATCTCACACATAGTTATACACACACCAAGTACGAAACAGACAGCGTCAGTTTGGTACCAGGAAGATCCCCGAAACGCTGGATAGACAGCGGGAGTTTAGCATCTCAAGAGGACCATCCTGCGATAACAGACTCATGAGTATACATCAAGGTGAAGAAGAAGAAATAATAATCCTTGACTAATATGTTACAAATTCTGCGTTCTACAAATCCCTCTTTCCTTCCCTCATATCGGTCTGTTAACTGTCGTATTTCTCATGACAAAAAACTACTGCTGTTGTGGAATTTGCTGTAGGTACATATATTGAATAAATAAATATAAATATTGTGTAGATATATTTATAAATTATAGGTACTTGGTGTTCGTTCTATTTGATTTAATAAAACGAAAATTATTATATATTCCATACTCAGTGCACTTAAGATGAATTGTCGGCCTTCGTGGCTCAGTGGGTTAGGTATCTGACTGCTGATCCAAGGGTCCCGGGTTCGATTCCCGGTGGAGACACAGTTTTTAATTGTGTTTTCAGTCTGTATCTGTGAGACGATTTATATCCCAAGTCTCCAGAATGTGGCAACTTGTTATTGGGTGCGTGACATAGTACAGCTGGTAGTTGCCAGAAAAGTTTACTTTATTATTTGTATTTTTTTGTGCCTTAGATATTAAGAATTCACGTAGCTGAAATTTATGCTTACTTATTGCCTAGTATTACCTCAGAACAGGCTTTGCCTAGTGAGGTAATAAATTCCATTTATATATTTCATGAACAATATTTTATATTTTATTTTATATTGAATTATGGAAATTAATAAATAAAAAAAAATAAAAAAAAAAAGTAATGTAAAATAAAGAAGATAAAATAACTTTATTAAATTTATGATTTTTCCAATACCCACAATCAGGTATTGCCTGGTGGGGTTTCCCTAGTTTATTTACGTGCTTAGTAATTATTGATTTTTTTATGTTATGTAAAAATATATAATTACAAGTTGTTTGTTTTATTTTTACTCCTCACTAACCCAAGGGGATATAGTTGGGAGTAATGATTTCGCAATTTTTAAGGCTATTTTTATTGCAGATTATCAACTAGTATCATGCTGAGATTGTATTCTGAAAGTTTCATCACAATGTAACTGTGTGTGCTATGTGCTGCATGTTGTGTGCTATGTGCTGTGTGCTATGTACGGCGTGTTTATTTTACTTTATCGATTATAGACTAAAGTACTTATTCAATTGTTTTCAAATTTTGCACATATGTATATCTAATACTCGCTTAGACCCCATTATAGATTTTGAACGATATATGAATAGTGCTTCTCAATTTTTTTAACTGTCAAAGTGATCCCAAACTCAGGAAACTTAAAATTTGAAATATTTATTTTCAAATTGGTAAAAAGGCACATCAATTTCATAAAATTGCATTGAAGAGTTATCAAGTTTTCATAATAAAATATTAAAATAAAAAAATATTTAACAAACTCATTTCATAAAAATGCTGAAAATTTTCCATACAAAATTTGAATACTTTATAGAATGACTTGTTAGGGAGAAGTTTAGTATTTGCCACAACCCACTCGTTTTTATTGAATGTTTTATAATAAGTATGATATTTAATTTTTTTTATATTTTTTTGCTATTTTATTTTTTGTTATTATTTTTTTTAATCTTATTCTTATTTTTATTGACAAACATTTTTTCAACATCTCAATAGAGATGAAGTAGGGATATTGTAGAAGAAACGGGAACTCGAGGCACCTACAGGGCTTACGACCTGTCATCGGCTTCGAGATCACTTTATGCGCTTGCGCAACGTTGACCAATTATGCCTTCTTATTGAGTTCCCTTTTCTTCTTCTTATCACCATGTTATAATTGTGTTGTGAGAGAAATAAAGAATTAATTTATTTACTAATTTATCTATTTAATTGACTATCGACGCGTTTCGTTCAAGGTACATAGTCAGAATAAATCAAATAGGATGAATAACAATTATTTTTATTTTCTAATTTATTAATATGTGTACATATTCTATCAATAATTTATTATTGTCTATCGACAAACTAAAAAGTGTACTAAATGTTTGAAATGTTTTAATAGTTTTTCGATCTTACATCCATGGGTGTGTTCTGCGTTCAACCATTCATTTTTTATTTCGTTCATGATGAATTACGTTTCTTTTTTTTTATCAATTAATTTTGGCGTTGCACCCGATATCGAGTGATATAGCCACTAATCCCTAATAAGACAAACATTGTAGTAAGTGACTTACATACATTGAAAACACACCAACCGCAACGTTTTCTTTGAAACAAAATAAAATGAAACATCACGCAATAGCACACAATAAAGGATTACGTCTCCGATGCGATGGACATCGAGATCGGCAGCCTAAAATTGCCAAATTACGGCAATTTTAACACCTCAAAAGGTGCTAACGTCCGTAATACAAACCAGCAATTTGCCGGAGATCTATCGATACATTTTACAAGTATATAAGTGGTTCCACAAACATGATTAAAGGTTACATAACGAGTTTCTTGTGTTTCTAAAATTACCACAACAAGGTGTCGAAATAATATTGATTAAGTGTGAAAATTGGTAGAATCATTATATTACTGTCATGTCTTCCAATAAATTTAAAAACAACCCAATCTATGGAAACGTACCATCACTATAATTATAAATAGGTACCTAGGTATATAAAACAACTGGGTTGTGGCCAACGCTATACACTTCTCTACCAAGCCAATCCACTAAGATTCATTTTTTGTATGGAAAATATTTTAGTACTTTAATGAAATTAGTTTAGTTATTTTTTTTTATTTTAATATTTTATTTTGAAAGCTTGATAATTCAACATAGCCATTTTATGAACGTGATGTGCCTTTTTAGCGATATGGAAAGAAAAATATCAAATTTTAGTGTCCTGATTTGACAATTAAAAAAAAATGAGAAGGAAACACCACACACACATAGAGATACATTGTGATGAAACTTTCAGAATAAAATCTCAGAATGATATTCATTGATAATCTGCAATAAAAAAATAATTTTTAAAATTGCGAATTCACAACTCCCCACTATATTCCCTTGGGTTAGTGAGGAGTAAAAATCTAGAATCCTTATTTATAATCCGCTCTTTAGGGCACGAGTTTCATTACATATGATAATTTTTTTGTTCACTTCCTTTTGGTTATTACGGTACCATTAATTTTGGAGAAGTTCGTCGTTATACAAAAAAAGTATCAACCTATAAGGGTTGTGTCCAAAGTTAAATGCACTTTATGTACAATAAAAAAAATGATTATATGAAAATTATCTTTCATACAAAAAAACGACTTCAAAATGAATGCATGTCAAGATAGAAAAAAATGGTGTTTGGTACTCTCTGCTCACCTCATGAGGGACATGGTGAGGTGGTATGTATGTAGCCATATTATCTTTCATACAGTTCGCCTACATAAAAATATGCAAACCCTTTGAAAATTGATAAGTTTGATGATTTCTCATGATTCCCATAATCAAACCTCTTGGCTCAGTTCAAATGAACCTCCCCAGGACTGGGTAATTCCTTTCTAATGAAAAAAGATCATCGAATTCGAAAGACGTGGTAAAGAATTATTATTTATAGCAGAACACTTTGCAAATTGAAACGTTTGATATTTTTTTCGTGTGAGTTCCATCATCAGAACTAGATATCTCTGAAGCACTCCCTTCCTATTAAAAAAGAAATCATTAAAATCGGACAATGATGTAAAGAGTTCTTATCGCTGAAGTGCAAATTGAAGAGTTTGATGAATTTCTCATGAAACCCATCATCATAATATCGTGACCAAGTTAAAATGGAACCAATCGGAAGATAACTCCTTTCTAATGAAAAAAGAATCATCAAAATAGGTCAACTTACGGGTACAAAATACGGGTTCACGTCGAATTGACAACTTCCCCCGTTTTCGGAAGTAGGTTGAAATAGTACGAAAAAAGGTAGCTACAAGTTAAATTTAAGGATCTTTTTGCATTATTTATTTTGGACATCTTTGTAGTAATAAGACTTCTGTATCCACAATTTAAGAATATTTATTTTATTGTTTACACCATTATATATAAACAAGTACTTGTGATATTAAATTTTTGTGTCAGTTGTATTCCACCCTAATTACCAAATAAAAAAATAATCAGAATTACAAAATCAAAAAGATAATCGGTAAAGAAACTCAAATTCAAATCCATTTTGAATAAGAATTTAATTTCTAAAGAGAAAATTTAACACTTATATTTATATATTTATTTTTATACATTACAGACTTTACATAGTTTTTTTTTATTTAGTGTTGGCTCTTATAATATCTCATTATATAAACAAAAAAAAACGACTTCTTGATCGTTCAAAAAGAAAAAAAAAATATTGAACCCAATGAAAACATTTAACACATACCCTTTGAAATTTAACAGAGGCAGATTTAAATGTAAATCAACTTTTAATGGTGTGGAATTTATTAATAACTAGCCTAACGTACAATTTACTTATAGTATTGATATCTAAAACAAAAAGCTACAAAGTCGGTACCTACTTATATTTCAGATTATTTGTGCAATTAACAAATAAAAATCACATATCATGACAACTCCAATTTACTTTTTTAATCTGTGTACAATAGTTTATTTTAATCTGTGTACAATAATTTATATTTTTTAAAAAACTTTTTAAAAATGCAAATAGGTACAACCTATATGTCTCCTGTGAAATATTATAATAATATGTACACTGCTAGCTCTAGAACAGGTATACCTAGTTGAGCAGCAGTTAGGTATTTATTTTTAATGAAGCATATTTAAATGGTGTGATAAAAAATAAAGAAATATGTTTTGACGATTTATAAAAAATCTCTTTGCATTAACGGCACTATATATTAAAATATTCCTTCTATTACAAATTTTAAGTTAATTGTTAAAAAAAACAGACCGGTAATTTACTTGTGCTCCTATAATAAACACATTTGTATGACGTGCAGTATTTTGCACGTAATTAGTGATAAATTGTATAAATTACAACGTGTCACATGGAGGTGAGAAAGTGTGCATGTTTAAAATGCAATGAATTATAATAATCGCGATAATTTGATCGGGGTTTGAAGTTTAGTATCGAGACTCGCACATTAAAACCGTTCATCTCAATATTGAAATATTCAAATTGCATCATCATTGTCAATATTAAATATTCAAATTGCATCATCATTGTCAATTATTTTGCAACTGGAAACATTCATAGTGAATATTAATGAACGGTCGGGAACGGGAGACGATGGCAAAGGAATGCGAGAAAGAAAGATATCATAAAAAGTCACATGGAATTATTTTCATTACAGGATCATTTTGAACTTTTTAACAATTTTAACAATTTTCAAGAAATATTTACAATCGTTCATATATTTTGATGAACCTCATATTGTAGGTAAAGCGTGTTTTTTTCTGTTTAAACAATTAACATAATTATTGTTTGTATTTTTCACATATTATTTTACAATGTTTATATGATATTATGCAATAAAAATTCGATCACATTTCTCATTACCGTAATCTTCTTCACTGGCCCAAGATACGACAACGACGTAATATACATATCTTGTCTTTACTATACAATGTCCTTTTTAATCCAAATTTACCTCGATCAGTATCGCAAAGATAAATTCACTTATCTTTCAGGCTACGGGCGTCCACTTCGTTCTGCTGAACGTGGTTTACTATCTATCCCTATTCATAGTTCTGATTTTTTTTAGCTTTTCATTTGAAGTACATTCAGCTAGACTATGGAATAGCTTAGGTCCTGATATTACGTCGTCTATCTCACTAAACATCTTCAAGAAAAGGCTAAAGCAAAAATATTTATCTGACAATACCTACATGATTACATCATCTTCCTCTCCTCTTTCTTTCCTTATCCTTAATTAGTTTTCCTATCATTGCTATGAATTGTTCTTATATGCTATCTTCTTTGTTTTGTTTTTTTTACTTTCTTCTGCTATATTTATTTATTTTTTAATGGGATTAACTTATTGCCATAGTACACATTGTTTTGTATATTTAACATTTACTCAGGTTGGTTGGAAGAAATTGCCATTAGGCAATAAGCCCGTCAGTGTACAAATTAAATGTACAAGAAGATTTA
>OY754969.1:7262879-7732879 GCA_963576475.1 Molanna angustata
AAAAAAATTGGGGGGGGGGGCGGATTCAAATATATTGCTACGGGCGCAAAAACACGTTTATCCGGCCCTGCTGAACTGTCACTTCCATAAATTGAGTTATCTTTTCTTGTTGATTTTCTTGAGCTAAATGACTCGTTGTCTAGGGAGGCTGAATGTCTCTCTTATTCTTAATTTTTAAACATGCATACTTTCGAAACTGTTATTTCAAATAGATACTAGTTTTTAAGTATCTTTTTGAAAAAAAATGTATTGTTAAACTTTGATATGTATATATATAATTTCAAAAAAAATCCAATTTCAATCTACGCTTAGAACCAACACCTCTTTTTATGCAATGCTTATACTTTTTTAAAATTAAAAATAAGAAGCATTTTATAGTGTTTTACTTAAAGACTAAATAATATATTGCGGCGGATAGTAGGTACATACGTCGCAAGTACATTTTGTTTACTTTTAAATTGCACTTGGACGAGGTCAATAACCGTAGTTGAAAATTGGCGACAATAACATTATAAGAGGTACCTACTCTTCTATGGAGGAACGTTCTAGAACCGAAGTGGACATTTACTAGAGGGTATAAAAAGCGATGCAACGCTCGATATCTCATCGTAGTTTCCGAAATCTACGGTGAAGAAAGAATTATCTTTCTTAGTTGATTAATTTTAAGTCGTGTATTTTTTTCTTATTAGATGTTAAAGTTTTTATATTGTGAAATATTCTAAATTGTAATATTTAAGTATAAATATATATAAGTAATCAAAATATTATATTTATTTATCTTTTTGATCCTAAACTACTTGTTTTTACTCTTGTTCAAAATTTCTATATATTTGTAAAAGGATGACACAGTCAACTTGTTTAATTACTGATTTAACTATCTTATTTATTTGTAATTAACTAAATTCTCTGAATGATGATAATCATCATCATTCAGGTGAGCCTAAATAGTTAAATAAGTACCTAAATTGGCAGAAAGTTTAGGTAAATAATAAATAAAACTCGCCGATAGTATAAATTGTCTGAACTCGTCTACCAAACTTGTAACGAGATATATTGGTCATAGACTAAAACATATTATAATCATTTCATTAACAAAAACAAGAGATTTTAAACAAATTTATAAGATGAATGTATTCAAGGAGATGGAAATAGGATATGGTAAAGAAAGAAGAAACTGGGTGGACTAGAAGGAGAAATAGTTTCCCTAACCCATGTTTGCGTTCGAGGCCTAGAAGTTATTTTTCTATAACGACAAGACAACGACAAAATTATTTAAAATTTTATGAAGATTATTGTTTTCCCACCTTAGAACACATCTGCCTACCGCTCTATTATCTATTACAAAGGAAGGCTTAGCTGAAAATCAATATTGGGAATTAATGTGTGTAGACATGTTGATACTTTCTTAATTATATTATAACTAACTTTCCTGAAATTGTATGCCACGAAGAGCGCATAACGACTTTATATACTTTGTTTGATTTTCTTTTCAATTCCCACCCCTAAATCATCAGTAAGAAACCAGTAGCTACTTAGCTTAATTTTGATGGAAATATTGCGACATATTGTGACATGATGTTCATTTTTAACGTTACCAAAAAAATTGCATCTGAAACATCTAAAATGGGTAAAAAATGTGGCCTTTTTTGAAATAAGACATTTCCCCCAAAATTAGAAGATACGCCGCGCCACCACCGCGGTGTCATCTTTACAGCGCATTTTGGGTTTTGGAGTACTCTAACTGGTGTCATTTCTGATATTCCGTTCGTAGTTTTGTGTCTGTTGTGAATTAAGGGGCTGGAATGGAATCAATTTACACATATTTAGGTACATAATATAGACGTCTGCGAAATGACATGTTGTCCTGATCAGGTGGTGACAGTGAGAGCAAATATAAGAGACTGAGCTGATTACTCAAAATTACCTCTATACACTAAGTGATTTTTAATAAGGAACGGGGACAGGAAGTATCCATTTAGCAAAAACATCGCCATGACAAGATAAAAAGAGACAGATTTTTTTTTATTATTGCCTACCCACTTTCACATCGAGTTATGTAATTAACAAAATCCCCTTTGCGACGTCACTTTTTGTACTTTTGTGCGAAACTCGATAAGCTTAATGCAATTCCGGGATGTCATTCAAAATGAAGAATTAGTACTGTTATAAATACACATGTAGTGGATATCAAGTTGTGTGTGTGTTTTTTTTTTAAATTTTGTTTATATAAAACTTTTCTTTTAAATTGCGACGAAGGTCACGTTGGAAATTATTGTAGGTACCATTTTCCCATAGGAATCGTTCAAATTCGGATGGATATTGTTTTATCGGATGGATATTGTTTATGCGGATAAGTTATATATACATACATACATACCATCACGCCATGTCCCTCACGGGGTAGGCAGAGAGAACCGAACGCCACATTTTTCTATCTTGACACGCATTCATCGCCTCCTTAACATTCATACATCGTCTTATACATGTTCGTCTGTTGTTCACGCTTCTTACATTTCCATCTTTCAAAATATCGTTTACATGGTCGTGCCATCCTTTTCTTGGGCGCCCGCGACCTCTTATTCCGTTCCTGTCAGATTTGTATATTTTCTTTGTCAGGCGTTCTTCGTTCATTCTCCCCAAGTGGCCAAACCATCTCAATGTGTTAACTTTCATTCTGTTAATTACATCTTTCTTTATCTTACATTCTTTCCTTGTATCTTCATTCCGAACTCTATCATACATCGTTCTGTTACAAATTCTTCTAAGCGATCTCATTTCAACTGCATTTATTCTGCTTTCGTGCGACTTCTGCCATGTCCAGGTCTCACTTGCATACGTCAATGTTGGCACTACGATTGCGTTATGAATGGCAACTTTAGCGTCTCTTGATATGTTGCGATCATTCATAACTGGTCTAAGTGCTCCATTCACTCTGTTTCCTGCCATAACTCTTCTTTCAATATCCTTATCAGGCCGTCCATTCCGTTGGAACATACTACCCAGATAGACATACTCGTCGACTTGTTCAAGCCATTCATTCTCTACTTTTATTTGACACACTGTTACATTACCTAAAACTGTTATTATATTCAATATTTTTTTTGCTGTCTTTTTTTTAATTTTCTTCAGTTTATTTTATTTTTGTCATGTCATAACCTGATTGTCACAATGCAAATTGAATTGTATATGACATTGTC
The DNA here is from genome assembly GCA_963576475.1 of Molanna angustata. NCBI lineage: Eukaryota > Metazoa > Arthropoda > Insecta > Trichoptera > Molannidae > Molanna > Molanna angustata. The sequence goes on from OY754969.1 coordinate 7,266,077, forward strand.
TCTGGTTGGTTGGTTGGAAGAAATTTCCGTTTGGCAATAAACCCTCCAGTGCACAAAATATATGTTCAAGAAGTTACAAATAAATAAATAAATTGAATAGGATTATTTTCAAGAGACATGGGATATGTAAACATGATTCCCAAAAAAAGAATAAAAATGAAAAATTGTGCATTGACTAACTGTACTTACCCATCAGAAATAAGCCGTTAAAATTTAAACTAGATAACGTATCTATAAATTATAACAAGCGCCTTATTATTATCATTCGTGTAAAATATATAAAGAAACAAAATTATTACAAAATTGATATAATAATAAGTAATTTATAGTTCAAAAAACTCCTACTGGTTGTTATTTGGTGATAAAACAATGTATTTCTGTTATTATAATATATTTGATCTATTTATTCAAAAAATATTTTACCTATTATCCTGTTGGTTTCTTTAAACAAATATATATAAAAAATAATCTCTTATAAAATACGTCGAAAAGAATAGGCACATAGAAGACACGCACGAAAGAGATGAATTGTAATTATATTATGATATTAAAAAAAATCTATTCACAAAGAATCGACATAGATGACATGGTGGTAAATAGTTTGACTTGAAATCTTAAATCGATACCAATAGTAAAAAGTTTACCTAAATATAAATAATATCTACTTATTGAATTGCTGGTGATCGATTGATATTTGCTATATAGTTATTTAAAAGAGAAAAAAAACTCAAATATGAGTGGATAATGAACTAGATATAACATCAAGTGTAAATATCTGTATAATTGATCATACTATTGGATTTTTTTGTAACAGAAGGCGCCAGCTAGTAAATTAAATATTTTTTAATCACCTTGGATAATTCTTATATGGCTTTATATGCCTTCACTAATCAAAATGAACTTAATTCAATAAGCAATGAAAAATAATTAATAAGTTTTTGTATCATATTGGATATAATTGCAATGTCTGGTATCATTTAAAAGTGCTTAAGGAATCGTAGTTGAATCATAGCAATATTAGAGCTTAATCACGTCTTAATAATATACATAACCTACCTTTATACGCTATTTTTTTACTTACATTGATACATACGATAGAAATTATTATTAATTACCTTTTTTACATAATTTCCATATTGAAAGCGCATGTTAAAATTTACCAAATCAATTAACATTGCAATCAGGTGACTGGGTAAAATAAGATTTTTGGGGTAATTAAAATCTGCCTTCAAAGTATTAAAAATCTGTCATGTTCTCAACTCCCAATCCATCTCAAAATGAGTTCTTGTTTGACAGTTGTATATTGATCACATGAAATTGTTTATCCTTCAAAATTATCACTCATGTATTCAGATATAATATTTGATTATTTTCTGACTAGATTAACTGTAGTTCCAAATTGATAAAATAAAGTCAGTGCTTAATCAGCACATTGTAAATACTCATCGATGTTGATATCACAAAACTTGTATTGTTAGTAGTAATTATATTGTTAGTAGGTAATTGTATTGTCTGGGCACTTCTGACCATTTTAATTAAAAGAATTTTACATAAAAACTGAAAGATCGTCTGCTAAGTAAAGAAATTTTTGAATTTCTATATATAAATATTCTATAAAACATTTTACTCTAGCATTAAAATGGATTTTTTTATAGAATTATAATGTATATACATATATTTTTTACTTTTGTGAAGCAAGGCCAAAAAGTTCATGGGTAGAGAAATCTTATTTTTTGAGAGATACTGATAAAGTGATGAGTTGAGACGACAAAAAAATGTTGTTCAATGTTGACCAACGTTCCACAAACTACTCACAAAACAATTACATTAGTCAAACAACAATATATACGTTGAACATTTAACAAGCAAATCATATGCAGATTTTAAACCATATTGTATTCTTTGCATAAAACATTATAGCATGTTTGTTTTCCAAATAAATAAATAAAAAAGGAGATTTGATCCGAATCTCTCACTTCTTCACCACATTTTCAAACTGGAGAATTTCAACTTTATATTATAAAGTTGAAATTTATAAAAAAATCTGTTTTCGACATTATGTCAATCAACTTCACGTCGCACGTCGCCTTGGTAATTATTTCCAAATAACCGAGAAAACTCTCACCAACAGCAGCAGAGAGAACCGATTACCTACTGATATTCCTCTCGGTCCATCAATCATAGATACACAAGTGTCATATGAGGAAGTAATTTATTATGATTTCGCCAAAGGCTAAAATATGGGAACATGTCTGAAGTTAATTATTTCAATGACCACTGATGATGATGGTCAATCAATAATCTTGTAACATTTTCAAAACCTGCTTTCATTACTTATCGACCGCTCCTCGAAACATTGCTGCTACCAATAAGTTAATGGATGACTTATGATCTCCTGGAAGCTGATTTATTATCGATGAAATTAAAATATATTAACTTGTCTAAAAAAAATCATCACTTATATTATATTTATGCAGTGCTCTAGACCTAGACTAACAATTCTATGAACCCTAGTGAATACTAGGGATTGCAATTGCTGGATTTTCAACTTGCTGGATCCAGCTAAATGCACTGATCCACAATTAACTAATTTTCCAAATAATGACGCAAAAATTTTCGTTATATATAAATTCATCTTCAACTGGATTTCAATTCCCACACAACTGAGAATCAATCCCAGAACCTGCGACTCGAGAATTAAATGTCAAGTTATCAAGTCGACAAAGATGTCAAAATATGGACTTTTTAGAATACAAGTCAGATGAATAATTCCAACTGGAATAACAATGGGACAATCTATTTAGAGTTGCTTTGATAAAAGAAATATTTATATATACAATTGGATTCCCGGACAATTGACCGTAACCGATTGACCGTGGACAATTTACCGTACGCCCTTTTTACCGTATGGACAATTTACCGTGAGGACAATTTACCGTAGGGACAATTTATCGTATGGACAGTTGACCGTCGGGACAATTTACCGTATGGACAATTGACCGTATGGACAATTCACCGTGCGGAAACTATTTTTAGTATCAGAAAAAAATCGTTTCCTTTTTTCGTTTGAGTTATATAAATTGCGGATTAAAAAAATGTTCGTTTATGGCGACGGACCGATTGCCTAATTTTTATAATTTCAAAATACTACGACAAATCCAATATGTCGACAGTGATTAAAAGGAAATATTATAAGAAGTTTAAGAACAGACGTCTTCTTAATTCTCAAAATGTAATAAATTACAACTATATAACCGCTTATTTTGTAAAATTTACTTTTAATCACTGTCGACATAGTGGATTTCTCGTAGTACCTATTTTGAAATAAAAAAAATAGGCAATCGGTCCATCGCCATAAACGAACATTTTTTACTCACGCAATTTATTTAACTCAAACGAAAGAATGGAAAAGAATTTTTTCTGATACTAAAAATAGTTTCCGCACGGTGAATTGTCCATACGGTCAATTGTCCATACGGTAAATTGTCCTCACGGTCAATGGTCCGTACGGTAAATTGTCCCGACGGTCAACTGTCCATACAGTAAATTGTCCCCACGGTAAATTGTCCTCACGGTAAATGGTCCATACGGTAAAAAGGGCGTACGGTAAATTGTCCACGGTCAATCGGCTACGGTCAATTGTCCGGACACGATACAATTGATGGCCCTTAGGGCCAATTACAATAATACATTTATAGTACCTATAATAATACGTAAATGTAATAACTACCTTTAAAACATCGCATTGCAAGAAAACAAGTGTAAATAACTTTAAAAAAGAATTACATCTTACACACAAGTAGATACATGTAGGTAATCTCTTTCGATTTAGTTCCACATACATTATAATGAAAAATAAATAGAAATTCCGTAATACTGTTTATTAAGGCAATTAATAGAAATGGTTCTATATACTATTCGCAACATAATATAAAATGATATTCAACATACCTATATAAAAAATAAACACTTTCTTGCACCCTGCGCAAGTCGCGAGTTTATTGCCATATGGCAATTTCTTCCTACTAACCAGTGTTTCTAGTCCAGACAAGCAATATTTGCGCGGTGAGAAGTGAATTTAAATAAATGTCTTATCTGCTGGAGATGGAAACCAGGACGCCCTCACAGAAACCAAACTGCTTAAAAACTGTGCTATAACAGTCTGCAATTTCCCTCTTATTCTGGTTACACCATCGCGAAGGCTCTCTCCTGGCGATGAGACCAAAGAAACTCAGCATCTGGCGACTGTATACTGATAACAAACTTTATTTTATTATAAGCTCTCTTTTATTAAGTCATTCGTTCATCGAGGGAGATCGCGATCCACTTCCACGCCGGCGACGCTATAGAGCCCATTGGCCCTGTTCGCCACCGGACGCAGCCGCAACATCGGACAAACACAAAATATCATCCATCGGGTTCAACCACTGCCCCCGAGAATCCAACCTCAAACGGCGGGGCAACCGCTCAAGATCGGCAGCCGGGGCAAGCCAGATTTGACGTCACATATGTCAACACAGGATGTCTGACCCGACGTCTGCGCCGGCGGTGTGCCCGGACCAAACAACATTCGCCACAGTTGACGAGTCACTGCCGAGCGAGACTAGAGGCGTCCGTCCTGCTCTTCTCTAAGTACAGAATTGACGAGGGCACAACAGCGTCGGCCGCCCACCCCCGCCTTTACTGCCTAGGCCCTTTGAGCCGCAACCTAGGCCGCAACCTTGAGTCATTCGTTCAGCAAAATTTATAGTGCCAAAATAAATGAGATACCCAAGTGACAGAGATACGGCGTGATTATTTTTATGTATGTATTTATAAAGAGCAGAGCCAGCTAGTTAAATTTATATAACCTTGACATAGAATCACTTTTACATATATTCCAATTTGGTACAAAAGCGCAAAAACGCACAAGAACAAATAAATTGATTCTACTTTTGTAAATGCAAAAATGGCAAACTCACTATAGAAACTTAAACTTATTTCAGCAAAAAAATGTCCACGAAGCAAATGATCAAAATCGCACGTGTTTCAAATAGCACATAATCTCAAATTATGATGGATGAACATTAACAATGGCGGCACTTTTTTACTGTAGCGGCGTTTCCAAGGGCCCCCCCATTGTATCTATTTTTTTCGTAAAATTGTGAAAAAAACTCGCCCGAATAATAATAAAATATAACGGCTCACTGTAAAATCTACGATTATTTTTTTTTTCAATTCTTTGTGTCGTTTTAAATTCAGCGACATTAATTCACGCGAAAAATGTAAATAGGTACCTCCCTTCGTCAAACCTAAACAAAAACGGTTGTATTTTTTAATGTAGCTTACAAACTTACAATTATATCGAAATTAATGTACATATTTTTTCATTCAAAAATATGTTTTATTTGCATTTATTTAACTATCACCCAAGGAGATCGTTATAGATTTAGCAAAAAAAGTATTATTTATTAAAAATAATGAATTTTATTATCATATAGGTATTTAGAAAACAATTGTGCTATTTCATAATGATTTTTGTTAACATTTACATTTTTAATACTCAAATTTAATACTCATTACGTATTATTTGTAAAATATATTGTAGTATTTTTACTCTACTGAAAAAATAGGTAGGTACTTCTATTTTTATAAATTTCAATTTTCGTTTTTTATTACTTGAAAATATTCCATATATTCACATCTTGAAAATATTCGGAGCTCATGTAGCCATAGAATTGAATTAAAAATCGAAAAATCAATTAGGAATTCCATCAATGAAATAACTTTGGTCGATAAACTATTAAGTACATGGTACATACAAAAAATTTACTGTATCTCAAAAATACCTATATATATTTTGAATCAATATTGTTTCACAAAATGTCATAATTATTTCAAAATTCAAACAAAGAACGTATTTACATTCTAATTTGTTATATTCATTTATTTTTTTGCACATAATATTAACATACATAATGCAAACTGTCGCGCTCATTATTGCCATTAGGCAATTTATTCCAACTTACCAGATTACAAAGAATGACAAAATTATATATGTCCATCAACAAAAGAATGAAAGCGAAAATAAAAACAACGAAAATATAGGTACATTTCAATTATACAATAATCTTGATAATTTGTTGTTATGAAAGCATACATACATTCCAACACGGCATATAACACAACGTGGTGTAACCAGCGACAGGTGTGCATGTGTGCATTAGTTACCTTATAAAAGGAAGCACGACATATGCGTCTCATCTCACCTAAAAATGGAAAATTCAGAATGGGTGGTGGACCTCATTTCTGATCTTTGTGATTTGCCTGTTATATTTTCGCTTTGTTAAGGTGACGCAATTCAAAAAAATATAAATCAACAAAATGCACCATATATCTATTGATTTTAATAAATTCAAAATGCCATTCTATTTTGTATCATTTGATATAATATAATCAAGTTTTAAAAACTTATATCAAGGACATTTTTTTTAGAAAACACAGGTACAAAAATGACAAAGTTATTGCACTGTCCCTCCGGATTTTTTTTGTTGCTATAAAACAAATATGGGACACCAGACCTTGCTTGGTAGGTAATAGGTAAATAGATTTAGCAAAATAAATCTATCCCGAGTAGTCCCAACAACAAATATTTGATATGACGTAGGTAGAGATTCAACTTGGACTAGGGGTAGGCACCAGACACAATGAACAAGGAAACATTTGAGATTTATTTTTGAAAGCGAAAGGTCCGTTACGTTATGTCGGCAAAAAATGGACTTTTGTCGTGTCAACTTTTAATACAATGCACGGGTAGGACTAAACCACTGGTGTATCCGATATTTCAAATTTACGTAATTATTTTTCATATTAATATAAAAGATCAGAGAAAGAATTTTATCAAGATGTCATATGTCGTGGAGGCACGAGCAGACACAGGCAAAAATAAACAAATTCTGAGTAGGTACTTCAGAAATGAGGACACTGATAATGATTGCAGGCCACAGAAGAGAGAATCTATTTTTTATGTACAATCAATTATCTGATTGATTTATAAAAGTTAATTAGATATGAGGTGTTTCGGCCCTGAACATTTGGGGACGTGCCGATCCCCACATTGCACCCCATTCCTTAACTCAAGTGGCATCAATGTTTGGATGGTTTTTACGTGTGTTTAACAGATATACTACTTCTATAGATTCTTATATTCTATGTAGCAGGCGAAACCTTGAAGACCGAGTGAGGAACACCATAATAAAAGAAATGGAGGCCGCTCCGCAGTAGGAGCAGTCCTCTTAAAACAGACCCAAAGGTCTATATAAAAGAAGAAGAAGAATAAGAATCAAAACTAAACTATTTAACACGGCAATGAAAACAATCAGATAGGTGGTATGGACACATTGTGAGACCACCACAGGATAATATGATAAAAATAACGATGGACATAGAGGCGGAGCCTAGAAGACCGGATAAACCATTGACCACTTGGATGGATACAATAACCAGAGATCACAATGAAGCAAAGCTTCGTTCGGAGGACGCAGAGGACTTGGAAGATGAGAACAAGGAGAGCCGACCCTATAATTTGGACAAAGTCTAGGGCAAAAAGAAAAAAATATTATTTAACACGGCACGGCGTTGCAAAATAAGATCATTTTGTTACAAAGATATAAAAAAATAGCATAATTATCTAGCTTTAAATAGGGAAAATTTATTCATTTAACTGTCTAGTCAAAATATCAAAGTACCTACTGAGTGCTGAGGACATCTCTAAATCACTATAATAAGTGTCAACTATCTATTGATCCCTGAATATTTAAGTAAAGAAATGTGTTTTGACTGGTGTGTAGGTATACACGCATGTGTTTTGCTACCTTTTATAAGGTAGCAATACAATGTAACCAGCATTGTGGGGGTATGAATATATAAATGAAATGTGTTTTTTTATAAAAGTATATTTAAAATCGTTTTTACTTTTTTACTAGTAATTTTACTGATAAAGAATTTATAAACTTCGGCTTAATGATTTCAGAAAAATGACAAAATCTGACATTGTAAACAATGTAATTCATATTTGAAAAAAAATGTGAAATATAATGAAAATAATATTGTTTTCAAAAATTACTTAAAATAAAATTGTATGGATCGTAACAAAAAGCTTTTTTTTATTTAAACGTGAATTGAAATATTTATAGTGTTTTCTTCCTTATATTTCTATCTGCATGGAGAGCAGTATTTTGGGGCCTTCAGTGAATTGCTTAAGAATTATCGTTAATGTTTGGAAGATAACTTTGTGGCGACATTATAAATTATTTATAATATTTAATAAACTTCTACCGGTTTCAAAAACAATGTTTTCTTTGAGTTTGTGCTCATGTGAGTGGTGTAAACAAAGTTTATTGAATATTTTAAATCATTTGCTTGAATTTTTTGTTTCACAGAACCAATAAATGTGAAAAAGCGCTCTTTTTACCATAAAACGTCGCTTCAAAAATTGTATTATTACTATGTTTCTTTGAATTGATCTGACTGTTATTAGTATTGTGTAATCAAAACTAAATGAAATATTATTTTATAAGTTAAAAATAAAAATTTATAAATACGTCCGATTGTTACGCCACTGTCTACAGAACGATTCTATGAATGTAGCATCTTATTGTGTATGTGCATTGTCCATAAATCTACATAAATACTATCATACAAATTTTGAAAAAAAACCTTTATTGTAATAAAGACATACACAATAGTTAATGGGTAGCTTTGGTTACGGTCGTTCTATATAAAAATTGATCGTATGTATTAAATAACGTGTTTTATTTTTTGATAGCGAGCTATAAAATATACTTGGGACAAACATTACAATGCAGAAAAATATTCAAATGATGCAGGTATGGAAACCATCACCAAGTGGGTATATAAACAAAACTTCGTATATTGGTGACCCCTATGTAGGTACTATAGTTAAATGACTCCATTAACTTTGAGTCAATTATATCCAGATATCTTTATCAATTAAACTTTGTTATGTATGACATATTAAACTAAGTTTAGTTTGTCGATAGACAGTAAATTATTCTTGATAAAACTCTATTATATAAATACTCTATACATAAAAAATAGAAAATATTTGGTTTTCGTTCTATAAAAAATTAAAGAACAAAAATATAGTAATGTATTATTCCACGAAATTTCGATTATAATGACAGACGAAGTGCCATGCACGAAACGTGTCAGTAATCGATTAAATTTAATTGAACGAAAATCAAGTATTTTTTGTTTTATATTAATAATATTCATTCATTCATACCATCACGGCATATCCCACAATGTGGGGTAACTAGCGAAAGGTGCGCGGGTGTGCATTGACTTTTAAAAGGGAACACAACACATCTGTGTATACCCACACACCAGTCTCGTCTCACCTAAAAAGGCACTACATTCAGAATGTGTGGTGAACCTCATTGCTGTACTATGTCAGATGTTATTGTTGCCTGTTGTATTTTCGATTACCCGGCTCTTACGAGGCACTCGAAAACAATAATAGAAAAGAGTGAAAGCACTATTCTAAGTCGGTGCCTCACTGTCCATTAATAATATCTACCACATATTTAAGATTATTTATAAGACAAGATTCATGATTCTCTGTCAAAAACTGTGCAATTCAAACTATGCAATGATAAAATAGGTATACTTGATTCTATTATAGATTCCTCTGATGAATATTCTTCTTAGAGACAAGACTATACTTAAGGGGGGGGACTGCTGCCAACGTACCTATTTTTCAATTTGATATACCATCATTATTTCTTATTAAATCTTTTTGAAAAAAAATAATTTAGATAGTTTGGGTATTCATAAAGAAAAATGTATCTTTACTTTTTGATAATGTTCTGTATAAATTCTTGTAGAAAAATAACGGCATACCCCGATTTTCAACGTTTATCTTATATTTTTAATAAAATATAAGGGGTAGTTCAACATTTTTTTTTTAAATTAAAGAAGACAAAAATATCTAGAAAAATATGATGTGACGTTGCATTAATGCTTCAGGTTTAGAAAATAAACCTTAATAACATTTATTTTCCATTCAGCGCCATTGCGAAATATAAGTTTTTATGGTTTATTAACTTAACCTGATGCATTAATGCAACGTCACATCATATTTTTTCAGATATTTTGATCTCCTTTCATTTATAAAAAAATATAGTGCTCTATACCTTATAGTTTTTTTAGAAATTTAAGATAAATGTCAAAAATTGGGGTATGCTTATTATTTTCCTACAAGAATATATGCAGAACATAATTAAAAAATTAAGGTAAATTTTTATTTATTAATATCCAATCTAACTAGGTTATTTTTTTCAAAATGATTCGTTTTGTAGTAATGACGCAAATTCAAATTGAAAAAATAGGTACGTTGGCAGCAGTCCCCCCCTTAAAAGAACAAATATCTTTTTTAATGATTTTATTTCGTTCCGTATTTGCAGCACTACCAGATTTTTATTGTATTTAATTTCTTTGTTTTAACTCAATTTTAGTATTTTATAAAATCAAATTACTGATACATAAAAGTTTTTAGTACCTATAAGCAAAAAATGTCCATCTATGTGCACCAATTGATAAGGGCTTAATCAGACGAAGCGATCATCCTGTGAATAGGATGAAGTCTTTGTGAAAAATATTTATTTTTCGTAGGTGGTTTCACCGTTATTAAAAAAATAAAGAAATTAATTTTTCAAAAATGAATATTTTTCATCACAGACCAATAATCTATAGACCTGACATAATAAAACTTTCTAGGTACCTAAACACCGCTTGACTGGGCCATCTAAATTTGGTGGCAATCAATATAACGTATGTGAAAATTTTCGGAATGGTTCATATGTAAATTGAAACAATATTCAACACCAATATAAAATGTACATGTTGTCAACAAACGAATACAAATTTCGAAAATTAAATACTTTTATTGCTATATAAAAATTTGTAGTTAATATCAAATCTAGGGCTGGGATTCAGAATGGACGCCCAAAAGATAGACATTATATGCTACGCCGACGACGCCACAATGATCGCAGAATCAGAGAGAAACCTCCAGACAATGCTGAACAGATTCGACACTGCGTCGAAAAATATAACATGCTTCTCTCTATTGCAAAATCCAAAAGCCAGAGATCACCATAGGTGCAATCTGAGTGTTGGAAATGACGTAATAGAGCACGGAATACGTAATAGTAAGTAAGTAAAGTAAGTAGACGCAATTTAAATATATAGGGATCGAGATGGCATGTCACAATGATCTGTATCGAGAAGTGAAACAACAAGCACACAAGACCGTTGCGATCTCGGGCTGTCTGAGGGAAACTATATGGAAGAACACACACATGAGCACCAAGGGCAAAATGAGGATCTACAAAACATGCGTCTAACTATCCTAACATACGCCATTGAATCCAGAGCTGATACGATCCGTACCAAACAACTCCTGCGCACCAGCGAAATGAAAATACTGCGATGCATAGCTGGCAAAAGTCTTCGTGATAGAAATACAGGGATCCGAAGAATCTGCGAAGCTGAGGACATCGTAAGATGGGGGCGCCAAAGGAGAAGGTACAGGAACGAACACGTCAGGCGCATGTCCGAAGATAGGATCCCAAAGATAGCCCGAGACAACGTACTGGAGGGGTCTCGACCACGAGGACGCCCACCAAAAAGTTGGCGAGATAGTTGGCACTCCACATGACAGGAGGCTGAAAATGCAGTATAAACAGGCCCTGGGCCTAATGAAAGAACAAGAAAAAAGAATATCAAATTTATATTTAAAACGGAATGTGTTTGGGATATCCCAGTTCCACCTAATTTTGGGTACCAATGCCTTGGCCTAAAGTCATAGCTTTTGTTAGCTCTTGATATTCCTTACTCTGTAGTATACATATATAATATTTATTTTAAATATATTACTTCTCGGGCAACTAACAAGTAGGTACTACGTCAAATATTAATTTAACATTTACTCAATAACAAGTTGCTAAAAACAATTAAAAACTGTGTCTCCATCGGGAATCGAACCATTGGATGAGCAGTTAGATACCTAACCAACTGAGCCACGAAGGCCGACATAATGATGACTTTACAAAAATTCAAAAACAAGAACAAGTACAATTCATCTGAAATATATAATAATTGTTGATCCACCGTTTAATGTAAACCCCATGGAGGGAAGGGCAGATGTTCACGTCAACAATCATCTTCCGTCCCTTTTCAATCAAATCACGTCTATGATCCGGCGTCGTTAGCGGGAGGGGGATGCACGACCAGGAGTAGTTAAAGTTTGCGTGGGGGAGATAAACTGGCACGCTTATACCACGCGACCCCAATATAATGTATGTATGTATGAAGGTAGGTACCTACCCACTTGGACAAAGGTTGAAAACGGAAAAATAATGCCACCTTTGGTTTGATAATGTGTAGATATGCGATACCGGAGTTATTGTAAAGTGGAAGCATAATTACTTATAGCGGATTTTATTACTGCGACACAGGGGTTATCAAAAGACGGATTGCAATATTATGGATAGATTTAAGGTTTATGGCGTCTTCTATACATTATAACTATTTATATACACACATATTATATCAATTGGTTACAAGCACACCCGTTCAACTCAGAAGTCAAAATCTGAATTTATTTTGTATGTCTATTGTTATATTTATAATTCTTTTATCATGGCTACTAATTATTTCCTGTATTGATTTTATTACCAAAATCTTATACATGATACTAGGATTAGTTGGAGGTCATTGTGAATGGGTATTACAGTAATTAAGTTCGTTTTTCCAAGTATAAGGTAGGTATACGTAATACGTATCCCATCGTTTCGATTATTCATGTTATTTTTAATCATATGTATTTCAATTGCTTTTCTAATAATTCGGCAAGTTTCATGTTGGCAAATAGTTGTAGCATAGTCTATTCCATGTATCGACTCAAAAGTCCAAGAATCCAATGATCTAGCAGTTCTTATCAAATAATAAAAAATAGATATAAAAATATGTGATGATGCTCTGAATAAACTCTTAACAGTGACACGTAATATGATAACAGTTTAAATTTGCATAAGAGATCTAGAAATTGAATATAAATATTATATATAAGATGGATGGTGGCAGAGCGGTCAACGCTCTTGATTAGTAATCCAGTGGTTGCGAGTTCGAATCCTGCGAAGACTGATTTCAATCACCTAATAGCACACGCATTTCTGCTCAATTTATGGAATAAATGAGGATGTATAGTTGTATATACATAATATATACATCTATACATATGCTGTACCAGATTCCTACTCTTCAACTAGGTAATGATCTTATGAAGGTCAGGGAATTCTGTTAATTAATCTAGTTAACGATGGTGTACTATATTCTAATTGCATTTTAATGGTTCAAATTTTATGGTCCAATTCATCGTGTAATTAGTATAATAAGTTTTTCTTTCCTAACGTAAGGGTGTAAAATGAGTTTTTTTACTCTGTAGTCATGAAATCTACATAAAGCGATTCTTCAGTTTTATATCATGATCTCAGCTGCAAATCCGATATATCCGATAATAGGTATTGCCCCTCCAAATTTCAGAACAAAGGTAGCTGCAGTCTCGGAAAGAAAGAAGCAGGAAACGAACCCAAGTCATCCTCTATTTGGTCACAGGCCTCCGATGGCAAGATTAAAATCTAAGAAAAGTTTCTTAACCACGATATCCCCCCTTCAAGTACCGCCAGAAAGGGCAAGGCAAGAGCACTGGATTGATCAGTGCAGTGGAAGTCGAAAGGAGCTGTCGGAGGCTTTGGGGCCGGGACACCATCTACCCTACCGTACATGGAAGACATTGAATAGACTCAAAATGAACCTGTACAAGTGGGGAATAGGACGATAAGATGTATCTTTCGATTGCGGGGAGGTCCAAAATGATAAGCATCTTCTTGTCTGCCGAAACATGGAACAGGGATGTAACGAAGAAGACTTGGTTGTAGCAAATGACGCAGCAATTGCTGTTGCAACGTATTGGAGTGGAAAGGCCTAATTTTACCCGGACACGTTAAGTATGTAAGTTAGCAGCAAATTAGTTTCTGGATTATGAACTAAAATTTAGTTGGAACATAACTTGTTTAATTTTTTTGACTAGATTATTCTTGAAAGACGTGAACCTTTTGGTATCGGTAAATATCTTAGCAATCGTTTTGCGCATCTAATAACCAAGCAAGAACCCTAAATTTTGGGTTTTGAGCAACCATATTATTTTGATAGATGCATTTTCTGATAGATCTACAAATGAGTTCGACGTTTATTTTCTATGTATATTGGTACATTAGGTACCTTTAAATAATGTGGCAGGTTTTTTTTTGCTCGTATGAAATTTAATTTGGCAGTCAACCGCAACATTATTTTATTTTATTTTATATAACTTCTCGAGCAACTAACAGGTACTATGTCAAATATTAATTTAACACGTACCCAAAAACAAGTTGCCACATTCTGTTGACTTGCGATATTAATCGTCTCACAGATCCAGACTGAAAACACAATTAAAAACTGTGTCTCCGCCGGGAATCGAACCCGGAACCTTTGGATCAGAAGTCAGATACCTAAACAACTGAACCACGAAGGCCGACAAATTTTATGATAATAATAAATATAAAATTCGATAAAGAAATCCAAAAAGTAAAACATAAAATATTATGACAATGAAATATTATGAAGTATTTTGAAATACATTATACTGTTCAATTGGATATCCCTGAGGAAAAGGATCTTCCTGCTTGCATGTCTTTCATTGTACATCATGATTGTGCGGAGATTTGCACAACAATACGTGAAACGGCCCGCTCAGTCGTCAATCTGATGCTGCAAAGGCTCAACATGCGAGGGTTGAAAGCACAATGTCACCCATAAACTAGCCCCGTTCTTTACGAAAGCCATTCCAATACGAAAGACACCACGTTTCGTATCGAAATTGTTGATCACGCGATGGTTCGCTTACACTGGGAGTGATAGGTACAAATAAGACTTCATAATATACCTACCTATAATAGTAATGCTCATATTCAATGGTAGACATTGCTAACCATGGGGTGGAATTTGACACTCAAAGGGGTTGTTACTGACCATAATTGATTTCATATAATTATAGTGTAGAACGTAGCAATACTTATATGGCGTGTGTTCAAGCGGATGTTAGGATATGTACATGTAGATTTGAAAAGAAGATCTAAAAATAATATCATTTCGTGTATTGTTGACATGAAGACTCTAAGAATGATAACAGACAATTCTCTAAGAGATAGTGTGAAGAAAATCAGAATAAGAGAGGTATTTATGGCCGAGGACATTGTAATATGGAATTGACAACAAAGAAGAGACTCATTTGATAATACTCCAAGAATGACACCACCAGACTCCCTATAAAAGGAAGCATTATAAAATCAAACTCACGGGACCCATCTAAAGGCAAAATCTCCCAAAATACGGATATCTACCTTACAGGAAGATTAACCATCTGAACAAACTACATACATAGGTCTATCACAAGGAAGAAGGCATATAAAATACGTAAACATGCATGTATGTATGTATTTCGTTTGTCGGTGGCTTTGAAAATAATAATCACTAAAAACTTATAAATAGTGTTAGGAATAATGGCTATCTTCCAGTAAACTAACAGTTTTGATGTAACGTTACTGATCTACGGTAATGAAAAAAACGTTACTAGCATACAAAACGTTCCCCTTACATAACTGTTAAATCTACAAGTGGTATAGGCCATCGTTGAATTTCTTTTATCTTGGCCCCTCACAAGGCAATATTATTTATAATAACATTGGAGTTTTAATTCAAAAGAATATATTTTTTTCAATGCCATCATTATTTGTAAGCTATGAATTTGATCTTGAACTTTATTCATACGTACACACTATCATTATGTTATTCAATGCTTAAAACAACCCAATTTCACAAAAGATATCAAGAACTATATCGGAGAAAAGAGTTTTTTCGACAGTTCCTCACACTTTGATCCATTTATTTATGTACATAGATAGGAGGTTGTAGGTTGGTTCAGAATCTTCACTCTCCACTCCTATGGAGAGCGAAAAGAGTAAAGCTATAATTCGACAACTTGCTGTCAGTGGAAGTCCAAACTACGAAAACTGAAATGCCTTTGCTGAAGTTTACTCAAAAATAAGGAAAATATCAAAATCATTAGGTAATTGCGTGAATTTTATAAGCTATCAGGATAAATGCCCAGGTATCATTTTGATCTTCATCATATGGTGTTTAATGCAGTGACAAAACCTGTATCTGATCAATGACCAACGCCTCTTCTAGATTAAATAAACTGGTTGAAATTTACAAAGGAAATAGACTACAAGGTTTGTTTTATGATGTTTAATGCTTTCAATAACCTGGCATCATAGAATATTCAAGAAATATATCAAAGAAGAGAATTCTCAGATGGTACATATTACTTCCTTCGTCTTCTGGGTTTCATAGTAACAAATACATGGGTAGGTACTCACTGGAGGTCATAATTATAAAAGATTACAATTGTGAATCACGATTATCCGGATATTGCCTGCAGTTCATTTCTACAAGCGTAAAAGTCTATATTATTTTCAGTCTGTCACCGGCTTAGAATAGTACTTCCCCTCTTTTCAATATACATCTTTTTGGGTGTCTCGTAAAGGCTAGGATATTAAAAATACTGGGAACATCTCACATATTTCAGAAATGAGGTTCACCGCCCATTCTGAATGATGCCGGCGAAACGAAACTGTCGTGCTTTCTTTAATAAAGTAATGCACACCCGCACAACTATTGCTGGTTACCCCTCACTGTGGGGGTATGCCGTGATAGTATGAATGAATGGAAAAAATATAAAAATTAGGCTGATATAAAATTAGCTCACAACAATATAAACACACTAGGTTAAGTACAACAAATACCTTAAATATACCATACATTAAAACAACTTTTGGACAACGTAGCGTACGATACTTTTCAACAAAACTCTTCAATAGTTTACCAACAGATATTAAAAACATTAAAAATGCAAAAGAATTTAAAAAACTATCACTAAGATGGGTTTATGAAATAGATGAAAAAATCCTGAAGGAAATAATTCTACTAAATAAAATGTAAAATGCACTATTACAATCAATTTTTTCAACAAATAATTTATTTTTACAATTTTTGTTGTGTGTTAATGACTCATAATGAAATATTGTGTTTGGAAAGAGAGAAAGAAGGATGCATACGCTTGAATGCGTAGCGTATATATGTACATTTACTTCTATTATATGTAAACGTATATATAAATAAACAACGCAATAGACAACAATATAAAACTAGCTCACCTTAGCACAGGCTATGCCTAGTGAGGGGGTTAGTAACAAAGGTACAAACAAAAAGGATAGCTTTAACTATGTAAGCAATGGTGAAATAATGAAATTATATTTATTGCAATGAAATAACTTATATTTACTTTGTATGTCTACTATGTATGAATAAGCTTATATTACCTTTAAATTATTTTGTATCTTATATCTACTCTATGTTTTTGGATAGAAATAAATAAAAATAAAATAAATATCAAAAGTGAAAAAAACAATGTGGAAATTGTTTTATATGTATTACCAAAACTATTTATTTTGTCAAAAGCTCTCCTCTCCTTTTCCTTTCGCAATCCTTGTTATTTTTTTGCTATGAAGTTTATTTTTATACATATGAATTCAATCAATAACTCCAAATGACAAGTTGTAACCAAAATGAAATATATAATTACATAGATATATATATATCTATATATATATATATATATATATATATATATATATATATATATATATATATATATATATATATATATATATATATATATATATATATATATATATATATATATATATATATATATATATATATATATATATATATATATATATATATATATATATATATATATATATATATATATATATATATATATATATATATATATATATATATATATATATATATATATATATATATATATATATATATATATATATATATATATACTTGACGGTGAGCTTTCAGTGTGAGTAGACGTGTGTCGCGCGCGTGCTTTTCGTTAAGTCCTTGAAAATGCCTGGTGATATTCAGGCGAAACGTCGGAAGACAAATGGTCTTAGTCAAGACCTACTGACACGGGAAAACCGAGATAAAAATATTATAATATATATATATATATATATATATATATATATATATATATATATATATATATATATATATATATATATATATATATATATATATATATATATATATATATATATATATATATATATATATATATATATATATATATATATATATATATATATATATATATATATATATATATATATATATATATATATATATATATATATATATATATAATTACATAGAAATTACATTTTTAAATCTATATGAACTGTGTTTAATATTCTAGGCTGCACAGAAAACTTGTCTTGTCAAAAGTCATAGAAAAGTTGTCATTTGCGGAAGATGGAAACCTAAGGATCGGATATGGTAAGAAATATTTTATATATCGAAATATTCTTTTGTAATCATAAGTTTTTAAAAAGTAACAGAATTACTTGAAATTTCCTCCGAGTTTTTTAGTAACATCAGCCTAAAAATGATTATACTAACCCACTTCTTAAATACCAAGTAAAGTAAACCAATTTATTTATCTCACGCAAATATTGATTCTGTGGGCTTGAATCACTGGTTAGTTGAAACAAATTTCCATATAGCAATAAACTCGCCACTTGTCCAGGGTGCAAGGAAGTGTTTATTATTATTATATTTAGTATCAGTAAAGTATCTGAATAATAATATTCTGAAAGATGTATAGACTGGCCACATATATAGACTGAACGCAATACCATTCCCAAATTTACAAATAGATGGTTTACTTGTGATTTATTGAACACTGATATTATTGTTGCATTAATTGACACTGATAGACATTACAATAATTATTGAATCTGCAATGCCCCACTAGGAAAAAAACCTGTGCCGGGGCCAATACATCTCGAGACAGTGACACTGTATTAATTGATGCAAACATCAATCGTATATAAAAATCGATAATATTACAAATAACAAAGAAAATAAAAAAAACATAGTATGGGGTCAAAAGCTATGGGTGAAATATTTTTTTTTAGATATTAGAAACAAGAGAATTATTAACAATACGCTTATACGTTTTGATTTTTTTCACTGATACAAAAAAATGTACCACCGTTAGTTTTAAATTTGAGAATGTTATTCAAAGTAGCGAATGATAATAAAAATACATAAAATAAAATGAGATAAGTATAATTATTTGAAGGTAGTAAAAATACAAATAATTCAGCGCTCGTCGAAGACAAGTTTGAACACTTTACATTTTTATAGTATCCAAATAAGTTACGATGCGTACAAAAAGTATTCAGGTTTTCGTGTTAAATAAAAAATAACGTTGAATATTAACTTTAATTGATTTCGCTAACCAAAGCGGATCATTAGATTGTATTTCAATTACAGGTTGAGACTATTTAGTTTCACGCCGGGCGAATTGTACTTATTAATAAAAACTTTGCCTTGCGTAATAAAAGACTGGTGCAAGCGCTCTTGCAAAAAAAAACATACATTATGAATAGTCCAGACATCTATTGAAAGTATCCAGACATAATTCCATACTTGTGAGTTCGTGTTTCTTTCAATCGTACAGTATTCAATATTATGTACCTACTGCCTCCCCAAGTAATTCGTATGAAACCATCAGGGGTACAGCGAATATGGTTTATGAAAAGAAAATAAACAACGGAACCAGTTATGATCCAGTTTGCGAAAATTTGCAGTATAATTGCACAATGAAAGTACGAGTACTGGGGTTTGCAATTCATCCACCTTGATCCAGCACGTTTTACGGCTTGCTGGATCCAGCAAATGGCGCTGGATCCAGCGTTGCGGATCCGAAATTATTTTTTTTTTAGAAATAATGGCGTAAAAGACTAGGCTGTTTTAGTAAAACATTTAAATTCCATGCAAAATTTTACAACTCTTAAATAGAATCTTTATTTTTTGAAATTTTCTTCCAAACTTTAATACGAGTACCTTTCCATGTAAGGATTTACCTTTCCATGTAAGACATTATTTGGAGATTTATAAATATTGAAAAAAAGTCATTGTCATCTAGAAATGTTTTTCTAAATGTACAAAAACATAAAACAACATATGTAATAACTTTACACAGTAAAATAAAGACAATTAAGGAGAAATATGATTTATTCCTACTATTTTCAATTGACTAGAATATACTTCAAAAATTGCTGGATCCAAAGCGGAACGAGCATTTTTTAAGAAAACCGCAACAATCTTGCTGGATTAAAAACGCTAATGGATTGCAACCCCCAATGACTTCCGTGTACAGCGTATTTCGTGTCTCTTGTGGTAGGCAGAAATAAAACAAACTGATTGCCATATTATTAGATATTAAAAAGTGTATTCAGATATGTTTGATCCCACAATAGATGACAATCGGTTTTACCCATCTTCAACTCTATTGGACAAGAAATACTTCCAGGGATTCTGTCTGAATCTATGTTTATCTAGCTTCAATCGTTGACCTCAAATATTATAAAGCTGATTGGTAACCAGAGGAGTTACCAATCAAAAGTAGTTAGTAACCAGAGTGGTTACTATTAAATATATGTGGTAACCAGAGGGGTTACCAGTAAAGAGAGTTTACTATATCCCAAGTGGATAATATTTGAAATAAAAACACAAGGACAGTGGTTTAGAGAGAAGAAGAAAGAATGGTCAAAAGTAACAATGAGTATATTGATCACAATTAATAGTTGGCTTAAAGGTAAATTTACAATTGATGAAATAACTTACAAAGGAACTTTCTCACGATGAGTAGGTATAACGAGCTAGTTAGCGGGTGTGTTCGAAGTGTCCGAATCTTCGCATGGTGATGTACCATCGTGCTCGCGAGGTCGAGAGATGACCGGTGGTCGAGAGACGAAGTGTCGGCGAGACGGCGTGGTCGAGAACGACGGCGTGATGTGACGAATCGAAGTGACGGAAATACGGAAATGAAGTGACAAAATGTACAAGTGTAGACTCCCTTAAATAGTGCTGCGCTGGGGGTAGCAAGTTCAATGTCCTCGAACTTTCTAGACTTATTTATTTGATGTGTCATACCCAGTTGAGGAGTATTGTCACTTGTTTGACGTTGCGGGCGATGAACTCGGCCTAGCGATAAACAAATGTACTTGCCGTCGCTAGGCGCGCGCTCGAAAGAAATTTCGAGATGTGGTCTTCCACATTCCTCCCCTCCAAGTGGTATCGAAGATGGCACGATACCTTGGTAGAACGTCATGGTGTGGCTGAGCTGAGGCAGTCGTTGCTGAAGATTTTTGTGGTCATTACAATTTTGGAGAGATGGTTAGACTTGTGTTAGTTGGACAGTTGCCTAGTTGCTGATGATGATTGCGACGGATCAAGATGTGATTGCTTTGGAAACAGTGTTCCCGTTCAGCCCGTTGACAATTGCAGTGTGTCGGTGAGACTTGTTAGTACACAAAGCTGTGGAGTCCGTGGAGTCAGTGTAGTCCGTGGAGTCCGATAAGCTGTGCAGTGTAATTGGCATCTAAACATTCTTGTCGAATTTGCAGAACTGTGCAGTTGGCTTGCGTTGGCGTTTTCGAAGTTTTCGTTGACTGTCGTCGTGTTGACAGCGTGTGTTGACAGTGACGTGTTGACAGCGTCGTGTTGACCGTGTCGTGTAGACGTCGTGTTGTCGTGGTTGAGCAGCTCCTTGGGTATGCGAGACAGAGTGCGAGTCATAAGCATAACACGAAGGATGGGACAGCGTCCCAACAAAATCATTCCTCGTTCAAAGACGTGCGTAGCGATGAGACGAGGTGAGTTTTTGTGTGCTCGAGATGTGTGCGTGCGTTCATATTTGGGTGTCCGACAGCTCTGGAGTAGTTCTCCAGCGTTGAAGTTGTGGCGTGTCTGTTGCGTTAGACAGCTTTGGAGTAGTTCTCCAGTGGGGCCTGTGTGTGCATTCTTATTTTGTAAAAATGGTAATTTTAACAGATTTTTAATTATCTCAATAGAGACGAAATTGGAATATTTATTGTAGGAGAACCGGGAAATCAAGGCACCTACAGGGCTTACGACATGTCATCGGCTGGTTTACGTGATCACTTTATGCGCTTGCGCAACGTTCACCAATTATGCCTTTTTAATGAGATCCCTATCAATTCAAATGCGCATATGCAATAATAAAAATATTCGATTACTTACACATTGGTACAAGTAGGTAAATAAGACAAAAATGACCTTATAAGTCTGGCTCAATTCAGGGTTGACTTCTATGCGAAAAATGCATTGTCACCTCAGATATAAGAATTGTAGCTTTCATTATTTACAAAAAAAATACCAATTCTCTCAATAGATGGCGTTACAACAAAATAAATAAAATAATAAGATTGTTGTTCATAATTTCACACATATGTAGATGGCTGTAGTAAAAATTCCTTATTTTCAAGCGAAAAGAATTTCAGTATTACAATATATAGAACTTTCAAAATTGAATTGATAGGGATCTCATTAAAAAGGCATAATTGGTGAACGTTGCGCAAGCGCATAAAGTGATCACGTAAACCAGCCGATGACAGGTCGTAAGCCCTGTAGGTGCCTTGATTTCCCGGTTCTCCTACAATAAATATTCCAACTTCGTCTCTATTGAGATAATTAAAAATCTGTTAAAAAATATCTTTGACTCCCGACAGGGAAAAAAATCCAATGTTTGCGCATATGCAATAATAAAAATATTCAATGGTAATTTTAGTAATTTAGGTAGTGGCAATCTTGAACCAGATATATTGAATTACAAATCCGGCGCATTACCTACAGTTCAGTCAAAAAATATACATCACTTTTATCACTAGTTGAATGCTCCTTGTAGGTATGTATTTCTTTCTATCAAAATATCATTCTTATGTTCATGCCGACATTTACACGGTTACTTAATACATTATGTAAGTAGGTATATTTCATCGACAGGAATTCATTTTAATTCGTAACAATGAGTATTCAAAATGGAAACAAACCTACCAGATTTTTCGACAATCCACATTATTGCAACTCGTGATAGCGATTAACGAAATATGTACGTTTTCAAGACAGGTAAATTAGTACATAGATACATTACAAATTCTCTGTAAAAATCATTAACAAACGTTGAATACCGTCATATTGGTCATTTATATGTTGATATTTCTATTATAAAACCGATGATTTGGTAATTTTAATATTGTATAAATAATATTTAGTGAGCGTGAGCCCCTATAATTAACTAGTTTTTTTTTTCTTTATCTTGCATTTCTTTCGAATATCGATAAATCTCAGTTGTCATACATCATTTTTATGTATATTATTTTAGGCGATCCTACATTAGGACATTAATATAAAAATATACTCATTTATTAAAAGGACAAATACTGTCTTATAAAATATGCAAAAATACATTATGAATTAAAAAACAGACCAATTTTGTTTATCCACAAATTATAATCATTTAATAATCACATAAGTACCTACTTACACCTTAGAATAAATAAGAATAGGTATAGTACAATTTACATTTTTTTTTATATTTCCACGTCTCACTTGCATATTCACATACATTTTGTATGTACCAACATTGCATTAGAAACTACCCAGATAAGTTCTTGAACATGAACTTGAATTTCATTTTTTTTATAATCGTAACACCAAAGTGTAAAGATGTATAGCTATGAATAAGGCTAAGTCAATGGAGAGTGTATAAATTGAATAATGTGTAGTGTTGGTACCATACAGAGACTAAACAAGTCTAAAGAAGGTAAAATAATGCCACAAAACTAAATATGTAATCTATTCATCAATTCAACGTCCTCCATTCATTTAATATTATTATTTTATAATAACCAACTTGATCAAAAGCGAAAATCTATTCAGATCTGCGCACGCGCGGGCAAAAATCACGTCACAGTATGCAGGGCTGAAATTAATTTTGATCTATACATAAATATTTTTCTTTTCTACGAACGGTCTAAGTTTTGTTAAGATATTAATCAAAGCTTATTTTTATTTGTTAAGATTAGAGAAATAATGTGTGCTGCGTGTCAAAATAGAAAAATATAGCTTTCCGTCCTCTCTGCCTATCCTGTGAGAGACATAGTGTGATGGTATATATGAATGAAACAAAACAAAATATTTGAAAAAGGCAAGTTTCGAACCCGGTACAACTGGATAAGGATTCAGCGTAAATTCTGCAACTTCTGTTATTAATGTGTCGTTTTATTTTGATATTACACACATTTTTTTCCTTCACACTTTCCTCAGTCATACTATCAAGTGCTTCATAAATCAATATTTTATTTTCCCTTAAATTTATTCTTTAATTTAGTACCTTAATTTAATACGCTAAAAATCAATTTTAAACATGATTTCTACACTCCCAAGTTCACAGTTCATTAGGAATTGTAAAAAAATAATTTAATAATTGTAATTGTAATAATTGTAACTTATTGCCATAGTACACATCGTTTTGTATATATAACATTTACTCTGGTTGGTTGGAAGAAATTGCCATTAGGCAATAAGCCCGCCAGTGTACTAATTATATGTACAAGAAGATTAAATAAATAAATAAAAATGATAATATAGCCTGCCCGTAAAAACTGACAATTAACAACCTCCGTATATGTTTTGTTAATATTATATAGTTTTTTGTTCTTATTCCTAACTTATCAACTAAATCAATGCTGCATTCAGTGATATTTTCAACAGAGTTAAATTTGTGTCACATTTTTAAACCATGTGTATAACAAAACCACGAGAATTTCTTTTTTTATTTATTTTTTATTACACTATATTTACAATAACAACAGCAACTAGATTATTACTACCCAACTAGGAAGTTCTGTTCTTGGGCTTGTATTTTACAAGTTTTAGCGACTTTAAATACATAGGCACACAAGCACATTATTCTGCACTCACAACAAAAATAAATTAAAAATTTAAATTATTATTATTATTAAAATTATTCATTTCAAATACCTATTTTAAAATGAAAATATTTGTAATGATTAAAAGTGTTTCTTAAATAGCTATAAATTTGCCTTGCAAAATATTGAATTTAAATTCAAATGTGCACCCCTAAAATAAATTGAAAATAGTAAAAGTGAATACTGAAAGTTTATTGAATTTGTCACGTACTAAGAATATAGGTATATGTATTATGTATGTATATTGTGAGTTCGTAACCTTCAGATCGTATTGTTTTTTTTTTTATCCAACTGTCGATTCGTTCATGAGAATTCAATTCTCTTAATGAATCGACATTATTAAGCCAAGATGCGTGTACGAAGGAAAATTTTGTATGGTGTAGTGGACTTTTTGCAAGCTAATAACACCAACTAGAGGCCTCGCAGCATATATGTTCCCGTACATGGATTTACTCAGAATTCGGAGTAGAACATTTTATGTGAGTTTTGTGTGTGTGTGTGTGTGTGTGTCTGTCTGTGTGTCTGTCTGTGTGTCTGTGTGTCCGTCCGTCCCTTATAACTTTTGATCCGCTCAATTTACAGAGCCAAAATTTTTAGAATATATAAACAGTTATAGGCCTACAAAACTTTTATACTCAAAAAAAAAAAGAATTTTTGTTTCAGTCAGGGATTATCAACTTTTGAAATTTTGATTTATTTTTCCATATATCTCAGAAACCGTAAAAGCTAGAACGCTGAAAATTGGTATAAACATAGACAAATACAAAGTCTCAAATGAGTTTTTTTATAAAAATTCCAGGGTTTTATTAAGAAAACATTTTTTATTAAGAAAAATATTTTTTTCCAACTGTCGATTTGTTCAGGAGAACTTTGTTCTCTTAACATATCGACAATGTATCAAGCCAGAATACGCGAGAATTGTATGGAGAGGTCTACTTTTTTCACGGCTTTTCCAACTTTGAAGTCAAAAAACACCAACTTAGAGGCTTCGCAGCATATATGTTCCATACACGGATTTACTCAGAATTCGGAGTAGAACATTTCGTGTGTCTGTGTGTGTGTGTGTCTGTGTGTGTGTGTGTGTGTGTCTGTGTGTCTGTGTGTCCGTCCCCCCCTTATAACTTTTGATCCGCTCAATTTACAGAGCCCAAAATTTCAGAATATATACACAGTTATAGGCCTACAAAACTTTTCTACTCAGAATTTCGAATTTTTGTTTTAATCAGGGGTTATCAACTTTTGAATTTTTACTTTATTTTTCCATATATCTCAGAAACCATAAAAGCTAGGACGCTGAAAATTTGTACAAATATAGAAAAATACAAAATCTCAAATTGGTTTATTCAAAAAAATTCCAGGGTTTCTCAAACATTTTTTATTAAGAAAAATATTTTTTTTATTATAAATTTATGAGTTTAACTGCCTATATTTCCAAAACTTTTACAATTATTGAAAAAAGCCGAAACACCCCAACTAGATAATTTAATTTTCTATAAAAAATATTTAAATTGTAGCAGAAGATCTCAATTTTTTTTTAACCTTTTTTTTTAAAAATTGAATTTAGTGACGACATCGCTTCATACATTTTGTATGGCAGTCGCCTATACACAATATGTAAGAAGACTTAATAGTTTGATACTTCATCTCCAAACATACATACATACCATCATGCTATTTTCATATTCTGGGTAGGAAAAAAGGATCTTCCTCCATACTATCCTATCTTGACATACATACCTACATATGTTGTATAGAAAACAAAATATTGAAAATATTCAATAATTTGTATTTATTGGTTTATAGTTTGGTACATATTCTTCAACTATACATACTATCGCTATCGACAGTTGGATCTCATGTGTTACATGCAACTAGTACATATCGACAATGTTTCAAGCCAGGATACGCGAGAATTGTTTGCAGAGGTCTACTTTTTTCACGGCTTTTCCAACTTTGAAGTCAAAAAACACCAACTTAGAGGCTTCGCAGCATATATGTTCCATACACGGATTTATTCAGAATTCGGAGTAGAACATTTCGTGTGTCTGTGTGTGTGTGTGTGTGTGTGTGTCTGTGTGTGTGTGTGTATGTCTGTGTGTGTGTGTGTCTGTGTGTGTGTGTCCCCCCCCTTATAACTTTTGATCCGCTCAATTTACAGTGCCCAAAATTTCAGAATATATAAACAGTTATAGGCTTACAAAACTTTTACACTCAGAAGTGGGAATTTTTGTTTTAGTCAGGGGTTATCAACTTTTGAAATTTTGGTTTATTTTTCCATATATCTCAGAAATCATAAAAGCTAGAACGCTGAAATTTGGTATAAACATAGACAAATACAAAATCTCAAATTCATTATTTTAAAAAAAATCCAGGGTTTCTCAAACATTTTTTATTAAGAAAAATATTTTTTTCATGATAAATTTATGAGTTTAACTGCTTATATTTCCAATTTTTTCAAAAATATCAAAAAAAGCCGAAACACCCCAACTAGATAATTTAATTTTCTATAAAAAATATTAACATTGT
Source organism: Molanna angustata (assembly GCA_963576475.1). Taxonomy (NCBI): domain Eukaryota; kingdom Metazoa; phylum Arthropoda; class Insecta; order Trichoptera; family Molannidae; genus Molanna; species Molanna angustata. The sequence goes on from OY754969.1 coordinate 7,293,715, forward strand.
ATTACCACATCTCAATTTTTTTTTAATAATTTTTATAAAAATTGAATTTAGTGACGACATTGCTTCATACAATTCGTATGGCAATCGCCTACACACGATATCTAAGAAGACATAATTGTTTGATACTAATCTCCAAACATACATACCTACATACCATCATTCTGTTTTCATATTCTGGGTTGGATCAAAGGACTGACCTCCATACTATCCTATCTTGACATACATACATATGTAGGTACATGTGTTGTATAGAAAATCAAATATCTTAAAATATTAAATAATTTGTAGGTATGGGATTATAGTTTGGTACATATTCTTCAACTATACATACTATCGCTATCGACAGTTGAATCTCATGTGTTACATGCAACTAGTAAAGCCAAGATGCGTGTACGAAGGAAAATTTTGTATGGTGTAGTGGACTTTTTGCAAGCTAATAACACCAACTAGAGGCTTCGCAGCATATATGTTCCCATACATGGATTTACTCGGAATTCGGAGTAGAACATTTTATGTGAGTTTTGTGTGTGTGTGTGTGTGTGTGTCTGTCTGTGTGTCTGTGTGTCCGTGCCCCCCTTATAACTTTTGATCCGCTCAATTTACAGAGCCCAAATTTTTAGAATATATAAACAGTTATAGGCCTACAAAACTTTTTTACTCAGAAGTGTGAATTTTTGTTTCAGTCAGGGGTTATCAACTTTTGAAATTTTGGTTTATTTTTCCATATATCTCAGAAACCATAAAAGCTAGAACGCTGAAATTTGTTATAAACATAGACAAATACAAAATCTCAAATAATTTTTTTTTTTTAAATCCAGTGTTTCTCAAACATTTTTTATTAAGAAAAATATTTTCTTTATGATAAATTTATGAGTTTAACTGCCTATATTTCCAATTTTTTTAAAAATATCAAAAAAAGCCGAAACACCCCAACTAGACAATTTAATTTTATATAAAAATATTAACATTGTATTAGCATATCTCAAATTTTTTTTAATAATTTTTATAAAAATTGAATTTAGTGACGACATTGCTTCATACAATTTGTATGGCAATCGCCTACACACAATATCTAAGAAGACTTAATTGTTTGATACTTATCTCCAAACATACATACATACCATCATTCTGTTTTCATATTCTGGGTAGGATCAAAGGACTGACCTCCATACTATCCTATCTTGACATACGTACATATGTAGGTACATGTGTTGTATAGAAAATCAAATATCTTATAATATTAAATAATTTGTATTTATGGGATTATAGTTTGGTACTTATTCTTCAACTATACACACTATCGCTATCGACAGTTGGATCTCATGTGTTACATGCAACTAGTATTAATTAAAATAATTCAGTCTGTAATCTCAAATATTTCAAATAGATAGGTACCTACATACATATTATATATTTTTATACAACATATTTTTATAAATTTAATCTATTTATTCTGTTTCTACAAGTAGGTACTAAAACATATTCATAATGCGACTGTAAGCATCGGTTAGGGAAATTATCCATTTTCTTTCTTCCAGTTCATTTCCCAGTTTGCTCACCAAATCCTAAATCTCATTCACCTGACCAATGCTCTCTTCGTGGAATAATATGCAAACATATTTATATAATTTTGTAAAATATTATTATTGGCTTATTTCTTTGTTAATTGTGTTACTGTCATGACGTATTTTTTAATAAGCTGTTATTTTTCCGAATCAAATAAAATAAAATAATAAACAAAAAATATAAATAGCTTTTATTGTGGATTAAAAAAGTGGGTAAAAAACAGACAGTGCGAGAATTTGCTGACCAAAGGACATAATAAGAATAAATCAATTGAAATCCTTTGGCGACATACATATTTTAAAAAAAAAAGAATCTATTAAAAGTTCTCCTATAAAATCCACATTTCAAGTTTCGCTGTTTTCTTATATTTTTGTGTCTATCGATTGTCTATAGGTACACAAAATGGAGCTTAAAAAAAGGTGGAGTTAGCTGTCTAACTTGATTGTATTCAAGGTTCTGTAAGAACTGTGTCAAAAATATTTTCCGACAGGAAAGATTATAGAGAACCAACTATATCACTGAATTGGATCGTTAGTAAAGCGGCTTACTTTGACTACTATTTTAACGAAAATGCTCCAAAATCCCTCTGGATATATCTACTTACCTAGAACTTCGAGTATTTTGACAAATTCATGAAATTACGTATGACTTTTGATTTTTAGGGCTAAACAATTACAATAGTGTCTACGAAGTACGCATTAACATTTTAAGAATCTTCTTAACTTGTGGCAATTAGAAATCTACTCCAAGTGCACAGGAAAGGGATCAAATATGATGTTTTCAGTATGTCATATGAAGTATTCTCATGTTTCTTCAAACCACGGTTGAATATTATTCCAAGTTTGGTGATATTATTTTAAAAATGAGAGACATCACATGTTCCGTTATACCGTCTCTATTTATTTCCGACACTCTTGGGTTATGATGGGTTTGTTCACCTACGTTTTTTGCACCCTTCCCTAGATGCACTGTCGAGCAAAAAATTATATATTCTAGTAAGAAAATGCTTAGTAAGGTAATACCCGTCAGGAAGGTGTACAAAAAATCACCGACTGAGCAACACATGCTCGCAATCAATTACATCGTCGCAACGCCTCAAGTATTTGACTAAAAATAATATTAAAATATTGTGCGTAGGTACTTCTCCAACTCATATGTCACATAGAATTAAAGGATAATGATAAGAATTTTGAAAACATTCAAATACGGTGTTCTTTTTTGGCGGTTTTCAACAGTGACATTAAATATATAGACACGTTATATGAGAGCAAAACCCCCTACAAAAATGGTACGAATTCTTACAATATAACCAAGAAAGAGCACACACGACAAAATACAGTAATAGACACACACTTCAGATATATTTTCTCTTTCACTCCAGTATAATGAACTATAATATTAAGTTATAGCTGTGTGAAAAAGTGATACAACAACATGATCCCTTTGCATAGCTACAAGTGAATATGCCCTGACTACTCTCTCGTTTACTCGAAATAGAAATAAATTTCGAAAATCCATATAAATATATTAGTTATTGAATAAATATGCAGCATGAAATGGTATATCTGGTCATTCCTCCATAGTTCTAGTGAAAAGAAGAGACAATCTAGATTAACTATTATGTGTTCTAGTGTAACTTTTACATGTATCATCACACCAGATGGTATTTTGACTATAACGATAATACGTCTGAACACTACAACATATTATAGCGTGTAAATAAAATGCGCTAATAATTAAGTGATGTATGCGCCATACTTTTTGTTTACCGAATTTAAACAATAGTAACGTAACTACCAATCAAATATTTTTATATGGCATTGGTTTTCAATGCTTTGAATAACCTGGCACCACAACACATTCAATTTTTGAGAAGAGAGTTCTCAGGGAGCATTTCACTCTCAGTTTGTATGGATCACAGAGAAACAACCCCCTTATCTGTACTGAGTCAACAAGTAGGCTTACTTATTCTTCTTCACGTACTGAAACAATGACACAGTGCTTTTTCTGAACCACTGTCTTAGGATACGAAGCCATGAAACTCTACGTTGTGCTGGGGTCTTCCCTCCCTAAAATACATGATACAGGAGATCGATGGCGGCATACTTGAATCTATATTTTGGTGTGAGTGGTCATATAAAGTAGAATGGATTACCTCAAAGATATCCGCAGTGCTCAAAGCAGGGGCGTGCGTGGAACCACAGACTACGCAAACCATGAAAGAAAATGAAAGAAAGAAAACTAGCGGTCCATAGGAAAAAACTTATTGTCTTAAAAAAATTGTTTTATATAACTTTTTCGTTTTTCAGAGTTAATTTACTTGTTTTATATAATTTCTAGTTCATAGGAATAAACTTACTTTCGAAGATTTTGTTTCAAGTATATAACTTTTTCACTCATTAGACGAGCACTTGTTTCATATAATTATTTCTAGTCCACATGACATTTAACTTATTATTTTAATCATAACCTGGCACTAGATTCTCTTGTTTGCTATCCATGAAAAAAATCTGACTTGTCTCTATATAAATACTCTGTTAAACGTACGAAAACGTTGTACATAGGTTGTAGTCTTAATAAATAGTGGAGTTGATTTTAAACAGTTCAGTTTTTTATTTTTAATTATTATTTTTTTTTTAAGAAATTTGAAAGAAAATGTTTAAAAAATGTTTTAATTTAAAGTTTTTTTAGCACAATTCCATCGTTAATCATTTCTGCAGTCATAAAACATATTTTACAAGCACATAACAAAAAATTTTGTTGCTCTGAAAAGAATCGTTTTTATGTTTCAATTTCCAATCTTGTAGTAAAAAATATATATTTGCAATAAAAAATAGGTCGCGAATAGGTAATATATTTTTTTCTTGAAATGACAGCTTTACTAACCAGTAATTATATATTTTTTTATGATTTCTTTACACATTATATTTGTAGGCAAGCAAAGGTTTTCGGCTTCTATAAGCTATTCCGCTACTGGCTCAAAGTACCTACTCAAGATAACTTTCTCCAAGAGAATAAACATTCGTTTCAAAGAGCGATTCAATACTTAACTATCAGCGCAATTGGAATGATTCTGAATCATTATATACCGCTATTAATTTCTAATTGATCGGTATTGTATTTTTAATTGTAAAATCCCCATAATACTTCTTCCTTCATTCCCTAAATTAATCATAAACACTTGTACTTTGTTCTATAATAATGAAATCAACATGATCTAACATTTTGTATCGTATCCGTCTGTAAATGTATTAATAATAATGGAATAACCATACGGCACCAGACTTTAGGAATTATGCACCTTGGGAAAAAAAACACATCCGCATGCAACTCCTATGTGAACATTTGGTCTCCATTTAGCATCATGCACAATTAGTAGGGGGCGAGTCTCTCGGTGGCGCAATGTGCTATACAAGCAATAAAATATGTTAATATTTTGACTTTCCATACATGTCATGTTTCCCCAATGTATATAGGAAGGAATCCAAGATATGCCCTAATTGTCTGTGTTATTGATTATAACGCACGTCAACCTTGAAATTGTGTTTCCGAATCACAGCCAAATTAGCGTATTGCTAGATCTAAAATACAGACGCTGCAAAGTTATAAAACTTTATTATAAATATTGAAATCCTCGTAAGAATTGAATTTACATAAAAGTTGTATAATTAATGTTCTCATGGACTCTAAAATTAAATGAAGAAATGAATTGATGAATAAATAATATATTTCCAAAGGTACAAATACAATGCAAATATTAGATACAGTATTCCAATCTTAAACTCTTTACTATGATAATAAAAAAAAAACTCGAGATTCACATTACAAACAGAGAGGAACAGCAAGGCTTTAGAAAGAACCGCTTTACCACTGATGCCATATTTGTTCTTAGACAAATCATAGAAAAAGCACTCGAATACAACAAACCAGTCTACCTATGTTTCGTTGACCTTATAAAGGCTTTTGACAGGAATCGGTTGAGGGACCTTCTTTCCACTCTCTCCATAAAAATGGTACCCCCATAAATCATTAACATCATACGAGAGATCAATCTAGATGGAAACACGAAAATTAGAGCAAATGGGAAATATACAAAACCAATAAAAACATCTGTCGGCATTCGACAGGGCGACAGCCTAGCCCGTTCCTCTTCAATTGCATCATGGATAATATCATTGTAGAGCTTGCATCTCTCAAGCTTGGGTACACTCTGGGGAAAGAAGTGGTAGGAATACTTTGCTATGCTGACGACGCTACAATAATGGCCGAAAATAAGGACGACCTTCAGAGAATGCTGACAAAGTTTAACGAATCCTGCACAAAGTACAATATAATTATCTCCGTAGCAAAGACTAAATGCATGACATTCTCCAACAATCCAATGGAATGCAGAATCTCAGTGGGCGACGAGCTTATTGAACAGGTGTCCCAGTTCAAATATTTAGGCTGTGACCTAGTCAGCACTCATGACCTCCCCAAAGAAGTAAGGCCTCAGGTAGACAAAGCCTCAGCTGTTGCAGGCTGCCTGCGAGATGTCATATGGAGGAACAAAGACATGCGAACCAGCAGCAAGGTACGCATCTATAAGACCTGTGTGCGACCTATCCTCACTTATTGCATAGAGGCAAGAGCAGACACTGTCAAGACCAAGAGCATGCTGAGGACTGCAGAAATGAGAACTCTACGCGCTATTGCCGGAAGGACCTTGCGTGATCGTATCAGAAACATGGCAATCCGTGAAGTATGTCAGGTCCAAGATGTGGTCAGATGGGGGAGACAACGTCGACGATACTGGTACCAGCATGTGCAGAGGATGAACCAAAAGAGAATTCCACACATAGCTCTGCACCAGGTACCAGATGGACAGCGTCAACCAGGAAGACCCCCGAAACGATTGAGAGATAGCTGGAAGGAGGGCCATTCTGTACCATTCTGTACATTCTGTACCTCGGTCTACACCAAGATGAAGAAGAAGAAGAATATTACATGGAATATAATACACGGTACCTATAAATAATATGTACCTAATATTTTTAAAGCATACCTAATATTTTGCAAAAATGTTGTCAGCAAATTGCAAAATATTTAGATACTTCTAATAAAATATTATTCAATTTATTTGTTAAAAAAATAATTAAATATATGTAAGTATATGAATAACTACTTATTTTATATACCTACTATAAAAATCCAATGGACCCGGGTACCAACGAATGATCCATTGACAATTTGTTTTCATCTATTGCACAAGCACTTTACAGACTGTAAACACGCTCAATAAAACTGTGTCTTCGCCGGGAATCGATCTCGGGACATTTGCATCATTATTCAGATATCTTACAAAGCCACGAAGGCCAGCAATACCGCAAACACAATCAAAACGACTTTGTCGAGCTTGCCGCACAATTTAATTTGTTAATGAGTATAGACACTTATTTACCAAATGGTCAATCGTTAAATATTTATTAAGAGTCTGAACCAATATGTTACTGGTTCATGAGCCATGCCGTTAGCGTGAAACCAATAATTCTATCTTGCATAGGTTGTTTTGTGTGTTGGGAGTAGCATAGTTTGATACCATATGGTAGACATGCATGTATGTATGTTATATACTAAATATACTTTCTTTTTCTGGTTTCTTTATATCCCTATTTCATTTGGGTTTCATAAACTTTTTTCTCACCAATCTGTTATGGTAACCTAGATCTGCCCTTTGGCGAACAACAATTACTTTAAAATTGGAAAAAGTTTGATACACATAGTTTAGGGCTTATTTATTTATTTATTTAAAACATTTTGTACACATGTATATGGGTCGATGGCAGAGCGAAACGTAAACGTGACATATTCATTTTTTATTGAAAAAAAAAACATGTGCCCAATGTCGGGTTTAATGCCAAATTGCAATATCTTCCAAACAACCATATTCATTTGGTGGTTTGGGGAGTTTTTTATGGCAGGTATAATTTTCGCCAAACATCTTAATCGAGCTTCTGGTTGCGTAGAGCGTAAATTTGTGTCTTTTAGCTCCGTTGGTTTACGTGCAAATCTGCCCCTTTGCTACAACTCTATCAATTTATATGAAAAAAATATATAATGATACATATAAAACAAAAACACTTAAAAAACGGGGGAGAGGAGAGAAGGGGATGACAGGGTAAGGAGACAAATTTAAGCGCTGTATTATTTAAGGAAATGGTTCCTCAGATTTCTTTTGAAAGCGGGAAGTTTTAATGAAACTCGAAGTTGCCATGCGATGTAATTCCAAAGTCGGACTGCTTGTACGGAGAAAGATCTGGTGAAAAAGAAAGTATTGTGTACTGGGATACTGAACGTTCTTTCTGTATTTGAACGAAGAGGCAACCCGTGTTCTGAGAGGATATGAAATTGATTTCGTAGATAAACTGGAGCACTGGGGTTGTTTAAGACCTTGTATAGAAGTGTGAGGGTTTTAGGTTCCTACGCCTACAACTGATTTTTCAGTTAGCCCGAAAATATGCATTTATTTATTGATATTTTTGCAATTTTTCTTTTCCTACTAGTCAAAAAAGTTGTTCTAATTTAACTCTAACATGTTCAATAGATTAAATTTAAAGGTTACCTTCTATTTTTTATATAGATTTTGTATATCGATAGGTGATGAGTGTCAACCACTGTTACACAGTTGAGTCGTTAAACATCCGGCAGCAGAGCAATTCATTATTAATTATTTCTTACGAAATATTTCTCTGGACTAGGAACACTGGCTAGTTGAAATATAAAAAAATACTCGGTCACCTGTCATGGACGAGAGGAAGACAATAGAAAAAGTTTCTTCTTACACTTACCTTGGGCATACAAACAGCTAGGCAGGGAGAATCAGGATGCTGAGATTGAGAGAAGACGAGGTCAAGCCTGGGCTGCATTTGGAAAAAAATATAAATAAAATCCCCAAAATTTGGAAGAGACTTAAAGAAATCCCTATTTGACTCCTGTATCCTTCCCGTGCTTGCATTTGGGCTAGAAACATCAGTATTAAATAAACATACTATGCACAAGCTCATGGTGACACAGAGGGCTATGGAGAGAAGGATGTTGAACATCTCTTTAATAGATAGAAAAACTAATAGGTGGATGAGACAAAAGACCAAAAGTAACCGATGTCGCCGAGAGAGTCGCCACTCTGAAATGGAACTGGGCAGGACACATTGCTAGATATACAGATGGCAGGTGGACCCAGAGAGTCTTGAATTGACGTCCGAGACAGGAAAAAGAAGCGTTGGACGTCCTCAGACACGGTGGTCGAACTGCATCAAAGCAGTGGCAGAGAGCAATTGGAAGCGGTGTGCCCAGGAAAGGGAGGATCGGAAGAAGAAGGGGGAGGCCTATGTTCAACTCTGGAAGCAAGCAGGCTCATGAAGAAGAAGAAGACTCGGTAGTAAATTTATTCTCATGAAGTGCAAGGAAGTATATTATCATAATAATATTCTATCCAAACATTAGTAAACCTTCTATTTACATTCGTCGATTGTACGTTTTGACCTTTGGTGCCAAGATTACTAATCTAGAGGACTCCATGAACTACTATTCGTGCTATGCATTTGTTTCTCGCTCACTTAGCGTTCTGTGAGGGGGACGATTACAGTTCACATGTTCAGAGCTGGTGGTGGTGGTGGCAGTAGAGAAATAACAGTAGCAAATTTGATGTAAAACCCAAAAACCCGGGTATTCCTGTATAAATATTGTAAAAAATACATAAAAAAAATAAATGAATCGTATAAAACTTAGAATATGAATTACATACATATCGTGCGCCTGTTTCAATATAATAAAACGTTGATTTGTGAATTTGTGAAGTAGCGCGCGCCTGTTGAATACCATATACCATTATTTTATACCATGTGAAGCATAACGTCACTACCTGTCCGCACGTGGCCTATATAATTCCTTTCTCTTTCACGCAAATAGTATTTCTTTATTGAAATTTAGTCTCTCTCTATATTTCATATGTACGGCATCTCTTTCTTCATCTCATTAAATAATCGTGAATGTCTATTATTTCATGAGATGAAGATACAGATGAATATTATGAGATGGCATTGAAACTGGCCTTTAGTTTAGAAGAAGACGGAATATGAGCGCGTTCATAAAAATATTATTAGTATAGGTTGCAATAAAACTACCTTTTCGAAGTTTTATTTTTTCATTTGTTTGCCTATCTCATATTTTCGTTTAACACTGTTACTTATTTATTTAGTATGTTGAAGTTTGCAAATTGCACAATATTCATGTTTATTTAGAAATGCATTCAAATGCTGTTGTGGTGTGGTTGTTTCTCGTTATTTCTGTGAATATAATTATAATTACTAGTATTTTTTATATGGATTATATTTTGTTTTTTTTTTTCATTGTGAATTGTAGTTCGTTGAGATTTCTAGACGAATCAAATTTAAGAGTAAAATAACTGCCCAAAGAATTTATTATAAAAAAATATATATTTCTCAATTTTCGTTGTTCAGGGTTGCGTGGCCCGAAAGTTCTAGGATCGCCCCTGCAAAATACCATTCAATAAACCCATTCCTTCCATTCTTTCGTTCGAATACACACAAATTACATTTTTTTGCATGATTATTTTCATATGTACTTAGTTTTAAACTCTGATTTAATAAAAAAACACTCTCCGTACCTTGAGCCTGGATTTCGTAAGTGGACGAACTAAGAACGTACCGTAATACTGGTCTATAGCGTTTTCGTACATTTTTTGTATTTTTGTGTCTGAACATATGGCTAATGATTTCTGTGTATTTTATTCGATCGTTCGTCATGGTATCACGATGACTATATCACGCGATGATTGCTTGATTCAAAAAATTACGTCGAATGTGTTGAATTTATTTAACTTAAAAACATCCTTGTCATTCACTCCTATGAAACTGAGTAGCGTCTAGCCCCTGAGTTTCTTTTCTGCATTCTTAGGTTAGGTTTAAGTTTGTGTATAATAATAATAGCGACTCGCGTGAGCGAGTTGCTTTATAAATTGAATTATAAATTATTATAAATTAAATATATAATATTCTTTTAATTTTTCGCATTTAATATAAAATTTCACAGCTCATTTGACTTAATACTACGAGATCTCAACCAATCAGAGAGTCAACCGGAAACAGAATGCAAACGGGTAGATTCAGATTGTAGACTCTAGTATGAAACTGCAGTTTGAAAATGGAACACTGTGAATTTCGTTACGTACTCCGAAAATCAACGTGAAGTTGGCAATTATAAAACTGAGAGTAAAATGAAACGAGTGGGTTGTGGCCAACACTAAACTCTCCACACCACAAATATTGACAATGAAATATTTTATTCATTCTAAATTTTACTACCAAGAATATAAATTTTCTAACGATAGTATATTTTCATGTTAAGATAGACAAACTATTAATGCAGTATGGTGAAGAATTCTAATGTTGTATGAAATATTTTAATAAAAGCAGATAAATTTTGTTTTAAAGGACGTTAGAGCATTTTGACAATTTTGACACGTAATATCATATGAAGAAATTTTTGTTATTTATGAAAAGCTAATCAGTTCGATGTTCAAGCTCTTTACCTTATAACATGAAATCAAATTACTGAACTTTTCCATACATAAGAAATTTATCTTATTATATACATTTTTATTCATACTAAATTTTACTACCAGGAAAATAAATTTCTATCGACAGTATATTTTTATGTTAAGATAGACAAACTATTATTGCAGTATGGTGTAGAATGCTTATGTTGTATGAAATATTTTAATAAAAGCAGATAAATTTTGTTTTAAAGGACGCGAAAGCATTTTCCAAATTTTGACAGGTGATATCATATGAAGAAATTTTTTGTTATTTATGGAAAGCTAATCAGTTCTATGTTCAAGCTCTTAACATTATAACATGAAATCAAATTACTGAACTTTTCCATACATAGAAATTTATCTAATTACATTTTTATTCATACTAAATGTTACTACCAGGAATATAAATTTTCTTCCGATAGTATATTTTTATGTTAAGATAGACAAACTATTAATGCAGTATAGTGAAGAATGCTTATGTTGTATGAAATATTTTAAAAAAAGCAGTTAAATTTTGTTTTAAAGAACGCGAGAGCATTTTCAAAATTTTGACACGTGATATTATATGAAGATTTTTTTTGTTATTTATGGAAAACTAATCAGTTCTACGTTCAAGCTCTTTACATTATAACATGAAATCAAATTACTGAACTTTTCCATACATAGAAATTTATCTAATTACATTTTTATTCATACTAAATGTTACTACCAGGAATATAAATTTTCTTCCGATAGTATATTTTTATGTTAAGATAAACAAAATATTAATGCAGTATAGTGAAGAATGCTTATGTTGTATGAAATATTTTTAAAAAAGCAGATAAATTTTGTTTTAAAGAACGCGAGAGCATTTTCAAAATTTTGACACGTGATATTATATGAAGATTTTTTTTGTTATTTATGGAAAGCTAATCAGTTCTATGTTCAAGCTCTTTACATTATAACATGAAATCAAATTACTGAACTTTTCCATACATAGAAATTTATCTAATTACATTATTATTCATACTAAATGTTACTATCAGGAATATAAATTTTCTTCCGATAGTATATTTTTATGTTAAGATAGACAAACTATTAATACAGTATAGTGAAGAATGCTTATGTTGTATGAAATATTTTAAAAAAAGCAGATAAATTTTGTTTTAAAGAACGCGAGAGCATTTTTCAAATTTTGACAGGTGATATCATATGAAGAATTTTTTTGTTATTTATGGAAAGCTAATCAGTTCTATGTTCAAGCTCTTTACATTATATCATGAAATCAAATTACTACACGTTTCCATACATAGAAATTTATCTAATTACATTTTTATTCATACTAAATGTTACTATCAGGAATATAAATTTTCTTCCGATAGTATATTTTTATGTTATGATAAACAAACTATTAATGCAGTATAGTGAAGAATGCTTATGTTGTATGAAATATTTTAAAAAAAGCAGATAAATTTTGTTTTAAAGAACGCGAGAGCATTTTCAAAATTTTGACACGTGATATTATATGAAGATTTTTTTTGTTATTTATGGAAAACTAATCAGTTCTATGTTCAAGCTCTTTACATTATAACATGAAATCAAATTACTGAACTTTTCCATACATAGAAATTTATCTAATTACATTATTATTCATACTAAATGTTACTATCAGGAATATAAATTTTCTTCCGATAGTATATTTTTATGATAAGATAGACAAACTTTTAATGCAGTATGGTGTAGAATGCTTATGTTGTATGAAATATTTTAAAAAAAGCAGATAAATTTTGTTCTAAAGAACGCGAGAGCATTTTCCAAATTTTGACAGGTGATATCATATGAAGATTTTTTTTGTTATTTATGGAAAGCTAATCAGTTCTATGTTCAAGCTCTTTACATTATAACATGAAATCAAATTACTGAACTTTTCCATACAAAGAAATTTATCTAATTACATTTTTATTCATACTAAATGTTACTACCAGGAATATAAATTTTCTTCCGATAGTATATTTTTATGTTAAGATAAACAAAATATTAATGCAGTATAGTGAAGAATGCTTATGTTGTATGAAATATTTTAAAAAAAGCAGATAAATTTTGTTTTAAAGAACGCGAGAGCATTTTCAAAATTTTGACACGTGATATTATATGAAGATTTTTTTTGTTATTTATGGAAAGCTAATCAGTTCTATGTTCAAGCTCTTTACATTATAACATGAAATCAAATTACTGAACTTTTCCATACATAGAAATTTATCTAATTACATTATTATTCATACTAAATGTTACTATCAGGAATATAAATTTTCTTCCGATAGTATATTTTTATGTTAAGATAAACAAACTATTAATGCAGTATAGTGAAGAATGCTTATGTTGTATGAAATATTTTAAAAAAAGCAGATAAATTTTGTTCTAAAGAACGCGAGAGCATTTTCCAAATTTTGACAGGTGATATCATATGAAGATTTTTTTTGTTATTTATGGAAAGCTAATCAGTTCTATGTTCAAGCTCTTTACATTATAACATGAAATCAAATTACTAAACGTTTCCATACATAGAAATTTATCTAATTACATTTTTATTCATACTAAATGTTACTACCAGGAATATAAATTTTCTTCCGATAGTATATTTTTATGTTAAGATAGACAAACTATTAATGCAGTATAGTGAAGACTGCTTATGTTGTATGAAATATTTTAAAAAAAGCAGATAAATTTTGTTTCAAAGAGCGTTAGAGCATTTTGACAATGTTTACACGTGATATCATATGAAGAAATTATATGATATCTATGAAAAGCTAATCAGTTCTAAGTTCAAGCTATTAATATTCTTCTATCAATATGAAATCAATGAACTGATCATTGCCAAATATAAAAAAATTCTCTTGTTACATATAAGTTTCATACAAATATCCATTAAATAAAATATAATTTTTGAAACCGTTGAATATTTTTCTTTTAACATTGACCAACTTTGAATACAATTTTATGAAGATTCTTGGTGTTGTATAAATAGTTGAAACCAAATTAAAATATCTCTAATTTCCAGGTCGTGAGAGCATTTTTTCAGTTTTAATAGATGAAATCATAAAGAAACATTGGGAAAAAATGAACCGTTGTCTATGGAAAACTAATCAGCTCTAAGTTTATGGACTTAACACATGTGATATCAATATGAAGTCAATCGGACTTATAGTTTGGGCTGCAGAGAGGACACAAAAAAAAAACAACGTAAATGATGAATTCATAGAGAATAAATCAAAAGTTGTCTATGGAAAACTAATCAGCTCTAGGTCTTTGCACTTTACACATATGATGTTAATATGAAGTCGATCAGACTTATAGTTTGGGCTGTAGAGAGGACACAAAAAAGATAAATGCTACGGCGTACGGCGTACGGCGTACGGCGTACAGCGTATACGCCATACACACAAACACATCACGACGAAACTCATAGTGTGCATTCTCTACATGATACCCATTGAGAAATTGATGTAAAAAAAATACGCTTAAATTTTGCGAAATCATGACTCTCCCCTATTCCATAGTGTGGAGAGTAATAATAATAAACTGTTTTTTCTAGTATATAATTTTTCTTCCGATAGTATATTTTTATGATAAGATAGACAAACTTTTAATGCAGTATGGTGTAGAATGCTTATGTTGTATGAAATATTTTAAAAAAAGCAGATAAATTTTGTTCTAAAGAACGCGAGAGCATTTTCCAAATTTTGACAGGTGATATCATATGAAGATTTTTTTTGTTATTTATGGAAAGCTAATCAGTTCTATGTTCAAGCTCTTTACATTATAACATGAAATCAAATTACTGAACTTTTCCATACATAGAAATTTATCTAATTACATTTTTATTCATACTAAATGTTACTACCAGGAATATAAATTTTCTTCCGATAGTATATTTTTATGTTAAGATAAACAAAATATTAATGCAGTATAGTGAAGAATGCTTATGTTGTATGAAATATTTTAAAAAAAGCAGATAAATTTTGTTTTAAAGAACGCGAGAGCATTTTCAAAATTTTGACACGTGATATTATATGAAGATTTTTTTTGTTATTTATGGAAAGCTAATCAGTTCTATGTTCAAGCTCTTTACATTATAACATGAAATCAAATTACTGAACTTTTCCATACATAGAAATTTATCTAATTACATTATTATTCATACTAAATGTTACTATCAGGAATATAAATTTTCTTCCGATAGTATATTTTTATGTTAAGATAGACAAACTATTAATACAGTATAGTGAAGAATGCTTATGTTGTATGAAATATTTTAAAAAAAGCAGATAAATTTTGTTTTAAAGAATGCGAGAGCATTTTCAAAATTTTGACACGTGATATTATATGAAGATTTTTTTTGTTATTTATGGAAAGCTAATCAGTTCTATGTTCAAGCTCTTTACATTATAACATGAAATCAAATTACTGAACTTTTCCATACATAGAAATTTATCTAATTACATTATTATTCATACTAAATGTTACTATCAGGAATATAAATTTTCTTCCGATAGTATATTTTTATGTTAAGATAAACAAACTATTAATGCAGTATAGTGAAGAATGCTTATGTTGTATGAAATATTTTAAAAAAAGCAGATAAATTTTGTTCTAAAGAACGCGAGAGCATTTTCCAAATTTTGACAGGTGATATCATATGAAGATTTTTTTTGTTATTTATGGAAAGCTAATCAGTTCTATGTTCAAGCTCTTTACATTATAACATGAAATCAAATTACTGAACTTTTCCATACATAGAAATTTATCTAATTACATTTTTATTCATACTAAATGTTACTACCAGGAATATAAATTTTCTTCCGATAGTATATTTTTATGTTAAGATAAACAAAATATTAATGCAGTATAGTAAAGAATGCTTATGTTGTATGAAATATTTTAAAAAAAGCAGATAAATTTTGTTTTAAAGAACGCGAGAGCATTTTCAAAATTTTGACACGTGATATTATATGAAGATTTTTTTTGTTATTTATGGAAAGCTAATCAGTTCTATGTTCAAGCTCTTAACATTATAACATGAAATCAAATTACTGAACTTTTCCATACATAGAAATTTATCTAATTACATTATTATTCATACTAAATGTTACTATCAGGAATATAAATTTTCTTCCGATAGTATATTTTTATGTTAAGATAGACAAACTATTAATACAGTATAGTGAAGAATGCTTATGTTGTATGAAATATTTTAAAAAAAGCAGATAAATTTTGTTTTAAAGAACGCGAGAGCATTTTTCAAATTTTGACAGGTGATATCATATGAAGAATTTTTTTGTTATTTATGGAAAGCTAATCAGTTCTATGTTCAAGCTCTTTACATTATATCATGAAATCAAATTACTACACGTTTCCATACATAGAAATTTATCTAATTACATTTTTATTCATACTAAATGTTACTATCAGGAATATAAATTTTCTTCCGATAGTATATTTTTATGTTATGATAAACAAACTATTAATGCAGTATAGTGAAGAATGCTTATGTTGTATGAAATATTTTAAAAAAAGCAGATAAATTTTGTTTTAAAGAACGCGAGAGCATTTTGACAATGTTTACACGTGATATCATATGAAGAAATTATATGATATCTATGAAAAGCTTATCAGTTCTAAGTTCAAGCTATTAATATTCTTCTATCAATATGAAATCAATGAACTGATCATTGCCAAATATAAAAAAATTCTCTTGTTACATATAAGTTTCATACAAATATCCATTAAATAAAATATAATTTTTGAAACCGTTGAATATTTTTCTTTTAACATTGACCAACTTTGAATACAATTTTATGAAGATTCTTGGTGTTGTATAAATAGTTGAAACCAAATTAAAATATCTCTAATTTCCAGGTCGTGAGAGCATTTTTTCAGTTTTAATAGATGAAATCATAAAGAAACATTGGGAAAAAATGAACCGTTGTCTATGGAAAACTAATCAGCTCTAAGTTTATGGACTTAACACATGTGATATCAATATGAAGTCAATCGGACTTATAGTTTGGGCTGCAGAGAGGACACAAAAAAAAACAACGTAAATGATGAATTCATAGAGAATAAATCAAAAGTTGTCTATGGAAAACTAATCAGCTCTAGGTCTTTGCACTTTACACATATGATGTTAATATGAAGTCGATCAGACTTATAGTTTGGGCTGTAGAGAGGACACAAAAAAGATAAATGCTACGGCGTACGGCGTACGGCGTACGGCGTACGGCGTACGGCGTACGGCGTACGGCGTACAGCGTATACGCCATACACACAAACACATCACGACGAAACTCATAGTGTGCATTCTCTACATGATACCCATTGAGAAATTGATGTAAAAAAAATACGCTTAAATTTTGCGAAATCATGACTCTCCCCTATTCCATAGTGTGGAGAGTAAAAATATTATTATTACCAAAATTCTGAAAAAATATACAATATTTTTAATCGGAATTATGTTTGTTACATCAGTATTTTTCATCATTGGATTATTTTGACGTTATTAACAAATTGATTTTCATACACGAAACATGGAATTTCAAGAATGTAGTAGGTACATAAAATGCTTATTTATGTGATATGGTGGTTAAAAAATTTAAAATTTCCTATATTCATGTTACCTATATAACTATAATATATGTAGGTATACCAATGTAGTTCATCTTTAAAATACTTAAATTAATATAGCTACTGTAATAAAAGCACTTCTTCACATTTATCTTACATAGGTACCCTATATTAGCTGTTTTCTAAGGATCTCTCAAAGGTAGATATTGTAAACCTTTGGTATTCGTAAACACACAAATTGTTAAAATTCGTAAACACAAGCAAAAATTGCATTTTGAATAATCATATTAGAATTGCTTCAATCTTAATTAATATAATATTTTTCAAAAATTTAAATATACTCCTAATAACTTTGTATAAACCACATTTTTTTTAAATTAAGCGAGTGATTTCATTACTAACCATTCCATATTATTATTTTTTCCTAAAAGAATACCGTTTTATAACTTATAACCTAACTTTTCAGGAAATTCTATATAATATATAATATATGGTAATACAAATAAATTTTTTTTTTAACAAATGCATAGAAAATTAGACAAATACTTGAGAATACATATATTATTATTTTTACTCTCCACACTATGGAATAGGGGAGAGTCATGATTTCGCAAAATTTAAGCGTATTTTTTTTACATCAATTTCTCAATGGGTATCATGTAGAGAATGCACACTATGAGTTTCGTCGTGATGTGTTTGTGTGTATGGCGTATACGCCGTACGCCGTAGCATTTATCTTTTTTGTGTCCTCTCTACAGCCCAAACTATAAGTCCGATCGACTTCATATTAACATCATATGTGTAAAGTGCAAAGACCTAGAGCTGATTAGTTTTCCATAGACAACTTTTGATTTCTTCTCTATGAATTCATCATTTACGTTGTTTTTTTTTTTGTGTCCTCTCTGCAGCCCAAACCATAAGTCCGATTGACTTCATATTGATATCACATGTGTTAAGTCCATAAACTTAGAGCTGATTAGTTTTCCATAGACAACGGTTCATTTTTTCTCAATGTTTCTTTATGATTTCATCTATTAAAACTGAAAAAATGCTCTCACGACCTGGAAATTAGAGATATTTTAATTTAGTTTCAACTATTTATACAACACCAAGAATCTTCATAAAATTGTATTCAAAGTTGGTCAATGTTAAAAGAAAAATATTCAACGGTTTCAAAAATTATATTTTATTTAATGGATATTTGTATGAAACTTATATGTAACAAGAGAATTTTTTTATATTTGGCAATGTTCAGTTCATTGATTTCATATTGATATAAGAATATTAATAGCTTGAACTGATTAGCTTTTCATAGATATCATAAAATTTCTTCATATGATATCACGTGTCAACATTGTCAAAATGCTCTAACGCTCTTTGAAACAAAATTTATCTGCTTTTTTTAAAATATTTCATACAACATAAGCATTCTTCACTATACTGCATTAATAGTTTGTCTATCTTAACATAAAAATATACTATCGGAAGAAAATTTATATTCCTGGTAGTAACATTTAGTATGAATAAAAATGTAATTAGATAAATTTCTATGTATGGAAAAGTTCAGTAATTTGATTTCATGTTATAATGTAAAGAGCTTGAACATAGAACTGATTAGCTTTCCATAAATAACAAAAAATTTCTTCATATGATATCACGTGTCAAAATTTTGAAAATGCTCTAACGTCCTTTAAAACAAAATTTATCTGCTTTTATTAAAATATTTCATACAACATAAGCATTCTACACCATACTGCATTAATAGTTTGTCTATCTTAACATAAAAATATTCTATCGGAAGAAAATTTATATTCCTGGTAGTAAAATTTAGAATGAATAAAATATTTCATTGTCAATATTTGTGGTGTGGAGAGTTTAGTGTTGGCCACAACCCACTCGTTTTAAATAAATACCATATTTTTTTGAATCAGCTAATTTTGTTTATAAAACACCATCAATTAAAAAAAATGAAATATAATCAACAACAAAAAATATGAAAATCGGCAACAAAAATTATTTGATATTTATGACATTTATTTTTTTGGGAAGCCAACAGCTCATTTACATTTTTTATATTACAATTTTAACATATATTTGAGAGCCAATAACAAACTTTGCATCAATAACTAGAAATTACTGTAAACAACTTTTAGCTAAATTGGTAACCGGATGGGTTACAAATCAAGCGTAGTAAGTAACCAGAGGGGTTACTAATAAATATTGATGGTAACCAGAGGGGTTACCAATTAAGAGAGTTGCTATATCCCAAGTGGATATGATTTGAAATAAGAACACAAGGACAGTGGTTGAGAGAGAAGAAGAAAGAATGGTCAAAAGTTACAATGAGTATATTGATCACAATTAATAGTTTGCTTAAAGGTAAAATTACAATTGATGAAATAACTTACAAAGGAACTTTCTCACGATGAGTAGGTATAACGAGCGAGTTAGCGGGTGTGTTCGAAGTGTCCGAATCTTCGCATGGTGAAGTACCATCGTGCTCGCGAGGTCGTACGGCGGCGTGAAGTGACGAATCGAAGTGACAGAAATACGGAAATAAAGTGACGACGTGTACAGGTGAAGACTCCCTTAAATAGTGATGCGCTGGGGGTAGTAAGTTCAATGTCCTCGAACTTTCTAGACCATTTCATTGAGCTTTCATACCCAGTTGAAGAGTATTGTCACTAGTTTGACGTCGCGGGCGATGAACTCGGCCTAGCGACAAACAAATATACTTGCCGTCGCTAGGCGCGCGCTCGAAAGAAATTTCGAGATGTGGTCTACCACAAACTCATGTAGGTACACGCACACACATACACACGCACACACATACACATGCATGCACACACATACAATTCGTGTGAGATGGGATGGATAGGAGGGTACGAGGGAGGAAGATTAAGAGCGTATCACCTTCGATATTTCGCGACAAAACTTATCGTATTTTACATTGAAGATCCACCCCGGCTGAGAACAACGTGCTATGTGAATCACATACGCGTGGAAATGTAGCATTCTTCCTGACATTTGTTCTACATACCGGTACATGTAAAAGTTCATGTCGGCGAACCATGTTCTACCTGGAACATGGATACCCACTAGGTTGATAAGCTTAGAAATGATTTGAAAAAATATGCGTTATTAATCGTAACTTTTTTCATGATAGTTTTTGAATACTACGACTCGCATGAAGACGTTGTTTTACACGTAAGATATTTTCTAATTTATTACTCACTAATTACAATACTAGGTATTTTGAATTTACTAGGAATAATGAATTAACTATTCACATTTTTTTTATTCTAGTTCTTTTTAAGTCCGTATATGTTCCTCTTTTGAATTTAATATTTTACACTAATGTCGTATAATTATTTATTTATTTATTTTTTAGCAAACAAATAATCAAACAATATACATTACAAAAATAAGTGTTACTCAATTTGTAAACCAAAATAGTTTGCAATAATTTTACTCATCTTGAAGATGTACTCCATATGACACCAAATATAAAAATAAAATTGATTTAGTCCATATAGGTACCTACAGCAGAATAAAATTAATAGAGAGGAAAAAATAGCAAATAAAAAATAAATGTGCTCATGAGGAATGAAAAGGAATGGAAGAAAGTGGGAATTATATTATAGTATACAAAACAAATTAAATAACATATATCTTATGGTTTTCAACCCCTGTTGACATTGGTTACATATACGTATGATGGGAATGGGAACATACATACTATATAGATAGGTACCTTTATAGTATAGTATTGAATTGTTTAATCCAGCTGTTGCAACGGCACATGCCTATACCTGTCCTTGTCTAAGGCGATACTATTACTTCTAGTTGAGGTCCTTATTTATACATATTCCGTCCCTTTCTAGTGGAATACGCGGGTACCATGTGGTTATATTAGCAGTTATTCCAGAGGTGGCACGTTACATTCATTTTATTCCTTTTGATTTTTTTATGTAAATAAAACAGTAATAAAATAAGTATAAATAAAAAGTAAAAAAAAACTGTTTTATTGAGATAATTATTATCACACAGACAGCCTAACTCTGTATATTACACCAAGTCCAAGTGTCAGGACTTGGAAGATCTTTTTTTATTCCTTCAACTCCCATTTTATTTCCCTCCTTTCAGAAGTATTTATATCTATGTATATTTTATTTTTTAATTTTCATGGAAGCTATTTTAAAATAATCAATATTTACTCTATATATTCTTGTGAAAACTTTTTAGCTGTGTGACCTCCGAAAAAATATAGTAACATTCAAAAAACATTTTTTTTATAAAACCTTTTGGTTAAATTTTTTTATTAATTGATACTAAAAGCCAATTTTTAAAGCAATGCAAGAATTCGTTTAATTTGTTGTGTCGGCGTTACACTTGATAGTTTTTAAATAAACTATCAACATTGCATTATGCGACTGATAAAAAATATTTTTATTAAAATATGTTTTTTCGTGTAGAACTTCACCTACCGCCTTTCGTTTTACCCGCCAGTTTGATATTAGGGAACCATGCAATGGTCGCATTTATATTTAATTGATTTAAAAATTAAAAACTTATTCACAATACATTTGAGCATGACAAAATCATCACATTTATTTATAAACAAATAAGTGTTAAAACAAACAAAATTAAATAAATTAAATCAATAATTAAAATTGAGGTTGCAGTAAAATGAAACAGAAATTATATATGCGGATAAAAATGTATGTTAATATGAAACCAAAAACACTATATATTAACTATCTGTATCATACCTATGACAAAAAGGAAAAATATTTCATTTAGATTTCAATATGTGAGTTTTATTTTTTTTTTAATAAAATAAATATAAATAATTTAATAACATACAAACTTAGGTAGTAGAGTGACATATTTTGTTCCCAATAGTTTATATATTGACATAAAAGTATATAATATATGCCATGGACAATATTTTTATGACAATATTTTTATTTTCCGTTCTAAAATTGGATTGCTATGATTAAAATAAATAAACTTTTGTGATTTTGTGCTAAATGCTTTTGCCCCTATGGAATTCTTATTTATTTATTTACTTCATGTACATTATTTTGTGTACAATGACGAGTTTCAACCCATCATAAATTTTCTTCAAAAATTCACAAGTCATGCTCTTTTATTTCAAGATTATATAATAATTTTTTGAAATTTATAATAATCCAAAAAATATTAGATTACATTTTTATCATCGAACCCATTGCAGTACTCTTGTATTGTTAAATATCAACCCCTCGAATATTCACACGAACACATGGACTTTCACATGTCGGGTACACATACATACATAACAAATATATCGAATAGCGCGAGTTTTCATTCGCGTACCTATTGAAAAAGTACCCCCAATACTTTATATTGTCTTCCTCTTACCCCCTCATCTCCTCTGTCCAGGTGCCTTCCCACTGCACGGCGGCGCCCTCTATGTCATTCCCACAACACACTCGGCACGCGCCAAGTCAATCCGCCTATTTCCGTTGCGCTTCACTTACCTTCCTTATCAATAATATTCTCTTCCGGTGCACGACAAAACAGCGAACGTCTTATCACGCGACCAGTCACACAATAAGACTCACCAAAGACATCAGTGTTAAACGTTTTAAACAAACAATTGAAAAGTTCGAACCCGCCAAGTGTTGTTAAATACCGAAAAGGGATGCGGTCCTATTAGTGAGAAGTATACGCCATTAACCTAGTGACGTTGCGTTTCCGCGAGTGCCAAACCAATTAAAAATGTCTTCCTTGGGCGTCGCGGCCTTCAGGAACGGCTCTCCGCACGGCAAGGTGCATGTCCTGCAGGAGTCCATTAACAACGTCGCCAATACAAACAAAAGTGACAAGCGTGAAATCATCATACTGAGGAAAAAGCCGAAACTAATGGCGGTCGCGCCGTTGAAGGCTTCGCCTCAAACCATTTCTGTGTCGAGTTTAATTAACAGCCAAAACGCGGTCCTGTTACAAAACCAATCGCCTAACAGCGCGAGAGCGAAAAAATCGTCCAAACCAAAAGAGATTCCCGCCAAAGTTCACAACCCGCCCCCGATCGCCGTCGCGAGAAGGAACGCCAGAGAAAGGAACAGGGTGAAACAAGTTAACAATGGATTCGCCACACTGAGGCAACACATCCCGAACGAAATTGCTGAAATATACGAAAACGCAAACAATAACAGATCGGCCAACAAGAAATTGAGCAAAGTGGAAACGTTGAGAATGGCCGTCGAATACATCAGGAGTTTGGAAAGTTTGCTAGACGATAAGAGAGAATCTAGAGAAAACAGCGTCAATTTATCTATGGCTTCGTTCCCGTCACCGGCTTCCTCGGAGTCTCTACAAAACAGCTCATCGTTTGAGCAAAGTTATCTACTTCAGTCGCCCATGCCCGATGACGACGAAGACTCCAATCCGCCAACACCTCTTCCACCCGTCAGCAATCACCATTATTCTAGAATACCAGGAACGAACACCTTCCAGCTGATAGCGGGACCCGGACCCATGCATAACTTCGAAGACGAAGAAAACATCCATCCAATGACACCCAACTCGGATCTGATATCCCAGGAAGACATGCTCGTTCATCACAACCTGATGGCCTCAAACGTAGAGTTCATTCCCTCCAACGAACAAGAGTTTACCGTTATTCCTCCCGACATTATGTCTTCGGACTTTTACAGTGATAATTCATTGTCTCCTCACGAAGACTCTGATTTTGTGGACGTGAAGTTCGATCCAACGATCGACATGAACAGTGAACAGAGAGTTATATATTCCAATTCAATCCTTGTCAATTCAGTTCCGTTAGTTTTGACACAAAACAATTCATTGAATAGACTACCTAGTATAATTACCTTAAACAACTCTATCAAAAATGGACTACTCATGTCAAATCAAAGTGTTCTAGGTGAGAAAGTTATGTATTCTGGAGATTTAAGTCTGAAACAAGAACCTGATGAAATTGACGGAAGGTTTCAATCGAATTTGAATCAAAACGAAAATATGGATGACGTTATCAGCTGGTGGCAGAATGAACACAAAACTCAATAAATTATCATCATTTGATAGTTATTGACTAGGTGAGTTTTAATCTCTTTTTTTACTAACAAAAACAAATCTATTATAATTTTTTGGTTGAATTCATAACTATGACAACATTTTTTCTTAATAAAGATATATTGAATCTCTTAAAAATGAATTATAAGAACTTGAAAAAATATTCATTGAATTCGTCTGTTTATAAGATGCATAACTTATATTTCAATATTTAAATAGATTTTTTTAATTATTGGTTTGTGTCTTCATTTCCACAAATCAGCTAAGTAGATGTGTTTCAACTTGTGTTTCTTTTAACAAAAGTCAGACAATTTTAATTATAAAGCGTTTGTTCTTATTTATACAGCTAAATAAAATCACATAAAAATCAAATAAATTTTGGAATACTTTTCGTTACATACACAGAAGCTACTCTTTTTTTATTTGTATACAGCTGATTATGCACACATTTATGACAATGAACATGGCATCCTGAAAAACCCTTACTCAACGATCTCATTTCAATTGATTTTCATTTGATTTGATTCGTTTTGAAATGATCTGGGACGCATGCAAGTCATATCAAATACATCACACACCTCGACATTAATTAATAATCTCTACTCTATGATTTTGAAATGTCAAATCGCGCTGGGAATTGATTTGTTGACAGATATTATGACGGGCATTTTGACCTGATTGATCTGTTTTATATGAGCTAGGTGTCTGTTATGATTTTTATTGAAGAAGTGGTTAATTAATTATCAGTAAAAAGTATTTTAATTTTGTGCCTACCGAAAATGAAAGCGATCATCCAGTTCATAAGTATATTTTCACTGTAAAATTATGTACTATTATCCCTAAAACAGGATTCCCTAGTAGAGTAGCAGTAATCTACTTCTTTGTATCATTGTAAAATATCGTGTGAAAAAAAATTGTCGAGGATATAATTATTTATCAGACAAATGTGGTTTTTATCAATATACACCAGAATTGACACAATTTATATATTTTAAAAATGTGGAATGAGGCGTAAGAATTACTTACAGTTAAAGTTGTGTATGTAAGCATAATATTAAATCAAGTAAATTATTTCTTTGTTTCCTATAAAATGTACACTTCGTAATTTTATTAAGTACAAATACTGGGAACAATAAGATGACGATGGCTGAGAACTTAAAACATTTCATTGATCGTTCAGTTGAAGTTATTTTGTTGAAATGAAATAAACAACGATTTCAATAGCTGGATAATTTTCTATAATATGTAAGATCCATAAAAAGACGCAGTTGTCAAATGTAAAAAATGAATTGGAATTTCCAATAAGTTATATGTACAAATAATTGGAACTCTTCGAGCACCGTTATTTTTGAATATACGTGAGAGTATGTATGTCTTGTAAATTTTATCACATGTATAACATATACATAAATATATTCAGTTCCACATTTTATATATAATATGTATGTATTTATTGTGTTATGTGCTTTGGCATTATCGTACAAGGAAATTGTTACACGCAAGTTATCAAGTAATTGGTTAATTTATAAACGAACGAAATGTATAAACATGTATGATTTTTTACGAGTTCTTTTTGCGAACGTTTTACAGTTGTCGAACTTATAGGTTATGCGAAAATTTGGCATCAAAAAGTTTTTCTCATCAACCAATCGTTGTATTTTTTTTTTATTTATTTATCAATCCAACAAAATATATAGTTATAAAATAATAATAAATAGAAAATCTCTAAAAATTATGTGAAATTTTACAGTAAGTAGTACCTATGTAGTTGTCAAAATTTTATGTTATGAAAATCTGGCCTCAGTAGAGTTTTCTTCCTAACCACACGTTGGTTTTATTTACCTAATATTTTTGAAGGATTTTACTCCTCACGGGAGTTATTAATTCGCAATTTTTAAAGTTATTTTTAGTGGAGTTTATCAACTAGTATGATTCTGAGATTGTATTCTGAAAGTTTCATCACAATGTATCTGTGTGTGTAATAGATTTAAAAATTAATTTGATTTTTTCAAATATCTCTAATTTTTATATCTAATACTAGCTTAGACCCCGTTATATTTTTAAGGATATCTGAATAGTGCTTCTCATTTTTTTAAACTGTCAAATATTTCAAAGTGACCTCAAACAAGCTCAGTACCTTAGAATGTGATATTTATATTTTGAAATTGCCAAAAAGGCACATCACTTTCATAAAATAAAAAATAATTAACAAACACATTTCGTGAAAATGCTGAAAATTTTCCCAACAAAATTTGAATATTTTAGTATAGCGTTGATGATCGAATTACATTCATTAAAACATACTTTCACGACATATCCCATAATGTGGGGTAAACAGCGACAGGTGTGCATTACTCAACACCAGGGGCGAGCCTAGAACATTTGAACTAGGCAAACCCTATAAGGAAATTGGGAAATGTCAGATATTGTATGTTTTTTAGAGTTGTTGTTCATTCCAGTGGCCATAAAAAATATTTTTAAAATGACATGCCAAAATAATATTTACATTTATGGCCCTGTAAAGCATCGTAGCTATATACGGTTCTTGTAGTATGGTTGCTATTAACAAATAAATTACTAATAAATTTAAAAAATATTTTTTTGTTTACACCACTTTATAGTATTTAATGTTAACCATTAGTTAACCATTGAATTTCTTAACATAATATTTATAGGCAAGCCAAGATTTTCGGCTTCTATAGGCAATTCCGCTACTGCTCAACACACCAGTCTCTTATCACCTAAAAATGGACTCATTCATAATGGGGGTGAACCTCATTACTGAATTATGCAAAATGTTATTTTTCTTCTTGTATTTTTGATGACCCACCACTTATAGGACACCCCAAAACAATAATAATAATAGAAAAGAGTGGTAGCAATATTCTTGCTGGTACCACACAGCTGACCAGTAACTTAAATAATGATAAAACGTGTCATTGGATGGAGTCTCCTTGAAGATCCGTCATTTAAAACGCACAAACTCAAGAGATCTTGTGTGTGTTAAAATATCGTGCGAATAAACAGGTTGGTATTGATATCTTCTGTCGGATCTCCTGCGAACACTCATCGATCGTGAAAAAGATACCCGTATGACATATCCCGTGGACTTTATTCAATTATTTACTCCGGAGACCGCCGATCATCGTCCTATCTTGATACTAAAATATCTCTTAAGAATATCTCTCGATAGCGGTCCCGTAATTGTAAGCATGAATGTATTGTATAATATATGTAGGTAC
The DNA here is from genome assembly GCA_963576475.1 of Molanna angustata. Lineage (NCBI taxonomy): Eukaryota > Metazoa > Arthropoda > Insecta > Trichoptera > Molannidae > Molanna > Molanna angustata. The sequence continues at coordinate 7,321,798 of OY754969.1, forward strand.
AATGTAATTACTGAATTAGCTACAGTTGATTCAGATTCAACACGTACTTTTGAAAATATCGACAAAATTTATCTCTATGAACATCCAGATTCAGGATATATGAAAGAATTTGCTTCCGAACGTTGTAAATGTTTCGATTAGGAATTGTTGGAATTGTTCAAAAAGTATTTTGAGGGCACATTTTTCTTTGAAGAAACCACACATAATACTCTTATTTAACTGTTAATTCGTTTTGTCACAAATTTATATCTTTTCCTTCTTCTTTTATGTAAACCTTTGGGTCCGTTTTAAGAGGACTGTTCCCCCGGCTAAGTGGACTCCCAGCTATCCCTCCATCTTTTAGGTGGCCTACAGCGAGGGCGGGTTCCGTGAGGCTGATTATGCAGCACAATATGAGGAAGTCTGACCATACCAGTACCTCCTCCGCTGCTTAATCCCATCTGATGATATCATCATCTTATTGGCTTCTCCTTTTAGCATAAAAATTATTATATTTCATTCACAGTAAAAATACTGCCATCTATGTTGAACGATCCAAACTTGTTTCAAAAAAAGGTTTGAGTCTTGGGAGCACTATACTACCTACGTGCAACCTACAAGTTTCATAACGTTCGAATTTATATAAATTAAATTGACATCTATAAAACGATTTAATTGTATTGATAATCATCATTAACCTTAATTTTTAAACCACTTCTAGGTAAAAGCCTTCTTCCGCGATCATGCAAATTGATATTAATTTAATTTAAATGTATCATACATTAAAACGATTATAATTTCAATAACTTCTTGTTATTCAAATAAACGCATAAATCAAAATCATCCCGCTATATAACGCCGTAGAGAAAAATAGTGTAAGGTATTCATTTATCAGCATTAGATCATTTATAAAAAAATATTAATTTCATAAAATATTTTATTTTCTTTATTAATTTGCTGAATCAACGGCACGAATTGCCTTTTACATAATACTAAAATAAAAATACACATATTAAAACATAGAAATTTAAAAGTAAAAATTTTTATCACTTAGTAAAAAAATTAAACAACCCCAAAAGGTACCTAACAAATAAAAAAAAGAAATATTTTAAAATAATATAGGTATCAGTATACCTTCATATCAATCTTAAAACTAAAACATTGAATAAACTTGAAATAATTAAATGAAATAAGTGTGTATATATTATGAAAAATAAACAAATATTATACATTTGCGTATATACCTGAAAATATTATACATTTGCGTATATACCTGAAAATATTATACATTTGCGTATATACCTGAAAATATTATACATTTGCGTATATACCTGAAAATATTATACATTTGCGTATATACCTGAAAATATTATACATTTGCGTATATACCTGAAAATATTATACATTTGCGATATATCTGAAGAATTAAGAAGAATAATGAAAAAGATCAATGAAAAAATTTAAATGTTTTTAATCACTTGATCAAATATGTTTCCATTTATTGTTGAAACCATAAATGGAATAAATTATTATTATTATATTAATTTGTGGTATATATTTATTTTTAATCACATCTAACACTACGATTTGGAAATCTGACCGTTTTTTAAGGCAGAAGATTACCAATTATGAAGTCATTGAGTGTAATCAATTAACATATAACATATTTTATAACATATGTAAGGTTATTTGATTTTTGAAATACCTAACGATATTCATAATAGAATATGGAATTCACAAATATTATTCACAAGTAATTATATAAAGGTAAAAATCACTGACCAATAATCTATAGACATGACAAGCAAAATTACTCGGTATCATTAAAAATTGGTTACAATCAATATTTGAATATTTGAATATTTTCGGAATGGTTAGATATGAAAATTGAAACAGTACTCAAAAAAATATCAAAAAGTTCCACCTTACTTTGTGTACCAATCCCCTGGCCTAACGTCGTAGCTAATGTCAGCTCTGTATATTCGTTACTATGTGGTAGAAATATTATCTGAAATACATAACTAGGTGGATATCAACAGAGTAATTTACATTAACTGTTTATCAAACTTGTTTACTTAACTGATGAGTGTGTATTTAATTTGAGATATCTATTCAGAACAAGTAACTAACTATGTATTTTAAAGTGAATTGTTATTATCTACATAATATAAAGGTATATAAAGACGTTTCAATAATACGATGGTAAATAGTATTATAAACAATACCTAATAAGAATTGATACCTTTATTGTACATTTATAAATGGTGACTCCTATCTCTTGATATACATTTCTCGATTCATTCACTTCCATGCGTCGTCTCATACACGCTCTTCTGTTATTTTTACTTCTAACGTCTCCATCTTTCAAAATTCCATTTATGCGATCATGCCAACTTTTCCTTGGCCGACTTCTACTTTTCGTTCCTCTTTTATCAGCCTTATATTGTCAGACGGTCATCACTCATTATTTCTATGTGGCAAAACCACCGTAGGGCATTTATTTACATCTTTCGATATCTCTTTCAGACATACATTCTCGTCTAATATCCTCATTTCTTATTCTATCATACAACGTTTTACTACATATTCGTCTTAGTGATCTCATTTTATCCTAATACATACCTATTGTATTAGGATTATTTTTTTCGAAATACAATTGCTCCAAATACATGGACATTGAAATGACTATGGCTTGATGGACTGACTGAACAAAATGGATTATTTATTTATTTATTTATTTAATTAATTATTTATTTATTTCATTATTTAATTATTTATTTATTTATTTTTTTTTTTTTTATTTATTTATTTATTTATTTGTTTATTTATTTATTTATTTATTAATTTACTTATTTATTTATTTATTTATTTATATATTTATTTATTTATTTATTTATTTATTTATTTATTTATTTATTTATTTATTTATTTGTTTATTTATTTATTTATTTATTAATTTATTTATTTATTTATTTATTTATTTATTTATTTATTTATTTATTTATTTATTTACTTAAGGGACACATATAGACTAAAAAAAACTCAAAAATACACTATGAAATAAACAAAGACCAATTACTATTATTGTGCGCAGATGATTAAATTATCACGTGAGTACCTAACAATACAAAATTAATAAAAATATTATTAACAATTATTGTACCTATGTTTGCCTGTGACGGGAAAGAAAGGCAAAAAAATTATGGGTGAAGGAATAAATTTGTTACTGCGATGATATTTGATAAAAACAAATAATTAAAATAGGTACACAAATTAGACATTAAAAATACATATACAAGCATGCGCTATGCATCTCTGTAGAGGTTTTTTGCATATGTTTTCAATTATCACTAGTAATTAATACCTACATCAGAATGTGGGATACTGCCTGAGAGGTTGACATTACAGAAATGACATACATACCCTTTTGATAAATTAATTTTAGTAAGGAGTCGTTTAATAAGGAAAAACGCCAACTCGCAAATAGAAATAACATTAATAAATCAATACCTAAATTTTGTTTGATTTTCAAATTGCAGTGTAGTTATGTAACTATGAAACTCTATAATTTAAACGCTGTCTTAATCAACAAATTGGATAGCCATAATTTTATTTTTTGAGAAATCTTCAGCGATGGAATTTATATCATACGATTCGCAATAACCCCTCTACATCAGCGTATCAAACAAATGCCAGATATACAAAAAATACTTATTCACCGACCAAATATTTCTATACAATTCAAAAATATCATAACGGTCTTTTAGGCACATTGAATTTCGCGAACAAACACCGCTTGAATGACTTCTATAGTGACAAAAAATCAATTGCAAAATTATTTTTGCTTTCATTACGAAGGTAGGTACCCCTTACAAAACTAAACCTTAGAATCCTGTGAACTGTATTCTCATAACTATATAGTTCCCACAAAATCTAACGTTGGCATGTTGGACAAGTATGAAGTTGAATCAGTGGTTTCAAGTTCGAGTCCTGCCACGACCAATTTTGTTCTCCTAGATGTATAATATGTACTTCTTACAAAGATATTTTCATTCTTAAAGCAAAACGTTTTTTTATATGTTTTATTAAATAGAATAAATGCTGTAGAAATGAGATCACTAAGAGTAAGTATGTAATAGAACGATATATGACAGAATAAAAAATGAGGACAAAAGGAGAGAATGCAAGATAAAGAAGGATATTATACGTAAAATGAAAGTGAATGCCTTGAGGTGGTTTGGACATATTGAGAGAATGAACGATGAACGACTGACCAAAATAATATACATGGGTGCAAGAGATTGAGTGAATAGCACAAGTCGCCTCAGAAAGGGATGGCATGACCATGTGAATGATATTTTGAAAGAAGAAAACGTAAAAACTTTGAACAATTGACGAGCATATATGAGACGATGCATGGATGTAAAGGAAGCAAGAAATGTGTGCAATAAAAGAGGAGCATGGCGCTCAGTTCTCTCTGCTTAATCACATGTATTTCAAATACATTTTTACAGATAAAATAATAGAAAATGAACGATGCATGGATGTAAAGAAAGCCAGAAATGTGTGCAAAAATAGAGAAGTATGGCGCTCGGTTCTCTCTGCTTACCCCGTAAAGGACATGACGTGATGGTATGTATGTATGTATGTTTTATTTCAGATTTTTTACACAACCAATGGTCAGGTAAAGGCCACATTTTTTTAAATTGTGTCATATATACTATTGTGTGTCATACCGATTTAGGTATGCCAGTAAATGTAGGTATGGATTATTTACACATAATTTAAAATATGAAATGAAGTTAAAAATAGGTAGATAAATGACGATGTCATCAAAAGTGTTTGATAAATAATATAAATGTTATTTAAAAATGAGTATTTTGCAACCAAAAAAAATCTTTTTGCAATTGGAGCGACATCATTTAGATCTGAGATAATATTATTATTGTCGTTTGAATGTTGTTAATAAACGCGTGCAAGTCGTTATCTTGAGATGATGATATCTGTAGCAGAATCAAATACAAGATACAATTATATTTGTATTTTTAAAGTAAATTGTCCCATCTACATACAATTATTTGGGGTTATGCATCTACTCAATCAACTGCTTAAAATTCGCTATTTATTTCGAAAATATTTAATTATAATGTGCGTGTTACCACCAAATATACAAGATTGTTTATCTCAAAATATGCAATAATGGTTGATACATAGTTATATTCTAAATTTATTTCAGATACATTTGATGCTGAGATACAGGGAAAAATAAACCAAAATTTCAAAAGTTGATAACCCCTGCCTGAAACAAAATTCACAATTATGAGTAGAAAAGTTTTATAGGCCTATAACTGTTTATATATTCTGAAATTTTGGGCTCTGTAAATTGAGCGGATCAAAAGTTATAAGGGGGGGGGACAGACACACACACAAAACTCACATAAAATGTTTTACTCCGAATTCTGAGTAAATCCATGTACCGGAACATATATGCTGCGAGGAATCTAGTTGGTGTTGTTAGCATGCAAAAAGTCCACTACGCCATACAAAATGTTCCTTCGTACACGCATCTTGGCTTAATAATGTCGATTCATTCAGAGAACTGAATTCTCATGAACGAATCGACAGTTATTAATTTGACACACACCTATTAACAAATCCAGATTGAAAACACAATTAAAAAACAAAATCTCATGTTTTAATTTACCGAACTATTGACCACAAAATATTTGGTTTTGAGCAACCAAATATTTTATGCAAACAGCCAAACTGTACAGTCATAAATAGATAAACCTTTATTAATGATAACAAAGGTTTGGCTAAAACGCAGGTAGCCAGATCGGTTGACATAATATTTTATTCAGTGTATGATATTAATCGTCTCACACATCCAGACTGAAAACACAATTAAAAACTTTGTCTCCGTCGGGAATCGAACCCGAGACCTTTGGATCAGCAGTTGAATACCCAACCAACTGAGCCACAAAAGCCGACAATTTTAATCGAACAACAATGAATCGTTCGAAAAAAATAAAACTCATTTTGGACATATGACACCCCAGCTATCGGGTACAGATATCATTTTTATTATTTGTATCTTTATTATGATTACATACATATATATCGCTGTAAAATATTTGTACTTCCCGACCAATTAAACCGTTTCTCATCGAAAGGATTCACATTATGTTTAGTATTTTATTTTAAGATGTCAATAATTAGTGATTATTTGTTTATTTTCAACGCAATCAGATCGGGAGATAATATTTAGATTTTTTAATTCATATCGAAAAACTGAGAAGGTACCCTACGTACTTAATTATTTTTATTTATACAAATTATATTATACCTATCCTTGGATGAATTAACACACTGGACTATATAAAACAGAGTGTACAATGTCAATACGAAGCAAAGTGTAAATGCTCTGTTAGACTTTAAAATAGATTGATTCATTACACGCACATCCGGACACCTGTCGCTGGTAACCACACATTGTGGGATTTGTAGGAATAGTATGAATGAATGTGATGTTTCATAGAAAAATGATGATCTAAAGTATGGTGTGTGATGATACACGCATGTGTTGCGATCCCTTTTAGAAAGTTATAATGCACACCCGCATTCCTGTCGCTGGTAACCCCACATTGTGGGATTTGAAGGGATAGTATGAATGAAAGTTATTCTGAATAGCAAAATATTGATCTAAGTATGTACCTATATATTTTGGATAGCTAAAAATACTTGTAAAAATGGTTGTATAATGTTCGCTTTCCTCGCTTTTTCACCAAGTAAATTGCACTATCCAAACTTTTGAACAAATTCACTTTTACGTTAATACGTAAATAAAATACAAAGGTGCAACTGTCATAGAGGACACGTCTGTACGATCCCAAATTAATATTGGGCGGGACTGATGACATAGTTTATCAAAATCGTAAATTATACTTATATTGATATATTTTAAATAATGTTATAGTAGAACGAATGAATTGGAATCATATACGAATTGTTTTCAATTCCCTTCAACTTCTATACAAAATAACATACATATGACATGTATGAGAAAGTCAGCAGGAAATAAGGATCATCAGAATTTATTTATTGGACTTACAACTCAAATAATTGCGATATTTTTTAAGATACGTAATGATTGATTGAGATGAAGTTATATCAAGGTACAGGCCTAGCAGACTTAATTAAATCAAACGAAAAAATATATTACATATAGGTATTAGTCGCCTTTAGTATCCTACCTACAATTTTTGTATTGCATTTTTTACCATTACGAGATTAAGAAAACATCCATCCAATATTTATTAGTAACGAGATAATTAAGAAGGATATTAATTTGCATTCAATTTAATTACCTGAATTGTATTTGTTTATGACTTTGATTTATGGCACTTCCTTTCTTGATTAAAAAATATCTGAGATTGTAATATTTCTCAAGGCGGCATCATCATGCGTAGAGTGTTGTAGGTACCTATATTATATTTAAGGAAGCATATAAACCAAAACACCCCAATTTCAAATAAAATTCCTTAAATATATTAAACATTTGGTTTCTATAAAAAAAAGGACTCTAGTGAATGTTCGTCACACAAGTTTAAAATTCATCCTAAATTCCCTAAAAATATCCTTTTTTTTCAAACATAATTTTATAAACTTTGTTTGATTAACAACTCTGTTACGAGGATTTTTTTTTATTTTATTTAAGAGTTTGTCAACAGCTACATATATAAAAAAATTACAAGTAAACATTATTTACCACATTATTTCTTTTAAAAAAGTGGACAATATATTCAAGATTATTATTGTTTATAATAAATGTTTACTACTGGAATGTATTTTGTATTTATGTTAAATAATGAGGTTTTGACGTAATTAATTATAAAGGATTTTTTTTTCTTGAGGGACAAAATTAGCTGCACTTTATTTGAAAACAACCCACGTACATTTTGACAGAAATAAGAATGAGGCCTGCATGTCTCTCTTTTGTGCTCCAAAATTGCAAATAGCAAAAGTATTTTATATTGGCACATCTTTGGTACTAATGTACCTATAGTGTCTTCTTTTTTATAATAATTTTCTGTGCCACAATCTTCTTAACCCAAACCATTGTTGTAGATTCTTAACCAGAAGCTGTATGCAATTTCTCAATCCCAATTTCGGTTATAAATTGATCCACTCTTGGGCTAAAAGCTCGCCTGTCTTATTACCAAATTAACCATGAAACCACTTATCCTCTTCATTGTCATAAAATCAGTGAAAGGGGATCAATTTTTCTAATATTCTACGGTTGTGACCACAAAATCAAATTCTTTACATTTATATCACGGAATTATTCTGACAACCCATCAGCTAGATCATTGTGATCAACCCTTTGCATTTTTTTCCACCCCTGTAGTTCAATTAACCACAGGTGTAGCTTGATAATTTTCGAAATATAGTAAAAAGGGATTATTTTTTTCAGTTGAGTCCTAAGTTATGTCTCTAGAAATACTCATCTCTCTTGCTTAGCAGCCTTTGAATTTTTAGATTATAGGTACTTAGTGGTTAGAGAAAAAGCTAGCTAGTTTGCGATTGATGTGGAACCAAAAATTATAAAAAATGCGTCGGTTTCTTTCAGTTGTAATCCATGCTGTATTGTCAGTATCGCTTGATGGCGATCCTAAACCTTTGATATAAAAAAATACACAAATATGGCGAACGATCAACATAGTTTGAGATGTTTCATATTATTTAGTACAAAAATCAAATTAAAAAAATATATATATAAAATATTAAATAAATGTAATTATTACAACTAAAAATAATATCACAATAATTTACAAGTAATATTTTTGAAAATCCTTTAAAAAGAAATAATTAATACATACCAACCACTACACCATATATTTTGTGGGGAAGGCAACGAGAACTAAGCGCCAAATTATACATCTCTCTTCCCAAAAAAAAAATTAACTCTATGATGTTCATGTCGATCATGTCTTACATGCACGTCGATTGTTTAAATAAACCACGTAAACAATACATGAAGAATATAGTCAAGCCAGCATTTTTATAGTCAATTTCCGTTTCTCATCTTGATTCATCTTTTTCATAGTGTCTTATCCTTCAACAAGTACCTTCATTATTTAAAAAGGTATTTTTATGAGCTTGGGGTCACTTTGAAATATTTGACGATTTTTTTTTTAATTGGGATAACTATCCAGATATCCTTCAAAATCTTATGGGGCCTAAGCAAATATAAGATATACATATTGACAAAATTAGAAAATAAAATAATGAATTCTTAAATCAATAATCAATAAAGTAGAATAAACACGCCGTACATAGTACACAGCACATAACACACACAGATACATTGTGATGAAACTTTCAGAATACAATCTCAGCATGATACTACATAGTTCATAATCTACAATAAAAAAGTAACTTTAAGAATTGCGAATTCATAACTCCTCACTATATCCGCTTGGGGTAGTGAGGAGTAAAAAGCAGAATTTCAAAATTTTCCTATGAAATTGTTTTTTTTTCATTAATTAATCGTTACCGATGGTTGTCGATGCATGATTCCGTATCGAACATGATTGTTCAGCTACCGTTATGGAGTCGTGTTTATAATAGGCAATATCGAATTTCTCGTTACAAAATCAAAAATGATATTTATGAAAGAAGATTTTTGTTAACGATGTTCAATGGGAAAGTAAGGCGCTCACCTCTAAATAATTTAATACCTCGACCCTAGTTTAGTCAATGGGTGGGTCTTTTTGACATTTGGAAGGTAATTTTTTATGCTATATGCATTTCAAACTATGTAGTATGTATAAATTTATGTAGTAATACCCGCTTTTATTCAACGCCAATAGTTATATAATTTCTCAAAAGATGGCGTTACAAAAAGGATTTTCCGTTACTTCATAGATGATGATAGTGTTTTGTCAACTTATTTTCAAACGAACAGATTTTCATAATTTAAATAAGTACATATAACATTCAAAAATTGGATTGATAGGAAACTCAATAGGAAGGCATAATTGGTGAACGATGCTCAAGCTCATAAAGTTATCATCAAAAACCAGCCGATGTCAGATCATACATATTTTATTTTAATCAACAATAAAAAGTAATTCATATTAAAACAATCCACTCACATTATGACAGGTCGTAAGCCCTGTAGGCGCCTTGAGTTCCTGGTTCTCCTATAATATTCCATCTTCTTCTGTATTGAGATGTTATAAATTTGTCATAAAAAACATACATAGTAATAGTAATAAACACATCCTTGCACCCTGTGGAAGTGGAAAATTTATTTATATATAATTCTCCTCTGCTGAGTATCGAACCTAGAACGGCCGCACAGAAACTGTCTTAATATAAAAGCCAAAAACTGTCTTAATATTCCACCATAATATGTAACTATTCCTAACTTATCTTAATATACTACAATAACTCCAGGGACAACCTGTAATTGGCTTTAATGTTTACTTAAATCATCTTTATTTAATATAATTTATAATACGCTGTATGTTGTCCTCTAAATAAATAAATGAAATGTGCTTACAAACTGTGCCACGGCGGTCGGCTAATGATTTTTGCATTTACCTACATGAATAATGACTTTAATTTTAGTACAGGGATACATTCTAATTTTATTTGAATCAACCATTAGTCATTTGACATTCAACGTTATGTAGCGTATAGCGTGTAACTTTACCTGATCTTTGCAACCATGCTATACAAAACTGTCATCAGCATTCTCTCATTTATCGAGATCTACGTATGTAGGTTCTGTTTTTTTCATTCAACACTGGCTGGTCAGGAAAAGATTTTTTTCCTACTAACAAAACTTCTCCAATGTGTAATCTATATGCAAAAGACTCAAGTAAAAAAAATGATGATAATGATGCCACATTAGATTTGAAATAATACTAAATCGATGATCTAGAATGATCATCAGTGATCTCTCTTAATGTTAACTGATTCAGAAGAGCTTCTGACGTTCTGGAAGCTCCTCGTATCGCCTTACTAGTTTGTTTTGACCTGCCTGGACGCCAATTTACCACCGAGATAACCAGTAAACCTATCTTCATCTCACTGTAACACGATATTTATATCAGTATTTGATTACGAGTATTATTTATATCTCATTTGAATTGTTATGTGATACCATTTACATAATATTACGTCGGTGAATGAGCTTCTTGAATGGTTAATCATTTGAAAAATTTATAGGCATAGGTACATATTTCTCGGTAAAAAATATTAAGTAAGTACTAGTTTTTTTTATTTGTGAATATTATAGACCTTATAGGAAAACAGAATATTAAGATACATAATAATGAACAAAAAAAATATCGTTCGAAAATATACCTATTATAGTCATATATATTTTGTTGATTCGCTTGAATTAGACATGGTGCTAGTAGGACCCTTTACATCCTTCTAGCACAGAATTTTTCTTTTCTTTTTTTCCCGAATTACTTATTTTGTTCTTCTTCTTCTTATTTCCTTATTTTGTATCGGTACCTACATATTTTTTGTTTCTCTATATTCTTTATTTTTTTTTATTTACTGTTTAATATCCTATATCTGTACTCTGTTAAACCATGATGTCATGTTATTTTAATGTATTATATCTATTATTGTGACCATAATATTGTGAACCATGTAACGATGAACCCAAGTTAGTTTTCTGTAAAGAACCCAGGGGGGATAAAATACAATAAACAATTAAGAAAAAATATTTATATAGAATCAAAATTCAACAGAAGCTGCGATTCTCAATAATAAGATTACCCATAAGATTATTTTCATTTACTAATGTGGGGTCACCATTTAATTTCTCAAAACCTAAATTAGATATTATAAAGAATATCACGAATGTGATACAAGAAAAAGAAACGATATTAGATTAGACAAACGAAATAAAGTCTCAACGCAGAATTCTCTAATGTATAATGAGCTTAATTTATATGAAACACAGAACAAAGAATCTATATCTAGATTCTTTGTTCTGTGTTATGAAAGCATGCCGAGGGATACAAAAGAGGAAAAGAGTTTTGGTCTTATTAAGAAAATATGTGTTCACTAAATTATGGAAAATTGAAATATTTGTTTATATGTTGCTATAGATTTGGCTATGTATTGAAATATATAGATCTATTTAAATAAATAAATATACATATAGTCCTATCGGAGTTGTGAATTATACGTTTTTATTATATAAAGAAAGTTAATCAACAAATTCATTAATTAATCTTTCATCAACTGATTTACGTGATAACTGTATGTTCTTGCACAATAATGGTCTATTGTGATTCTTTATCGATATATGTACTGTACATAAATACATTCGTACCATCATGGCATATCGACAGGTGTGCGTGGTGTACAAACTCATAAAATGAAGCACGACACATGCGTGATGTTAATTTTCGTGTTGTATTTTCGATTACCCTATTTCTATTGTTAATAGAAATGAGTGGAAGCACTGTTCGAAGCCGGTGCGTCACAGCACAGTTGATATAAATATTATGTAATTAATCATTTATGATTAACCCTTTTTCGTGATGAAAATCAATGTTGAAATGCACAAAAAATAAATATTATAAATTTTAAATATACATTAATCAATAAATATTTATATTTTGATAACAAACCATACACTTTAATTCACTGTCAATTTGATTCTGTTATACCTATTAATTTCTTACAAATCATATTGTAGATTTCATCAAAAGTATCTTTCGTCTGTAGGTCAGGAAATGACTTTGCACTAAAAATCCCCTACAACTATAACATTTCATACATTACCAGAGGAATGGAAAATTAATAATGTAAAATTATTTATTGATATTATGCGATAGTCCATTAATAATCTCTTCTTGTTCGTGTCTAAATAATGTATCTTTTATTCAATATTCAAAATGATTTATAGCGAAAGCTCAAGACCGTACATGCAAATGAATCAATGAACCTATTTTTAATAATTATTGTTGAAGGTTTTTTTTCACGAGGGAATTGTGTATGATTTCAATGAAGTAATAGGCAAGCTTCGTTAATTTTAAATTTTTAACCGTTACAAGAACGGACCTATGTCCTATCCAAAGTCTTGTATAGCTTCCTATGTTAGATTCATTATCAATTTCTTTTTGAAGGTCAGATCGGTGCCGTAACAATGCAAAGAATTCACTGAAAAGGTTATTCAGGTTTAAATTTATGCGTACCTTCGGCTTCTTGGGTGCTGGTAGTGAACTGTTCGGAACCATTGGTGTTCGAGTCGTTTTTTTAAAACAATTACATTTTTACTCTCTCATGAGAGTCATGATTTCACAATTTTTAAGAGTATTTTTTTACATCAATTTATCAATGGGTATCATGTACAAAGTGTATACTTTGAGTTTCGTTGTGATGTTTTTGTGTGTATGCCGTATCCTGTATGCCTTACACAAATATGAAAATTTGTGTCCTCTGTACAGATCAAACTAAAGGGCCGATGAACTTAATATTGATACCATATATGTGAAGTACATAAACTTAGAGTTGATTAGTTTTCCATAGACAACGGTTCATTTTTTCTCAGTGTTTCTCCATAATTTCATCTGTTAAAACTGAAAAAATGCTCACACGACCTGGAAATTTAAGATATTTAATTTTGTTTAAACTATTTATGAAATACCAATTACTTATCTTCAAAAAACTGCATTCAAAGTTGGTCAACGTTAAAAGAAAAACATAATAATAGATTTTTGTATGAAAAATATATAGGTATAACAAGAGAATTTTTTTATGTTTGGCAATGTTCAGTTATTTGATTTCATATTGATATTAGAGTGTAGTATTAACAGGGAAACTTCATTGTGTAGAGGAGAGTTTAGCGTTGGCCACAAATCACTCGCTTTAAAAAGGAATTGTCTTAAGCTAAAGAATAATATAACAAAATGTGCTAAATAAAAATAGTCTAAGTCCTGATATTACGTCGGGTATATCATTAAACATATTTTAAAAAAAGGCTGTAGCCAAAATATCTATCTGATTATAACTAATTTCTTCTTCGTCTCCTTATAACTACTTTTGTTTTATTTTATTTTTTGTACCATTTCTAAATATTTACACAACTGTGTGCTTCTTTGATAAATAAATCTCCATTAATGCATTGCTATTCTCTTGACCACATCGGATGAATTGTAGTCAGTAAACAAAAAATCTACCTGAGATTAAATTGTATTGCTCAAATACGAAATTTAATCGAAAAGATTGCTTACCTCAGAGACGGTAGGGTCCTTTGTATCCACACGCCATTGTCCCGTAATGTTGATTTTTTTTTACTTGATGTTTTCACATCTTCACTTTCGCATCCATCTATAGTAACTACCTACCTTATACGGCGGGTATTGTCTGCAGACCCATCACATCCAAGAAACCCGTGGGAACTCGACAATATCCATGTACCTTAGCTAGGTAGAAATATAGTCTCGTCTTTGACAAAAATGTCCCACAGCGCACGGGATCCTAGGCGATCCAAAACAGCTCACTATAACAACATTCAACTAATTTAGTAGAGATTTTTTCAATGTACTTTTTAGATTGAACAAATACGTTTACATTCCAAGTTTAATCAAAGAAATACGATGTTTAGATAGTAGCCTATCAAAATAATAATTCGAGAATTGGATGGACGTTTGCACATGAAAAATTCTATCGAAAGACATTTCTTCAGTTAAACTGAACATCATTTACAATCATTTCATGTACTTGAAAATCTTTGTGTAATAATTCATTGTCCTCTCTGAATAAAATGGAATGAATTCATAGATTATGTACCTATATCACGCAAACATATATGATATGCTTATGCAATTTTCTCCTTGGTCGATCTTAGTTTCATTTTCTATTATATTCCCTTTCATTTTCTATTATATTTAAACGGCGATAGCCGATTTTTCATTGATATTAATAACAATTGAGTGCCACAAGTAATAACACTCAATTAATTTTATTACCAATTTACACTTCCTCAAAAGAATTTGCAGATCAATGCGTAAATTATAATTTTTTTAAAATATCAAAATAAAATGCAACAAACGATCAAGCTTTCCATTGGGAATAATTCACCCATATCATTTTAGATAGGTGGTGACAGAGCGGTTAGCGCCCTTGAGTTAGTAATCCAGTGGTCGCGAGTTCGAATCCTGCCACGACCGATTTCGTTCACCTATAACACAAGCATGTATGCTTAATTCAGGAAATGTATGAGGATGTATATGTACTTGTTACAAGCACATAGGAGAGGAAGAAGAAATAAAATATTAACGGCAAGATATTTTTTACTTTGACCTTTTTTCTATCGTTTGTTTAATACCCAAACTACATATCTTAATATGTTCATTTTTAATCATTTAACGATGGATTATTCTTTACGCAATAATTTCTTACCCTGATATTTATATAACGTACTTTCTACTTTCATATGTCTTTTATTTAACGTCTTTTATTATTGGTATTCAACGTCAAATCGGCGTTATAATTGCATTAATCGCATCAATTTATATTGTGCCTTGAATTTCTATAAACATTCTGTTAAAAAATTTATTTACTAGATTTAAAATTGTTTCATATTTTTTCATGTCATATTGTGATAATTTTAAGGTTTAACAAATATATACATTTATTTTATTTTTTTTAGTAAAAAATAATAGCAATTACATTTTACCGCCAAACTGCAAAGCAGTTTTTTTATTATAATTTATCATTAGTTCGCAATAGGTACTTACCCATTGCTTTTATTACAAAACTTGAATAAATAATAAAAATAGCTTTGAATATGATACAAAATAGATACCTACACATAAGCTTTTAAAATCCCGATAATTCTCGGATCATGACGATGTTCGGAAGCCAAACTTTTTTTGTCAAATTTTGCTGACGTATTATTAATCCTCATCCGCAGTTATTTATTTGACGTTTTTACATCCTGTGAATTTGTCAAAAATGGGCTTTATGAATGTCATATATCATATACTTAGGATATTATTTATATTGCAAACTAACAGTCTTATTCATAATAACTTATGTTAGGTTTAAAACAGTGTATAACAAAAGTACTGAAAATTACTATTCATAATAGCATATACTGCTATATAACGGTTATATTACGCCTATATAAGATAAACACGGTCCCAGGTTGTTTTAACAGCAATATAAGAAGAGTATAGGGACCGAATATTTCCGATGATTCCCGAATGTTGCCGATGGTTACATTACCTGTCAATCAGTTTTAACATTTGTGAAACAACGTAAATATTTGTTTTCTATTTCAGTTCGCAAATTAATAAAACAACAAATAATTATAAATTCGATCAAACGTATTGTTTTGCGTCTTAATATGACGTAAACGAATTAGAAATAATATTTGTCATAACCACTGACAGATCATTTGAGAAGGCTATATTAATTTATGGTAACCCATTGTTTCATTCTTGCTCCAGTTTTCGCAACAGTTTTTCATATAAATATCTAAATAATGATATTATCGAAACAAAATATGAAAATAAAGCCCAAACACTATATTATGGAATGTTGTATTTTTTTTCAAAACATCGACAAATGTCAAATCACCGGAGAAACATGAATGAATTGCGACGTTCGCGTTGTCAGCTCAAACAGTAACATAGCAACGTTATTGTTATATTGGTATATAAATGTTATTATAAATAGTCAATAATATAAGTGCTTATACTGTGTTTTAGCTATGTATATAATGTTTTTACCACAGTATAAGAAAATATTATAAATAAGACTGTAAATGTATAAATCAACCTTAGGAAGTGTTGATACAAAAAAAATAATAAATAAAGTCATATACGAGTATATGTAAATACATTTTGATAATATATAAAAATACAATTTTACTTTATTCCAATATTCTGTAAAGGTAATAGAATGAATTGTATTAAAAAATAAAAAAATATATAGGTACATTTGTATTTTCATCCATCCTCCACTAGAATGAAAACCAGCAAATCAAGGGTTTCATTTGAAAAGAGTTAAAGTAGAACAGTGTGTCAAAAATTATTAGAGAAACAATTTTTTTTTTATTGAGTAACATAATATGAACATACACATAGTACAAATATTTAAATTAATACAATTTTTTTTTTCAATAGGTACTGTCCCAAAAAAGTTAAAAACTTGTGCTTTAAAAACAATGGCTCAATCAAGTCGACGATTATGTCTATCTGAGAAGCATGTTCCAACGAAACGTACGGCCTGATAAGAATTTCGAAAGAAGAGCTATGGCAGGAAACAGAGTGAATGGAGCACTCAGAATAGATATGAATGATCGCAACATATCAAAAGTTGTCAAAGTTGCCATATATAACGCAATCGTAGTGCCAACCTTGACGTATGTGCAAGTGAAACCTGGACGTGAGAATAAATGCAGTTGAAATGAGATCGCTAAGAAGAATTTGTAATAGAACTATGTGCGACAGGGTACGAAACGAAGACACAAGGAAAGAAAGTAAGGTGAAGAAAGATGTAATTAATAGAATTAAAGTTAACACATTGAGATGGTTTGGACACTTGGAAATAATGAATGAGGAACGCCTGACGAAGAAAATATACAAAGCTGACTGGAATGGAATAACAGGTCGGGGACTCCCAAGAAAAGGATGGCACGGCCATGTGAACGATATTCTAAGACAGAAATGTAAGAAGCGTGATCAACAGACGAACATGTATATGACGATGTATGAATATTGAAGAGGCGATAAATGTGTGTCAAGATAGAAAAAAGTTGCATTCGCTTTTGTGCCACCCCGTGAGGGACATGGCGTGGTTTTATGAATGTATTTTCGATATTTGTAATAGGTATATTGATGTTGCGCCTTACAACAGTCAATCTTTATAGCTGATAGACATAATACGAGTATGCACGAATCAGGAGATCGGCATTCTTCGGTAGTTGGGAGATTGATATAAACGAGTGTCTGGGGTAAGGCCGGGGCTGGATAGACCGAGGATTGATCATTTATAGTGCTCTCACGTTGTGGTTAAATTGTATACTATTATTGTACTTCTATCTTAAATATATAATTACTGTATTCAATAATAAACTATGTAACTATTCAACGCGTTCATTTATTTTGCAATATGTGTTATTAAAAGTACCATAATATATTAAAATATTTTAAACGTATTATTTTTATAATGATTACTTTATTTATGGATGAAACAAGTTGTCAGAAATAAAGTTAACATATATATTATGTAACAAAATTTACAAGAGGAATGTATCCATACAAAATTCATAAAAAAATATCAAAAAATACAAACTAAAAGTAGGCTATAAGTTTATCAACTACGTATTTATAAATCAGGATAAGTTAGTCCACATTTCAACTATATTTTTTTTATAGAATAATGTATTTGTAACGAGAACAGCAATTATAATTCAATTATATCATAATATATACCTATTTTAGAATGAGTATGTCTTTGTAAAAAGAACATATTAATTGGTTTTCATTTTATTCTTACTTAAACTATGTACCTAAATGTCTAGGCTGGATTCGAATCCTCGTCCACTGAATTACTAACTGAGCGCATAAGCCGCTCTTCCACCGATATATTACATATATTAGTACAAATGCTAATTTGCTCATTCAGAATCATCCAGAAATAAACCCGCATATGTTAATAATTTAGATCAGTTAAATGCTAATTTCGTTGATTTAAAAATATAATTTCGCCGCTACTGAAAGCTGTTCATTGTTAGCTTTGTACCATACGGAAGAATTCGGTTCGAGTTAAAAAAATAAAATGAACATAGAGGGAATTATAATGACTTTGACATTCGCTCTATTCATATGCAAACATTATGTAACTTCATTTTAAATCGATCCCTGGTTATGCAATTTAAGCCTGAAAAGCTTTATACTTAATATTATAATGTAGGTGACTCCCAAAATTTATAGTGTATATATTTTATAAAAATTGATAGCATAAAAATGGTCCCAGTAATGATTTCGTTTATTTTTAAATAAATTTATTGGGGAGTTCACCAATATATAAATATAATTTTATTTCAATGTAATTTATTTGAGGTGTGATCTGATTTATAGCGGTAAATAGATTTATTAACAAATTTATTTATGCAAATAATTTTTGAAAATTCAAATTTTAGCGTTACAACGATATACGCAGTTGGTATATTACTTTTTATACATATCTCAGGTATATTGTGATTGAAAGAGATGAAAATAAATGCATTATGATCGTTTGGTCATATAGAATGAATGAAGGGTGATCATCTATCGAAGCAAGTATACAAAGCTGAAAAAAATATAGAGTTAGGACAAGAGAACGTTGGCTAAACCACATCTTGAAGAATAAGAAAGTAATAATATGTGAAAAGCTTTGAACGATTTCTAACACATTATACATGTTTTTAGGTTAGGCTAGTTACAAATAAGTGAGATATACAAACAAGAGTTAAGTTGTAAATTGAATATAAGTAGGTATATTTTCTTCACTCAGTCAATCATTATTTTCAAACACTTAATTTCTCCATGTTGGTAGGTTTTGTCATCATGGTTTGTCTTTCTGAATGATAGAAAAATTCATATTTGGAAGAGAATACAAAACATTTAGATACAACACGATAAGTCCCTTAAATGTACTTCAAAGGATATTTTTTATCATCAAAAAGGAGATGGTTTAATTTTTAATATTACAAAATTTAGTAATAGTGTTGCCATTTTATAAATTCGGGTTTTTCGTTAATTTATTTTGTATTTCTAAAATATTTTTGATTTTATCCGAATCGTGTCTTTAAACAAATGCCTAAGTCCTACATAAAAAAACGGTATGCAACATAAAAATAACAGCTTTTTTCGCATTAATTATAATTAACACGTAGAAGTCTCTAGACGTTTTATAAAATCTGTTGATATTTTATGACCGAATCGAGATTCTTATACATTAACAACTATGCAACTAGCTACACCTATGTATGTATTTATGATCCCTGGGAAAAGAAATCGATTCTACCCCTCCTCATTCTTTGTACATTATATAAATACACGTTGGGACAATAAAACGCCCCAAGTTATTACAAACCCGAATGTCATTTGATCCTTTTATCTCCTCCAAGGAGTCATCGGCATCTTTTTTTCCGGAATGGTCCATTAATTCACTATATGCCGCTACCTTAAATAAATTAAACTGAGAAATACCTATCTAGTAAAAAATATACATCGCCTTTACAAACTTACACCGCGTGTGATTTTTGATACGGATGTTAATTTGGAATAGTGAATATAAAAGAGATTACATAGATTTAATCTCTTAAAGAAATTACGCTATAAAAAATATTAGCTTATGTTGTATCAGGTATAGGCACTATTATATAATGGCTCTAAAAAGCGTTTTTTAGCACAATAAAGAAACTTTGCAAATCCGATTCCTTAAACTTAGGTACATAAAAATGTATATTGTACCGTAGATGTAAACTTAGTATTTCTAATATTTTTTGTTAGAATATATAAAAAAAATTACATTACTCGGTGTGTATAATTTTATCATTACAATTAAAATTAATTTTAATAAGTCTTCATAATATAGCTGATTGATTATTAATGAAGTTATACTCGAAGGTATTTTTAATCACATGTATTTCAAATAAATTTTAACAGATGAAATAATAGAAAATTAATTGTAATACCATTTTGAATAGAAAATGAATGCAATTTACACATATTGCTTTATTTTTTTATTCATATAGTTATCAATTTGAAGTGGATTAGTATTTGTATGTAACTACGAGTATACTTTATTTAGATCTAAAAAAATAAATGCATTTTCTGACATCTAGTAAAAACAAAAAGATTATTAACAAGTTGAAGAAATAACTAATATGCACAGAATGAATTATGTAAAAACAACAAAAAACAAAGGAAGCATACAATATCTTTAAAGAATAATAAACAATATCTTATTAGTTGACTATAAGGTTTCATAATACGCCATACATATTACAAAAAATCAATAAAAAACTCATAATATCATGATACTTTCTAATAAAGTTATTTCTGAATGAAACTTTGTTTAAAAATGTGTGAATTCACAACCCTCCACTATGCCATTGTAGCAATGAGTAAAAAAGGCTAAAAGGCTACATCGAACGAATGAAATCAAAACAAAAGTGTCTTGGAAAATATTAATAGGGTTAATGTCGTGTGACTTCCAAGGACCATTTGCAGAGATCTTTGTGTCGAAGAGGAAGATAAGATCGTAGCGGTGTATCATGATATCTGATATTTTCCATAAACCGAAGGTAAACATCGAACTGCTTGTCAAACATTACCTGAGAAACGTCGTTACTTTAACATATAGTAGGTACATTTTATTATTTCATGTGAACTGGAAAATTTTCACAGTAGCGGATGTAAATATTTAACTTTTGAATAAATATTTTCACTAAGGATATGTGCCTCTTTGATATGCCGCATCATTACATCAATATTCTTCTTATACATACAATCATCTTTTAGGAGATCTACTGATCTGTTCATCACAGAAACTTTTGTTACTTACCACAATGTGAAAAATGTATAAATTTCGGTGTAGGTATTTTGAAACAGTCTTTCTGATTCCTGAGTCTTTAGTTTTGACTATAATATTTGAGTATGTAGGAAATATATTTTATAATAATAGATACAATTCAATACATACAATGTTTTTTTTTCTTTTGGTAAACATTATATTCATCTTTATAGATTTTAATGTTTGATGCGATGCCGTTTAAATTATAGAACTCCATAATTATTGATTTAATATTCTACGAATTCTTCTTCT
The DNA here is from genome assembly GCA_963576475.1 of Molanna angustata. Classification (NCBI taxonomy): domain Eukaryota; kingdom Metazoa; phylum Arthropoda; class Insecta; order Trichoptera; family Molannidae; genus Molanna; species Molanna angustata. The sequence continues at coordinate 7,343,641 of OY754969.1, forward strand.
TCTTTTCTTCTTCTTCTTATTCTTTGTCTTCTTCTTTTTCTTATCCATCTCTTCACTGCTGGATGTAGGCCTCCTTCAATCTGTTCTTCCCTTCTCTATCCTGGACGTCCCTCTAATACTTTTTATCCCGCGACTATATCGTTAGCCCATCTTTTTTGTGGTCGACCTAGGTACTCTTCTTTTTTTCTTCCCAAGTTGTCAAGGTCCTGCGAATTACCGGTTATTACTGGTGATTTCTTATTAAATTTTATTCAAAATAATAATTTGACTTATGATCCAAATTACCAATTTTTATATTGCATACTATTAGTGGTTACCAAAAACTATATTATCACATTTATATTTATTACAATGGTAACTAAATTGACAATTATGTAACCCACATCTCACCTTTTAAGATAACTAGTAACAAATCATATTATTAACAAACAAACCTACCCTTTTTATATTTTAGGTACCTACCTGTACATATATTTAACACAATGTGACCCGATATTTTAATTTAGGTAAAATTCAAAAACAACTTATTGCATTGCAAAAATTTCTAAAATGAAATTATCATTTATTTTTTACATGAGATCGGTGATGGCAGAGGGGTTGGGTTTGGTTGGGTTGGGAGTGGTCGCAAGTTCGAATACTGTAACGGCCGATTTCATTCATCTATATCACAAGATTTTATGCTTAGTTTAGGGAATATAGAAGGATGTATATGTACTTGTTAAAAATACATATTATTCATTCATAAAAAAATTTGAAATAATAATAAAAAACATGGTAAATTGATTGGAGGTGTATCTATAAAATGCAATACATTAATTTCATTTATATGATAAGCGTTTCACGAATAACCAAATATTTAAAAATTACAGAGGTGTGTAAGTGTTGAAATTAACTAAATAAAAAAAATATTAAATGTTTTAAAAATATTTGATGAAACCTTTTCCCATTTAAAAGGATGATTATCATGTAGCATATCTTTCTTTTGACATCAGACTCTTGGTTCATTGATACTGTTTGTTTTGAATCGAAATACCGCTGTCATATTTGATTAAGGATTTTTGACAATATTATAGCTTCATTCAAGTCAAACGAATAATCAAATTATCAAAGTTAATCAACACGTACTTAAGTAATCGATCTCTTGTAAACATTCGAAACAGTATATACCTAAGCTAGTTATTTTTTTATACTTCTGTAATTTACTGCATACTTTAAATAAAATTGTTATGATGGACTATAAGTTGACTTGCTTTTTTGAGAAGATCAGGATTTACTATGGATTTATAAAATAAGTGAAGATAAATAAAAATGTTTTTTTTTTTTGTTATTTCAAAATTTTTGAACAAACATACATTTATGGTTCCATGTTTACGTTACTACAATCGAAAAGTCACAAATCTACATTTTCTTTGTATTCAAAAGCCCATTCATGAAAAAATCTTCGTATTTTGTATATCGAAGAATAATAAGGGGTTTTTATGAACCTAAAGTTTAATGCGTGTATCTGTCGCATGTTAAACCTCTTCATAAGAATAATTCTTTCTAAAAATCCGAAACAACTCTTTCTAAAAATCCGAAAGGTTCAAATATTATGACATTTAGTTCGGAACAATATTTCAGACAACAAATGTGATTGATATGTTAATTTAATATTTTATTTTCTTTCACACCACCGAATATTATCAAATAATTTACGTATTGCATTGTTGAATATATCTAATCTTCAAATTTATGTTTCTGAACATCCGATAAGTCTATGATATCGTAATCAAAATATTCGTAAAGATGTTCGTTTATATTCAAAATAATTAAGATGACTTTAAAAATGATTTATGTATTTGACTATTTATTTTGTGATACAAAATACTTTATTCAAAGCCGACATGAATTATAGAATCATCAACTCATCGGTAAAAAATAACTGACTATATTTATTTATTTATATTATATGCATCTGCAATGCCCCACTAGGGAATAATACCTGTGCCGGGGCTAAAACATTTTGAAACAGTAAATCCCAACACCAATCGAACATAAGAAAGTATATAATATAATATAAATTAAGTTACTTACTTTCCGTGTCCAAGATCATCAACCTATATTGTGTCCCTCCAGTGATTTTCAGCCATAATAGCATTCTGATTCGCTTGCCACAGATCCAAATGAAGTTAAAAATATATTTCAATATCACAAAAGTATAGAAAGACTTGGAGAGCCGATCCCCATGTACCTAGTTGGATGTCCAATGAGACTCTTTTCTTCTTTCCCCTTAGCGCTTTTGTCCCGTTTCTATCGGGGTACGCTTTGACCATGATCCTAGAATTGGCGAGTCTGGTTATTACATTGAAGCGACTGCCATCTGACCTTCGTAACCCTTAGAAAGGGGTACCAGACAAATTGGATCATGGTTACACATAGCTAGTGATATAAATCCGCACATAGATTTTTTAAAAATCCAGAGGTGCGTGCCCCGCCCGGATCGAACCGTCGACCTCAAGCATGTGAGGCGAAGACATTACCGCTGGGCTATCACCGCTCTTCTCATTGGACATTGGATGTCCAATGAGACTATATAAAAATAATACGGCGTGGAATAATAGAGGAAAAAATGTTATAAATATATAATTTTAACTATATATTTTTTAATGTATTATGCTGTATTATATAATCAATACTAAATTAATAAATTCATAAAATAAATAAATGGAGACAGAGGCTAAGGCAAGGTTTATTATATTTCAACAGAGACGAATCGAAAACCAGTCACTCACGGGACTTTCGAAATGTCATTGGCTGATTTATTTATGCACATGTGAAACGCTCATCAAATATGTATTTTAGTTAATTTCCTCATTGATATTTAAATTCTTGTTTATACAATTATTTTATTCTTTAGCTATATTTTTTTTTCTAAGATCTAACTGATATAGGTCATTTCTGATCTACACATTATTAACATCTACGAGTAGACAGGTATTATTATTATCATAATACATGTCCATTATCCATATTTATAATTCAATCATTTATTATTTCATAAGGTACTACATATCTTACTTCTACAACATTTATTCAGTAAATAAAATAAAATAAATTAAAACAAATAACTTTGTTTACTTCTACTACTGTAAACACCTTTAATTTATGAAAGGGGTTATAACGTTTTCGAGCGTGTGCTCATCCTCAGTAACCACTTATTACTAACTTAAAACTAATGACAGACTACTTAACTATGTTGGCGGGCGGACGGAGGAAGAAGGGGGGGGTGGTGGATGGGGGGGGGTGATAGTGGGTGTGGTTAATATTTTTATAAGGGGAGAATTTATTAGTGGGTGTTGTATATTTAAAATTTGGTTTTTGGGGGCTCTATTTATTTCGATTGATTCTAGAATATCTAATTTTTTCCCCTTATTACACCTATGTAAAATTTCTACGTCTCTGAAGTCGAATGTATGTCCTGTTAGTCTGGCGTGGTCCGCGATATCTGAGTTGATAGAAAAGTTTTTTATTGCCTTTATATGTTCAGAAATCCTGGTTTTTATTTTCCTTCCACTTTGTCCGATGTACTGGTTTTCACAATTGTGACAATTTAATTTATAGACCCCACTATTGTTCAGCACACTAATTTTTGTTTTATTGTTCAATATATATTTTTTGATACTATTATCCGTGTATAGTGCAGGTTTAATTTTCATATCTTTACATATGTTTAGTAAATTTGAAGTAAGTTTTCCTGTGTATAAAATTCTTCTCCAAGGTTTATCTTCTTGATGGTCAAATACTCGATAATACACAAATTTATTGATGGCCGACTCTTGTTCTTTTTTACGAATCTTTTTGACGATCAGTTTTTCATCAAAACCATTGTTTTTTGCGATTGTTTTGATCGTTTCTACTTCTGTGTTGTAATTTTTTTTTTTGTTGTCAGGGGTAGCGATGTGAGTCTGTGGATCATCGAGTTAAACGCTGCCATTTTTTGGGATAATGGGTGGCAAGATTCTGCATGTATGATGTTGTCTGCATATGTTTCTTTTCTGTATATCTTAAATATGAATTTTCCATTTTCAATTGATATTGTTGTATCTAAGAAATTTAATGTGTTATTATCTCCTATTTCACAAGTAAATTCTATTTTGTGATGTTGGGCATTAAACAATTTTAACAAATTGGTTAATTGTCTTTTGGACCCTTTAAATGTAAAAAATACATCGTCGACATACCTCTGATAAAAATAAATGTTTTGTACCAATTGATTCGTTGATGATAGAATTTTGTTTTCAAGGTTATCCATAAATATGTCTGCGAGTAACGGGGATAATGGATTGCCCATGGGGAGTCCGTTAGTCTGTGTGTAGTATTCTTCTTTGAAGCAGAAATAATTTTGGTGAATGGATACATGTATCATAGTATATATATCGTTTTTAAGGATACTATCTTCACATTTTTCTTCTAAAATTTCTTTTAAGTATTGTAATGCTTCTTGAACTGGAACGTTTGTAAATAAACTTTTTACGTCGAACGATACAAGAGTGCTGTTTTCTGGAGGTATGTTATGTTGTAAATTGTTACAGAATTCTATTGAATTTTTAATTGCATACTTTGGTTTAAACTGAGTAACTTTTAAAAACAAATCGTTAACATATTTGGATACCAGGTATGACGGTGCATTTATGTAGGATACCACAGGTCTCATTGGATTATTTTCTTTATGAATCTTGGAAAGTCCATATAATTGTGGGGATTTTGGGTTCATTGTTATATATTTATATGATCTATGTTTGTCTATTGTTTTTGATTTCTTGAGTGTTTCTTTTATTTGTTTTTGGTATTTTTCGGTGGGGTCTTCGGGTATTTTCTCAAATGTTGTATTGTCGGTGATTATGTCGTAAATTTTATTGTTATAGTCGGATTTGTAAAGGATAACGATTGAATTTCCTTTGTCTGCTTTGGTACATACTAAATCTTTTTCTTTTATTATTTGTACGAACTCTTTCATTGTCTTCTGGTAATTATTGTTACTTAGATATTTTTGGTTTTTATTTAGTTTTTCAATGAATTTGGCGCATTTGTGTTTATTTAAATCATCTAATGCTATGTCTAGGTCGATAATCAGGTTTTGTAAACAGTGTTTATTATGCATCGGATCAATATTAAATTTGGCCCCCTTCTCCAGTAGTTTGATGTGTTTTTCTTCAAAGGTTTCATTTGTACAGTTGACAACACGATGATGGAATTTTATTGAATCATTGTTGTTGTTGTTTTTTGTGTTTTTATTTGTTTTTGATGCTTGGATTAGGTTCTTCAGTTTCTTATCCAAAGTTTTCTTTTTTAAGCTTGCGTGTAAACTTATCTGTTCATATATTTTATCTTCAATTATGTCCCATTCCACTGGATGTAATTCTGATGTAAGTTGATTATGCAGGAAAAAAATGTATTTCTTCAAGTCATTTTGTATTGTAAAAGCATTTTTAATTTCTTTTTTCATCCACACTATTTGACCAATTTCTTTTGCTTCACAAGCTGATTTTGAACTATTTTTGCACTTTAATAAACAATATTTTGGAAACACTTTATTTTTAAGACACTTTTGATTGAAGTAGATTTTTAGTGACAGTAGTCTGTCTTTCAGTCTTAACTTAAGTAACTTCCTCACTTTCATTGCCGTACAAGCTGATAACAATTCTTCGAATTTTTCGTGAGAAACTTTGTAGAAGTTCATTTTAAATAAAATAAAATAAATTAAAACAAATAACTTTGTTTACTTCTACTACTGTAAACACCTTTAATTTATGAAAGGGGTTATAACGTTTTCGAGCGTGTGCTCATCCTCAGTAACCACTTATTACTAACTTAAAACTAATGACAGACTACTTAACTATGTTGGCGGGCGGACGGAGGAAGAAGGGGGGGGTGGTGGATGGGGGGGGGTGATAGTGGGTGTGGTTAATATTTTTATAAGGGGAGAATTTATTAGTGGGTGTTGTATATTTAAAATTTGGTTTTTGGGGGCTCTATTTATTTCGATTGATTCTAGAATATCTAATTTTTTCCCCTTATTACACCTATGTAAAATTTCTACGTCTCTGAAGTCGAATGTATGTCCTGTTAGTCTGGCGTGGTCCGCGATATCTGAGTTGATAGAAAAGTTTTTTATTGCCTTTATATGTTCAGAAATCCTGGTTTTTATTTTCCTTCCACTTTGTCCGATGTACTGGTTTTCACAATTGTGACAATTTAATTTATAGACCCCACTATTGTTCAGCACACTAATTTTTGTTTTATTGTTCAATATATATTTTTTGATACTATTATCCGTGTATAGTGCAGGTTTAATTTTCATATCTTTACATATGTTTAGTAAATTTGAAGTAAGTTTTCCTGTGTATAAAATTCTTCTCCAAGGTTTATCTTCTTGATGGTCAAATACTCGATAATACACAAATTTATTGATGGCCGACTCTTGTTCTTTTTTACGAATCTTTTTGACGATCAGTTTTTCATCAAAACCATTGTTTTTTGCGATTGTTTTGATCGTTTCTACTTCTGTGTTGTAATTTTTTGTTGTCAGGGGTAGCGATGTGAGTCTGTGGATCATCGAGTTAAACGCTGCCATTTTTTGGGATAATGGGTGGCAAGATTCTGCATGTATGATGTTGTCTGCATATGTTTCTTTTCTGTATATCTTAAATATGAATTTTCCATTTTCAATTGATATTGTTGTATCTAAGAAATTTAATGTGTTATTATCTCCTATTTCACAAGTAAATTCTATTTTGTGATGTTGGGCATTAAACAATTTTAACAAATTGGTTAATTGTCTTTTGGACCCTTTAAATGTAAAAAATACATCGTCGACATACCTCTGATAAAAATAAATGTTTTGTACCAATTGATTCGTTGATGATAGAATTTTGTTTTCAAGGTTATCCATAAATATGTCTGCGAGTAACGGGGATAATGGATTGCCCATGGGGAGTCCGTTAGTCTGTGTGTAGTATTCTTCTTTGAAGCAGAAATAATTTTGGTGAATGGATACATGTATCATAGTATATATATCGTTTTTAAGGATACTATCTTCACATTTTTCTTCTAAAATTTCTTTTAAGTATTGTAATGCTTCTTGAACTGGAACGTTTGTAAATAAACTTTTTACGTCGAACGATACAAGAGTGCTGTTTTCTGGAGGTATGTTATGTTGTAAATTGTTACAGAATTCTATTGAATTTTTAATTGCATACTTTGGTTTAAACTGAGTAACTTTTAAAAACAAATCGTTAACATATTTGGATACCAGGTATGACGGTGCATTTATGTAGGATACCACAGGTCTCATTGGATTATTTTCTTTATGAATCTTGGAAAGTCCATATAATTGTGGGGATTTTGGGTTCATTGTTATATATTTATATGATCTATGTTTGTCTATTGTTTTTGATTTCTTGAGTGTTTCTTTTATTTGTTTTTGGTATTTTTCGGTGGGGTCTTCGGGTATTTTCTCAAATGTTGTATTGTCGGTGATTATGTCGTAAATTTTATTGTTATAGTCGGATTTGTAAAGGATAACGATTGAATTTCCTTTGTCTGCTTTGGTACATACTAAATCTTTTTCTTTTATTATTTGTACGAACTCTTTCATTGTCTTCTGGTAATTATTGTTACTTAGATATTTTTGGTTTTTATTTAGTTTTTCAATGAATTTGGCGCATTTGTGTTTATTTAAATCATCTAATGCTATGTCTAGGTCGATAATCAGGTTTTGTAAACAGTGTTTATTATGCATCGGATCAATATTAAATTTGGCCCCCTTCTCCAGTAGTTTGATGTGTTTTTCTTCAAAGGTTTCATTTGTTACATTTACATTTACATTTACATTTATAAAGGTTACATTTTTTTCCTGCATAATCAACTTACATCAGAATTACATCCAGTGGAATGGGACATAATTGAAGATAAAATATATGAACAGATAAGTTTACACGCAAGCTTAAAAAAGAAAACTTTGGATAAGAAACTGAAGAACCTAATCCAAGCATCAAAAACAAATAAAAACACAAAAAACAACAACAACAATGATTCAATAAAATTCCATCATCGTGTTGTCAACTGTACAAATGAAACCTTTGAAGAAAAACACATCAAACTACTGGAGAAGGGGGCCAAATTTAATATTGATCCGATGCATAATAAACACTGTTTACAAAACCTGATTATCGACCTAGACATAGCATTAGATGATTTAAATAAACACAAATGCGCCAAATTCATTGAAAAACTAAATAAAAACCAAAAATATCTAAGTAACAATAATTACCAGAAGACAATGAAAGAGTTCGTACAAATAATAAAAGAAAAAGATTTAGTATGTACCAAAGCAGACAAAGGAAATTCAATCGTTATCCTTTACAAATCCGACTATAACAATAAAATTTACGACATAATCACCGACAATACAACATTTGAGAAAATACCCGAAGACCCCACCGAAAAATACCAAAAACAAATAAAAGAAACACTCAAGAAATCAAAAACAATAGACAAACATAGATCATATAAATATATAACAATGAACCCAAAATCCCCACAATTATATGGACTTTCCAAGATTCATAAAGAAAATAATCCAATGAGACCTGTGGTATCCTACATAAATGCACCGTCATACCTGGTATCCAAATATGTTAACGATTTGTTTTTAAAAGTTACTCAGTTTAAACCAAAGTATGCAATTAAAAATTCAATAGAATTCTGTAACAATTTACAACATAACATACCTCCAGAAAACAGCACTCTTGTATCGTTCGACGTAAAAAGTTTATTTACAAACGTTCCAGTTCAAGAAGCATTACAATACTTAAAAGAAATTTTAGAAGAAAAATGTGAAGATAGTATCCTTAAAAACGATATATATACTATGATACATGTATCCATTCACCAAAATTATTTCTGCTTCAAAGAAGAATACTACACACAGACTAACGGACTCCCCATGGGCAATCCATTATCCCCGTTACTCGCAGACATATTTATGGATAACCTTGAAAACAAAATTCTATCATCAACGAATCAATTGGTACAAAACATTTATTTTTATCAGAGGTATGTCGACGATGTATTTTTTACATTTAAAGGGTCCAAAAGACAATTAACCAATTTGTTAAAATTGTTTAATGCCCAACATCACAAAATAGAATTTACTTGTGAAATAGGAGATAATAACACATTAAATTTCTTAGATACAACAATATCAATTGAAAATGGAAAATTCATATTTAAGATATACAGAAAAGAAACATATGCAGACAACATCATACATGCAGAATCTTGCCACCCATTATCCCAAAAAATGGCAGCGTTTAACTCGATGATCCACAGACTCACATCGCTACCCCTGACAACAAAAAAATTACAACACAGAAGTAGAAACGATCAAAACAATCGCAAAAAACAATGGTTTTGATGAAAAACTGATCGTCAAAAAGATTCGTAAAAAAGAACAAGAGTCGGCCATCAATAAATTTGTGTATTATCGAGTATTTGACCATCAAGAAGATAAACCTTGGAGAAGAATTTTATACACAGGAAAACTTACTTCAAATTTACTAAACATATGTAAAGATATGAAAATTAAACCTGCACTATACACGGATAATAGTATCAAAAAATATATATTGAACAATAAAACAAAAATTAGTGTGCTGAACAATAGTGGGGTCTATAAATTAAATTGTCACAATTGTGAAAACCAGTACATCGGACAAAGTGGAAGGAAAATAAAAACCAGGATTTCTGAACATATAAAGGCAATAAAAAACTTTTCTATCAACTCAGATATCGCGGACCACGCCAGACTAACAGGACATACATTCGACTTCAGAGACGTAGAAATTTTACATAGGTGTAATAAGGGGAAAAAATTAGATATTCTAGAATCAATCGAAATAAATAGAGCCCCCAAAAACCAAATTTTAAATATACAACACCCACTAATAAATTCTCCCCTTATAAAAATATTAACCACACCCACTATCACCCCCCCCCATCCACCACCCCCCCTTCTTCCTCCGTCCGCCCGCCAACATAGTTAAGTAGTCTGTCATTAGTTTTAAGTTAGTAATAAGTGGTTACTGAGGATGAGCACACGCTCGAAAACGTTATAACCCCTTTCATAAATTAAAGGTGTTTACAGTAGTAGAAGTAAACAAAGTTATTTGTTTTAATTTATTTTATTTTATTTAAAATGAACTTCTACAAAGTTTCTCACGAAAAATTCGAAGAATTTATTCAGTTTTTTTTTATTCTTTAAATTCAGCAGTGCAATAAAATTATGTTTTTTATCAGTTTCTGTATCAGGAACTCTGTGTATCAAGTGTACGGGTATAAATCTGTGTCTTCAAAGCAAGTGAGTAGTTAGTTGAATATTCACGATCATAAGTATTGAGATTAGATAAGTTGTTTACCCACTGGAAGCTAATTGAAGTAGGTACTTATGCTAACTATGGCGGCGAAAAAGGGTGAAGCATATTTACATATTTTTAGGTAGGTACTTGTATAATTTTTAATTTCTCTATACTAAAATCAAGTACCAAATACACATTACAATACACCAAATACACATATGGGCCTCTTATACCTAGTTGATGAAAATATATAGTGACAAATATATTTTATATATGCATTTGATGTATGTATTTTAACATTTTTATGTATGTATTTACATAATTTCTCAACTCATCATTCGAAATACAATCAACAAGAATATGGAAAAGCCTTAGTCTGTATATTGCGTCGTCTAACTCACTTTGTATTTTCAAGAAAAAATTGAAAGTAATTATCCAATCCTTTTTTTGCTATGGAGAGTTTTTTTTTTTAATTTTTATCTAAGTGTAAAGTATATTTTCTTCATTTTTTTCGCTTTCATTATTTTGCTGATGTACATAGTTTTATATCATTTGTAATCCGTTTGGTGGTAAGAAATAGCCTAATGACAATAAGCACGCCAATGTGTTTTTATTATGTAGGTACCAACATACATACACAAAGATAAATAAGTAAAATAATAAATTTAAGTAAGGACTTACAAATTTCTTTTTTTAATGGTTATTCAACGAACCATAGCGTAATGATCAAAATTCAGTATTTTTTATGAAAACGTCCATATGGCTAATAAAATGTTGTTTTACTCTCGCTGGAATGTTTTCGTGTTGGAAACAATGCAAAAAAGATGCATCCACCATATTGCATCGATTTGCCAATAAATTAGGCATTACCTGACTGCCAAATGGCGACACACTCCTATCGGAAGCCAAACATTAAACAAACTTTAATCCAAAATTATTTTGCACATCGTTAAACAACTGAATACTTTAAACTTCATTGTAAAGCGAGAAATCTAAATAAATTCGTTTTTGTTTATATATTTTTTTAAGAAGTATAAATATAAAGAAAAATCTGTGAAAGATGGAAAGAATATTATGAAAAATTACTAAATGTAGAATTTCCAATATCCTTCAGAACAACAAATCCTTGGACCGATCACCGAAATAGCCCATGATGAAGTACAGTTAGCCGTGTGTCAAATGAAAACAGGAAAATCAATTCGACCAGATAATATACCAACTGAATTTTGGAAATAATGTGGTAAATCGGGACAAAAATGGCTTTGTAAGCTCTTTAATAAAATACTAGATGATGGAGACCCAATGCCAAGTGAATTCCGAAAAAACTTCTTTTCCAAAAATAAAGAAGACTTTAGGAAATGCGACAACTACAGGGGTATCAAACTAATGTCCCACGCGATGAAGATATAGTAACGAGTCATAAATACAAGGACTAGGAAATTAGTGGAAAAAATGTAATGGTGGAACGAAAACAAGCCGACGAATTGCAAAGTGCAAAGTTGAAAAGTACGATGGTGGAACGGGGCACAGGCTATGGAAGTAGACATTCCCCGAAAAAATACATGGATGGCGCAGAGGAGTTCCAAGACAAGAATTGACATCGGAGGCCGCCCAGATCCGAAGAGTGTATAGCCTGAGGACGAGGAGAGCCTACCCCAACAGTCTTCATAGACGATAAGTTGGGAAGAGGCCAGGAAGAAGAAGAAGAAGTATAAATTTAATTTATAAATAAGCGTGTACAAAAAATTCCCTTGTAAATTTTTTGACGGCAAAAATTAAATGATACACCTATGGTGACATCTATGAAGCACTAGAGTAAATTATAAATGCAGGCATAATAGTTCACTCGCATTTTCAATAGATGGTATTCGATGCAATTCTTCTAATGTCTTATAAGAGCAAATATTTTTTTTATTCAGATATCCCTCTGTAAGTATCTGAGGAACTTTATGAAGCTTGATATTGCATAAATCTTCATATGGCATATGGGTACTTAATTACAATTTGAATAATACATTACAAATAACAATATATCCTGAGTTTACTTTTTCTGGAATATTTCAACTAATAAATTTATCAGCACTAATTCACTTTGTTTAAAGTATCAATGAGATATTTTTAAGAACGAATTCGAAGCGATCGCTTCACACTCAAAATCAAAATGTCAACCGTCATAAAGAAGTCTTATTTAAAAAATAAATTAAATCCAAAAATATATTCCCTCCAAAGTTTAGGTACTTTCATAAGATTATGAGATTTGAGTAGGTAGGTACCTACTTAAGATTGCAGACTAGGATTTAAAGTCATTGAATACATGAAACATCATCTTGTAGGTATATGGAAGGTACAAGTAGCAGGAACTTTAGTAAGAGGAACAATATATCATCAAATTTGAAGTATGGTCTCAAGATTATATCCTACTAGTCCAGGGATATGTATACCTAAATCTTCCTCAAACTTCAAGAGCAGCACTTATCCTGTCACTATAAAAACTATCGGCCCATATGTTATTCCTGAATTTTTAAACCAGGGATGGAAATGGAATTGATTAATACTTCGTCCTTAATACTTTTTTAATTAAATATTTGTGTACAAAGTAGGTACCAAAAATTGGAAAACTAAAATGTCAATGCGATAGTCAATTTCAGAAATAATTACTATCAGTCGAGGCTGAAATTTACAAGATGAAATTCTGAATTAAAATCTGATTTACAAGTTTTGTATCGGAATACAAGGATTTTTTTTGAGAAACCAATCAAGTAAGTATGTAAGTATAAATCGAGTATTGTAAGATTTTTTTTTTAACTTTTTTAATTTAACATTGAAACCCACGGAGTTTATCAGTTTATTTCGATGCATATTCCGACATACGACAGCCGAGCAACCCAAGAAGCATGCTCTTAGAGCACATAGCTGTCGTCATCAGACCTTAAATGCCTTTTCACACGATCCGATTGCCGGGTAACCGGCAGCGAAGTGTATGGGCATGCATGCCGGTGCATGTGAAAGCTACCATGCGTGCCCATACACCGCTGCCAGTTACCCGGCGCCGGCTCCACGGCAGTGAAGTGTATGGGCATGCATGCCGGTGCGTGTGAAAGCTACCATGCGCGCCCATACACTTCGCTGCCAGTTACCCGGACCGGATCGTGTGAAAAGGCACTCGTGTATCTTTTCAAGTGGGCAAAACCTTTTGGGCATGTAGTGTATAATATATGCAAGATCATGTCATGGTTTTAGATATTTGCTAAATATGTTTGGTATGTCCTGCAAATATTAATTACATAAAATTTGCTAATAGGAATAAAAATTGCAGATTTAATAGTAAAACAATAAATTTTACAGGAAGTAAAAGTAGAATGCAATATATTTGTAAATATTATGTTATACTAAAAGTTAAATAAATAAATAGTTGGTAGATACATTTAATTAAAAATATATATTTAAGTGCATTTTAATTTAAAAAAGAACTAAATTTTAAAATTTTACAGTAGATACCGTTGTAAGAATTCTATCTTCATTTCAAAGTAGTTCTTGATTTTTGACTCCAATCATTATTTGAGTCAAAATCATTATTTATTTATCATTATTTTTTTACCTACTCGTTAATTATTGATTTCTTATCTGATGTTGACATTGGCATTATACCGCGTATATGATGGTGTATTTATTTAATCTTTACAATATACATATATTAACTCATCTACCTTACGAATTTATTGTGAATACCATTTGAATCACTGCTCAAGGCTATTAATGCAGTGAATACCGTCGAAGCATATTGCAAGTATGGCAAACGAAGGATTTCTGTTCTCTGAGGATCCATACAGCATCTGGTTGGATTTATTGTGTTTGATCTCATCCCAGACTTACCTATCGTCAACACACACTTCAACAAAAGATACATGAACCTACTTATTTACATTAGTTTACATACGAAACTAGATACATTACATTTTAAACTAACACCGTATAAATATTTAAAATGACCTGTTTACACATGAATATCAATTTCGATATTACTATTTGTATTATTATTATCATTTTTAAATTGGAAATTGTCACTATTGGCAATCCGTTCAATGTAAATTATTTTATATATTATTTTTCTTTTAGGGGCCAATAAACCTAAACACCCCAATTTAAATCAAATTTCTCAAATTTGTTTCTTTCAAAATATCATCAATATTTACAACATTTCTCTAGTGAATGTTTGTCACATAATTTTAAAATTTAGCATTAATTCCCCTAAATTAAATTACTTAAAATATATTTTTTTACATCATTTTTTAAAAATTACTCCATAACTATGTATTGTACTGAAATAAATCTTGTATATGCTAAACAAGTGCATACAATCAAAGTTACTGATGATTTTTTTTTCATTTCAAATTAGGTTTGTTCTCAAAATGCATAAAATCGACAAATTTAGGGTTTAAATCAATCATGATTCAACAAATTTAAATTAATTTTAATCAGCATCTAACCCTCACTAACATATTATACCTTCATAGTGTGTTAGGCGGTATTAATATATTACCTACACATATTAGGTACATATTTTGATTTACTTCTGAAATGATTTTCCAAAGATCGTTAGTATAATATCTTTCATTAAATGAATAATGTGTGAATTTTATGAAATATGATATTAATATAGCTTCCGCATCCATTTTTTCTGTCAAATTAGTGTCAAAATTCACACAGTAGGCGCTACAGTTTAACATTTCCGAACTCAGTCGATATTAAACATGTTTTTTACACTATTCATAATTATCTTAAGACGAATATAATATCATTTTACTAAGACTGTGTTGCCCCTCCCTAATAGCTTCAATTTCGTATACCAACACAACACTGTTTACCCTATTTTCTAAGGGTAATTAACACCACGTGCTAATCAACAAGGAGGTACTACTTACTCAGTGCCCTTATTTCTTTTACAGACGGTGCCTGAGCATTAAAATAGCTCCATAGATCCACTGAGGCAAATGCTATTCATAAATAGGACAGTACCTAAATAAAAATATCTTCTTCATCATCATATTGGATTAGATAATTTAACCTGTTAATTAAGGTGGACTATTCTGAAAGGAAAATGTCCAGTGATCCTTTCATCTCTTTGGTAGTGTTCTATTGTTGGTGATTACCATCTTTGCTATTTTGACGATTCTGTTGTGAGACGTGGTCTCCTCAAAAGTCACGTTCTGCTACGTCACCATCTTGTTATGTCCTCAAAATCGTATATAAACCCTAATGTCGCATTTCTGATACGGTTCCTGAGGGTTCTTCCCGCAATGGAGCAGAGGGTCTCCATTTCAGCAACTTTACGACGAGTTTTTGTTGTATCGAAGAAGGTTAAAGTATATAGTTATTACCTGCTTATTATATTTTAGTTATATTTTCCGAATATCTAAATGAAACAGCATATCTTTTTATTTCAACGATTGACAGTGCTTTTATATTATAGAAATCCATACATGTAAGGGATAACCTTTCGTGTGCTTGTGGTGAGAAAGTCGAGACCCTGGACCATGCGTTTTTGAATGCCCAATCCACACCGAACATGATTTATACTATAGATACACTTACTACAACTACTTCACTACCAATCAATATGTCACATCTTCTGTCATTAAATTTACTGCATATATTTATTTCGCAGCTAACTTTCTTCGCCTTATGTATTCAATCTATAATGCAATAACCTCAAGTCTCAAAATAAATAAGATTTTAAGCCACATACGCTATGGTGATTTGCCACATACGCTAAAAATAAGAAGAAGAACTCCACAGACAAAGGCATCTTTACATGACTCAACTCCAAAAAAATTAATAATATAAAAAAGTAATAAAAGACATATAGTTGATGAAACTTTTGAAACTGAATAAAAAAGTAGAATCATGGATAATAAACAAATAGACATAATCTACTGCGGAAACATATAATAAACAAAGAAATAATCTACTTTAGAGACATAATCTACTGCGGAAAAATATTCAATAGAATCATGGATAATAAACAAAGACATAATCTATTGCAGAAACATAATCAATAGAATCATGGATAATAAACAAAGACATAATCTATTGCAGAAACATAATCAATAGAATCATGGATAATAAACAAAGATATAATCTACTGCGGAAACATAATCAATAGTTAAGACTTCTATTGTTTGTATCAAGTATACCTACCAAATAAAAAAAATGTATATTTTATTTTGAAATGTATTTTTACCCGTTTTTCCTTGTATAGTGATGATGTATTTTGGTTTTTTATAACGAAAAATTCCATATTTTCTTCGATAAAGTAAAACAAATTCATTATTATGTGTGTTATTTTTTAATCTTCTTAAAAATACGACGATCATTTTGCCCTGTAAGGGCATTTCAAATTAGTAGAACTAATTAAAATTCTAAATACACTCGATTCATTATATTCTTTCTGATAAAATAAGCCAACCGTTTTGCAGACATTTTCAAATGGTCTTATTAACAAATGTTGTGTTCAGTTTTGACAAATCTAAACGATTATATTTAAATAAACAATTTATTAAACGGTGAGTATTAATTTTGAACAACGCATTCTAAGCGCAATGATTAGTTGAAATATCTAAATTATCATAGTTATTCTTCCAACGCTTAAATACATGTTATAATGTAATTCTTTGGTAGGTACCTACCGCTTATAATTATGTTTACAAACAGTTCAGTTTGTTAATGATGAGAGATGGGATGTAAGGTGTGTCAGTATAGGAACGCATTGCACCGAGACACGAAGAAGGCGGTACAACATATGTTATATTCGGAAGTAGCATCTATAACGACATTACAAGCAATGTTTTGAGAATATACAAAAATAACGCCTACTATTCTATTATACAAAAGTGATACTTCAATATACCAAAAACGATAAAAAAGAATAGAAATAAACTAGTTCAGACTTTAAAATATGTAAGTATGTACTAACAAAACCTACATACATCATGTATACATGTTCTAGCTGACCCGGCGAACTTCGTACCGCCTAAGAGTCTATAATTTTTTTTTATTATTATTATTGAAACCAAACAAAATATAACAATATACAAACAATAAAAATATTACAAAAAAGTACAATTAAAATAAGTTATATGAAACATTTTTTTATAGGATTATTTGGTATATACCACCTCACTAGGCTGAGCCTGTACCGAGGTGGCAGATTTTTTTTTTTTGCGTTATATTTGACAGAAAAATATTGAACTTGTAATAAATGGCGTGTTAAATTTTATATGATTTAATTTAGGATTTTATTAACCTACTAAAATGAACACAAAAAATTCAATAGTTTATTATGACATAATAATAATAATATATACCTATACAAAGAAAAAAAATAATTACTCTGCATTGCATTATAGTAGACCAACATCTAAAACTTTTTTAATAATTTTCGTAAAAAAAAATATTTATGTATTATTGATGATATCGTTTCATACAATTTATATTGGAAAAAACACAATACTTACGACTCTCAATATAGTTTAATATATATTCTCCATACATCATAAAACTATTTTCATATTCTGTGTAGGAAAAAAGGACTGATATCCAAACTTTCCTATTCCGAAATAGGTACCTACATACCTATATGTTTTGTATATAAACAAAATATCTTTAATATTCAATAATTTGGATTTAAGGGTTTATAGTTTAGAACGTATTCTTCAACTAGACCATCCATAGATGGATCTCATGTATTGCATGCAACTATTATAATTTAAAAAAAACATTGAATTGACACAAACGATTATAGAACTGGTAGAGGACAATACCTTTTTTATGGGGTAGCCAGGATCTATAACGAATCGTAATACTAAGAACTATATACATATATAGGGATTTTACTGTTTTTACATGATGTTCACAAAAATGCGTCTTCTCAGTGCCATAATGTGAAAACAATTACCGATAAAATTAACACTACATATGTAAGTGCAATTAACACTATCAGTTGTCTATGGGAACTAAGTTTTCTTTTGCTTCTTTTGTTATTACTAAACAATCTTTAATTACTAGATTCTCAAAACAATTGACGTTACGATATATTTTAGTTCATTTATAAACTAGAGAAGTTTTGGTACCAATTCTAAGTGTCCGATGATTGTCGTATCCATCCGCTGCGGTGATTTCTTAGAAGACAGTCCGTTCTTAGGTGCATATCTCATACAGCCATAAACTATATAGATCTCGGACCCTTTGAACAATGCCGCCAGCAATTCTCATTTCGATTGCTATGCAATGAGAAAAATTACGCGAGAGTAAACAGCAAAAACACGCGACATTCTCGTCGTGAATTATCGCGGCATGTTTTCCATTCATACTTGTTGCTTGGGTCACTTTCGTGTACTCACCGTATTCCCTTTTTTCCAAACTGCGATCCATCTCGGAAGATATTGTAATATAGTCAGATGTCTCCTCCGAGTATACACACCGGATAAAAAAATCAAACTTTTAACTCAACAAATTTTAATGGCGTATTTGGATGTCGTTCTTCTTGTATTACAAATTTATTAACCTTTCTTGCGATTGCATATTTACAATGCGTATACACGTGTAGTGTGAATGCATTTGGTATTTTTGCAATGTCAGTGACATCAATTGAATATAATTTCATACAAATATTTTGTACGATGAATCCATATTATACAAAACGAATCATCTGCTTGACGGTCAAAATGATTTCATAATATTATATCATTGAATGGATACATTACGTACATTGTAATTAATACCTAGTTTTTTGTTCTTCTTTAATAACGTATATATTTCTTCGCGTACATTGATACTTAAAAATTGATTTCAAAATTATAAAGTATACTACAACAAGTATTATTTCGAATCTATAGATGTTCCAATGGCTATTTTTCTAGACAAGATGCGAAAATCATCCACGAAATCTTTTTCTGAGATTTCCTATAAGCTATAGTTCTGCTGTTTAAATAATCTAAATATCTACCTAAATTGTTTATCTTTTCAAAGTAGTGGTTTATAACATTCCAAAGTTCGATTCCCGGTGGAGACACAGTTTTTAATTGTGTTTTCAGTCTGGATCTGTGAGACGATTAATATCGTAAGTCTCCAGAATGTGGCAACTTATTATTGGGTGCGTGTTAAATTAATATTTGACATAGTACAGCTGTTAGTTGCCCGAGAAGCAATATTAAATAAATAAATTCCGAAACAAACTTTTGGACATGTATAATCTTGATAGCATGACTAATAATTACTAGTTGCAAGTAACACATGAAATCCAACTGTCGATAGCGATAGTATGTAAAGTTAAAGAATACATACCAAACTATGTATAAACCCTTAAATCCAAATTATATAATATTTTAAGATATTTTGTTTTCTATACAAAAAAATGTATGTCAGGATAGGATATTGTGGAGGTCAGTGCTTTTTTCCCCCGAATATTTAAACAGCTTGATGGTATGTATGTACCTATCTATACTATGTATCAAACTACTGAGAGTCCCCGTACCTAGGTGTATACTGCCATACAAATTGTATGAAACGATGTCGTCATTTAATTCAATTTTTGCAAATATTGTTAAAAACAATTTGAGATAACCTACTCTAATGAATGTATGTTCGTCTGTACATGTACAGACGAACATGTATAAGACGATGTATGAATGTCGACGAGGCGATGAATGTGTGTCAATATAGAAATAAGTGGCGTTCGGTTCTCCCTGACTACCCCGTGAAGGACACGGCGTGATGGTGTGTATGTATGTATGTAAATCATTTCAATGCTTTCATCACAGCAATTCAACACGTGTCAATTAGCACAAACAACAAATATAACCTGTTACGAGGTGGATGTTATTTTACGACTATTGATTTTTAATGTTTTTGAAATAGACCGGATGTGAAGCACGCTCCTGTTTTGATATACCGACCATATGTTGAGGGTCAGTTATAATGTTGACATTTCGTTCACTGTTCAACCAGGTCAGGTCACGTGGCCAAGGGTCCACAGGATATGGATTTCAAGATCTGGAATACTCCCAGACGGGTCGTTAAGAAGATGGTGACACTTTGTGAATTATTACAACCTATAACATGTCGTATGGTGTTACAGACAGTTAAGGCGAGTTGACCAACACGTGGTTCAGTGATTAAATGTATATTTAGATTTTTTTTTCTAATAAAATACGGGATACTTTACTTATTTTTTTCATCAAGTTTAATTAGATTTTATATGAAAATAGAATATTGTTAAGAATATTATATTCCTTAATAATAAATTAATATGTGAAACCTTAACAAACCACAAATAATAATATATTACACCTTTAGTTATTTTACGAAAAATCACAATCGAATCGAATCACAATTTGTTACTACAAAACGTGAAAATCATAGTTATATACAAAATTTAAACAAGTTCAAAACATCCTCATACATTTTAAAATAGTACATAAACATCCTCATACATTAAACAAGTACATAAACATCCTCATACATTAAACAAGTACCTACGTAAACATCATCATACATTAAACAAGTACATAAACATCCTCATACATTAAACAAGTACCTACGTAAACATCATCATACATTAAACACGTACATAAACATCCTCATACATTAAACAAGTACATAAACATCCTCATATATTAAACAAGTACCTACGTACACATCATCATACATTAAACAAGTACATAAACATCCTCATACATAACAAGTACATAAACATCCTCATACATTAAACAAGTACCTACGTAAACATCATCATACATTAAACAAGTACATAAACATCCTCATACATTAAACAAGTACCTACGTAAACATCATCATACATTAAACACGTACATAAACATCCTCATACATTAAACAAGTACATAAACATCCTCATATATTAAACAAGTACCTACGTACACATCATCATACATTAAACAAGTACATAAACATCCTCATACATTATACAAGTACATAAAACATCCTCATACATTTCCTAAACTAAGCAGGAATGCTTACGAAACATGTTTATAAACATAGAAAATGTGATAGTTATATATTTAAAAAAAAACTTTTTTCTGTAAAATGATGGTGTTTTTTTTTAATAATGAATATTTCGTTTGTCGATGAAATGAATATTTGCTTGAAGAAGCAAATACATGTACATTACTTGCCAGAGAAGCAAATTTAAATAAAATAAAGCCACAAATAGAGTTATGATACATTCACTACAATGAATAAATTGTAAAATCCATTATATTGTACATTATGTAGGTACATTATTATACTATAGGTAGGTACCAAACAACGAAGATATGTATATACACTTGAGTATAAATTTATGAATGTGACTTCTTCGTATTTATTATAATAGTGTCTACCTACCTAATTCATAACATGAATGAAATAAGCAGCTTATTATTTATGAATGTAATGCAACTACAAGACTGCAATAAAACGCTTAAGTGGAGATGACACTAAATCATCGAGAAGAGTTGAAACCAAAGACAAGTGGACTACAGGATACAAATGATATGGGGTTTTTCAACAAGTGCCGGCACTTGCTTGACCATACCCGTCTAGACGCCCCAGTAAAGTCTCCAATGCACTTGACCCGACACGGCAAGGATTTTTACATATTATGCAATCTGATAATACGAAACTGAAAAAAACGGAAAAATATATTTTAGGTTTTTTTCAATAATAAAACGAGAAATTATGTGTAAATATATGTTGCGAACTGAGTATTTCTGAGATTTTGCATAGCGAAAGTTCATATGGAGAATGAGGACATAAATCTTAAGTTTATACATAATACTAGCGGACCCGGCAGACTTTGTCCTGCCTGAATATTGTCTAGCCTTCTTTTTATTATATTAATGTATAAAATTCCTTTTTGTGAATCTAAACCATTCGGGGACTCACACAAATACACACAAAAAGATTCATCAAAATCGGTTCAGCCGTTTAGGAGTTCAGTGACATACACACGTACAGATGAATTATATATATAAAGTAAAACATGTTAAATAAAATACATAATCTACTAATATAATATTTATAATATTTGGTAGGACTGCTGTCAGTCTACTGTTTTGTATACCTACCTATTGATCTATGTGTATGTAGGTACGTTTTATATCTATAAATTATTTTCTCTATGTTTTTTGTACTTATATATCTTTCATTTTGCTTTATTTTCTTATTTTTATTTATTTATTATTTATTTACCTTTTATCACAATATTTATTTATTTATTTATTTTATTTATTACAAAAAGACATATTTTACATTAAAAAAAATACATAGCAAAAAGAAATTAAAACACTTTATAATATGACTTCCTTCAAAAAGAGATAATGACAATAGTAAGTAGATTACTGCTGCCCAACTAGGAAATCTTCTTCTAATATTATTAACAAAATCATTTTGTCTATATTTTAATTGGTATTGGTAGGTACCCACAGATAGGCTGTGCCTTGTGGGATTTTTATCTAAGATATTAAGTAAATTTTTATTGTGTATCAACTGTGTACTAAATCTTGAATAAATAAATACTGTGAAACAATATAAGTACCACAAAATCAATTATACTTTATGTGAAAAACAAATGTACTCCTTTGATGAATAGGTACGTGATTTTATTTATCATAGGTCAGGGGGGCTACCATGACACCACACATTCCCAATAGGTACGTTCTAATCTTAAAAATGTATAAATTAGTACTCGATCATAGTCAAATCTTAATCTTACACTTCATTAAATCATATTTTTTTAACTCAGTGTTTAGTGTGAAATTGTCATTATTTTTTGTATAAATTAATATGATTATTCAATTAATTTTAAACTCAAAAGTTTATAAAGTTTGAAGTTAATCTTATCTTATTTTAATCAACTTCATAAGTCGCCCTGCTGGTCCAATGACTAGAAAGAAAAATAATAAATTATGGTCGAATTTGGACCTCTGAACGATCACTAGTAATAAATAATATTTTTCGGTAGAATTCGGACGTCTGAACGATCACTAGAAATAAATAATAAATTTCGGTAGAATTTGGACCTCTGAACGATCGCTAGTAATAAATAATAAATTTTGGTAGAATTTGGACCTATGAACGATCACTAGTACAAATAAACAGTTTTGTTTATCATTCATTTTTTCAGACAAGTTATCTGTATAGTGGTCATATTTGTTAAGTATGAAATGAATGATCCTTGGTGAAATTTCTTTTGCTAATTATTGCAATCTTGTCCATCTAACTAGCAGCTCCACCACATTAAATTGTCTTAAGTTGAAAGTCCTATCTTTTCATAATTATCTTGGCTCGCGCTGACCATTATAAGTTAACTGATGGAGGCACATTCTGTGTACGTATTAATTTCTATTTGGTTCATTAAGCATAATTATTTTTTATTGGAGTAACATGGACACAATTCTCCACATAATATGTATGTGTTGTTTTAATGAATTATATTTTAGCTGTCCAATAAGTATCATGTTAACCGCACATCTCATATACTGTTCAAATTAAACGCCTGCCTATCTAACAAGTTTATGAATGAGATAGGGCAATGTATTTAGTACATACAAGACATTTTAAAACAATATTTATTAATTTATTTATTTATTCATACATATACATAATTGACAAATAATATTCGTTACTGCAATGCCCCACTAGGTAAAAAACCTGTGCCGGGGCTAAAGCATTTTGAAATAATGATACTTTTAACAGTGAATGCCAACTAACAAAACAAACACAAAAATAGCATTACAAATTAGAGATAACAAATAACAAAATTAGAAATAACATTAAAAATAAATGCATACAACAGTGTATTACAAATTAGAAAAAAAACAATAATCAACGAATGCCTTATTCAAAAAGTAGAAACAGAACATATTAAACAATAAAACAAAAGTCAAACTTAAAGACAGTTTAGAACAATCAGGGAATGAAAAAAACCAGAAAGGAAAACACGTTAGTCCGCCAACGCCATACAATCCCTGAGTTTGTTACATCATATATGTGGCAAATATTCGTTATAAAGAATGCTCTCCGTCCTTTCCCGACCAATGGCGTAGTGCCAAATTTGCACAAAGTGTTTTTCTATTTATTGTCTTGTCAAAGGTATCCAGTATGTTGAAGACTTTAGGTGCTATAAAGGTATAGCTTCTTTGTGCAATTTTCGTTTTATAATAGGGAATATTGTAATTACACAAAAGTGCTGCCCGTGTTTGTATATTATTTTGAGTTTTTGATTTCGATGAATCATCTCAAAAATGACTCAAAGCGTCCCTGATGAAAAGCTGTCAGAAATAATATGTAGCCTTAAAACAAGAGAAACGAAATGAAGTACTCTCAAAAGAAATATTTTCATTTTATGTTTGTACTCTACATGTTTTAGCATAGTTTTTGTGTTGTAATAATATTTAATTAATATTTTTTTTCTTTGTTCGCAGGATCAATCCCAGCGTCGGAAACTATAGAAAAAGAAACATCAACTGGAGTTCTAGCTATTTACTCCTAGCCATGTTAGATCAATTAAAAGACTTTGGCCTCATCTAAACATTTCCATTGAGTTCTACATATTTTGGGCTTTTCGCTGCCATCCATGAACCGCATGCCGGACAATATCATGTGTCTATCTTTTTAGTGGTCTTCCTATGAATCTTTGGTTGGTCCAGAACCTCCACTTCAGGATTCTGACACTCTCTTGCCTCGCTAATCACCCTGCCGATTGAGATGTCGGAAACCTTTGTTCGACGTCTCATCTTCTTATATCTGGACTGGAATGGAGCTCGGGAATACCAGAGTTTTTGGAGTTCATCGACTATAAATTCTATAATACTAGTTTCAACAACTTTATGTTAAAATAATACATCCTAGCAAAATGCAGAACTAAATATTGATCAAGTTACAGCATGGTTACTCATAACACGATCACCCGATCGTATCTTGTCTTAATCATAAAAACTTAAAAAACATCACTTGATCATAGTCAAATCTTCATCTTTATCTACATTTAATCATACAAATTCGTTAAGATCAAAGTTTAGTAGGAAGTTGTCATTAACTTTTGTATAAATTAACATGATTAATTAATCAGTTTAAATCTAAAAGATATCTTTAGTCTGAATTTAATCATAATTCAATCTAAATCAACTTCACGAGGAGCCCTGCAGAGCGGAAAAAACAAAACACCAACACGGCATACGATCTACTCCTCAATAGTGCTAATGCCTCTTTCACAATAATTTTGCCTCGTATTTAATATCCCATTTCAATAAAAAAAATGTAAATATATTTTTAAAATGTAAATATTTTAATGTAGGTACCTATACATACCCTAAAAAAATAATAAACGTTGCTGTCATCTGTTGAAGACGATCTGAATCAGCATACATACATTGTAAACGGTTTGCGTCTTGGAAAAAATAATGGATATGTTAAATTTATTTTAGTTGAGAAACATCTTACGAGAAGAATCTTATATTGGCCCAATTCAAAAATGTATAAATGCATTCCGAAAATTATCAGTTATGTAAGGGTTCATTAAGCAGAAGGCTTAGATCTCAAAAGTATAGGTTAATGTAGAAAAATGCCTTATATGTAAATATGTGCCTTATTTTTAAGTAATGTACTGTTGTAAAAAATATATATTTGTAAATACATTATTATCCACCCTAGGTTTTATATTGTATGGTTTGTATGTGTTAGTATGCTTGTATGGTTTCTGCCCTCTGTCACTCCTTCGGCGATAGTAACAAGCAGACCCGGATGCCTGATGTTATGGTCTATCCATTTGTACCATTGTTGAGCAACTCTGCTCACACAAGTTAATTGCTTGAAATTGCCAATATTTTGTCAATAAATTTGCCAATTATTGTAGAGTGTGAAGAAGTGTGTATTATTATTATTAAATATATTAATTTCTTACCATTATCATCATCTCATATTTAATTTACCTACTAACCTACGTCATTTTTAGATAGATTTGTATATAATTATTAGATTCATTGTTGAAAATAAATGACTAAGTGTTTGTGATAATATGAAATTGACGATTGGCCAGTATACAACATATTATGTAACTTAATGATATGCATAATATTATATAAAAATTCCAAAAAATGTTTAATTTTTTACATACATAGAATATACCTACTGATAATCTGTGGATAGTTCATAGTGTGGAAAGTGTATTTCTGTATTTATATCAATACTGTAACTTAAATAATATTCATACATATCACATCACGTCTTAAATAATATAGGTATATGAATCATTGATGAAACATGAGTATTGTTAAAAAAAAACAAAAAATTAAAATCTACTGTACCTTTGGTAGGTATAATTTAGCAATGCGAACGTAAATGATTAATATTACACAAAAATTCTTTAACAAAATCCATTTTTTTTTGTTTGATTAATTGATTCTTAATAAAGACGAATCATACTTGAATACGAATGAATTGGGTTTGAATCATTAATTAGTCTTTTACTTGATCATGTTTTGTACTTAAAAATGTATAATATCAAAATAAATATTATAAGTTCAATTCGTGAATCAGTGTAAATAAATTTTTAAAATATTTATTTCTAAATATTTATGTAGGCAATTTAGAAAGTGTTTTTAAAAGACACGTATATTATGCTTTTTTTATATTTACAAACTATTTCAGTTCATTTTAATTCGAATGAGCATAGCATAATTTTTATTATCTATGCTATCAAATTCATGTTTTAGCAAAATTTTGATATTTATTTGTAAAAAATACGAAGTATAAGTTTTCATTTGTTTGTAAATAAGATAATTTTACTGATATGAATAACCTATACTATTATAGGAATTGGAACATTCGGTAAAAATATGTCGCTGACTATATTTTTATTATAATCTTAGTATTGCCAAGTATATTTATTTTTTATTTAAAATTGTATTTTAAAAATTTCATTGGTGCCTTTATGTATTTATACAATTCAAAAACTTGTATTTTGCATACTAACTTTTTATTTATTAAACAATTATTTAAATCACGTTGTGTATTGATTTTGATGATAATTGAATTCCCAGCTAACTCACTATATCAATTTAAAATATTTCTACTTTTATAGCAAGAAATTTCGTTTCAAAACTACTTATTCAGGAATATTATACCCTAAAGATACTCTTATAAAAGGTTGAAATGACTCGAATATTTTTTATAGTTGCATATATGTATGTACACAAACATTGAATTTATTTTCCTTATCGGGAGTCAATGATATTTATGACAATTTTTTTCCATATCGGGAGTCAATGATATTTATGACAATTTTTTTCCATATCGGGAGTCAATGATATATATGACAAATTTTTTCCATATCGGGAGTCAATGATTTTATGAAAAAAAATTCCTTATCGGGAGTCAATGATATTTATGACAATTTTTTCCATATCGGGAGTCAATGATATTTATGACAATTTTTTTCCATATCGGGAGTCAATGATATTTATGAAAAATAAATTCCCTATCGGGAGTCAATGATATTTATGACATTTTTTTCCATGTCGGGAATCAATGATATTTATGAAAAATAAATTCCCTATCGGGAGTCAATGATATTTATGACATTTTTTTCCCTATCTGGAGTCAATGATATTTATGAAAAAAAAATTCCCTATCGGAAGTCAATGATATTTTTGACAATTTTTTTCCATATTGGGAGTCAATGATATTTATGACAATTTTTTTCCATATCGGGAGTCAATGATATTTATGACAATTTTTTTCCATATCGAGAGTCAATGATATTTATGAAAAAAAATTCCCTATCGCGAGTCAATGATATTTATGACAAATTTTTAAAATCTCAATAGAGACGAAGATGGAACCAGGTATGATATACGAAAACCAGGAACTCAAGGCACCTGCATGGCTTACGACCTATCATAGGCTGGTTTACGTGATCACTTTATGCGTTTGCGCAACGTTCACGATCGAAACGATCGTCTTGTTTTAACAAATTATTATAATATTGTCGGCAGTCGTTACTCAGTTGGTTAGGTATCTGACTGCTGATCCAAGGGTCTCAGGTTCGATTCCCGGTGGAGACACAGTTTTTAATTGTGTTTTCAATCTGGATCTGTGAGACGATTAATATCGCA
This sequence comes from Molanna angustata, assembly GCA_963576475.1. Lineage (NCBI taxonomy): Eukaryota > Metazoa > Arthropoda > Insecta > Trichoptera > Molannidae > Molanna > Molanna angustata. The sequence continues at coordinate 7,372,208 of OY754969.1, forward strand.
AGTCTCCAGAATGTGGCAACTTGTAATTGGTTGCGTGTTAAATAATTATTTGACATAATACCTGTGAGTTGCATACCTTCTTGTTTAAGAGACATCTATACAGAAGATATCTACGAAAAAGTGAAATATAGTAGGTATGTTATTTCAAATTATAAATAAATTTGGTATGGTAAAATAAAACCAAAGTTTTCAGTTCTACTACTTTAATAACACTGACTAGTTTCGGTCATCCAGTGACCATTTTCAAAGTGTCAATATGACACTTTTTACCATACCAAATTTGTTTATTATTTGCAATGAAGTTCTACCAAGAATTGTCCGTAGAAAAGTTACAAATAAATATGTTATTTTAATTTAATTTAAGCTTGTACATTATACTGGCGGGCATAATGCCATTGTCATTACAACAATGAAATTCATATTTCAAAACTTTCTTCTGGGTTACAATCTTAAGATCGGTTTGCGCCAAGCACTCCATCTATGCAAAAAAGTATGTAATATTATGTTGTTACAACTGCAAAAAGATTGATAGCGAAACAAATAAAAATTGAAGACAAATACATCACGCTAAGAACAAAAAAAGTATTCATGTTTTCATGGGTTTTCTAAAGGGAAACAAAGGGAAGTCTTACAAAATGACATGTCAAATTTACAATCAGTTTAACCTTTTTCCGGTGCAAATAAATATAACTAATTTAGTAGTCATTAGCATAATTAAACTGTACCTGACTATTATTAGAAGTTAATAACCGCACTAGGAATATACACAGTTTATTAAAATATCACATTACACAAATAACATACGAACGACATTCAAATGAGTAATGTACATTTTAATAATACTCAAAATCAATAGGACCCATAAACTACATTACGACTATCGCATTTATAATTACCAACAACCCTTGTTTCTCTACAACCCCTAAATCGTTCACCGTTTTAAAATTCCACGTCCAATTGTGCGCACAAAAAACTCGAGAACTCTTTGTGTTGAAAAAAAATATTCTTTGCTTCTTGAAGTAAACGGTTTTTTTTTCAAGGAAGCTGTATTATACATTAAGCTCTCTACGGGATTTTTGTAATATTGAGACCTCCTATAGTGCACCAAGTAGATTTTGCTTATTTTCAAAGATTATTTACATTTGGGTGATGTTTAACCGTTACCATGTGAATGAAAGGTCTCAGCTTGAAGCAAATCTTGAGTTCTCAGCTTGACGCAAGCCCCAAGAAAGAGTTCACTAAAAATGGACCATTTAAAAATCATTACGTCAAACGAAATGGGCATTTCAAATCATTTTTTAGTTCATCAAAAGCAAATCTGCCATGCTAATAATAATACATTAACTTTGAGATGATGATTGGCTTTCCATAGACAATATTTTTATTTATTACCTGGCGTCTTCACAATTAAAAAAAAAAAAATTAATTTTTAATAAAATTATAAACCATAGACAAAAATTTGTATGGGAATCGTCTACTTTTGAAGGTAATAAAAAGAGTTCTTCATAAGAATAATCCTAGGTACTTCATATTGATATATTTTATGAAGTTTGCAGTGTAGGTACACAAGCTAATGTAATGGCAAGAAATTTCTACAACTCAATTATTCTTTTAGGCATATTAAGTATAAAATTTAGGTTAGGTATCTGACTGCTGATCAAAGGGTCCCGGGTTCGATTCCCAGTGGAGACACAGTTTTTAATTTTTTTTATTACATATACTAAAATTTACATAATTTTATATAAGAAACATAACAAATAAATTGGTTTGGTTTGGACCACCTCACTAGGCCAGGAGGGCAAGTCTGGTCGATAGGCGAAAACAAAACCCTAGTCATTACCCATATTTGGGTGCGTGTTAAATTAATATTTGACATAGTATCTGTTAGTTGCCCGGATGCCTACTGATTGTAAATATTGACGTTTGTGGCAATCGATTCTCTATTTAAAACCCAAAGGTCCCGTTGAAGACATAGTATTTAATTGTGTTTTCTTGGATCTGCTGTGAGACGATAAATATGATAAGTCTCCAGAATGTGGCAAATCGTTATTACATAGGTGCATGTTGAATGAATATTTGACATAGTACGTGACAATTGCCCGAGAAGCTATAAAAAAATAAATTAAAATAAATTAAAATAATAGAAAGAAAATGAGGTAAGTTTGATAACGAAGTCTAAACAATCATGTTCCTGCCTCTTTGCTTTTATAATGAAGTGGCAGAAGATCAACAGAATTACTAGAAAAAACGAGTGGGTTGTGGCCAACGCTTATACTTGTCACTACCAAGTCACTACACAAAGTATTGTATTTTTCAAAATTTTCAGCATTCACATGAATAATTCTTGATAGTTCTTCAATGCCATTTTATGAATATGATGTGCCTTTTTATCAATTTTTTACCGTCTTACTTATAAACGTAAACTATCTATAGTACCTGGTAATAGAGTGTGATTAACGTAAAAGTTTACTTATAAACCGTGACTATCTTTATTACGCCTTAATTTCATATTCGTCAAGTTAAGACAAGTCGAGAGGTTGTTTAACGCTTGACTAACGCGTCATAACAATTATTTCAAAATGGCGGATCTTTCACATATGTTCCGACGCATATTGACAGAAAACAGAAAAATTTAATACTTGTAACGATTTTCCTAGTTATTCTTCATCGCAATCGTGTTTAATTTGACTCAACACGGTACAACGCGGTTTTTGTTTTCATTTTTCGATGTCAGCTATCCAAAAATTACATGCAATTTTCTATTTTTTGACATCTGTGAAGCCAATGTGACCATATGAAAAAAATAAATGAGGGTGTTCGTAAACAATTTAGTGAACTACTAAGTCATATCTTAGTCTACGTTTATAAGCAAGATTTTTTAATACCGATCTTAACTATTTTAGTCGTGCTTATCTAGTTGCGCGTTAAGTAAGCTATTAACGAAATCTAATAAGTAAGACCATTAAAATATAAATATCGAGCTTTATTCATGAGCTTGGAGTCTCTTTGAAATATTTGACAGTTGAAAAAATGAGAAGCACTTGATCAGATATCCTTCAAAATCTAGTGAAGTCTAAGGGAGTATTAGATATATAAATTTGCAAAAATTGAAAAGAATAAAATGAGTACTTTAGTCTATAATCGATAAAGTAGAATAAACACGCGGTACATAGAACATATTACACAGCATACATACAGATACATTGTGATGAAACTCTCAGAATAGAATCTCTTATATTTTAATAGAATTACTAATTGATACTAATTTTATTAATAATCCAATAAAAATAACCTTAAAAATTGCGAATTCATAACTCCCCACTATATCATCTTGGGGTAGTAAGGAGGAGTAACTAATTGGAATTCTACTTACATTGTCTACCTATTAAACTACTTCTCTTCCGTGGTCTATAAATAATATCAATAAATTATGATTTTGTACCTATTTATAGAGGTACAAACATTTAAAATGTAAACATAATAAAGTTAGATTTTTAAAATCTGTCCAAGTTTAAATATTCTTTTTGTTCACTTATAATTCTACGATAAACATTCAATACTGTTTTGTGTTTGTCTTTCTCTTTTGTTATAAATTCAATCTACCTACCACTACACTATTAATTGCCTCACATTGTTTAATGATTCGGCGGATATTTTGTGGTAGTTAATATTAACCATATTTGAATTATAAATTAGCTATAAACCACTTGTTTTTTGAGTCACTTCGCGACATGTTTCGGAAGCGCTGTCCTTCACTAACATGTCGCGAAGTGACTCAAAAAACAAGTGGTTTATAGCTAATTTATAATTCAAATATGGCCTCACATTGTGTTCATTGGTTGGACGGAAGAAATTGTCATAATGGCGAAAGACCCACAACTGTACACATTATTGCACCTACACGAATTAAATATATAAATAATAATAATTCGATATAATTAATTCACAACCAAGGAACATAATTTTTTATCAATAGTTACAATGACAGCAAATTTATTTTTAAACTTGGTCCAGATTCGATCATAATTGTCTAAGAGATAGCTATAGTCAAAAAATATATTTTTAATAGATGTTGTTTGATATTTCCCTCCTTATTGAATGTAGATATGTCAAAAGGTAACTCTGGCACTTGGGAGTGGTTGCGTATCAATTTTTCAAATCATGTTTTTGAGAATTTTTGAGGATATCAAACAAGATATTCAGTATTGATGTCAACAACGACATAATCCAAAAACATTTTTGTTTCTCATAAGATATATTAAATTATTCAACGGAATAATTTTGCTGTCAAGTTATCGAATTTAATTTAATAACACTCAAACTTTAATATTGAAATACTGTTCCAAATCACCCCCTCTGAAGCCGGAAGGGAATGGCGTGTGCACGTGTGTCTTCTCATCAGGTTCCAGTGAGCAGTGTGTGTACACGTGTCTATCAGCCACCTCATGCACTGCACATTCATCACAAGATATAAATATTTCAATACCCACCTACCTTTCTGCGGATGTACAAATTGCATTTGTTGCCCATGTCAACATAATATTTTGCCGGAACTAAATGCATAGTTCGAACTTCAACCCCCTTGCCTCAGTTATATGATAATATATCAAGATGGCTTTGCTTTTTTTGTGAAATTCTGGCTTCTCTACGCTGTATACACTGGTTAGTTGGAATAATTAAGCATTTGACAGTACACTCGCCACTACAGTATCTTCAATTACTGCACTGGTTGAGGTGTCCAGAGCGAATAGACTACAAAGTGTGCTTGATGGTTTTCAAGGCTCTGTATGACTTGGTTCCGCACTATATTCGAGAACTGTGTAAGAGGAATGTACCTGCAGAGATCGTCAGAATCACAAAATACCAATTCTTTAAAAGAAATGGATAGAGCAAATTAAGCTGCTTACTTTGATCATGGATTCAATAAACGGACCTATCAAATGGAATAGTGCGTGACGAGCAGCGTTTTGGGGCCTTCCATAGTCTAGCTGATTGTAATTAAAAAGAAGAGCTTAAAACTTCTGTATTGTGAATGGAGATAGCTAGTGTGGTACGTATTGATAATAAATACTTTTTTCAACGTAATATACACGAGATTTTTTATCTCAATAGAGACGAAGTTGGAATATTAAGGGTGAACCGGGAAATGAAGGTCGATGAAGGGCTTACGCTCTGTCATCGACTAGTTTATCACTTTATGCACTTGCGCAGCGTTCACCAATTATGCATTTTTATTGAGTTCTCTATGAATCAAAGTTTTTGATACTTCTATATGTTTTATTTATAAATATTTTAGTTCTTGAAAATAAGATGTTTTTAGCATTGCCATCTATAAAATGACGTAGAAAGTTTTTTGTAACGCACTATATTGAGAAATTGGATCGTAAACAATGAAGAAAATAGAAAGTTTTTTGTAACGCACTATATTGAGAAATTGGATCGTAAACAATGAAAGCTACAGTTCTTGTATATGAGGTATTAACAATAGTTTTGCATAAATGTCATCCCTAAACTGCGCCAGAATTATTATTTCTTTTTTGGTTTGTATACCTATTTGTACCAATGTGTAGGTATGTATATCGAATATTCGTTTATACCTAGTATAAAAAAATATACGACCTAATATATACGATAATATTATCAGAAAAACCATGCTTTCTAATGCTTTCACTCATATTTGTTGAAGAACTCTTCTTGATGATTGATTGCAGTGATTTTAACTGAAAATTTAATACAAGATAAATAAATTAAATAATAAATAAATAGTTAACACTTCCTTGCACCCTGCGCAATTGGCGAGTTTATTGCCGTATGGCAATTTCTTCCAACTAACCAGTGTCTCCAGCCCATAGAAGCAATATTTGCGTGAGAAATGAATTTAAATTAATTTCTCCTCTGCTGGGAATCGAACCCAGGACGCCTGCACAGAAACCGAACGGGTTACCAACTGTGCCACGGCGGTCGGCAATTAGGTCGTATTATAACATATTCTTACAAAGAATGATCTAATCTGAAGTAAAATGTTTAGGACTGAATATGAACAAATGACACCCGAAGGTGACTTACATATATATATATATATATATATATATATATATATATATATATATATATATATATATATATATATATATATATATATATATATATATATATATATATATATATATATATATATATATATATATATATATATATATATATATATATATATATATATATATATATATATATATATATATATATATATATATATATATATATATATATATATATATATATATATATATATATATATATATATATATATATATATATATATATATATATATATATATATATATATATATATATATATATATATATATATATATATATATATATATATATATATATATATATATATATATATATATATATATATATATATATATATATATATATATATATATATATATATATATATATATATATATATATATATATATATATATATATATATATATATATATATATATATATATATATATATATATATATATATATATATATATATATATATATATATATATATATATATATATATATATATATATATATATATATATATATATATATATATATATATATATATATATATATATATATATATATATATATATATATATATATATATATATATATATATATATATATATATATATTTATATATATATATATATATATACTAGTGAACCCCCGGCAAACTTCGTATTGCCAGTATAATTAAAAATCGTCCTCCATAACCACCCGTCGCTTCAGACTCTTCAGTACTTCCCGTCCCTTCAGTTACTCCCGTCCCTCCAGTTACTCACGTCCATCCAGTTACTCCCGTCCCTTCAGTTACTCCCGTCCCTTCAGACACTCCCGTCCCTTCAGTTACTCCCGTCCCTTCAGTTACTCCCGTCCCTTCAGTTACTCCCGTCCCTTCAGTTACTCCCGTCCCTTCAGTTACTCCCGTCCCTTCAGTTACTCCCGTCCCTTCAGTTACTCCCGTCCCTTCAGTTACTCCCGTCCCTTCAGTTACTCCCGTCCCTTCAGTTACTCCCGTCCCTTCAGTTACTCCCGTCCCTTCAGTTACTCCCGTCCCTTCAGTTACTCCCGTCCCTTCAGTTACTCCCGTCCCTTCAGTTACTCCCGTCCCTTCAGTTACTCCCGTCCCTTCAGTTACTCCCGTCCCTTCAGTTACTCCCGTCCCTTCAGTTACTCTCGTCCCTTCAGTTACTCGTCTCTTCAGTTACTCCCGTCCCTTCATTACCTCCCGTCCCTTCATTACCTCCCGTCCCTTCATTACCTCCCGTCCCTTCAGTTACTCCGGTCCCTTCAGTTACTCCCGTCCCTTCAGTTACTCCCGTCCCTACAGTTACTCCCGTCCCTTCAGTTACTCCCGTCCTTTCATTACCTCCCGTCCCTTCATTACCTCCCGTCCCTTCATTACCTCCCGTCCCTTCATTACCTCCCGTCCCTTCATTACCTCCCGTCCCTTCATTACCTCCCGTCCCTTCAGTAGGTCCCGGTCATACGCTCGACAATTCATCAAAGTTTCATTGAAATTGATTGAACGGTTCCAAGGATAGTCCACCTTCATCGGTAAAATGACCTGATACCCGATGAAGAAGAAGAAGAAAAAAAAATTTTTAATCCAGAAACTATCCCGGTCATACGCTCGACAATTCACCAAAGTTTCATTGCAATCGGATGAACGGTTCTCAGGATAGTCCACCTTCATATGTAAAATGAGATACCCGATGAAGAAGAAGAAGAAAATTTTTTAAATCCAGAAACCATCCCTGGTATACTCTCGACAGTTCACCAAAGTTTCATCGCAATCAGATGAGCGGTTTAGGAGCGCATTCAACACATACATAGATACATACATAGATACAAACATTCAAATTTATAATATAGATTGGACATCATCATCATCAGCAATGGCGCTACAGCCCGGTGCGAGCCTTGGCCTCCTCAAGAAACTGCCTCCATCCCGCCCTGTCGACAGCAAGTCTCCTCCAGTTTGTCTGTCCGATCGCTCTTATATTGCCCTCGATGTCGTCCAGCCATCTCATCCTAGGTCTCCCTCTGCTTCTTCTTCCTTCAGGACAGGTGTCCAATACTTTCTTTGGGACCCGGTTATCCTCCATTCTACAAACGTGTCCGAGCCAATGTAGACGTTGTATTTTGATGTATTGGACAACGTTTGGTTCGCCATACATTATTTCTAGCTCGTGGTTAAACCGGATCCTCCAAGATCCTCCTTCACAGGTAGGACCAAATATTTTCCGAAGTATTTTCCTTTCGAACACCAACAATGCATTTTCGTCCATCTTGGTCAATGTCCAGCATTCTGATGCATATGTCATGACCGGTCTAAGAAGAGTTTTGTTAATGAGGGTTTTTGTTTTACGAGAGATGAGTCGTGACCTTAAGTGCTTTAGCAGGCCATAATAGCATCTACATTTTTGCCGCGGCAAGTCTTGCCCTTATTTCCGCACTGGTGTTGTTGTCCGCTGTAACAAGAGATCCCAGGTATGTGAATGATTCAACGGCTTCTAGCTGATGGGTTCCCACTGATATTGACTCGTTTCTTACGGTGATGCTATTCAGTGATGCTTTTCTTGTTGCCATGTATTTTGTCTTTGAAGCGTTGATCTTTAGACCCATGTTATTGGCTGCAGACTCAAATGCACTGCGCATATTGCATATTGCTCATAGAAAAAGGAAACGGCATAAACTTTCAAAAATACCTAATTAAATATTAATGTGTGTCAAGATAGAAACAAGTGGCGTTCGGCTCTCTCTGCCTACCCCGTGAGGGACATGGCGTGATGGTATGTATGTATGTGTGTAAATTTAGTTATCCAAAGGTTCCGGATCGATTACTAGTGAGGTCAAAGATTTTCATTGTGTTAAGACTCTATTTAGATGTAGGTATAAGATGATTGACATCGTACCTACACAAGTCTTAAATATATCTATGACAAATCTTTATTGCATGAGTGATCAATTAATTTATGGCATAGATAGTTTCCATTAAATTTATTCTGTCACTTTTTTAAAATCAAAATAATTTATTTGATACGATCGGATAGGAAATGACCGCTTCTTCCTCGGGATGGATGGATCAATATGTGCCACAAAATTGACGAAAAAATATTAAATGAAAAATTTTTGTTGAGGGCCAACAAACGCAACCCTTTAAACAAAAAATAATGGTACTTCAATATATGTAGGTACATATGTACTTACTTTGTGGAAAAAAACTCAAAAAGCGAAAATAGGCACCTATTATATGTATATAAAAAAAAAACAGATTTTTTCAAGTGGGTGATCCAAAAAAATCCTTTTAAGATTTCTTTACACATTTTTTCAAGTTGTTTTTTCGTCGATCAAGATTACTCAGACAAACAAATTAGTATATTAATCTCCACTTCCGTCTTTTAGTCTATTTTTTTCAAATTACACACGATGTATTGAAATGCGTTTGTCGGCAAAATAGTGCGCACGCTCCGTTTCGCATAGACGGCTTCCGTATAGCCGTGACGTGCGCTACCGGAATATTGTGTATATATGTAATATAACGCACTACCTATTAGAATAATAACACCGGTCTGTATAATACAAACGCAACCTGTGACCTATGCAATCTGTGACCTAGTGACGTTTCGGAACAAGAAACACACTGCATCTTCAAGTTTTTTTTAATCCAATTAATTTTTTTGTGTACTGGTAGCAAACCTTAATAAAAGATAACTCGACACGTGCTTGTATCCCACACACCAGTCTCTTCTAACCTGAAAAGCCGACCGCCGTGACACGTTAGGTAAGCTGTTTAGTTTATATGCAGGCGCCCTGGATTCGCTCCCCAGCAGAGGTAAATTTTATTAAAATTCATTTCTCACGCAAACAGTGCTTCTCTGGGCTGATAACACTGGTTAGTTGGAAGATATTGGCATACGGCAATAAATTCGCCACTTGTGCGGGGTGCAAGGAAGTGTTTATTATTATTATTAAAAGCCACTACATTCATAATAGGTGGTGGAACTCATTGCTGAACTATGCGAGTTATTATTTTGTCTGTTGTATTAATGTTTTTTTATTGTAAGTTGGTTTTGATGTTATTAAATGTCAATATTGATGGTATGTACCAAATACCAATTATTATTTTAGCTATATTTTTTATTTACATCCCCAATACAAAATGGGTAATTATATCGCAATTTTAATCTCTATGTTAAAATCGAATATTTTTATTATTGCATATGCGCAAACATTGGATTTTTTTCCTGTCGGGAGTCAAAGATATTTATTTACAAAAAAACAATTCTCTCAATAGATGGCGTTACAACAAAATAAATAAAAAATAATAAGATTGTTGTTCATAATTTCACCCATAGATGGCTGTAGTAAAAATTCCTTATTTTCAAGCGAAAGGAATTTCAGTATTACAATATATAGAACTTTCAAAATTGAATTGATAGGGATCTCATTAAAAAGGCATAATTGGTGAACGTTGCGCAAGCGCATAAAGTGATCACGTAAACCAGCCGATGACAGATCGTAAGCCCTGTAGGTGCCTTGATTTCCCGGTTCTCCTAAAATAAATATTCCAACTTCGTCTCTATTGAGATAATTAAAAATCTGTTAAAAAAACTCTACATATGTTAAAATTAAACATGACTGAATTCTGACGATTTTCTGTTTCATAAAATTGTAAACAGGTAGGTACCTACCTAATACCTAGTTAATTTTTGGTAAGTATATTTGGTATATTCTAAGTTAAAACTGTATTCTATTGTATCGATTAATGCATATACAATATACATACATATAATAAGTAATCAGTCGAAACTTTTTTTTTGTGAAATCTTCCTGTGAAATTAAGTTATTATTTGGGAAACCTTAGTGATTTGATTTCACAAACCTTAAGATGGGCACTAATAACTAGATTTGCTATCTAACTCAGGCGAATCATACCCTTGTCTTACAGGACTTAAGATAAATATTGCCTATGTTTATAACAAAACTATTAATTATTATTTATTGTTGAGTACCTAAAAATGAAAATAGTGACAAGAATGGAAAAGATTTCTGGATTCGGCCAAGGTCCACCCAGAGCTGTTGACCTCATTAAAATTGGAAAAATGGAAAAAACATTAAGCATCATAATCTATCAAAACATAAGCTATCAAATTATGAGTAGATGCTTTTATGTTTTGAAAACCGCACGCGTTTATTTTAATAATATATATTATCTTTGAGAATGAGTGTGTTAAATGAAAATATGACTAGGAAGCACATATCACTGCCTACATCCAATATCCTTTATGTTGAACACACTCACCCAATAGCTAGGTACTGCTTCATACTATAGAGCTTTGCTAATTCCTGAAGCGCATAAAAACCATCCACCCCTATTCCTGCACAATATTATTTCATTCACATACCGAGTACCGGAAATGTCAACCATATTTAGATTGGGATGTAGGAACATAATGCGCCAAGTAAAAAAATAGCTTTACAGTACAACATGTTAAACGTGCGATTTGAACTTAGCAAAACACTTGAGTAATCTTGTTATTTATAACTAGCATGAAAAACAGAAATATCATAAGATATCACAAAGCAAGAGGCAAGGTAAAGAATACATACATGATAAAATAAATAAAATACCACGAAATAAAATAAATAAAAAATAAAATACTATTTAATTGAATATTGATTCTCCCATAAGTACATAAAAAATTAATGGTAGATACATGACTCTTAAATTTTGTGCCTATATTTATTTATTTATTTATTAATTTACACAATATACGGCATAAGCCATATACATGTTTCATTACTAAATATAATTAATAACAAAGATATAGAAACAGATAAAAATATGCACCCAGATAAAAATTTAGAAACAGATATTAATACAGACACATATAATGAAATAGAAACAGATAAAAATATAGATTCAGATAAAAATAGACAATAAATAATTAGACACCTTACAATCATTATAAAATAAAATAAACAATAATAATGGTGCAAATATTAAAACAAAAAGTAAATCATCTGAAAAAACGTTAAAATGTTATCATGTTTTGAAATATAATTAAGTGTGTGTAATAAATTAAATAAATTTCTATTAAAATCATTCACAATAACAATGACTAATATATTTATTGAATTCTATACAAGCGTCCTGGGAGCTATTCTCATCAGAGGATTTATTAAAAATAATCTAGCCTCTCTGGTCCAGAAACACTGGCACCTAAACTGAAAGGAATCGCCATTTGAAAAAAAACGTCAAATGGAAGGTGATTTGCGTCATTTAGTGTCTGTGAGACACAACTTATTATTTATAGTCGAATAATTAATTTAATTGCTGCTTCAACATTTAAAAAATCATTTCATTTAAATGTAAGTATCAAAACGTATAATATGGAATAAGACTGGGATAAAATCTTGTACAAAACAATGTGCGTGTTCTAACGAAATGAAATTTGTTTGAAAATACATCTAAATTCAAACCAAATGTATGTGTTTTTTAAATAAAATCGATTCATTCCGTCTATCAACATTTTTTTGTTCATCGTAATTATGTACAAGTTTTTCTTGCGTAACCATTGTTCACGCTTGAGACGTCACATTTATTATTGATTTTTATGAACGATTTACATTTATGGATCAGAAAACAGTAAAAAAGTGTTATGAACCAACGTCGGATTTCTTTGTATTTATAGATATTAGAGATTATTGTACCAGAATGCGGTTTACTATCAGACTAATAATGTTCAAGAAAGAGATATTCAACTATTCCTATATATATTATGCGCATAAATGTGTTTCACGTTTTTCAGCAAAAAATAATTTACTAATATTATCCTATTTCGTATAGTATATGTACATTATTATAATTATCATTCCATTGTGTTTTTATTTTTTATCTATATAATTTTGTAGTTTTTTTTGTGATCTGCCTCCCTAGACAATGTGTCATTTAGCTCAAGAAAAGTGTCACGTGACTGGCAACTGTCACTTCCATACATTGAGTTATCTTTTCTTGAGCAAAATGACATATTATTGTCTAGGGGGGCTGTATTGAATTCGAATATAATATGTTAGGTATATTTCATATTTCTATGTGATATTTTAGTTTCAAAGTAATAAACTGCTCTTGTGAACAATTATACTTAGTACTTACTAGTTCAAATACCTACATAATTATTGAAATATGTATGTCAGTTTCTCCTTTGATAACTTGCTTCGGCAGTACTTTTTTAAACTAAAATTCCTGCTTTGAACATTTCTGAAGATAAATAATATTTTTCTATGAAACGCCACGGTGGCGCTACATTTTTTGCTTGTATTATAAACCACAAAATGCCGCAAAAAGTCAAATCATCTATATAACATTACTATTGAGACTATTTGAATATAGACACTTAAATCTTAATTTTATAGGATCCTTCAAATATTATGAAGAGATCAAACGGACGGCGAGGTTAGTCCAGAAAAAAAAATAGGTAAATAAAAATATTCATATCAGGTGTAGGTATTTCTTTATTTATCTTTATTTCTTACAATAACAAATAAGATTCTGTGTGATTTCAATCGATACGGCTTACTTTATGAAGAAAAGTGTTTTAATTATATATTTTAATATAGCTTACGCATGAATGTGGCAAAAGACGCATGAAATGTTGTAGAAATGAGATTTACAGCATTTAGAATGTAATGAAACGATATATTATAATAGGAGACAATGGCAGAGAATGCAAGATAAAGAAGGATATTATGAGTTAAATGAATGTGAATGCCTTGAAGTTGTTCGGATATTTAAAAATTAAAGAAATGGATGATGAACGACTGACTCAAAAAATATACATGTGTGTAAGACATGGAGTGAATAGTATGTGTCGCCACAGAAAGGGATGGTATAACCATGTGAATGATATTTTGATAGAAGGAAACATAAGAAGGTTGAAATATAAACGAGCTTGTATGAAAGATGCATGGCTGTAAAGGAAGCTAGCAATGTGTGCAAAAATAGAGGAGTATGGTTCTCGGTTCTCTCTGTTTACCCCGTAAGGGACATGGCGTGATGGTATGTAGGTACCTACAAGACTTGCATGACGCAGAAAATGCAAGACCTTTGATATAATAAAAAAATAATTTAAAATGTAATACAGTTTCGGAGAGTTTACACAACAACATATAGATATGTATAAGTATCCAAACGCCAAACGAGATCAAAATCAACTAAGATTTTTTTTAGCTTTTTGTTTTTAAATCTAAATACTACCTACCTACTACTAATATAATCGTTCCTTTTGATTTCAATAAATTGCAATTAGTAATGCTTTACATGTATGCTTGTATGATACTAAGTTAATGTAACTAGTGATGCTGAGTGAAAGTATTTTACTCACAATATATTGTATCCTGCGAAAGCCCAGACATTTTATAAATTTATTTATCCTATAGTTGGTACATATTTACTTTCTGTGTAGTAATTGTGGTCAACGCTAGTAATTACAATTGTAATTAATTGATATTACATTTAATTATCAACAGTGGCCACTGTTATTGGAGTTGGTAACGTGGCTAAAGTATGCTTGTGCTAGTGTACAATAAATATTTCCGTCGTAAAATAACTACATACTTGCACATTGCAACATAATGGAATCACATATCCCATAGATAATTACTCAACACGGTAGAACATCGTTCAACACATTGCTTTCTTAATAATAATAAATAATAATAAATTTGGATTATTTTTATAGCGACGTTTTTGTGATAACCTCACCTCAAGGGCGCTTTGAATATATTAGGGGTTTTTGTAAGACTCGCGGAAGAAGTGAGTTTTTAGGTGTTTCCTGAATAGTGCTAAGTTGTCGATTTGCCTCAGTTCAGGTGGTAGTTTATTCCACGAGGCTGGTCCGGCCACAGCAAAAGCACGAACACCGAAGTAGTTATTCACACAATCACGCTAGGTCCATCGTGGGGTAGGCAGAAAGAAACGAGCGCCACACACGTTATTTTTTTTATTTATTTATTTATTTAAAAATTCAACACAGACAATGTTTGCTGGTATGAGTGTTGACATACATTTTGGTTTATATTGACATTTTGTTAGATTAATACATGTTATACAATGTGGTGAACAATAACATTACAATGAAGTTAACAAAAAAAAAAAATTCAACCATACTCATCCCTACTGTAAAAATGTGTCAGTCTTCGTGGCTCCGCTAGTTAGATGACTCCAGAACCAAAGGCCCCGGGTTTTATTTCAGGTGGAGATACAGTTTTTCACTATTTTTCTAGTCTAGATTTGTAAAACGAATAATTTATTACGTCACCAGAATGCGGCAACATGCAATTGGTTGCGTGTTTCCTAATTATTACCATAAACACATTTTTATTTTTTATTTATTAGGGAAAAACCAACGGCATATATAATAATAAAAAAAATATACAATTATATAAATAGTAAATGCATGTTAGTGAACCCACTAAATGAATTCCACGAAATTATCATAAGGTCACCTAGAAAAATAAAAACACAAATAACATAAAGTACAAAAAAGTACAATAATTGTGTATTTTCTGATTATTGTACAATACATCAAATCAATACAATATTACTCAAAAACAGTAGGTATTATGGAATTTAATACACTTTCTAAGAAACGCTGTTCTGAAGTAATAACTACTAAAAATAATTAAACTGCTATTCAAACTTTTTAGATTTTGACAAGTAGCCCTAAATAGCAAAAGATTGAGGGGCGTAGTAGAGGGGTCAGCAGGAAGTAACTATCCTGACTCCGAAATATTCGAACATGGACTGGAATTTCCGCACCGCACATGACAGGGACAGTTTCTCCCAAGTGATCGTCAACGTCGGGAGAACCCAACAGGACACACGCAGAAAAATAAAAAGCTATCGCAAAACAATAATATAAGTGAAAACAAAGATGAGAAATGTGTAAAACAAATTTACTTTGATATATTTCAAAAAAATTCTGTAAATTTAGTTGACTACTGCTAATCCTTCTTGGCCTCGTGACTGAGGATGGTTTGCTGCACTCAATCAACCGCCAAACGATCCGCATTCATGTAGGACGGTCTTGGGCAGATCGAAGGGCTTCAGCTATTGAAAATCTTGTAGCTAACTTGAGAAGATCGCTTCGTCGTGTCTGTGAGCGACCTCTTTATCTTCTATCCTCCACGCCTTCCATTACGACGAGCCTTTCGAGGTTATCTGGGACCCATCTGGCAATTTAATTTACGGTATTCTGTAAAAGCAATGTGACTCCAACGAAAGTCGAATTCTAGGTTCGTAATTCAGGAGTATAACGATCGACTAACTGAACCGCTACATAAAACTTGAACCACCTGGAACACGGAACTGCGTTACCTATATAATATTATCAACAATAAAGTTAATGTCAGCTTTCCCAAAAGTGGTCTTAATTAACAGCTATGTCCGTCAATAGCGGAATTTTAATTTGCGGAAGGTAATATTTTCCATCAAGTGGAATTCAAAAGACCCGCGATAAATGTTAAACGAAGGAAACAATAATTATTACACAATAAATTAGTCTCAGTTTGGTTTTAATACTGTAATAATTCCTTACAGTTGACTATAGGTACGTTAGCTCTTGGATGCGCTCCTCATTCTTTATAATAATTGGATGTCTCTTTAATCGAAGGATATGTGGAGTATATAGTTCCCTACCTTCCTGCCTCCTATATTTATATTATTAATAAAATTTTATTGTGTAATAAAGTCAGACACAATGTTAAAGACTTATTACATGTAATATGGATTTTCTATCAGTCAACCACTAATAGCTATGGATTTTTGTAAGTAAATTAATATAGTAATTACAATAGAAAAACATTAGTTTCTTTATTGTCATAGGATAATTCAAAGAAAAAATAAGAAGCGACAAAGGATGGAATACCATGGAAATAGAATAGGTATACCGTTTGCCTTTTGTGCCGGCGTCCTGGGCAGCGGCGACTCTATATGAAGTGCGTTGGATCAATTGCACTACCAATTTTTAAATGGTATATTCTAAAAATTAATATTAAAATATGTTTTTAATATATCATTACGCTTTAATTTATTACTGTTATTTTTCTAAACCAATTGATTATTATATAATATACCCTCGCAATCGACATCATATAATGAAATCTACCGCAATACAAATATTATCATTATGTAATGTATGGCGTGCAATATACATATCGCACCAAAATTGATTTCTTTTTAATACAGCGTATATATGAAGAGAAAGAGATAGTCCCCTGGCAGATGAAATAGCGATACTTGTACTGAACTCATAAGGCAGACTCGTGCAGGCTCGTGCGCTGCACTGAGTTTATCATATCTTAGATGTAATTAGTATGTATACCTCTATCTCGCTCTCTAATTCATTAGCCATTCGTATTGAAAGAGATGAGTATCACGTATACATGACACACAGCCGATTCCGCGCCTAAAATACGAGTGTCACATATTGACACACAACTATAGACCTAATTACTTAGTATATATTAATACTTGATTGAGATGAAAATTGTATAAATAATACTCCCATACATTTGTCTTCACGACATCTGTTGATAAATCAGTAAAACAATATTGTAAAATAACAATATTGCTTATAAAAGAGCACTAATTCAAATGTATACATAATTATCCTTGTTTGAACTTGATTTTTACCAATCGCCAATATCGTGCGCGGTTTTTATTTTGAATTAAAAAATGATTTGAAAACAAATACTGTTACTTTAATAAATTTGTTTAAATATCCTGTATTGTATTAATGATTTAAATGCCTATTAATTTATTATTAATTCAAGAAAAAATTGCACTACCAAAAATGATCAAAAATACCATCGACCAGACGCCACTGGTCCTGGGCTCTATCCCTAGCAGAGGAGGAATTTACTAAAATTCATTTTCACGCAAATATTGCATCTCTGGGCTAGAAACACTGGTTCGGGTGAAAAAAGTTTTATTTATTTTATATTACTTCTCGGGCAACTAATAGGTAGGTAAATACTATGTCAAATATTAATTTAACACACACCCAATAACAAGTTGCCACATTCTGGAGACTTACAATATTAATAGTCTCACAGGTCCAGACTGAAAACACCATTAAAAACTGTCTCCACCGGGAATCGAACCCAGGATCTTTTGGCTCAGCAGTCATATACCTAACCGACTAAGCTACGAAGGTCGACTATATGGTACTAAATACGCGACTTGCGCAGGGTACAAGGAAGCGTTTTTTATTATGATAATTATATTGTCTTTCAGATTTTTTGTGTGAACTTGTTACATGAACATATTAATTTTTTAAGGTACTTTAATAAAAGATGTATTATTTGATACTTTTTTAAAAAAATTTAAATTTTATATTAAGTACATATATCTACTATTAATAGTCAATACGAATTAAGTGATATTGTTCCGCTAAAATGAACATGGTATAGCCATCCATGCTGGTAAATAATTCTAAATTAAAAATATTTATATGGGGTCGTATTGTTCGAAAAATAACCCCTTGCATAATAAAATGTGAATTTCATTAATAAAATACGGTTAACATTTGAAGCGTAAAAAGTAAAATTATCGAAAAATTAAACCAAGTCAACCGATAAAAAAATTGATTAAAACATATTGCATCGAAAATACGAGTTAAAAAAACTAAAAATAATAATTGTCTCCTAGATGAAATAAAACATAATACTTAAATGATTCTAAAAGGTTCAAACAAAGACTGAAAAACATTTCACAATCTAAAAGTGGTGTATGTAATAATGTATGTATTGATATTACCAAAATTAATAATGGGTATTTTAAATCAAACAAATGATTTGGTCTACATATATATTTTTTCCTGAATCCAGGACGACCGTTTCAGCTTATTAGGCCCTTATCAACTAGTTATTAGGCGACCAGCTTATAAGGCGACCAGCTTAATTTGTTTGATTTAAAATACCCATTATTATGGAATTCTACATATTCAACACCGTCAGCGTTGACAAAATTAAAAAAAAAAAAAAAAAAAAAAAAAAAAAAAAAAAAAAAAAAAAAAAAAAAAAAATTACCAAAATTGTTTCGAATCGCCCATTTTCATTTTTTTTTTATGTAGGTATATTTGTTTGTCCATGGCTTATTTTTACCATTGTGTAACTCTGTATTACTTACTTTCCGCGTCCGGAACACCATCAAATTAGAAAACTCCAGTGCTCGGCCACCCGTATGCCGCTTTCCTTCGCTGTCACGGTGTCTTCATGTGTAGGTACATGTAACACCAATCAAGGGGCATGAGAGAAGGTGCGAGTTGTCCTGCGCAGTGCCACACTCACAGTTATTAACTCTGTATTTATTCTATTATCTAATATCGAATGATTCTCTCGTCAAGCACTACGATTTAATATTTTTAATGAGGTAATGCAACAATTTTACTATTGTAAATATCATAATGTATTGTGTAATTTTATTTGTGATGTTGTGAAACAAAAAAAAGATGTTAAATAAATAAATAAATAAATAAATAAATTAATAAACAAATAAATAAATTAATTAATTAATTAATAAATTAATTGATCATGTATTTTTTAGCTGTAAAAATAATTCCGCCTTCAAAAATATATACAAACAATTAATTAAAATCACTCACCAATCTCCACTTAATATCCAACATCTCTTTTGTCTCTTAATAATTCACGTGTACTGTCCGTTATTTCAAAATTCCTTTCATTGAATGACATAAATTTATAATAAAATTAACTTTTCTCCTCTGACATGAAATAATTGGCACATGTCATAGCACTCTTTACAGGGTGAATTGCCTTAAACAAAAAAAAATATTATTAAATAAATAAATTAATTAATTAATTAATTAATAAATAAATAAATAAATAAATAAACAAATAAATAAATAAAAATATTAAGTTATCTAAATATAGATCGATATATAGGGTCGATGGCAGAGCGGTAAGTGCGTTGGGTTAGTAATCCAGTGGTCGCGAGTTCGAATCCTGCCTCGACCGATTTCGTTCACCTATAGCATAAGCATTTATTTTAGGAAACGTACGAAGACGAATAAGTACTTGTCTAACAAGGACATATTCATATTTTTATATAAAAAAATCTTTATTAATCTTTTAAATCGTGTAAAAGTTCGGGCCAAAAAATATCTTACATATTTGTTGTAAAGAAGAATATCAACTTATAAACATTATAATAATAACTTCTGAAGCCGGTGAAACGGCGATATGAAAACCCTCAATTTGGATATTTTTAAAATTATCTATATATAATACTCTTGCATAGGTTTGTTTTTAACTTGTCCTGCTAATCTCCCATACCATACCATCACGCCATTTCCCTATTTGGGGTAGGCAGAGAGCACCGAACGCCAGACATACATTCCTCGCTTCATTCACGTCCATACATCGTCTCATACACGCTCTTCTATTATTCTTACTTCTAACATCACCATCTTTCAAAATCCCATTTATGTGACTGTGCCAACTTTTTCTTGACGGACCTCTACTTTTCGTTCCTCTTTTATCAGCCTTGTACACTTTTTTTGTCAGACGGTCATCACTCATTTTTTCTATGTGGCCGAACCACCTTAGGGCATTTATTTTCATCTTACTTACGATATTCTTTCAATCATACATTCTCGTCTAATATCCTAATTTCTTATTCTATCATAAATCGTTTTACCACACATTCGTCTTAGTGACCTCATTTCAACCGCGTTAATTCTACTTTCACGCGTCTTCTGCCATCTTCATGTCTCACTAGCATACATTAGAGTCGGTGCGACGATACCATTGTGTACCGCGAGCATTGTGTATCGCACTGTGCTAATCTGGTTCATGAAATTACTGAAAAAGTTCATTAAAAGAGTCTCTTAATAATATAATATAGGTACCTACTATTAGTTTATGGATGTCTTGTTTGCTGAAAAATTAACAAACTCTTAATACTTGGTGAAATAAAATATTTAAAAATAAATACCATTGTAAAACCAGGTTTATTTCATAAAAAGCTAATTTCCTGTATAAAATATTTAATTTGACTCATGTTTTGCATACATAATATTATTATATCAAAATTAAATAACGACATCACGTATCCAATATATCTTAATATCATAATAATCACTAAAACGATAAAATTAAACGACGAATCAGTAGAAAGAAATTGATTATTTTTTTACGTACCACTATCATTACATGTTCCTATCAAACGCCCTCGTTCAATTGATATCACACTTAGTGCGCTTTTTTGCATGTCATATTTCATGCAATTAATTAATTGTAACGTGCAAAAACAAGTAATTGATTGCTATTAATTTGATTGAGTACAGGTCATTCATTACATTCGATCGTCTTAATGATGCTGATTAAGATTAATTGGCAGCTCCTGAAAAAAAAATAGATGAAATTGTCATATCGAGAACTAATCATAAAATATTCCTTGCATCTTTAGTACTGTTATTAATATCACAATATAGCAATCCATAAGCATCCATTATTAAAACTTATATTTTATTTACTTAATAAGAGTAAAAGCTTAGCCAAAAGCAATTAACGATTTATACAATCTGTATTATTAGTATCAATATTATAATATGTAAATAACATTGAACTTTTTAAAATCTTCTTGAAACTACATTCTTTATTTTACATAGTATTGCCTATTCGTCTTAATTTTTTTAATCAAACCATTTATTACAGTGACACAAACAAGTAGACTACTGCTGATCAACTAGGAAACCCTGTTCTAGGGCTAGCAGCTTACAACTTTAGAATAACAATACACTTATAAACTGGGTGATGATAGTTTCCGCTCTACATACATTAGGTAAGCAATCAATCAAGATACTTTGTGCTAATAACTAATTAACCTGTACTTCAATAAATATCAAAAAAGACACATAGCTCACATTAAACAGATCAATCAGGTCAAAATGCCAGTCATAATAATATAATTTGTCAACAAAACAATTCCCGACGCGATTAGACATATCAAAAACCATAGAGAAGAGGTCATAGATCTATTAATTAATGATTCTTCTAAAATATTTATTATAATTCTTGTTTAGGTATTTTGCCCCTTCGATGTGTTGCTTACATACATACGTCAATGCCTACATTCGCATTTCATATTTGTGAGGTAACAGCAGCAGATACATAACTCTTAAAATGAGTAAAGATCCGCAAAATATGAGGGACTGCAATTGTTGCAGATGGCCAAAATCGATCGACGTCGTAGACCTGGCAGAAAGCAGTCGTCTTGGCAGCGTAACATCCGAGAATGGACTGGAGTGAAGAGTGTGGAGGAGTCGGATGGCGCAAGACCGGATGGCTTTTGGTCAAGTGATTGTCAACGTCGGGGAACCCTGATATGGCACACTGAGAAGAAGAAATTATAAAATTCTAGATACAAATAAACTATTATATCAGCCACTGGCATTATTCCAAAATCGTTTAGAAATCTTATTGAAAAATTTTTGATTTATCGAAAAAATTAATAACAAAAATCGGTAATAAGTAATACATGTAGAATTGTTAAAGATTTTTCAAAAGTTAATGTCAGGAGTCATTAGGGTTGATAGGTAGTATAGCGACCTCCTCGGAGCCTGATCATTTGATATGTCAAGAATCTGGGTGGGTGAACTATGTATTTCCAATTGAAAGCTTGATCGGTGTATTCAGGGCCGGATAAATCATAGAACAATCAGAAACAAAAAAGTCAGGGCGGTTGTCTTAAATAGGACGCTTAAAATTCTAAAATGTTAATCATATACATCAAAAATCCGCAGGTATTGCGCTCGGTTCTCTTTGCGAACCCGGATAGAGGCTCGGCATGATGGTGTGCATGTAAAATATCCCGCTTATTATGATTCGTCATTTAAGACCCGATGAAATTTTACATAATTTTAAATTGTTCTACAGTTAAAATTCCAAAAAAAAATTGGGAGGGGGCGGATTCAAATATATTGCTACGGGCGCAAAAACACGTTTATCCGGCCCTGGGTGTATTTGTTGTGCCTATTTTATTTTGATCTATTAAATAATTTACAATTTACGCATTGATCTGCTTATTCTTTTGAGGAAGTGTATAGTTGCAGTAATAATAATTGAAGGTTATTATTTGTAGTACTTAATTGTTATTAATATCATTAATAAATCGTCCATCGATATTTAAAAAAAAGTTTTCTGTTATAAATACAACACTGTTAAACTATGTGTAGCAGAATTAACTCCATAACATTTTCTTAAACAATACATATATTCATAGGTCGATGTCAATGTGATACACATATTTATTTTATTTATATTATTTTCCACGTGTTTTCATACATATTATGCAATTCAAGATAATAGTAAAAATTAGAAGGGTAGTTATCCAACCTTGAAGAAAGAACACATGTCCACTGCATATTATGAATATCTTGTCGAAGTAGTACATATCTAAGTTAATATCCTGACACACGTCAATAATTGTACTTGAACCAATTATTATAAACAGCTGTTGTTTTAAACGGGTGATAAATTTCGATTTCGTACGCTTTGTGATTTCAAATAATCTTACATAACATTTCACAGAATATTGGTTTTGAGAAAATTTTTAAACTTGCCTATAACATTAATTTATTCTTCGAGAAACCTTGGCTCAAAACTCATTACAGAATTTTGGGTTCATCACTCAGAAGGTAGGTCTTGATTGATATAATATGTTTTTGTTCTTTGATGATATGTTTTGATTTCTTGCATTAATTACTTGTACATTTTCAAATAAAGAAATAGGAGAAACAAGAAACTCCGGCATCTTTTTGTTTTGACTTTTCATCTGCCCGCTTATTTCTTTCTCATCATTTGTCTAAATGGCAGATTCAAGAAGACGAGAACCGCAAGAAAGCAGACATTTAATAGATCCTCTAAAATATAAAAGGGCAGCTAACAATCCACATCTCGAGAGGAAAATTAAAACAAGATAACAGAAACAGGAAGAAAATTTTTATCAATAAAAAAAAAAGTTATTTAAAAGTTGTTTATA
The DNA here is from genome assembly GCA_963576475.1 of Molanna angustata. Classification (NCBI taxonomy): domain Eukaryota; kingdom Metazoa; phylum Arthropoda; class Insecta; order Trichoptera; family Molannidae; genus Molanna; species Molanna angustata. Next base: position 7,396,353 of record OY754969.1, read on the forward strand.
TATTTTCTATGAGAGTCCACCCATTCTATTTCCAGTGTTAAAAATAGTTCATTGGTTATCTTTCCCTTTTAATTACTTTGTTTTTTTTTCGTTCACATCTGAGGTCACAGTCATATTAAAGGAATCTTAGCCTTAACCTCCATCATAATATGACATCCAATCATATATCTTAAAGACAGGTTCAGCAACAAAATAAAACGAAGTACACAGTCATTCAATTTGAACGCTTGTATTTAAATTGTAACTACTCCAATAGTAAAAAATAAAGCCTCGAAGCATATTGCTACCAATAATAGTTGATTAATTAAACATGGATTTTAACAGAAGTATCTCGTTAGTGATAGCTTTAAACATGAGCTGTTATTAATTTGCTGACTTCTTGTCGAACACTTGAGAATCTGTTAGAATAGTCTGGTTTGGAATAAGGTAGATATTTATTGATATGTAGAATGTTGAGTCAGTGTTAATATGCCCCCAGGGAGACGGAATGATGGTATTATTTAACTATCTCCTAATCACAAACTTGTGTTTCCCACTGTCCCAACATTCCCATCGGAGATGTTTTGCAAATTGAATACACAAGATCAGAGACATGCTATCTTTGGCAGATGAAATCTCGGTTAGTTAGTAACCTTTAGGCTGGTTTATTCATAATATTTCTAAGCAAATATTTATCAAGTTTAAGATTTGGGTGTAGGATATGATCACTAATTTATGTTCCTGTTGCTTCGTCTGATAAGGCGCTTATAATCAGGAAATAGACATTTGATGATTATAACATTTTTTGTATTTATTAGCACAAATACGCAAATCCTAAGGACATTTTCAATATAAAAAATCCAATCACACAAGGAAGTGAATTTATTATAATTAATGAATTTGTAAAATGTAGGTAGGTACTGCAAATTTAACTTCAAAATATTAATAGTAAAAATCTTAGGATATATTGGGATGGGTCCAGTTTAAATTCTCAGAAATATCATATTTTAACAAACGAGGAATAAAAAATGACTACAAGTCGGGGAATTGGTACACAAAGTTAGGTGGAACGGTTGTGTCTCAACAACATTCAATTTAGATTGGATATTTATATAGCAGTAAAAGTATCTGCAGTTATAATTTTTTTTTTTTTATTTGTAACATAAGAAATAATATACAGGTACACATCAAAGTTTAACAATACAATATTTTTACAAAAAAAAAAAGATCCTTAAGAACTAGATGCGGAATGTAAACTGCTTCACTAGGTTAAAAACCTGTTCTGAAGCAGCTTATAATTATATAGGTATATTGTTTAGGTGTGCGTGTGTGTCATTGTATGTTAACGTAGAGTTGTTTATTTATCACTGTCTTGTCTGTTTTTTTTATCCACTTCTTTAATCCACATTTAAAGCTGTTTATATTTGTATTTTTCTTCAATTCAATTGGAAGCAAATTGAAAATTTTTACTCCAAGGAAATGAAAATTTCTTTGTCCATAAGTCGATTTGGTTCTCGGTATCTGTATATTTGCTTGTCTAGTCTGTCTAGTCTGACGTGTAGTTTGGGTCGATTGGAAGTCGTTAAGGTGTGAATAGATATAAGTGCAAATGTTTTTAGCATATAACTGTGGTATGTCTAGGATGTCAAGTTTTTTTAATAGTTCGGCTGAGGGTGTGCGAATAGGTACATTAAATATTATTTTCAAAACGGATTTTTGGGCTTTAACTATTGAATCTATATTTGTTCTGTAAGTGCCACCCCACCCTATAATACCATATTCTACTATTGATTTAAATCCCTTTATTAACCTAAGTTAGATATTATAAGTGTTGAGAACTGATTCGATTTTCGTTGCGAACCATTCCGAAAGTATTCAAATATATTATATTGATTGCCTCAATCACACGGGTTGTACAAAGTTATTTTGCTTATGGCATGTCTATAGATTATTGGTCAGTGTACAAAATTAATTTTCCTTGTCATCTTTAATAAAAGGTTTGTAATCTCTTCAGTGTGTGATTTGTAGCGGATATTCAGTGTACCTACCTAATATTTAAAACTATATTTCACATTTTATTACTTTTGGACTAACTCTGGTGGAGAAATAAAAAACTGATTGAATAAGATGGTACCTACTCACTTATATATTATATTCTACTTACTTATATCAAGAGGAGACGTTTTACATAGATGAAGAAATTATATCACAAAGGAAGAAGCACCACTAATTCTGATAAAAAACACCAAAATACCTACTTTAAGATACATCTATTTTTCAGATACTTCTTAAAGAGCAATGCCGGTAAATAAGATTCAAATATTATAGTAATTATACATACATACATACAAACCATCACGCCATGTCCCTCACGGGGTAGGCAGAGAGAACCGAACGCCACATTTTTCTATCTTGACACACATTCATCGCCTCATCAACATTCATACATCGTCTTATACACGTTCGTCTGCTGTTCACGCTTCTTACATCTTTCAGAATATCGTTGACATGGTCATGCCATCCTTTTCTTGGGCGCCCCCGACCTCTTATTCCATTCCTGTCAGCTTTGTATATTTTCTTCGTCAGGCGTTCTTCATTCATTCTCTCCAAGTGGTCAAACCATCTCAATGTGTTAACTTTAATTCTTTTAATTACATCTTTCTTCATCTTACATTCTTTCCTTGTATCTTCATTTCGAACTCTGTCATACATCGTTCTGTTACAAATTCTTCTAAGCGATCTCATTTCAATGAGATCGCTTATAGTAATTCATACATAATTATACTAATCGGCAAGAATCATAGCGCAAATACGTTTTTTTTCTTGGTTGTTACATATCTATGCAAACCGTCCACTCTCCTCCGACATTTTTGAAGATATTTTCCGATATTTATACCATCACACGGTTTCCCTACTCTGTGTAGACAGAGAAAACGGAACGTCACACTTTTGTATCCTGATAATATTTTTGTTTCATTCATATTAAATATATTGTGATATAAAGTTACTACATATTTAATAAGATTTTGTTTTCTTGATGAGTCTTTGTACCACTATCGTTATGTTCGATTGACTTTTGTATCGGGGTCCTGAGTTCGATATCCAGCAGAGTACAAATATATTAAAATTCATATATCACGTAACTTTCGCTTCTCTGGGCTGGAAACACTGTTTAGCAGGATGAAATTCGCCGGATAAATTTTAGTGTTTAACGTAGCTGCGAATCATATCTTTAAGGCGGATAAAATATGCCATTTAACGCCTCCCTGAAGCGAGCTGCACTGGTTAAGGTGTCCAGAGCGAATAGACTACAAGGTGTGCTTGATGGTTTTCAATGCTCTGCATGACTTAGCCCCGCACTATATACGAGAACTGTGTCAGAGGAATGTACCATCATAATAAAGACGCTTTACATTGAGAACGTCAAAATCACAGAATACCAATACTTTAAAGGAATTGGATAAAGCCAATAAAGCGGCTTCACGTATGCTTCCGAAACCTGGGTGATGACCAAACAAACTGAAGGATCTATAGCGGCTTTTGAGAGAAAGATCCTTCGAACGATCTATTACGGGCCAATAAAAGAGAAAAATGGTTGGCGTCGTCGATACAACAGGGAGCTATACGAGACCTATGAAGAACCCGATGTGATCAGTTCCATCAAGATAGGGCGCTTAAGATGGGCTGGTCATGTGGAGTTGTCGTCGTACGAACAGACGACGTCCGAATGGATGACGACAACCCACAAAACGCCTCACACTTTCTGTGCCACAAGGTCAAAGGAGACCAGGAAGGCCAAGGACTCGATGGATTGACAGTGTCGATGTCGATGCTTTCACAATAGATATTAGAAACCGTAGAACGAAGGTAACGGATAGACGGGAATGGAGGAGACTCCTGGATTCAGCCAAGGCGGACCTATTAAATGGAATAAATTTCCTTCTGAAATGCATGGAGAGCAGAGTTTTGGGGCCTTCAGTAAATTGCTTAAGACTTCATTGTTTCGCAGAGCCAACAAAAAGCAAAAGTGCATATGGAATAGTCTTTTACCATATTTTACCTTCATGGCGCTATATAAATTTGATTATTATTCGAGCTGGTAAACTTGGCGTGTGTTGATATTCTGATGTAGTAAAATATTATTTAATTTTTATTTACCCGATCAATCAAAATTAAAGCATCAAAACGGAATAAGTTTATGTATATAGTGATGCGTATACAAAATGAACTAGATCTGAATTGAGATGCAAAATGACCACAGTCGATCAAAAAACACCTGTCGCTATAAGATACATAGTAGGTATCATTGTATGTAGTGCGCTCCTGCGGTTATATATAGGTATGTATATCGAGTGACGTACCTGTTCTAAATTCAAACATTTGAACCGGCCAATGAGGTAGCCGAGCGTATCAACAGACCAATGACACGTGCCCCTAACGCCCTAACTGAACCCTACAACAGGTGAACTTACTTCATTCGATCCGATCGAAAATACAGACAGAAAAACTCCTCATTTATTACTTATAGATTTAACTATTATGTAAAAGTTTATAGTAATGATTTATCTTATTTTTGTCATAATTTCATTATTTTCAACCTTTTTACTCTACACACTATGGAATAGTGGAGAGTCATGTTTTCACATTTTTTAAGCGTGTTTTTTACATCAATTTATCAACGGGTATCATGTAGACAGTACACAGTATCAGTTTCGTCGTGATGTGTTTGTATGTAAGTACAACAAAAACTAAGAGTTGATTGGTTTTCCATAGACATATCTCACTACGACTTTGGCACGTTTGCTTTTAACCTCCTCAATATATATGTTCATTTCTTCCATAGACTTTCATTATAATATACTAGATGTCGTAGTTAGCGAATTTTGTATGAATCGAAGTGAGGCTTTTTTCAACGGGATTTTTGACAACTTGGTTGGCAGACCACATCGTTTTTCTATAGAGAATAAAGACTTATTTGAATTGTTTCAAGATTTATTTGTCGAAAAAACACTTTGTTCATTAAGATTTAAAGAACAGTTATCTAGGAAGTGTTGAAATGTAAGGAAAACTGCAATATGTTGCCAACCAAAATGTCAAACGCGCTATATACCATGACTCACTTATTGCACGGAGTAGGTAGGTACTCCATCTAGAATATTAGGTAGGTATATGAAAATCTAAGATTTCTTCTCTATGATTTTTATCATAGATTTTTTTCAGAATTCATTCGGAAATCAGATTTGGGTAGTAAAAATATTTGCCAAATATTGTGTCAGATTTTTTAATTGTTCCAAAAGTACCTACTTATTCTTTTTTTGCGAGTGGACCAAAATATTTTTTTATTTCACCTGACTATTATCGAACAAATTAAAAAAAAAGGATAGCATTGAGAAAAGAGAAAAAGAAGTACCTATGTAGTATGTACAACCTACCTACCAAAAACAAGCAACGCTAATAAAAGAGTTGGTGCAATAGTTTGGACAATAGAAATATCTCGAATGTTCAATTGATCGTTACTATAAAGGGTTTCACAAAGGATGAGATTATCTTTTATTTACTCAGAAAATTATAATTCCTTGTGTATTTTAGCACAAACAAAAACATAAATTCTGACATGTTTTATGAAGGAATTACGGATATATGTATACAGAATCACAAAATATAATGTTGTGTATGTTTTATTTACTCAACAAGGTATTGACGCGAAAATAATCCAATGAACATTTGACAAATCTCTTTTTGTTCGAACACAGGACCGAAATCGTATTTTTCTATTGAAGCTAGTTTTACGAGAGATAAGTATGGAAATGTTCAATAATCATATTCCCTTCCATATACTTATGACACAATACAAAAGAAAATTTTTGCTTATACAACTTAAAAATAGAATGTGTAACCTAAATTGAACCGGCAAGTTAAATAATTATCTAATCAAAATAGTGTTAATAATGTATAATTGCTTCATATGTGGCCTAGAAACAATAAGGTAAGGCGCGCATGGAAGCTAAAATTTATCGGCCGATTATTATCGGCCGATTAATTTATCGGCCGATAATAATCGGCCGATCGGTTCTAACGCGCATGGAAGCTTATAGAATCGTACGATTGGAAATAACACGGCGGTCAACATTCATATATTTAAAATACATTATCTATATTCACAAGTTTTAATATACTTACCTACATATGATTAGAAATTATGGATTTTTTTATTCATTAAGTGGAATATTTATTAAATTACCTATGTAACTATTAATCAATTAAGTAATAACTTACCCAATTCAGTTCTTTTATTATGATTTAGCTGTTTCCAACCATTTATTAATATTTCGCTTAATTTTTTATCATACAATGAAGGACATGCTTCAACATATATAATTAATTGTTCGGAATCAATATTTATTTCATCCATGTATTCTGACATTTTGTTTGGCAGCACTGACAACGTACTTCTCGATCTACCGCGCTCGAACGATTAAATTATCGGTGAGCATGGGCCATGCGCGCCCTCTCATACAACAGTATTGGTTACAAAAAATCGGCCGATCTTTTTTTGTGTCTTGTCACAGATTTTAAAATCGGCCGATTCTGTTAGCTTTCATGCGCGCTCTTACTAACTCTTTCTAAAGTATGTACGGAATGGACGGAAATAGACTGAAAAAGATGAATAGTGTAAAATAAAATTGTTGATCGCATCGAATATGATCTCCTCGCACACATCAATTTGATACTAACATGTTTACAATATTTAAACAAATAAACATAAAAATTATTCAGAACGTGGTAGTGTTTGAAAAGATTTCATAGATGAAAACATAAATCATAAAATATTAGGAAATTCTGACACGAAAGACTTATCAGTTCAAGTAAATAACCTAACCTAAATATATAATTGCTAATAACATATAATAACCTAAAAATATAATTCATAAAAAACATGTTTTGATGTATATTTGAGTAATATACCTACACTATTTTATTTCCTTTTAAATATCCACTTGCAAAAAAATTAATCAATTGTTTTAAATTAGATTAAGCTCTGAAATTTGAAATATGATGTTGAGTCAATAAACAATAATACCTATGTATATTTTAAAGTGAAAGTATTCTTAGACGTTTCAATGATTTATTTTTTATAATTTTGCTCGAGACACTGAATGCGACTCTGTAAAAAATATAATAAATCTGTAGGCATATATGTCCATACCTAATATTATATGATCCCTTTATACCTCACAAAACTACCGGGAAATAAGGAATCCTTCCTTTTGTCGATAAGGCGAAGAACAAACTTTTATTTTTGTCCTTAATATTTGTAAATAAACTTCCATGGGTGCTAAATTTACTTTTGTTTGGCGTTTATAAAATATTTGTTTGTTCAAGATAACGTTTTATTGTAACAATGAATTATTACAAAAATATTTCACATAATGTGAATAGACCGAATAGACAGATCAAAATTGTAGTGTTATTTTTCTATAACTACAAATATTTCCAACTAAAATAATATATGAAGAATTCTTAGATTTACTTAGCAAATGTGATGTGCAGATAAATAATAATATTATATGTATTCCGACAAAATATTTATTGAATGTAGTCGTTACTTTCGCATAGTTAAGAGTTTCAATTCACTATTTTGGTAATTTTCGGACGTTTCCTTAATCAATTGTGTGGTAAAAAATATCTACCTAATGTACATCAGATGACATAAAAAATACTTAGTACGATCAAACTAGATTTTTAAATTATATTTGGACAAATAAAAAGAAAACCAACGTCTGATGAAGCGAGTACGAATATAGAGCCGATGAGAACGAAAAACCGTTATTGAGAATAGTATTTCAGGCCATAAACGTATGGATTTTAATTATTTCTGCAGATAGAGTCTGATAGAGAAACGACATAAAAGATTTAATTATTGAACTTACAATTATAAATTTATTATGCTTTAAACCGTAACCGTAATACTTTCTGAAATTAAATATATTGCTTTGTGCAATCAACTTGTTAATTTTTAATTATTTTAAAATGTATATTATCATCTTGCATAAGTTATAAATTTGATACCTATAATATATTGATTAGATATTAAATTAATTAATCGAAACATTTTTTTCTAGCGCCATCTTACTACATTTACCTGAACTTTTTACAATATGTTCATAAACTCCAATCATCCAAAGTAGGCATAACAAAGCTTCATAACTTATTCAATAGATGGCAGTATGCATGAAAATACTCGTAGGTTGCGTTTAGATAAAGAATCAATTTATTATTATTGTTCTCTTTATTATTTTTTCTTCTACATAAATTAATTAATTTATGTAGAAGTTTTATTCAATCTTTGATAGCAGTTATGTACTTAAATACATTTCCTTAACTTGAAAAATATTTCGAAGTACCCATTGTAAGTACTGCAACCGACATACACTCTTCCAACGTTTTGTACCAAGGACCAATTATTTAAAAATTCCAGGCGCGTAGATTGCTATAGAATCAAAATCTATATTTGGTCAAATTTGTTCTCTATACGTTTCTTGTTAGTACTTTTATTTCTTCCTGCATTCTTTGACGACATCCAGGGCCGGATAAACGTGTTTTTTCGCCCGTAGCAATATATTTGAATCCGCCACCCCCCCCATTTTTTTTTGGAATATTAAATGTAGAACCATTTAAAATTATGTAAAATCACATCGGGTCTAAAATGACTAAGCGGGATTTATTTACATACACACCATCATGCCGAGCCTCTATCCGGGTACGCAAAGAGAACCGAGCGCCATACCTGCGAATTTTTGATTTATATGATTAACATATTAGAATTTTAAGCGCCCTTTTTAAGACAACCGCCCTGACTTCTTGTTCCTGATTGTTCTATGATTTATCCGGCCCTGACTACATCATTTGATGTCAGGAGAAATAATGTAATGAAAGATGTTGTTTTCTGAGCAAAACCCAATAGTTAGGCTGGTAGGTACATATTACGGTTCGCTAAACATTTACCATACGGGTGTACCTACACAAATATGCACACTAAATTACCTTCAAATGTATGAAACACGAAAAATATTGTAAGTGTATCACCAAATCTGTGTAATCCAATATTTTTTCGTGAAGTTAAGTAAAATTTAGAGTTTTTTTAGATAGCAAGAATAGTAGGTAGGTACTTATTTAAGTTTTAAAATGGTAAAAAAAACTCAGTCGGTATATTTTCATGTTATCTTTCAATTGAAATAGAAATCTACTTCATAGACCTTGTAGTTAGGTACTTATAATAAAATATTGAAAAATGGTTTTATCAAAATTAATTTTTAAGTAGGTACCTACGTACTGAACAAATTCAAATTTCAAAAATAAATAATTATCATATGTTTATTTTAGGTTTTAGGTGTGAAATTCTGCATAGCAATTTCGTTCTGCATTTAAACATAAATAGGTAGGTAAATGTCACATGTGGGCATCTGGTCCTGCACAATTTCTTGCACCCCGGTGCTCTACACTTTTTAAATATTTTTAATTTTACGACTCCTGGTATGTGTAGGGCCGCCTTGAGTCCTGAAATGTAATGACGGAATTGGAACGACTTTTTTCGAACGACGCTTTTCTAGGTGGTGGAGCTCCGTCATCAGTTTCTCTGGCTTCCGTTGCTCTTGTTGATAGTATAAATTGATCTGGTAAATTTATTTTAAATGCACTTAGTTGAAGAATTCGCTTCCGCAGGGTGTTTGTCTCTATTCATTAAGACCGGTAATGGCTGACCCAATTATTTCGAGGCAAGCAAAGCTCGCGGTACACAATGGTATCGTCGCACCGACTCTAATGTATGCTAGTGAGACATGGACATGGCAGAAGACGCATGAAAGTAGAATTAACGCGGTTGAAATGAGGTCACTAAGACGAATGTGTGGTAAAACGATGTATGATAGAATAAGAAATGAGGATATTAGACGAGAATGTATGATTGAAAGAAATATCGTAAGTAAGATGAAAATAAATGCCCTAAGGTGGTTCGGCCACATAGAAAGAATGAGTGATGACCGTCTGACAAAAAAAGTATACAAGGCTGATAAAAGAGGAATGAAAAGTAGAGGTCGGCCAAGAAAGAGTTGGCACGATCACATAAATGGGATTTTGAAAGATGGAGATGTTAGAAGTAAGAATAATAGAAGAGCGTGTATGAGACGATGTATGGACGTGAATGAAGCGAGGAATGTATGTCAAGAGAGAGGAGTCTGGCGTTCGGTTCTCTCTGCCTACCCCAAATAGGGAAATGGCGTGATGGTATGGTATGGTATATTGAATCCAGGAATTATTTAGGACAGATCCTTAAAATGATGTAATGATCTTACCGTCCATTTTTTTCGTGCTCTCATCGGGCAGTATGAAGCCATTCTATCCGTAATGTCTGCTCTACCCATGAACGAATTAAGGCTGGTCTCGGTATTTTAATAAAAATTTTCTCCTTCTTTGACCAACGTATACATGTATTAACTGGTTTTTTTGGGAATATTGGTTAGATAACGACAAGACGCTTTTATTATTCATCCATTTTGTCACGACAACTTGTTGATCTTATAGTACCAGAGAATCCATGGATCCTCGACCCTTCGTCTGTAGCTCTTTGTCTGACAACAATCTGGCATTTTTAGAAATTCTGTTAAAGTTAACTCTTCCAACTGAACCAAACCCTTGAGCTAATAACGAGCCTGCTAATTTAGGGGATATAAAATATATATCGTGATATTTTATGTGTCCAGGATGCAACGATTTTACTAGTGATAAAACTGTCCCTTATCCCTATCCATATATTTTCATGTCTGTGGTGAATGTTGTAGACCCATTATATGGTAAAAAGTCACACACTAGACCAATTGGATTTGCCATTGTAAAAAAAAAATTAGTCCGACAGGATTCGGTTTTCCTATAACATACCTAGGTACTATTTGATATCGTAATTAACTGTGAATGGAACCATCATTTCATATATGGAAATTTGTTTTTCCCTATTTTGTATTAAACATCCTGTCCGAACCCTATCTAAAAATGGTCTGATTTTCCAAAGACAATCGTTTGCCCTGTGTCTTGCAGAGATAATATAATATCAAATCTACTACAATATTAAAAGAAATTCTTATCAGAAAGAACCATATCTGGTCATGGCATTTGCGATCATATGGTTTGAATAATTCTATTGTCATTATATTCTTATAATTGTATATTAAAAACAGGACATCATCATGGACAAACCGAACCACACTTTTCCAATTCATCATCAGAATCATCAGAGTCATCATTGTCAGGTGCGGCAATTATTGAAATTTGGTTAATATCAGTTGTGTTTTCTATCGAAGAATCATCTTCCATATCATTATCAGACAGGTCCAAGTCCGAATCATCTAGATTATAGAGAAACTGTTTTAACTCAATATTATCTAAAAAGATGAATACAAACCCGAAGTAATGTCCTGGTGTGGGGTTAATATGTTAAAACACATATAACCCCCTATTCAGTAACTATTGGAACTAAATAAGGAACGTTCTAAAATTGTAGATTTTAGATTTACGGTCTTATTTCGGCGTTATAAAATATAAACTTGGACTAAATGGAATAGGAACATACCTATTTTGGCCGGAACGTTCTTAAAAAGTTACTGAATCAGACGTATTATGAATAATTATGAAAATTATGAAATTTTCATCATTTTCATAATTATTCAAAATTGTCTTTTCACTTATACTGTCTTGGTTTATTCGTAACAGAGCTCTCGGCCGAACAAGTACCTACACTGTTTTATACCTAACTATATCTGTATAACGCGCGCGGAAGCGATAAGATGCCGCAAATCGCATCTCTACCGTATTTATAAATCCTTTATCGGGGAAGGGGGCAATACCACGTACCGATTCTAATACCCCACAATAGTATACCATGACACACAAATAAAACCAAAATAAAACACATAAATTATTAAGTAATCATAAAAATTAGTTATTCATTTCAGTATCTAACTACATATTATATTAGTCACAAAAATATATGAAAACAATAGGTAAATATGTTCAACTTACTTCAAAAATGTGTTGGTAACCTGAAGCGGTGAGATTCCATGATCACTTTTTAATTTGATACGTGACAAAATGTCAAAACAACAAAAAATACAACAACACCTATTGAAAATATTTAAAATAATTCTATTGTCCATGAAATAGAATCATCCAACTAAAAATAAATTATACGGCCTCTCAGATAGATGTAATTTTACAAAATATACTATACTATACTATACCGTAGGTCTCAGGAGGATATACTATGAATAAAATAATAATAATCTTGAATAATTAATCTGTTATATACTAATCTTAAATAAAATATACTTCAATACTTCAAACATTTGAAAACTAGATAGGAACCTATGTACCTACACAATAATATTGTAGATTAAAAATTCACCCTATTGATACATACTTTGAAAGCTGCAGTAGGTAGTTAGGCGAGTAATAAAAATTTGCATAATTATTGTCAATTTTAAAAATATAGGTACACATTTATTCCATAAAATATATTAACGTATGATAAATTGATTACATGTACTGAAGATTTGACAAAAAACAATAATTTATAGGTAGATTCTCGTTTTCTAACGAACAGGTTAGCAACGATTTTAATAGGGAGATTAGTACCTACCTATGCATTAGGTATAAATGGTAGGTAGGTACCTTATATTTTATGGCTAATTCATTTCAAAGTCAATATATTATCTATTGTGTTGGTACCTACCTACCAACTTATTAATCTATCGATTGATAATAATTTCAAGTTGCTTCTTTACCCTGTCCCATTAAAATTTGCTTTGGTCTTGAAATGATGTGTCTAATAATTTATTATTCCCATGTGCATCCTCATATTTATTCTCTTCTTCTTTTTCTCGTAGCTGTGTCGAGTTAATATATTATGTGTATGTTATAATTTTGAGCTAAACTAATCTTTGTCTTTGAGTCTTTGCCAAATTTTACTCACATAATGTGGTGGACTTATTGCCCGTAGGCAATTTTACACTAGTATATACAACAGTATCAAGTAAAGAAATATTACAATAAAAACTAATAAACGTTACATTGAAGGAAAAAATACAAAATTTAATATAAACGAGTGGGTTGTAGCCAACACTAAACTCTCCACACCATAGTAAGTGTTCATTTTTTCTCCTTGAAAGGTTGACAATCTCTAAATGCATTTTTATGAAGAACATTTATATTAGATTCTTAAACAAATATAAGTTTCCCAGAGGACAAAAGTTTTCAGAATACACCATACACACAAAAACATTGTCACGAAACTCATAGTATGTATTTTCTACATGATACCTGATGAGAAATTTTAAGTAAAATTGCATTACTAGCAAGATGAGCACATATGAGACAGTGTATCAAGGTTGATGAGGTGATGTATATGTGTCAAGATAGAAGAATGCGGTGTTCGGTTCTCACTGCCTACCCCTTGAGGAAGATAGAAGTGGAGAGTAAAAAATATACTTGTCTATAGAGACACACACAATATGAAGTTAATAACTCAATTTTCCCATACAGAAGCTATTTTATTTCTGTTATATACATTTTTCATACAAATATGAAATTTATTTCACATTGATATGGCAGACCATAGATTTTTTCTATAAATTATGACAATCCTTGAATGCATTTTTGATGAGTGTATTTTTATTGTACCAAAATTTTAAACATTATAAAAATACCTCGATGTTCCAGAGCGTGAGAGCATTTTGAAAATTTGGACAGATGAAATCATAGAGAAAAAATTAACGGATACCTATGGAAAACTAATCAACTCTAAGTTTATGCACTTAACATATTATATTATGAAATCAATATGAAGTCAATCGTACTTTTAGTTTGGGCTGTAGGTAGGACACAAAAAAAAACAACGTAAATGATGACATCATAGAGAAGAAATAAAAATTTGCCTATGGAAAACTAATCAGCCCTATATGTCTATGCACTTTACACACATGATAAATAAAAAAATAAATAAATGATGTAAATGTGAAGTCTATGGGACTTATAGTTTGGGTTATAATTAATTAGATACCTAATTATACTGTGTGTGTGAATTTTAATGTACGTTATTAATTCCTTTGAATTTGTAAATCAATTTAAACCACGCGTATCTTTAAATTTTATTAGATCTGTTATATTTTATTGAGAAGGTAATTTTTGATTCAATAATGATCAATCAGATTAATTTTAAAATTATTTTAGGTCAAACCGATTCAACTATAGGCTGTGACGTATAAAGTGTACTTTCAATAATAATTTTGACGTCATCAAAAAGCGGTTTTATGGAGGGTCATTAGTTCAAATTGTACGTTACTTCAACTTAACGCATTTTAAATCAATTTTGTAAGAATATTACATAGATTATACAACATTCATTTTATAACAACTCTTTGACATTTGTCACACCACAACGATTATCAAAGTGTATGGTCGGATTTATAAGAAACTTCTACGTATGGCGTTATAAAAGCATAAATCATGCTGTTATTAAAAAAACATATAATTTTACTATGTATATAAACATGTTGTTATTAGAAACATATACATACCGTCAAACTTCTTGAGCCTTTTCCCTAAAAGGACTCTTAATTTCATGTCATGTTTAGGGTCCGCTACCTGCTATCATAATTCAGTAATTTATGAAAAAAAATTAAATCACTTTTGCTGCCCAAAATTACAAATTTATTTTGAAACTGAAAAATATTATTAAAATTACTTTTTATTAAATATAATAATAATAATTACAAAAATAGTATACCGCCGATTATTGATTCAGCACCATTCCAAGTGTGCTGATTGTTCAGTGATATGTTGCTCTATAAAGCAAAGCTAGTCCTTTAGAGAAAATGCACATACTTTGAGCACTGTGGACATCTGGAGGCAATCCCTTACAGTCATCGAACATACTTAGTTAGCCCCCTTATTGGCCCTCTAGCATCTTAAGATAGCAAGTTAGATTTTTCGGAATTAAAGTACTATTTATGTAACTATGTTGTTTAATATATAAGAAGATATTGTTTTTATTCCATTGATTAGCTTTGTATTCTTCACTCCTCGTTCCATCCACATCATTCATGACTCGTATAATAAAGTAGCCCATTCACGATCGTGCCATTCGTCGTCGATCCGTATGGACCGGCTCCATTTGGAGCATTGTAAAATTTTCACCACACTCACGGGCGCGCAATCGCACCATCGAGCCATCGAGCCATCAAAATTAGTATACGCAAGTGGTCGGCGCTTTCGCATTAATAAGTTCTATTTTTTTTATCTTCAAGTAAAAATGAGTTATAATTCTGACGAGTTTTATGCAACTGCTATGTAGCGGTTTGTTTATATATAAAAAGAAAAAAACAAAGAGAAAATGTTGTATTTTCGCATTCACGAGAGTGTCAAACAGCTCGGCGCGATGAGATGGCGCAATGTACTGCTGGTTTTCACACTCACGAGCATGCCGTATCGGCAGGACGCGCCGCGCGGTTTGTCGCGGTACTATGGAGTTTCGATCGTTTGGAATTCCATTTTGGTGTGTCAGGCCAATTGGGCTGCGCGGGTTTTGACATTCACGAGCGCTTTTGGAGTGATGGCAAGCCATTTGGAAGGATGGCACGATCGTGAATGGGGGCCTAACATACTATAGGTATTTCCAAACGGTTTCGTTTCTGGAGAATTTTCTTCATCAAAAAATGCAAGTGCTACAATCTCCTTGGATAGATACCACAAATGATCATGTTTTTTTTTCATTTCTTTTACTCCATAATTCTTGGGCTATTTTTAGAGCCACACATAGTTTCTTGTTGACAAACACGCTATAAGAGTTTAAAATCAGCATTTTACCTACCACGGTTCAATATTGTTGACACTTTATATCAACAGCTTTCAAAAGTGTTTCAATCACAGTCATTTTCTAGTGAATGCCTATGATGTTAATGTATTTAGTAAAATAACTAGCTTAAGAAGTAATGAAAAATAACCAACTTTATTTAAATGATTCCGAATGTGATGGTATATCATTTACGCATTCGAAAAATCAGATACCTACCCTATAACTTTACGATAAACTAGTTGCATGTAACACATGAGATCCAATTACTGTCGATAGCGATAGTTTGAATAGTTGATAATACGTACCAAACTATAAACCCATGATAAATCCAAATTATTGAATATTTCAAAATATTTTGTTGTCTATACAACACATACCTATAGGTATGATTTTAGAGTTTTTGTGTTAACAGAGAGGAAATCCATTTTAAAAAATAATAAATAAGTATTTTTCCACAATATATATTTTTATATAGGTATGTATGTCAAGATAGGATAGTATGAAGGTTAGTCCTTTTTTCCTATGCAGAATATGAAAATAGTATGATGGTATGTACCTATGTACAACAAACTACCTATCTGCGAAGACATACCGCTAATAGCTTACACGTCTCTAAGCGAAATGGTGATTATTATTCGTTGTAAACTGTAGTTGTAAATAATCTAATACCTAACTTGTATATTGTTATAGCAAGGAAAAGTAAAAAAAAAACATTATTTTGGTATAAAATGTATATTTTGTAGGAAAACTTATATTACACCTACTGTCTAAATCACAATATTACATAATACCAGTGTAATACATTTCAGTTTCAAATAGTACCTACCTATACAATAAAATCTTCCATTGTGGTTATATTTTTTAACAATCATGCGTGTATTTTCCTTATTTATAAGAATCGATTGTCAGTCAATAAATCGTGGAAGTAATGAAACATATATAGAAGTATGTAGGTACTTAGGTATTCGAACGAAACATATCGCATGTCGGGAAAATTTTCAAAGACCTTGTTAATCGTTGGCTGAACCAGATTAGTAGATAAGGATCTGCTTCGGTAGGTATTCTTGGATTTTTTGAGATAGAGGTTTTAGAGTTTTTCATCCTGGTTGTCGATGTTCTGAGTGAATGGAACATATGAAGAAAAAAAGAAAACGAATCGCAGAGTAGCCATAGCAAATTCAAATTAATACTGCCTCAGAACAGACTATGTCTAGCGAGGCAGTAAAATTTCCAAATATGTGAAAAAAAAATACCTATAGGTATATAAAATTGTAATTAGGTATAAATTGAATTGTATTTTGTTACTTTGTAATATTTATTTATACTATTGGAAATATATTATTCATTCATTTATCCATTCATTCATTCATTCATTCATTCATTCATTCATTCATTCATTCATTCATTCATTCATTCATTCATTCATTCATTCATTCATTCATTCATTCATTCATTCATTCATTCATTCATTCATTCATTCATTCATTCATTCATTCATTCATTCATTCATTCATTCAATCATTCATTCATTCATTCATTCATTCATTCATTCATTCATTCATTCATTCATTCATTCATTCATTCATTCATTCATTCATTCATTCATCCATTCATTCATTTATTCATTTATATTTTTTGAACATATCTCTATAGAGATTGAAGAAAAGTTTGTGTCATAAAAAATTATCTCAATCTCTATAGAGATATGTTCCAAAAAATATACCTAAGTACATACTTCTATATGTTTCTAGCTTAATGTTTAGGCTTAATGAAAAAAACATCCATCACATGTCAATAAATCATTAAGATAGATATACGAACTAGACACCTGTAATATTTTTTTTCCAGAATGCATGCGAATTTCAAAATTTGATAATCTGCCAACCTAAAGATTTTAAAATGTTCCTTATGAGTTTTTGGGTGAGTGTATATTTTTAGGTATTTTAGAATAAATCTAACAAACCCGGAGCAATGCTAATAAAAATCGGGAAATATATCTAATTATTTAAACAATAATACTTGCAACAGTTGAAATAAATATTAAATGACACTATCGATGCAGAATAAATCCAAAAGGAATAAACATTATTATAAGTAATACTTTGGGTCAGGTATTGAATTCGAAATGTAGGTATATTAAATATTTCTTGTTATGTAGGTATTTATGAATCTAAACTATTTTTTATTAAATATTAATAAAAAATATAATACTTTAATACTCTTAATCATTTATGTAGGTAAGACTTATTCTACATTAAGTATAGAATTTCACATATAAAATATACATACATTTTAAAATAATGAATTACTTAACTTAAAATGAAAATTACAATCTAAATAATAGGAACAAACTACCTATATTCAGTCGGTGGAATACAAAGAATATACAAACTAGTTGCATTATATATCTATTAGGTGGTGTTGGATGGATCTTACTAACAGTTGATCCATTTTGTAATTTTAAATATTTTTTTTATTTAAAGAATAAAATATACTAGTGAGAAGTCATTTCCAATAGAAATGATTCCAGAAAATATTTCTCTATACAGATAGAAATTAGATTGAACGTTTCGAGACGAGTATGTAATTATTATTAAATTTAAAAGGATTACGTACTAACCAGTATCATATCTTGCTTACGTACAAACTTGATTTTGCACCTACCATAGGTAATAATAACAAAAATTAAAAATATGAAATCGTATATAAAAACATTCATGTTATTTTATTAATCTCCATAAAAAATCGCATAATATTATCTATTAATGATTCATTGAGTAAAGATTAACAATTTGAAAATAACACCTTACTCGTACCTAGATAAGGTACCTACCATTTGGGAAATAATGTTCAAAACAGCAACAACTTATGATTAAACCAATCGAAAGTTTCGAGGACAATTAAAGTCAATAATAATTCAGGATATACCTTATCTCAAATGATGGACTAACAAACAACTTGTTGAAACAAAGTTCTCTTTTAGAATTAAACATATTTTCTAGATTCTTTATTATCAAACAATTTTCGATATTTCCTATTGTCTAAGAAGAAGAAGCGATGACCTTTATTCAGCAGTACGAGCTGTGAAGAGCAGAGATGACTGGAATATATTCGTTCTGGCCATTGTCGGTTCCATGGATCACGACACTCAGCAGCGAGGAAACGAAGAAGAAGAAAAAGATTGTGAAACGTGTATTAGGTAGGTACTCTTCTCAAATTTGTCTGGCTACATCAAATTTCCCATCATTAGCTCAAACAATGGCTTCATCGATCTTTAAAGTTTCATTGGTAAACTATGGGAATAATCAAGTTCAATAGAACATTTTTTTCCTCTACATATAATCAGGAATCTATGTATAGAAATTGGTGTTGATTTGAACGCGCGGCTTCGGGTTTTCCAAGTTATCAAACAACCATTTACCTATGTAAGTATATCTTCAAAAACATACTAGGCGAATACAAAAATTCAGCAGTGTTACTACTACTGCAAAATGATATAAAAACCATGTTTTTCTAACATGGAGCCTATACTATAGCTTCATCGATGTTTTCCTTAGATTTGTGAATAAATATATAGATATATTCTATAGCCCATGGAATTGCACATAAAAGAGAGCACAGTGTCAGTGTGTGAAAGGCCATAACGTAGTCGTTTGTGTAATCTCTCAAAAAACCTGAAATTAAAATATTTAAATTAATATTTTTAAAAAGTGCTAACACAAAGACATTCATAGAAAGGTGAAATTCAGTTCATTTGGCTCAGTTATTTTTTGATATACTATTAATACCTGATTAAAAAAAAACATTCTTTACTGGCCTGGTATGACGATAGGACACCAGGAATATGTTTTTGAAAAAATAATCTAGAAATTAAATCGAGTATATTAATAAATACTTGTACCAGTAAAATATATACATATTGTCATTCGTAATAATAATCGTAAATATTTAAAAAAACTGCAATTGGCCTTTATTTTATCTATTTGTTTTCGGATTAAAAAATAATCCAGTTTTGATCTTCAGATGCCTAATTAATTTATATTTTTAATAAATAAAAATAAAAACACTTGTTTATAATTAATTCCACTATTTATTATAAATAGTGGAATTAATTCTAAACAAGTGTTTTTATTTTTATTTATTAAAAATATAAATTAATTTAAATGGAATTCCATCAAGAACTGACGATCAAAAAGTTAAATCTAATTCAGTTGCCTATGAAATAGTCACCTATTTATAAACGAGTACTCTTAGGTAATATCTTACCTATGAATGGACCCAGAAATAATGTGGTAAGTCCTGAAACTAGCATGAAGAATCCATAGGCAGCTGGAAACTTATCTGTTCCTTTGTACTCCGTGAATGTGAGAGGGACATTAACATTAAGAAAGTTTCTAAAGAAACCAATGCAGCCGGTCAATATAATCAGAGTATACAAATCGTTGAACTGGACGAAAGCTGGAATGAAAATAAAAAACTTATATATAAATACAATATTAAGGTGGATTGGGTTATTTGTAGATTTCAGAACATTTGATGATTTGCTGAATGCAGCCAATCTTAGACCTCTTCTTCTTTCTAGTTCAGCTTCTAAATTATCTCTTCCCAGTTTCACAGTATGACCGAGGTAGACATATAATTCTACTGTGCCAATATCTTGACCATCAATTTTTATGAGTTCTGAACCTATAGAAGACATAATTTTTGTCTTATTAATGTTCATTTTTCCAAAAAAAGAGTTATCCAAACCCTTCATGACTGCCCAAATCTCAATTGAATCAAATTCGTTCTCAAAGTCTATAAATGCAAGGACCAATGGCATATTGTACTCGTTTTGTTTTTGAATGATGTTTTTCAGGGTATGTAGGTGGCCGTTAGTTCCATATCCCTTTCGAAAGCAAGTCTGCTCTCTTGGTTGGTAACTATCCAGTTTTGTTGTTAGTCTGTTATTTAATACTCGGGTGAACAACTTATATAGATGTAAAGAAGAATGTTGAATATCTCACTAAGGGACCACAAAACCAATGAATGGATTAGGAAGAAAACAGTAGTTAGCATATGTGGCTAAAAGAAAAGCGGAATTAAAGTGGAGTTGGGCGGGTCATATATCTCTGATGTCGGATGGATGATGGATAGAGGTTGTGATGGACTGTAGGCATCAAAAAAGTGGCGGGTCCAGATCGGCGTAGAATGGCACAGGAGAGAGACCAGTCCAAGCGGAAGGTGTTTGTCCAATACTGGACTGTAGAAGAGGCTGAGTAAGGTAAGGAATTAAGGTGGAAAGAAAGCTGGCAGTCAACATCACAAGAGGCAGCAAACTCTACACAAACAGACCCTATACTGGTCCATTTCATGAAGAAGATTTATTAAATTCACGTACAAAATATCCCGTTATTGGAAATCTATTGTATCTGACGCCTGGATCGAAAAAAATCGGTACAATTAGTCAGTTTAACTTTTCAAAACAATACCGGGACATATATTTTATCACAGGAATGAGCAAAGTAAAAAGACATTGATTTGGATATTAAATACTCAAACAATGCCTAAGTTTAAATTCACTTATTTATATTATAATTGTACGTGTTGTGAGGACAACGTTCCCTTCGTCAAGAGGATTCTAGACAGTATTCAAGAAGTTATTTATTATATTGAAAATTATTTATGAATAAATAAGTGAATTTTTAAATTTGTTGTTTTTATATATTTATGTTTTAAAGTTGTCGTGAAGATCTACAATATCGAAAACAATGCATATTTGGTTACGTATTTACTTATAATACAATCCGGAAATTAAATATGTTGGTATCTATAAGAAAGTATTAAGTAATGATGATAATACCGATGTATGTAATTACAGCTTCCTTGTCATAACACAATTATCATATTAATTGATTTAATACGATTGTTTTCTTGAGAAGATTATGATTACGTATTTTTAATTATATAAGTAATGCGCGAATTAATGTTAATTATATTTAATGTAAGATTGAAACGTTATGACCCGTATTGATCGACATAGAGAAAATATTGTAGATGACAGTATCCCTCAAGGCATTGAAATTGGGCCCTTATTATTAGTACCTACTAACAATATGTAAATTCAGTTTTTTTATGATATAACCACCATATATTTCATATGAACTTATTACGGCGTAGAAATAAAATCGAAGTAATTAAAATGTGGATTCTATTTGATACAGATCACAGACAAAATGGGAACAGAACTTCAAACAACGAATCCAGAAAGTTCAAATATTGTCGATTGTAATATTTTTAAATCTAGGAACAATAAGTTTTCTTTTTATCTTGTCAAAAGGATTTGACGATACGATATGTTTTTTTTTCCAAAACACCTACCTGTCCACAAAACTATTGTGGATAGGTACCTAGGTGTTTTGGCAAAAATTACAATGAATTTGGCTCAATGATTTATTGTTATCAAGTACTTAATGTGCAAAAAAAATATGAGTTATAAATATTATTCTAGCAAATAATGCTCGGTAATCAAATAAAATTACATTTATTTTATGCATGTATATTCCATTGTAGTTCTATTCATGTTGTAAGTGTGCAAAATAATTAATTGACTTTTGCATCAATATTTTGTAAGCCATAAATCTATATGTTGTTAGTGACTGACAATAAATATATGCAAAAAAATGTCTGAAAAAACAAATATAGTAGGTACCTATACATACCGATTCTAAATATAATAATGAGGAAATTTCCAACAAAGAACACATCCCGACTACGAAATTTCACGTAAAAACTGACAATAGCCACAATTGTTCTTGAAACTAAATCAGTAGCTGCTCCAACGGTTATACAATAAGCTATTTCTGCCTGAAACAATATTCAATGTCAATGATTAAAGTTATTACTTAGAGATAAAAAATATCTTACAAAATATATTGTAGTACATTATATAAAAACGCACGAAGACAAGTCTAAATTTGGCACTGAATATAATTTAAAAACAATTATTATCTTAGAGATACTTCAATAAACTACCACAGCAACAGTTTTTTTTCATAAAATACATTACTATAATCAAAACTCTCCGTTATTTTTATAAAATATAAGAAATAATATTTGGTAATAATTTTTCCAAACAATTCTTTGGTTTTTTTATTTGATTATTTGAAGCATTAATTATTTTGAGTGGTAATATAGCAAAATGAATGTCATAATATATTATAAAATGAATGTCAATATGTTTTATTTTGGCAATAAATACATAATATGTTTTATCTAAGTTTATGTTACCTTCGAAAATCCATACGAGTTGAGCATAGTCGGTTCCAACGCAAAGAATGTAGCATCTGAAAATGTGGCCATAGTAACTCCCATACAAATATTTATGTACAGTGGATCCTTAATCAAATTTAAATCGAGGAAATCTATGAGAACTCTCCTGAAAAAAAACAGGTAAAACTGAATGAAAACTAGTCTGTGAAATAATTGAATATTTCGACAAATGTTAACGATCATTGGAATTCGAACCGAACAGTAAGAATATATTCGTTTATGTGAAAGCAGTAACCAATATTTTACAAGAATTATAATCTGATTCTGAAATACAAATATACATATGTGTCCTTAGATATATTAGAGCTACGAGACTTCCCACGGGAGAGTAAGCTTTTTTGGAAGTGAGACGTATAAAGCAATTGTTTTGGATGTGAGATATATAAAGCAATTGTTTTGGATGTGAGACGTATAAAGCAATTGTTTTAAATGTGAGACGTATAAAGCAATTGTTTTAGATGTGAGACGTATAGAGCAATTGTTTTGGATGTGAGACGTATAAAGCAATTGTTTTGGATATGAGACGTATAAAGCAATTGTTTTGGATGTGAGACGTATAAAGCAATTGTTTTAGATGTGAGACGTATAAAGCAATTGTTTTGGATGTGAGACGTATAAAGCAATTGTTTTAGATGTGAGACGTATAAAGCAATTGTTTTGGATGTGAGACGTAAAAAGCAATTGTTTTGGATGTGAGACGTATAAAGCAATTGTTTTGGATGTAAGACGTATAAAGCAAAAGCAAAAAAAAACAGTATGGAACGAGGATATTCATATTATATGTTAGTTTTGAATATCTAATAGTTTGAATGATTAATTTTAAATATATGGCAGCAATTTCATTTAAATCTAATTTAAAACTATTTTAGGAAGACCAGTGTTTCTTACCATTTTCCTTCTGCAGTTGGTAAAGCTTCTGTAGCCAATACATTGCTGGTCCAATTTCCAAGACTGGTTATGGAAGTTGCTCTTTTAAGATTCGTTTCATATTCTGCTTCCAACTTCTTTTTTAGCATAAATTGACACAATGACGAAGTCACATCACTCTTTATACTGAGGAACGACTCTTTCTTTTCAATTGGTAAGTGTAAGTCTGTTGCATGACGAATCAATGGATTTTTTACTGCGTATTTTACTGTTATATCTTCATCATTGAAGTTTACGTCAACTTTCTTATAAACTATTGCTTCTTTAAAATTATTTTTTTCTGTAAAAGTAAATTTTTAATTAAAATATATGTGACATAAACCGGAATGACATTTCATTCAAACTACAATTTTATTTTATTAATTTTGATGTGATAAGCTTTTCATAAAAACTATTCATTTCTTTTGTATAATTATATCCTTCAAAATAATTAACATGCCTTCTCTTTCAGGAAAATCGAGTTTTTATTTTTTATTTTTGTTTAATGGATGTAAAACAACATTATTTTTACGTAACAAATAAAGTCCATCGACATTGACTTTGGTTGTTACAAAATACTGGTATCATTTACATTACTAGATTATGATTTTGTTATCAAAAGAAAAAAACTAACCAACTAAATAGTATGACTTCCTGATGAGTCAATGAGATGTTAAAACAAATACCTGCCGTTAATTCTGAATGAAAAATGGTTCTTACTTTCATATAAACTACTGGAGTTTTCCTGGTCTCCGCCTTCCCCGTGATACATGACAGCCATTGCTGGTATGGCATGAAAGTTGATGGCGCAGAGTAAAGCCAGGGTCCCCCTGAATCCAAACTTTTCCATCATCACTTCAACACCCATCGGAAAAACCATGGCACCGGCTCCAATCACAACGGAAACCGCGCTCATCATTGCAGTACGTCTCTTTGTGAAGCAAGAGTTGAAACTTGTCAAACTTATCGGAATCATAATTCCCACTCCAATGCCTAAAAATCAATCTTATATAAAGTACCTACCTAAATGATCAAATTAGAATCATAATTCCGGCTGCAATTCCAAAGAGGAATCAGACTTCGTGTCCTATATATTCCTCATCTCCAGCATAATTTAAAATGGGGATATAAAGAAAATCTTTGCGTGAATTAGCTATTTGTATTGACCACGAATTTAAAATATTTTCGGGTAAACATAACGACAACTATTGGTGCTGTTGAAGAATACATATACCTTGGACATAAATTAAATTGGTTAAAGAAAATCATACCGCCGAACTGCCAAGACGTATAGGGCTGAGTTGGGCTGCTTTTGGAAAGTTGAGGTACATATTCGGCAACAGGGAAATTCTGAATAACCTAAAAGCCAAAGTGTACAATTCTTGTGTTTTGCCAGTGACAACATACGGTCTCGAAACCATGTCACTTACTGCCAGAAGCCTCCACAGACTTAAGTGTACTCAACGAGCAATGGAGAGACAAATGTTAGGCGTATCCTTGAGAGACCGAATAAGAAACGAGGAAATAAGACGCCGGTCAAAAGTCACCGACATTGCAGAAAGAGTGAGAAGGCTGAAGTGGCAATGGGCAGGTCATGTGGCAAGACAGAGAGATAATAGATGGACCCTCAAAATTCTGAATTGGAGACCCTATCATAATAGAAGGGGTGTAGGGAGACCACAGAGGAGATGGACTGATGACATTGTCGAACTGGTGGGACATGGATGGAAACAGAGCGCCCAGGACAGAGAGAAGTGGAAAACTCAGGAAGAGGCCTTTATCCAGCAGTGGAATGAAAGGGGCTGAAAGAAGAAGAAGAAGAGATAACGACAACTACACGGCATTCATTCCTGCCTATAATCTAACAAAAATCGGTATGGTCAGAGGCAATATATAAACTTATATACCTACTCATACTTATATAGTAAAATTTGTCCCTAGGAAGAAACGGTTAGGTTTGAAAACGTTTGACCGAAAATGCTCAAAATTTATGGTTAATACAAAGTTATTGTATAAATTTTTATTTATTTATAATTAACGAAATTCATTTATAAATTGATGTTTCAAACTAAAGGTCAATAAGAAATTATGTTTTAATAACTTAAAGCCAAATAAAGAGTCAAATAGAGTTGATACTCATAAATTTTAAGTATTACACAGTATGGTTAGGATATAAAAAGGATTGAATATTTGATTTTGATTGTTACCTTGTAGGAAGCCATTGGTAAAAACAAGATGACCCAGAGTCTGTACGAAAATTCCAAGGATGGATCCCAATGTGAATACAAAGGCTCCCAATAGACCGACTTGACGTAGAGTAAACATTTTGAGAACACATGTTGTTAACAAGCCTAAAATAAAATTTCCTAATATGAATCATCTTGTACACTTCAAAATAAACGGCAGTATCTATATGACAAGTAAGAATTATTGATGATCCAATATACTTAGGTACTAA
Source organism: Molanna angustata (assembly GCA_963576475.1). Classification (NCBI taxonomy): domain Eukaryota; kingdom Metazoa; phylum Arthropoda; class Insecta; order Trichoptera; family Molannidae; genus Molanna; species Molanna angustata. The sequence goes on from OY754969.1 coordinate 7,422,908, forward strand.
GATGTACATAATATAGACTTAAACCCATAAATATCAGTATGCGGTATTGGAAATAATATTTCTTACCAGTGCAAGAAACTACGAAGTTGAATACTCCAAAGACAATTGTCAATCCACTAGTTCCTTCTCCAAGATCTTCCAAGAAGTCATTGTAGAGCAATCCAACAGAGGACATTGGAGCCACTATAAGAGTCTGAAAATAACGTTCTCAGGTTAACAGGTGGTATTTTGTTTTTTACAGAAGTTATGTGGGTACGTTACGTGGATCTTGATATTACAAATTTTCCTTACCGTCGCAAAATTAGGTACATGACCGTAATACGTAGATTATGAATGTAAAGAAATGTAGAATTATTAATAGAATTTACGACCCTAAAAATATTGATAGAATGGTCGACCTTCGTGGCTAAGTTGGTAAGATATCTGACATCTGAGCAAAAGGTGAAGATACACTTTTTAATTGTGTTTTGAGTCTGGATCTGTAAGACGAATGTGTCAAGGAATCTTCAGAATCTGGCAACTTGTTATTGGGTGCGTGTTAAATTAATATTTGACATAGTACCTGTTAGTTGCCCGAAAAGCAATACAAAGTAAAATGAAATATGCGAAAATATACATAAGTATGCGTAATGTACAAAACAACAAAAATAAAATTATATATATATAGGTACCTAATCTTTAATTGACAAAATTATGTAAATATTTAAACACCTATTCACTATGTTTTTCGTTATCCATAGCTATGAAATAGTGGAGAGTTATGACTTTTTAATTTTCAATTTCAACAAGTATCATCATGTAAAGAGTGCTAAGATCCCTACCTACTATGCGTTTTATATAATGTTTTTATATGTACACTATATAGGTATGTCGGCCTTCGTGGCTCAGTTGGTTAGGTATCTGACTGCTGATCCATAGGTCCCGGATTCGATTCCCGGTGGAGACACAGTTTTTAATAGTGTTTTCAGTCTGGATCTGTGAGACGATTAATATTTATTTATTTATTTATTTATTTAGTTGCTTCTCGGGCAACTAACGTCTCACAGATCCAGACTGAAAACACAATTGAAAACTGTGTCTCCACCGGGAATCGAACCCGGGACCCTTGGATCAGCAGTCAGATACCCAACCAACTGAGCCATAATATCGTAATATCGTAAGTCTCCAGAATGTGGCAACTTGTTGTTGGGTGCGTGTTAAATTAGTATTTGACTTACCTTAGTAGGTACCTGTTAGTAGCCTGAGAAGCAATATTAAATAAATAGGTACTCATTTCCCAAGCGTTGAATATGAAATACGACGAATAAGCACCGAGTGCGACCGTCAGTCGTCATCGAATTTTTTTTTCAATTTAATTATTATACAATTGAAATGGATTGATAAAAATGCATTTTGAGATTGTGAACCATTCAAGAAGAAAACAAAAGTATTAATAGGTAGGTACCTATCACAAAGCGTGAAGTGGAGAATTATGTGTTTGCCACAATCAAGATATTCATGTTCATTATTCGTAATATATTAAGTAGGTACCCGTGGTAGGTACATATATATGTAATGTTTTGGTACATTACATAATGTGAAAAAAGATCGAGTAGGTATGTAGGTACTTACGATGATAATATTATGCAGTTAAACCCAAGTGCAAAAAATAAGAAACATGATATGACCAAAATTCCTGGATTTGGTTGTCGGTTCGTGTTTGGCCGGTTTCGTGGGTCCTTCGCGATATTATGGATAATCAATGGGCAGAGAACATAGGTCGAAAGGACGCTTGTATTGTAGGTACATACAACTTGTATTGTATACGGATTATCAAATATCTTATATAATTATTTAATCTGGCAAACTAACTCTTAAAACTCAATGTGATATGCTGTAAACAATTACATATATTGTAGGTACATACAATCAAATGCACAAAGGCGATTTCATTGCTACATAATATTATGAATTCCATTTCAACCAAAAAATTACACACAAAAATTACGATAAATATAGTTTCTTTTAGATAAATGTTTGTATAGAATTGAATTATTCCATAGTCTACCTTATTATACTTGAAAAGTAGACTAAAACATAAGTAGAATATTGCAAGTGTGGTAAATTCAACATAACCAAGAGAAAAGACGAGGAGATTTTATAAAAAAAACGTGGGCACAAAATAATATCCATAGTCAGAAATCATTAATAAAACAAGACAATAAAACATTAGATCTAATAATCTATTCACAAACCTTAATTAGTCAAACAATGATCGTAGTAAATTATAAAAAAACACATTGCAGTAAATAAATAAATAAATTAATTAATTAATTAATGAATAAATAAATAAATAAATAAATAATAAATAAATAAATAATAAATAAATAAATAATAAATAAATAAATAAATAAATATAAATAAATAAATAAATAAACAGATAAATAAATAAATAAATAACTAAATTAATAAATAAATAAATTAATTATTAAATAATAAATATACTTAAAATAAATAAATAAGTATATAAATCAATACATATATATATATACAGGGTGTCCCAAAAAGTATGGATAATCGGTAAACCAGGGATAGAGGACCCCTAGGGTTATCCAAAAACCTCTATGTATGTTCTACGATTTTTTGTCGTTTTCGAGTTATAATTTTTTTTCGAATTTTTCGATAAACTCCGACTGTCACGACATAATTGGTCACAGAGACGCTATTTATTGAGATACACCCATCATTATTTTTTTTTCAAAATTGTTGAATAGTGTGCGTATATCATAAATAAGCAAATACAACCGTATTAACTTAATATTTCACGTTGCTATGGTTGGTTGGAAGAGATTGCCTTACCTATGGCAAATAACTACCATCAAATTTGTACGCCTGTTATATAAAAATGTTATAAATAAAAATTCAACTCAAAAAATTAAATAGAAAAATCAATATGACTTTTTATAAAAATACTTAATAAAACATTTACTTTACCCGTTTATATACTTTGTGTAGATGGCTAACTGGTGAATAAAAATTAATTGACGTTTGAATATTATTCTAATTAAAAATATCATATGATTATTTTTTTTAACAATCTTTTAGAATAGTTGAATAAATTAACACAAATGGTTTTTTTATAAAAAAAATATATTATTAAAACGCATATTTTTCTATTTTAAGTCAAACCAAATTATACATTTTTAAACGTTTTGTGCCGCATTGAACAGTGAGAGTTCATTGTATTTATTTTTTATCTTCAAAAAGGTTTTTTCCGGTTTCCCATTAGTCACCCGCGAATTAGATTATGTATATAGTCAAAAGTTGTACAACGTATTGTTTACATTGAAAATACAAAAGAAAATATAGCACAAACTATAGAAATTTAATTCTATGTCACTCTAATAAATAATTTATTTTTATATCACAATTATTAAATTATATTTAGTTCCACCGTTATAATTTTTGATAACTTAATATAAACAAATATAATACAAAATGGCGGGCTTATTGCAATTTGGCATTTTAATTTGGCAAATATAAATGTACATCAACAAAATAATGATAGGAAAAAACAAAAAAAAGCATTACACTATGATAGAAATAAATAAAAAACACTTAATGTCAATCAAAAGGATTGGGAAAGGACAATGAGGGGAAAACTTTTGACACAGTTCATAGTTTTGATTATAAATTATAAAACTTTTAATTTGTACCTACAGTAATCATTTTTGTCACTTTTTACATAAAAATTGTTTTGGTCACATAAAGCAATTAATTCTTCTTACCATTATTAAAAATTTTAACACTTGACACTCGGTTAAATAGAATAATATGCATATTTTTTTATTTATAATTAGTATAATTTCATTTATTATAATTTTTGACACCTACCAGTGTAGGTATTACCTACATTTTAAAAATTCTCACCCAATGACCCATACTAGTTTATAATATGGTACTAATTGTTTTATTTGATCAAAACAATTTTTTACTTCTTAATACACAAAGATATTAAGTCGACTTACAAAAATGATGGCGAATCCAATTGAAACTAGGTATGTCCAGACATCTTCTGAACCCTTCAACTTCTTTGGTTCACACACATCGACGCACTTCACTTCACAGGTTTTCACGTTGGCTCTATCGTTCACGTCTATCATTGTGACCAAGGAAAAGCGAACTAATTTTCACGAACAATAATCGGAACACAACAACAATTAGACGTTTGCCGACAATCCGAATTGTAATTTATAAGTTTTGTCTAAGACGATTGAGTTCGAACAACGAAAATGGTAAAGTTTGATCTAATAACAATAGTCCATTTGTTTTGATCCAATTCACGATTTTTAGTTTATTTTATTGGTATAGCTTGTGTTCAATCGTTCAGTGCTTGGATCAATTCTTATAGAATACCAAGAGAATATGTTGATCTAAAATAAAAATGTCGTTTATTCTTTGATTCAAATCACGATTGTTTAGTTAAGTATATTGACATTGCTTGTATCAAATCGCGCAGTGTTTTGTATCAATTCCTAAAGACATTTACGCCATGTGTGTTTCTTGCGTTATGTTTTATATACATTGCTTGAGCCTGACCCCCTCACAGACTTTTTCCAAACGTAAACGCTGTGCACTCGGATACCTTTTCTTTACAATTTTATCCTCCAACGTGTTTACGTATGGAGCTCGTTGTTGAGGACTGTTCTTTACGTCATGGATTCTCCAAAGTCGATTGTATTGAGAAATACATCTGACATGATTCAAGCGAAATCAGACGAGAAATATAAAATACACCTCTTAAACTTGTCGAATCAATGACGTCAAAAACTGTAAGGTTGATTTATTAACATTGTGCATTTATTTACATGACATGTGCAGTGTGCAGTTATACAAGTGTCAGTTTATTTATTTGTTTATTTTCGCCAAAAGGCTACTGCCAAATTGTTATTATAAGCGAAAAAAATCAGGTAATTGCTTAATAGGTTCACTGGGTAAAAAATAGAGAAAATTTTCTCAAAAACTAGAATTCTTTCATTCATACCATTCTTATTAAAGGAAACACAAAACATGCGTGTTTACCCACACACCATTCTCGTCACACCTAAAAAAGTACCACATTCAGAATGAGTGGTAAACCTCATTGCTTAATATTGTGAGATGTCATTGTTGCCTAATCATTGAAGCACTAATAATAATAATAATAATAGTAACTTTTGTTTAGACGTAAAAAAAATACAAAAATTAATACATCTAGTGTAAACAAAAAGTATACAATTTTTTTTATACATTAATAAATTATGGTACAGGTACAGGGTGTGACACTAAATTATTAAAACAATGTAAAGTATGGAGAACATTAATAATCTTTAACTATGTGCTCAGCACCTAGCCTACGAAAGGTGGCAAGACTCGTGGTTTGTTTTATGTTTGGTGGCAAACTATTATATATTTTAAGACCTTTATGGTATAAACTATTTTGTGTAGGTACTTGGTAATCTCGTTTTTGGAAAAGCCGTACGAGCTGAAATGTTTTTTTTTGTTTTTATCAAAATAAAGTGTATTTATATGTAATACAGTAAAAAAATTTAAAATTTTTTTTGCTCTACTCGCCGAGTCGTCAATTTTGACTTATGGTGAGTTACACCAAATATAGCGATCTCGACAACTTGTGTAACTTCGTTCCCACCATCAAAAAATCCAAAAAAATACTATTTTTATTTTATTTTCTATTAGAATCTAGTTTTGACCTATAAGATTAATTAAGTGTCAGTCTAAAAACTCGTTTTTAATATTGTCAATGAACTTTCATTTCTTGGTGAATGTTTTTACTATTTACATAAATTTTAGGCAATTGTTTACGTCAATTAACTAACAATAAATATACATAGAAATGGTAGCTTTTACGACATATATCGGCGAACTTTCAAACACATTGTTAACGGGCGCAGAATGCCTTGCCACAGTTGGAAAGATGTTTGGCCCGGTGCAAGCGTCCTGAGGCGCGATTCTCGTTTAAATCCTTAACTGTTGTTATGGATAGGAAATTATGGCTACTAGCGCTTGCGAAAGAATGCTATGTCAATAAATGCGATTCTTGTTCTCGCGTAAGTGATAGGTGTCCATACAGAATGATGTAAGGATTCTATGGATAGTATCCATATTTTTACCAGTAAATGCATGTGATAAAGGATTTATTTTAAATAAATATTAAGTATTTGAAGACATTGAATGTATTCTAATTGGTTTTACATTATTTTTATTCATCTTAATTAGGTATTTTGCATTTTTACATACTATTTATTTATTGTTTTTGCATTTTTATTATTATTGTTCATTTGTACAGTGATATTTTCCTTTATTTATCATTAGATGTTTTGTTATTTTTATCACGTTATTTACAACTCTCTTCAAAATACGAGTTTACTCTAGAATGTTATTGAATATTATAGTGTATGAATTATTTTTATATTTGAAATTATGAGCGTCTGTAAATGATTAAAATAATATTGAAATGTCAGTGAAGTGACAGATCGATGTTATGGATAGCGCTAAGCGTTAGTGACACCTCTAATGCCAGCGCTAGGATATGGATACCTGCGAGGGATAGTATCCCTTTTACTATCACTACAAATTGAAATGAGAATCGCGTTTTCTATAATTTTAAGGATTTTAAGACGTTATGGATAGCTAAAAATGAACGAGAATCCCGCCTCTGGAAACGCCTAGAATACATAAAAAAAATATAAAGAAAATGTATAAAGAAATCTATACAATTGGTTGCTTTTTCGACATCCATCGGCGAATTTTCAAAAAAATGTTAACCTATGCTGACCGCCGTAGTACAATTGGTAAACCGTTTGTCTTCTGTTATGGTGTGGTTCGATCCCCATGAGGGGAGAAAATTAAATATTTTTTTCATGCAAATACTGCTTCTCTGGACTGAAAACACTGGTAAGTCGGAATAAAGATATATTTTTAAGTACCTACCTTAAAAGCTTCGCTTCATTTACATACATAAAGGATTCATGAACAAACGCCCACCGCCGGAGGCGGTCTTTTATCGCGCAGCGGTAAAGCTGGCTGCAAGCTTTACCGCTTTACTGCTTATAAGCTTTTTAATTCAAGCTCAGAAAATCATGAAAAAATCGATCATTCCCGTTAAAACATAAAGAGTCTCATCTACTATTAAGTACCTATTCGAATCTAGGATACCAGCAAATAATTTTAATGACCATATTTATAAAACATTATCAGTATCATTCTCATTCGTTGACTAAAGAGTCATTGTTTAGCATGCGAAAATGTATAGATTTTGTCATATTTCATATTTTTTTATTGAGAAAATCCTATGTACTTTATATGAGTTCGGCCCTAAAAGACTTACACCATACCAATAAATACTATTTAGAGTACAACATACAGCGTATAATAAATTATATAAAATAAAGATTATTTGAGTAATATGCCAATTACAGGTTGTCAGTGAAGTTATTGTAGTATATTAAAATAAATTAGGAATAGTTACATATTATGGTGAGATATTGTGTGAATGATGTGTGAAATTGTACATATATATAAATACATAAGATGGTACATATTTAGATACCAAAAATTACTAAAAATAAATCTAATGACTACTAGAGTATTAAATTATAATTATCGTTTACTTAAAGATATGAAAACTAGAAAAATATTTGTTGGAAAAATAATATAGGTAGGTATTTTACTAAGTAGATACATTTATGTAATATCTATGTAAAGGTAATTAGTAATTATTATGTTTATTATTTAAATAGTGCCGATTAATATTAACCGGTCATCAACGTATGAGATAATTAAGTTGTTAGCTTAAAATATAATCATTGCTGTGTTAAATTGATTCATTTATACCAATTTACAAAGATTAGTTTCCAATGACACAAATATTTTTTACTCGCCAACGCTATTGTGGATTCGTATCTAATAATCGAATTGGTACATTAGTTTACTTCAAATTTTCATAGACTTAGATCTTTGAAGAATTTTCGCCAACCGCCATGGAATAGTGGTAGGTCGTTAAACTTATTTGCTGGCGTCATGGTTTCGATTCCCAGCAGGAAAAATCACTAATTTAAAAATATAAATTATATTAAATTACTTATTTAATGTAAATTATACATTTAAAATTACTTCTCGTGTAATTATTGCTTCTGAAGAACCAGGAACTCAAGGCACCTACAGGACTTACGACTTGTCATCGGTTGGTTCACGTGATCACTTTATGCGCTTGCGCAACGTTCACCAATTATGCCTTCTTATTGAGTTCCCTTATCAATGTAATTTTTGAAAGTTCTATATATTTGAATAATGTGTAACAATTCACCTGAAAATAAGGAATTGAATTCCTGGTGTTTCTATAGTATCCCAACTTCGTCTCTATTGAGATGTTAAAAAGTTTGTCAATAAAAATATCATTTGACTCCCGAAAGGGATAAAAATCCAATGTTTACGTATATGCAATAAAAAAAACTCGATATACTCAATGTTGTTTTAATGTTTGTCAATAAAATGAATTCAATTGGATTCATATTTTACGCAATAGGTAGGTACTTACAAAAATATGTTATAGGAAGTTGGGCAGCATTTCCTATGGCGACCTCAACCTTCGACATTGTGAGGCATGGAACAATAATAATTCTACAAACCCGTATTTCAAATATTACACAAACAATACGTAATCTCTTCTGCAGTCTATAATTATTTTTTATGTCTGTTTATTGCGTGTATGCAGGGCCGGATAAACGTGTTTTTGCGCCCGTAGCAATATATTTGAATCCGCCCCCCCCCCTCTAATTTTTTTTGAAAATTACATCGGGTCTAAAATGACTAAGCGGGATTTTTTACATACATCCATGATGCCGATCCTCTATCCGGGTACGCAAAGAGAACCGTGCGCCATACCTGCGAATTTTTGATTTATATGATTAACATTTTAGAATTTTAAGCGCCCTTTTTAAGACAACCGCCCTGACTTCTTGTTCCTGATTGTTCTATGATTTATCCGGCCCTGCGTGTATGGTATATAAATATTAAAAGTTAATAACGTAAATAGTGATTTACGTAAAAGAAGATTTATATCTTATGTTTTATTCATTCACAGAAAGCATGAATCAACGACTGGTGATTGAAATGTTAAATCAAGAGAGACAAGATCGACTGCAGAAAATCGTATGTGCTACCAACTTGTCATCAAATATTTATAATATGCAAACAGCAGGGCTACACATAAAGTTGATTAAATTCAAACTATTTAGATTAAGGTTATTCAGATTCTAGGTATAAATGAAAACACTAATTTGTTTAAGTTTCACTATTTAATTTAAAACTGGCACTGACCGGTATCGATCTGTTGAAGATCATCGTCAGATGCACGAAAATGAATTTTAACTGAGTATAAATAATATTTGAATATTGGTACACAACCTTTTTTTGTAAAGTTCTATCAGTTCGATTAGTTTTACCAGAAAGAACTGATGATGAAGAAAACTGACAAACACAACAGTATGGTAAATATGTCTGATGAATATAAAGTTTGACAATGTTGAAGTAGACAGAAATAAGGGAAGGGAGGGCAAGATGGAAGAAGCGGGCAAGATGGAAACTACCTACCTATCGCAAATCACGTGACAAGGCGGACGAGTCTCCACATACACAGATACACTAAGGGCCGGTCTTATAAACGTCCGTTAGTTAGATTCCAGACCAAATAAACCGAAATTTGATACAAATGCTCTATATTTCGTCTTATAACAATCCGTTAGTTAAATTTGAGAAAAATTTAACCGATAGCCTTTACTGACGGTCGGACCACCGATTAAGCGTTCGTTAACGATAAGTTATGGAAGGATTGAGTTTTTTCACACTTGTTTTTTTATGTTCCGGTACATTTTTAATATTACGAATATTTTGAAAAATACTGTTTTATATTTTTTGGAATTGCTTTTTTTTCGATAAAAAATGTCGGCCGACAGTGATTTTGAATAACCAAAACGAATTTGATTACAAGATTGTGTTTGACCAAATATTTTATTATTTCAACAAGACATTGATGACACTGAATTTCGTTTTATTTTATTTTAATTATTTTTTTAAATTTTAAATAAAAAAAAATATATATATAAAAAATGAATGAATAATTAATTGTAACTAGTACCTACATATGCATTAAGTTTTTTAAATTTCATTTTAATGCCATAAATTAGGCATAAATGCTTGTGATATAAGTGAACAAAATCAGTTGAGGCGAGATTTGAACCCGCGTCCACTAAATTACTAATCCAGCGCGCTAACTAAATAATAAAGGATTATCACCATTTTTGAAATTTTTGATATTGTTTGAAGTAATAAAAAAAATTAAACACTCTCTGTTTATATATTGCAATGACAGCACCGCTTTATCCATTACAATCCATTATAGTCCATTACAAATCTAATGAAAATCCATTGTAGTCTAATTAGACTGTAACTGTCAAATAAACGGACAGTTAAAATAGTTTTATAATACCGCCGATAGTAATATCTACTTAGGAACATCCATCCGTTAGTAAATCGTTTACATACTTACGAATATTTGGTCTTTCGTTTATAAGACCGGCCCTAAGGGCCGATCTTATAAACGTCCGTTAGCTAGATTTTAGACCAAATAAACCGAAATTTGATACAAATGCTCTATTTTTCGTTTTATAACAATCCGTTAGTTAAATTTTAGTAAAATTTTACCGATAGCATTTACCGACGGTCGGACCACCGATTAAGCGTTCGTTAACGATAAGTTATGGAAAGATTGAGTTTTACCACACTTGTTTTTTATGTTGCGGTACATTTTTTAAAATTACGAATATTTTGAAATATACTGTTTTATATTTTTTGGATTTTTATATTGAATTGATTTTTTTTTTCGGTGAAAAATGTCGTCCGACAGTGATTTTGAATAAACAAAATGAATTTGATTACAAGTTTGTGTTTGACCAAATATTTTATTATTTCAACATGACATTGATGACACTGAATTTCGATTAATTTTTTTTTTATTTAAAAAAAAAGAATGAATAAATAATTGTAACAAGTACGTACATATGCATTAATTTTTTAAATTTCATTTTAATGCCATAAATTAAGCATAAATGCTTGTGATATAAATTAACAAAATCAGTTGAGGCTAGATTTGAACCCGCGTCCACTGAATTACTAATCCAGCGCGCTAGCTAAATAATAAAGGATTATCATCATTTTTGTAATTTTTGATATTGTTTGAAGTACGCAAAAAAATTAAATACTCTATGGCCCAGTATTTCAGTCGGCCCTTAGGAGTTTAACTCAAGTTTAACAAAAATATTGCGTATTTCAGTACCTAATCTTCCCTTAAATACGTCACTAAACGACAAATATTTAACTCAACGTTTCTGGCGGATCGCGTGTCTTAATCTTGAGTTAAGTATTGTTTCTAGTCTTTTTCGCCAGGTGGCGTACTAATCGCCGCACGCTTTAATGTTTTATTTCATTTTATACTACAAATAACTATGCATAATAATTATAATCATGATTTATTTTTGTTGTTAAAATAAAAGACTTGATATAGAAGTGGTTCATGTATTTAATATTTTTTTTATTTTTTACATAATTACGATGTATTGCCTGACTACAAACGAAATAAACTGTCAGCCATAATGAAACGTCAGGCACGCAACTTTATTTTTGCGATGTTTTTTCATCCCACTTTTTAAATTGATCCATCCTGTTTCTATATATATAATGTGTATTCTTAAATTTTCTACATAAGACACTATTTTACCATTATCACTTAGTTCCATATCCATCTGTAAAATGTACATACATTTTGCATTGAAGTACGTAGTACATATTCAATGACATTTTTTCACTACAATGTTTGATTTTAATTAAAAAAAACATCGATCGGTATAAAAAATTGAAAAAGTAACATGCTGTGTAATGAAACAAATAAAATAATGTGTTGTTATAATAATAAAATAATATTTAGTCACAGTTTCGCGTCACGTATCATTTGAGGTTATTACAATTTGACAGATGCGTTATAGACAATAACCATAGAAAAACGTAAAATATATCTATAGTTGAAGATTACGTAACTGACGTTTCATTTTGCACTGAAATACGCGAATGAAATTTAATCTTCCCTAAACTTTTAACTTGGATTACCAAATCCAACGATTTAAGGGCCAACTGAAATCTCGGGCCTATGTTTATATATTGCAATGACAGCACCGCTTTATCCATTACAATCCATTATAGTCCATTACAAATCTATTGAAAATCCATTGTAGTCTAATTAGACTGTAACTGTCAAATAAACGGACAGTTAAAATAGTTTTATAATACCGCCGATAGTAATATCTACTTAGGAATATCCATCCGTTAGTAAATCGTAAACATACTTACGAATATTTGGTCTTTCGTTTATAAGACCGGCCCTAAGCCATCCTGTGTTTACGAACGGTGACTCGGTTCGGTTCGCGCCACCAAGCGACGTGTACACGTGTTTCGTATTTTTGCGTCAAATCATTACGAAATCAGTGAACTTTTGCAGTGTGATTATTTATACAAAGTAAGTAATACTGCCATTTTGTTTTTATACAAACTACCTATTAGGGATAGATTGTATTAATTGATATTTAAAGAGGAAAATAATTAAAGGATTTTTAAAGCGTTGATATTATTATTGGCAGTGGGCATATGGGAAAGATGGAAAATTGCATTTTAGGGCAAGATGGAATAGTTTCCATGTTGCCCGCGTGCAATTATTTTGATTTTTGTTTTCAATTTTTCAACTAATTGAGGATGTTGTTCTTTGTAGATGGTGTTCAAGTATATAAGAAAGATCAACAGAGGATCTTGGATCAAAAATCAGAAATCCTAACCAGTTCTCCATTCATAGAAGCTATCGAAAAAAAGAACGACTTGAAAGCAAAACCAAAATTAGTGCTTAATCGGATCATCAAGGGCAAGGATAATAAAAATAACAAGATAAAAACCTACGAGAATAAAGAAAATGGCAAAAGAAAGGGTAAAGGAAAAGGAAAAAAGACAGAAAAGGATGAAAATATACTACAACATTCGGAGCAGTCCTCAAAAGAAGATGTGTTGTGTGTATTATGTGGAACCACCCACAGAGGACTGGGTACAGTGTCCAGTGTGTTGTGGTTGGGCACATGAACTATGTACAGACTTGGAAAATGGTTGTTTTTTATGTGTTAATTGTAAAATGAAGGGATATCCTATTCATTCCATCTTGCCCGTATAAGCTTTTCATTCTGCCCTCAGGGTTAGGGCAAGATGGAATTTTTTCACTTTTTCTTTTATGAGTCCTATCAGATTTTATACTCAATTTTCAATATTTTTAATTACTCAATTTTATGTAAGACCTTTCTCAAAACTGATTGAAATAAAATTTTTATATTATGTTGTTATATTTTTTTTACATCATAAAGTTAAACCTTCCATCTTGCCCTCCCTTCCCCTAACTGATATTAAATTATACAATATAAAAATGAATTATTAAAAAATATAAATATAATTGAGAATCCAGAGGTTGGTGTATCCATGTAGTGAAGAACCAAATTTTTTTTTTGTAACATACAAGGTACACATCAAAGTTTAACAATACAATATTTTTACAAAAAAAAAGATCCTTAAGAACTAGATGCGGAATGTAAACTGCTTCACTAGGTTAAAAACCTGTTCTGAAGCAGCTTATAATTATATAGGTATATTGTTTAGGTGTGCGTGTGTGTCATTGTATGTTAACGTAGAGTTGTTTATTTATCACTGTCTTGTTTGTTTCTTTTACCCACTTCTTTAATCCACATTTAAAGCTGTTTATATTTGTAGTTTTCTTCAATTCAATTGGAAGCAAATTGAAAATTTTTACTCCAAGGAAATGAAAATTTCTTTGTCCATAAGTCCATTTGGTTCTCGGTATCTGTATATTTGCTTGTCTAGTCAGTCGTGTAGTTTGGGTCGATTGGAAGTCGTTAAGGTGTGAATAGATATAAGTGCAAATGTTTTTAGCATATAACTGTGGTATGTCTAGGATGTCAAATTTTTTGAATAGTTCGGCTGAGGGTGTGCGAATAGGTACATGAAATATTATTTTCAAAACGGATTTTTGGGCTTTAACTATTGAATCTATATTTAAACAAAGATAGTGGCAGGCAGTAGGTACAATTCTTTGTATCGAAAGTAAACAAACAATAAAGGATAAGTGTTGGAATAACCCCACATTAACTGTATATACATAATGTAGATTGTTTAAAATATTGGTTTTAATAATGGTGAAGGGCAGAAGTCTGTCTGTAAATTTATCAAAGTTTTGCTGTTATCACATTTCAAACGATTTATTTCTAAGATCTCCAAACGATCTAGTTTTTTACCTTTAGGGTTAATATGTAAAATTTTGGTATTACTATCGATGGAGAAGTCATGACCAAACTCGTTAAGATGTGCAGCAAAGTTGGATGAGTCCTGTTTAAGTCTTTTAGATCGTAAATGTTCATTAATACGGGTCTTAAATTATCTTCCCGTTTGGCCGATGTATACAGAATATATGCCGTTATTTTCTATGGGGACTATTTTATCTTATTGATGAGCATTTTGCCTAAAGTTTTTGGATTATAAAAAGCTATATTTTTCCCGGATTTTTTTATAACGTTACCTGCTTTTACGGACGAATTTCCTATGAACCCATGATAATTTAATCCATTTATCCGATTTTAAAGATTCAATAGTTAACCCACAACCCATGTTAATCCATGGATTAACTATTGAATCATGGATTAACATAACTTTTAATCCATCCATTTAATACATATAAATAAAATATGAAAATCCATTTAATATATATAAATAAAATATAAAAATCCATTTAATATATATAAATAAAATATAAAAAAGTAATTTTCCACAAAATTCATTTTTTTTAAATATAAAAAGAATGTTGGTATATGTACTTGTTACAAGTAACAAGTAAGTATGTACATATACATCCTCATACATTCCCTAAACTAAGCAGTAATGATTGTGCTGTAGGTAAACGAAATCGGTCGTGGCAGGTTTCGAACTCGCGACCACTGGATTACTAACCCAGCGAGCTAACCACTCTGCCACCAGCCATCTAAGTCACCTCAGCAAAAACGTTCGGTCATAATAAATCGAAATTTATGGAAAAATGCTAATTTTATACTTTATACCTTTATTTTATGAGTTTTACAAATATTACCTAAATTATAATATTATTATAGTGATTGGGAAGACCCGACAATTTTACTGTACCTAACTAATAGTAAATTCCCATAACGTATTGTAATTCTCCTATATTAAGTCTGAAGATCCATTTTATTATCTATATTAAGAATTTCCTTAAATTTAATTTAATAAAAAAAGAATTTTCCTTATCTCTGTGTTAGCAGTAACTTACTGAGATTTCACACAGAGCCGACGCTAGGAACATCCGTGCCATAGTGGATTAGCCCATACGTTTTAATTCGAATAATTCCATATTTTTACTGTGGTAAAAGACAATAGAAGATCAAGAACACCTGCATAGACAATTGCTCCAAGATCCTACAAAGAAACAGCTTCACTTAAAGCGAAACCCATAGATTTTTATTATAATATACTACATAGATGTCGTAGATAGCAAATTTTGTATGAATCGAAGTGAAGCATTTTTCCGGAGGATTTTTGACGTTTTGGCTGGCAGACCACATCGTTTTTCTATAGAAAATAACAACTAATGTGAATTGTTTTCGGATTTATTTGTCGAAAAAACACTTTGTATATTAAGAGAACATATAACGCTCGAGAAGCTTGTTGTGATGGGCAGCGTGGAGGGACGGAGATCTCGTGGTCGCTCACAGACCAGATGGAGCGATTTGGTTAAGTCCACAATGGGGTCTTCGGTGACTGGTGCTCTGCGTTCAGCCCAAAACAGATTGGCATGGAGGCGGGCCATACGTGTGGCGACAGACTACAGCCGCTATCCTCAGTCATGAGGAAAAGGACGAATGAATGAATGAATAACGCTAAACTTAGTGACTGAAAACATGATAATATATTAAAACCGCCTAATGCACTATGAAGTTACGCATTAGTAAGGGTAACAATCGCGTGCGTTAAAAAAGGTTAAACGTGATTTAAATTATCGGAAACCCAAAATTTGTTGATTTTTTGCATTTTAAGAGCAAACCTTAGTTGAAATGAAAAAACTTTATCGGTCATTCACTTTGATTTTATGCACTATTTAAGCACATAAAATATTTATTTCTCTACGACACATAGTTATGGAGTAATTTGAAAAAAATGCTGTAAAAAAGGATATTTTTAATAATTTTTTTATGGGAATTTAGGCTGAATTTTAAAATTGCGTGACGAACATTCATTAGAGAAATGTTGAAAAAACTTATAATATTTTTTCTATGTACACACTGTTTAACATATTTGAGGGATTTGATTTGAAATTGAGGTGTTTAGCTTTATATGGCCCCTTAAGATTTAGAGAACAGTTATTTAGGATGTGTTGAAATGTAAGGAAAACTTAAATATGTTCCCAACCCAAAACTCAAACGCGCCATATTACATGACTCACTTTTTGCACGGAATACAACATCTAGTATATTATAATAAAAATCTATGATGATACCCAGATCCACAGAGTATATAATATACAGTCTGAGAATGAGAAGAACCGACTCCAAATGTCAATATAGTAGTAGCTTGGGACACTGCCAGAAAGAAGAACTTTAGTTAAAAAGTTTAAGTACCTATGGAATTAGAACAACTAATTTGTAAATCGAATATTTTCTTTAATTGCATAAACGCAAACATTGGATTTTTTTCCCCTATCGGTAGTCAAATGATATTTTTACTGACTAATTTTTTAACATCTCAATAGAGATGAAGTCGGGAAATTATAGAAGAACCGGGAACTCAAGGCACCTACAGGGCTTACGACCTGTCATCGACCGGTTTACGTGATCACTTTATGCGCTTACGTAACGTTCACCAATTATGCCTTCTTATCGAGTTCCCTTATCAATGTAATTTTTCAAAGCTGGCGCTACAAAAAAGTTTCTTCGTTACTTCATAGATGGCAATAGTAAAAATGTCTTATTTTCAGGTGACTTGTTACACATTATTAAAATATATAGAACGTTCGGTTCTTCCATTTGGTGACATTAAATATTTTTCTTAATATCGCAGTCATGTTTTATTCGCCTTTAATTAACCCTTGAATTAAATAATTATTTAATTTAACTGTATCTACATTATAAACATTGTCTCTGACAATATCGCAGTTATAAAACAATATACACGAATAACGAAAACTTACACATATTCTTTTCTTCAGGGATTACGACCTGCCACCACCATAAAACAATTGCGTGACCAATTTATGCGCTTATACAAATTTCACTAATTTATACCATTATTGATTAGTACTTACAAAATAGAATTTACTTCAAAATTAATCGAATAGGTCAACAAATCTCAAATCCTAAGCCCTATACATAAAATAACAATAGCATTATTCTATGCCCCTGTATAAATCTGAAATTACGTTTTTTTCTTGTGGATGAATGTATTCCTGCTTCACTTCGGTACATAGTTAATTAAACTGAAAAAAAATATTTGTGCCCCAATAAAAATAATCTCTTAGATGTTGCTCAATATACTGATGACTTTGACACGCCTCTGAATACATAGGAATCCTAATTAATAAACATTATTCATGATTTATATAAATCTGTCTATAAACTTATTGTTCAATGGTTTAAATAAAGTATTTTATACACGTAAATATACCTATACCTATTTATATATTACTTACCTACGTAATTGTAAGTTGTAAAATAATGCCAATAGTATAGTAGAACAAAGATAAAATAGCACATTCCCCTGTAAAAGTTTTTGAAATTCTCAAATTTTGAGTTACATTGTAACTAAATTCAATATGTTTGTGCTTTTCTTTGTATTGACCACATTGTTAATGTTGTGAAATAGGTACAAAGCTTATGAAAAAGTTTAGAAAATATTTTTTTTTTAAATTCATTATTCTCATACATTGAAACATATATTTATTACATTTTTAATATTTTCGAAGGAGTTAGCTTTGTGGCAATTTTCAACTAATTTATTCAAATTAACATTTAAAAATGAATTGAAAACACCGACCAATAGCCTATAGACATGACATAAACAAATTTTTTTGGTGCCTACACACCACGTGGCTGTGCCACCGAAATTTGGTTGCAATCAATATAACGTATTTGAAATTTTTCGGAATGGTTCAAAGTAAAAGTACATGTTGTGAGCAAAGGGATTTAAATTTTGAAAAGCAAATACTTTTACTGCTATATAAATGTGTCATTAGCGACCTTGAGGTGAGATATTCACAAAAATGGTTCTATATGAATTATCCAAATTATTATTAATATCCAATTTATATTTAAATGTTGAATGTGTTTGGGATACCTCCGTGGCTCCGTTCCACCTCACTTTGTGTACCTATCCCCTGGCCTAAAGTCATAGCAAATGTCAGATCTGTATATTCCTTACTCTATGATTGAAAACGTTTGTAAATAAATTATAATGTAAATTATATGGTGCTTCTTATTTGGTAAATTATGTTTAGAGTTCACTACTAGCAATAAAATTCAGTAATTTATGAAAGAAAAGTAAATGGATTTATTCTTTAAAAAGTTACCTACATATTAATTTAAAAAATGTAAAATTTAGCATAAATTACTTTCTTTTAGTAGATATAATAATAGCATAGCGTCGATTTAAGATTGATGATCATTCCATGTGTGGTGATTGTTCAGTGTTATGTTGCTCGATGAAATTAAGCTATTATTAGTCCTATAGAGAAAGTTTTAATGCTTTGAGCACTGTGGACATCTGGAGACAATCCATTACACTCTGTAGGACCACTCACACCAAAACAGAGATCATAGAAAGCTGCCTTGTTGGCTCTCTCCAGCAACTTAAGCTAGCAAGGTAGATTTTTTGATATCAGGGTACTTCTTGTTATGTTGTTCAATAATTAGAAAAATATATTGTTTTTATTCCTCTTTAGTGATGATTAACTTATTGTACCTATTCTTCAAATTATGCCACTTCTCGCATAGAACATACTTTATTTCTAGCAGTGCAATTTGTCTTCAAAGAGTGCAGAAATTGGTCTGACCAATATAAGGTCAAGCATTTCTAAAACGTTTTAAAACCAATATTTACAGCACTTTGTGACATCATTATGTGATGATATTAGACCAATTTCTGCCCTAAAAGTATGCAAGCACTGCTTACAACTCCAAAGTTTCATATTCTGTGATATCTTCTATAAGTTCTCCATCACAGTGAGAGGTATATTTGTCTATAATGAATTTTTTACTCTTAAGGGGGGGACTGCTGCCAACGTACCTATTTTTCTTTTTTCTTTTTGAGTTGAGACCCATTCTCAGTTCGTTGATATTTAATTCTCTGTCGGGAAATATAAGGTATTTTAAATATAGTTTCGTTTCGCTGTGATGGCTTATTTCGCTGTTATTGTTAAACATATGAACACAATATTTATGATATTCAAATGGCCTCGACCATATTATTGATGAACAATCGCTTTTTTTTGGGTGTTGTATCCCAGTAGCGATATTTTTACTCTTCACTGCCCCAAGTGGATATAATAAAGAGTTGAATACACAATTTTTACATTATTTTTTTAAGGGGGGGACTGCTGCCAACGTACCTATTTTTCAATTTTATATACCATCATTATTTCTAATCAAATCGTTTTGAAAAAAATAATTTAGATAGTTTGGATATTATTAAACAAAAATATACCTTAACTTTTTGAAAATGTTCTGTATAAATTCTTGTAGAAAAATAATGGCATACCCCGATTTTCAACGTTTATCATATATTTTTAATAAACTATAAGGCGTAGAGTAATATATTTTTTTTAAATTAAAGAAGACAAAAATGTCTAGAAAAATATGATGTGACGTTGCATTAATGCTTCAGGTTTACTAAATAAACCTAAAAAACATTTATTTTCCATTCAGCGCCATTGCGTAATAAAAGTTTTTTTGGTTTATTTACTTAACCTGATGCGTTAATGCAACGTCATATCATATTTTACCAGGTATTTTGTTCTTCTTTAATTTGTAAAAAAAAATATTGCTCTATACCTTATATTTTTTTATAAATTTAAGATAAATGTCTAAAATCGGGGTATGCTTATTATTTTCCTACAAGAATGTATACAGAACATAATCAAAAAGTTAAGGTATATTTCTCTTTATTATTATCCAAACTAACTAGGTTATTCTTTTCAAAATGATTCGTTTAGTAATAATGATGGTATATCAAATTGAAAAAATAGGTACGTTGGCAGCAGTCACCCTCTTAAAGCACTCTAATGGATATAGAAGTAATTAAAATTTGAATTGTGTCCAGTAAATTGAACCACAACTCCCCAATGTATTTGTAAAAGTATTGAGCAAACTAGTATGCGTGTTTTGCCTATAACATTTCTCTTCGTTAAATTATAAAAAAATATATGTAGACTCTATTTGTGCCAAATTATATTTGTTTAACTATACATGAATATATATATATATATTTTTGTTTTTTAAAAATGAATATGTCCTTGTTACACAAGTACATATACATCTTTCTACGTTCCCTATATAATAAATAAATGCTAATAAATAATAAGCAAAATAAATGCTTGTGCTATAGGTGAACAAAATCAGTCGAGGCAGGATTCGAACTCGCGACCACTGGATTACTAGCCCAGCGGGCTAACCGCTCTGCCATCGACACATATGTATATGTTATGTGACAAAAAAAATGAAAATTCAGGAATCAGATTGGAAATTATTGCCGTTTTTAATCTTTACTTAATTAGTTTACCTATAAACGTGTAATACAGGTTAATCTAATCATTTTCTCCATGAAGATATTAAAATAAAATTGGTTTGCACCTTATTACTATCTTTGTTTTTACAGAAAAACGCCTACGAAGTTCATGTGAGCTTCAAAAGTACATACAATTTTTGTATGAAGTTTTTGCTTTTTGGGCAGGCCTGTGATTATCTCAACATACATATACGTTTGCAATCATCTTCATCAATTCACATCTGCTCCCAGTATGGAGCATGTGGTCATCACCCAGTTTTTTCGGGACAATCTGTCCTGGGCCAATTACGTTGCTTGCTCTTGTGTCAATCTGGGGGACAAGTCTGGTTCAACCGGTGAAATCAAAACCCTAGTGATTACCCATATCATGGATATAATTATCGTATGGAGTTCTATGACATCTAAAGATATTATAGAACTCCATATAATAATTATACCCATGATATGGGTAATCACGAGGGTTTTGATTTCACCGATTGAACCAGACTTGCCCCCCTGGTTTGAAGCAGCTCTGTTATGTACACCCTCTGAATGGTCAGTGCAGGCCTACCCTGATGTCTTGTATATACAAATATCAAATGAATTAGTAAGTAAAAAGTTTTTTTGTTTCTCAATGTTTAAAACTGTCTTTTTGAAAAAAAAAAAAAAAACGGTGCCGTGCTGGTACCATGAAATGGTAAGCGTTGTAGTACCATGACTTTATTTTTTAAATATTTTCAGAAATTTGAAATATTGAATAATTTGGTCGTGTAATTAAAAACCTTCATTAATATGTATCATATGTTTATTTTCCATCTTGATAAATTCATATGGTGGTAGATTTTATTCAAATCACCATAAACAACACTAAATAATATATTATATAAGAAGGTACATATATAATATGACAGCCTATTTACTAAGTACACAAGTATTATTTACAACATACACAATACAAAGAGTACATTTTAAAAAATATATTTACACATCATAAAAAAATATTGTCATTTTAGAAATTGTATGTATCTAATAAAAATATATTATTTGTCAAGCAAAATTATGTACATAAACTTTGTCTTTTATAAACATTACAAGTTACAAAATAATTATAAATGAATATTTGCTGTATTCAATTTTAATCTTCTTGTATGATATTATAAATAAGTAGTTTATAATGGCGTGATCATTGCCATACTTACAGCAAAATCTTCCAATCGACTATTCCTATTTGGTGAGGTTATATCGAAATATATTTTTATCAAAAACAGTATATCATTTTTAATGTTGTTCACATTAATATTTTCTTAAAATATCAGACATCAAACTTGATTCACAATGGTGTTTGGGTACCAATTTAATATTTTCATCGTAAAGAAGAGTGCAATATCAAAAATTTATTTTACCACGAAATATTAAATAACGAATGAAAGAATTTTAAATTTCGTTTACTAAGAGAGTGAGCTAAAGCTAGTGATAGCTTTAATTTTTTCAGTTCTGTTCAGGACTAAAAATGTATTAAAAATCATCTGAATTTGAAGAATTGAAAATACAAGAAATAAAAATATGTAAATGAAATGAAGTCAGTTACAACATGAACATTCATTTGGCACAAACTACTGACATAAGAATATTAATATTAAGTACCATGACTTTTTAAAATTTTATTTCTTTATCAATAAATTACATTCTTACTTGCACCATTGTATAAATTTAGTACTTAGTATTTAATAATTAGACATTTCAAAGCTACGATAATATTATTTGCGCAAAAATATGCATGCAATAAAAAAAATTCTAATTGAATTTGTATAAAAAAAGTTTGCATAATTGTCCTGACATCTTTGAAAACCTAAATAAATATTCAATTTACTGTTATTCAATGACAGCAAAGTACAAAATCATATAACAAGTAAAGATAACAAGTTGCATCATGTTCTGCCCACAGAATAATAATAGTATTATAGTATAGAATACTCTTTAGCCTGCATTAAAAGCGACTGCTTTATGTTGACTAATTTGGTCAACATTTTGCTACGAGCATTCAGTAATCATTTGGCCCTCTGCGTGATACATTCTCCAAATAGGAATTTTTTTAACTGCTTGCAAAATTATTTACGCAGTCATATCGAGTAGTACTATACGAACAATGTCTACCAGCAGAATCATACATATATTGACACGAGCCGGCCAATAAAACGGCTTCACTTTTTCAGCGAGGTATTGTATGGGAATGAGTATTCTATAATTTTATTATTATTCTGTGGTTCTGCCAAATAATTTTCTTTAGACGATAATTAAATGTTGCATATTTTTATTGAAATGGATAAATTTAAATATCCTGCTGCCATAAAACTCTTTGTTATGGCAGAATACCTATGGGTACCTAGTCAACGTGTCAATTTAGCGATAGAAAAGATAACTCAATGTATAGAAAAGACAATTTTTTGTCATGTGACAGGCAAATGTCACTTTCATACACTGACATATCTTTTCTTTTCTTTTCCATCGCTAAATTGACACATTGACTAGGCACTCACACCATTACTTAGTACAAATATCATATTGAGGGTGCTGTTGCTTGATTATTAACAATTCATTCACAGTCATTCACTGCAAAGCAGAGAACTTTTCACCTCAACTCTTGTCTTGTTCCCTATTTCATACCTAGTTCACACCATTTTTAAAATATGAGCAACATACTGCTTATATTATTCATACAGTGTGTAAGCATAATTTATAATTAGATAAAATAATTGAACTAATGTTTCGATGGTTAGTAAGTAGGTACACATTAAAATTATTCTAAAAATATATGTCGATATGTTATAAAAAATATAAAAATACTTGGTAATTGTTCTATTGTGTTTATTTGATTATTGACGCGTTTCGTGCAAAGCACATCGTCAGAATAATGAAGAATAATTATTCTGACGATGTGCTTTGCACGAAACGCGTCAATAATCAAATAAACACAATAGAACAATTACCAAGTATTTTTATATTTTTTATAACATATCAACGTACAATGGAGTTCTATCAAGAATTGTCGATCGACAAACTAAACTTACTAAAAATATATGTCTGTTTCAGAAACAGAATACATATTAGGTATATAAGTGTAAAGTCTTTTTGGTTCAATATAAAAGCTGTTACATTTTGTATTGATATAACTAGATCCAAAATATGTATACCTATAGTATTATTAATCACATCCATGATTATTTGTTTTATGTTACTATTATTTATATGTAAGCAATGTACAATTATTTGTGAGTACTTATTTAAATTTGAATTAAGCATTCTATGGAATTTTTAAAATTAATTGAAATAGAATAAAAGACTGACAGAAACACGGATATGTCAAAAGTTTAATGTGAATAATTATAATGTAATTTTGTAAAAATATATAATACGTAAATGAGAGTGAAATATTAACTTAAAATGTTGTTTCTCTCTTAGGTATGCTTTTTAGATATGTATATAATATTAAATATGTTTGTTTACATAAAATAATATATGTAATTAATAAGATGTTACCTATTTCTCTTATAGAACAACTCATCTCAGTTTTATTTCACCACTAACTCACTTAAAAAACTGAGAAAACACATTATAAAAGTTAATATTTCACACTCATTTACGTATTATATACTTTTAAAAAAAATTATTTTGTAATATTCACATTACACTTTTGACATATCCATGTTTCTGTTATTCTTGTATTCTATTTCAATAAATTTAAAAATACCATAGAATTTTTTTTTTTTTTATACGGCGCTGGCCGATTTACTAATGATATTAATAACAATTAAGCACTACAAATAATAACACTCAATTATTATTATTACCATTATACACTTCCTCAAAAGAATTAGCAGATCAATGCGTTAATTGTAAATTATTTAAAAGAGCAAAATAAAATGCAACAAACGCATCATCAAGCTTTCAATTGGGAATGGTTCACCCATCCAGATACTTAACATATCAAAGGATTAGGCTCTGAGGAGGTCTCTATACTACCTAACAACCCTACTGATTCCCGAATATTAACGTTTAAAACATCTTTAACGATTCTACATGTATTCATAATTACCGTTTTTTGCATTTTTATTATTAAATTTTTCGATAAATCTATAATTTCTAAATTACTGATTAACGATTTTGGAATAATGCCAGTGGCTGAAATAATGAACGGTAATATTATTATTTTACGAGAATGCCAAAGTCTTTTAATCTCATTACCTAAAGCGGTGTATTTTCTAATTTTTTCATCAAAAGTTTTAATAATATTACTAGAATTTGGAATAGCCACGTCGCAAATATATGTTATTTTTTTAATTTTATCATGTATTATTAAATCGGGTCTGTTATGTTGAATTGACCGGCCAGTTAATATTGTTTTATCGTAATAAAGCGAAATATTATTATTTTCTAAAAATGAAATCGGATCATATTCATAATATGGTTTTATGTTTATCGCGTCAATTAATTTATATTTAATTCAAATTTAAATAAGTACTATCAAATAATTACATACATAATATAAGAATATGGTACACTATTATTTCAATACAAAATTGGCATAGTAAATAATATGTTTTTGATACATTTTCCTCATGTATAAAATTAATTAAGGATTTGTATTACATTATTATAATATAATATAAGATAATCGGCATAATACTGATAATGTTACTAACTGTAATACTAAAAGATTAAGTGAAACCTACTACATAAATATAAATTTATATTAAATTAATAGGTAGGTATGTACCTATTTAAGAGTTTTCATTGGCACTATAATAATAGTTACATTCAGATTGTATTCGGAAAATCAATGTATTTGTGTAATTAAAATGGGTAGGAAGCACAAGCATTAATGATTAATTAAGGAAGTATTTAATTTTATTTTAAAGAATGAATATGTTCTTGAAACAAATACTACTAATACATTCCCTAAATAAGGCATTAATGCTTATGCTATACGTGAATGAAATCGGTCGAGGCAGGATTCGAACTCGCAACCACTGAATTACTAACCTATTTGTCACAATAACATACTCATTTTTTTTAATAACTAATTGCATGTAACACATTAGATCCAACTGTCAATGCGATAGTGTATATTTGAAGAATATGTACCAAACTATAAACCCTTAACCTTCCAGCAGTCGCACCCTTGCACCGAACATAAGCAGTCGCGCGCGGTCGATGATTCCGCAACTTAAGGCATCTGGTTTTAGAAGACGATTGGATATTTCATGATATTGTATATAGCATAAAATAAAAAGGTCTTTAATCTATATGAATAACAAATAATAAAACATTAATTGGTAATCAATTTTTAATTTGTACGTAATTGTTTAGTAGTAAAAAAAAACTCTATAAATCAACATAATAACGAAACAACATAAAATTTTCTTTCTTAGAGTTAATTTTTAATATGTTTACTATAGTTATTATATGATAGTATTTCATGATATAGATATCATGAAATACTCATCCAGCTCTCAATATTAATCAAGAGATTTTTCTAGTACACAGTCTCATGCGGAATCTGAGACCGCAAATATAAACAAAAGAACATGTGCGCTTGCGAGAAATGTCACTGATATACTGAGGGGATATACTTCACCACCCTGAGGATATCACGGAAGCGTAATTATATATTGTGTATAGTTAGCGCATAATCAGTAAAATAAGTTTGCTACGGACTCACAGACTGCGCACGACCGCTGAAAAGTTAAATCCAAATTATTGAATATTTTTAGATATTTGGTTTTCTATACAAAACATGTAGGTATGTATGTCGAGATAGGATAGTACGGAGAGGTCAGTCCTTTCTTCCTACCCAAAATATGAAAAAAGCTTGATGGTATGAATGTATGTTTGGAAATAGAGTATCAAACTATTGAGTCCCCGTAAATATTGTTACTGCCATACAAATTGTATGAAACAATGTCGTCACTAAATTCAATTTTTAAAAAAAATTGAGATGTACATGACTTGATACTATGTCGATAATTTAAGAGTAAAAAATTCTCTTGAATTGACAAATCAACAGTTGGAATATGTATTTACAAATAAATCCATATCCAACATTTTAATTTTGTATTGTTTTCTTGTTTTTCTTGTATATAGAGTTAAAGTAATATGACTTTAACCATAGATATAATTTATATTGCATTATAAACATTCAATGAAAAAGAATATAAGAAAAAAAAAGCTAAAACTAATATTTCACATTGTGCATAAATGACGAACTCTTTTAGAAGTAACTCTTACAAGAGCTATATGAATAACATACCCTTAAAAGGAAATTGAAAATTGAACCACTTTTGTTCTGTTACGTAATATTAAATATTTAATTTTACATTTAAACTCGACATTAAAATAAGAAAATAAATAAATAATGCCTTCAAATAATACTTAAGTACACAAATAATGTCCTGAAATTGATTTTAATTTACACATCATATATAAACATGATTTATAAATGGTTATTTCTACAAAAAAAATATATCACATTGAACTGCACTAGAATATGGCCATAAACAATTCATTGCCACTGTAAAGTAAATAAAAATAACATAAAAATGTTACAAATATAATACATTTATAAACAATCATCTGAAAATTACAGAAAAATTCTATTTTAAACTTAAATAGTTAATTATATTTATATAGGTATATAATAAAGTTGAGAGAGAAAATAATTTAAGTACATTGACACAAAACAAAGATCTCAAGTTGAGCAGGCATAAGTCAAATATTTACGAATCATACTGTTAATTTGATATTGTAATTTTTTCATTATTCATAATGAAATCATAAATAAACGCTCATACTATTCTGATATACATACTTAAAAACACGAATTAATAAATTATTGTAAATGCCCAAATCAATAACAACTAAGTAATGTTAATAATATGAATATAATTAATTAATTAATTACAGACTAAAATTTGGAAATACAACACAAATAAATATATTTTTATGTATTTTAATATTAACAAATTTTATTAACAAATTTCAACGCAGAAAAGAAACAAACAATTACACAGAAAACAGAAACAATTTATTCTAATTTCATGTTGTGAATTATTGAAACCTATAATAAAACAACAGAAATGGTAGATTTAAAAAAATGTTATACCAAAAACCATTGATTTAATATTAGCTTAGCACAATTATGTCTGAAATGAAACATTAAAATCGTCTTGCAGCTGTGATATTGTGAAGAAGGATTAGACATTTTTTTCCTAATAAGATTCAGAATTCCAAAGTAACATATCAATCAGAATTCCAAAGTAACATATCAATCAGAATTCCAAAGTAACATATCAATCGATATCGGGTAGAATGCCAAAATATTAATTAAAAAAAAATCAATATACAAATAGAAACACTGATGTTTCATCAATTTTCTACAAAAAATAATTTGTTAAGCACATGTACGATAAAAAAAAAGTAGTACAGCAGCAAAAAGTATTTTGTGATAAATTTCGCACTCTAATAGATTAAAAACTAAGGCACAAATCACTCATAAGTGATTAGGGTAGCCTGATAAAATGAAGAATAAAAATGAAATATTCAATTTCAGTTCACTCACTAGCCATAAATAATATATTTTGTGTCCTAAATGAAACCATTGTCACTTGATATTGATAACTTTCTTCTTTCTGAAGAATCCCCAGGCGTATTCGATCCCCCAGGCCAACACACAAAGAGAAATGAAGAAATTTTGGAAATGAATACATATTGGATAGCTTCCGGAATAATCTCGTACAGCACCTGGATTAAAACAACCATATAAAATATTAAGGAGCAGACAATAAGGCAAAAAGTAAGGTAATGTAGGCGGGTCAAACAAATACAAACATTGAAACTATTATATGAGAATGTATGTCCTTAAAGTAGTGTATTTGAATAGAGCGTTACGTTAAATAATATGAATTATTTGCTTTTACAAAAAAAGTAAGAACATTACGTTAATCTGAATCAATATTTTTTTTGTGTATATTTTTATTTGTTTCTATATTTTTGTCTTTGTTTGTAATTAATTATTTTTAGTATTGTAACAAGTAAATGGCTTATGCCGTATATTTAAAAAAAAAAAACATATCGGACCAGTGTTGAGATTAATAAAATACCTATCATTTCAAAAAACCTTCATGTTTCTCGGAATATCGTAAATCGGAAAAAAACATGTATTATTCAAAAAAATATTACAAAAAAACTAAACAACATAAAAAAATGTATTGGACCAATGTATAGAAAAATAATGAAAAAATAATGTATGTTTTGTTGACTTTTAAGAGTACTGCGTAATGAGCGATGAGCATCCAAAAAGGACCTTGGAGCCAATCCCATCGCTTTAAGTAACACATAAAAATATCATCATTAATTAATAAAAAGCACTGTCATCTATTGCTTTTTTTTGCATAACAGCAAATGAATGGAAGGCACAATTTCGATTGGTTTGAATACATGATATTTTCATTGTCATATAATGTAGTTATTGTTAAATCCACAAGATGTCAATGCTATGAATACATTTTATTCATAGCAATGAAAACATTTTTACATACATCTGTGGACTGTTATTTTGTAAATTGCCGATACCTAGACATTATTATTGAACTAAATGATCATAATGAGTGCATCTGGTAGTATAATGGGAAAAGTATTTTTGACATCATTTACACAATAAGTTATTTAGTACAAATTATAAATATTATTTTTACGTACCAACAACCGGTCCAAGAATCAAAACAAATATTCCTTTAGCGACCATATGTAGACCAAAAGCGGCTGGAAGTTTCTCCAGGGTACACGCCTCAGATATTGTAAGTGTAAAGTTACTGAGGCAACACCCTCTGAAGAAACCACATATGGAAAGCCAGACCATCAATGGAATCCACTCAGTTTGTTCTGCAAGCACTGCAACATAGGAATGCACAATTTGTTAAGTTAAAAACAAAAAAATTCTTTTCATTTCCTTGCTGATTGAACAAAATTTTTTGATTAATTAAACAAGGGACTTAGTCATTTTAAGAAGTACGATTCTCTGTAAACACCAAATTTGTTCATGCTCTTAAACACTGTGTAAAAATAAAAAGATGTTTCACGCCACGGCTGGTTTGAATGAAACGCAGTGTGCCTTACATAATATTAACGCACACAAACATTACTCGGTGTTCATACAGAATCGTCGACTTAAAAATCAATCTACCAATTTTTATTAGAGATTTAAAGATTTTTTTACATTATAACCTACTGCATTATCAATCAAATAAAAATCAAATCACATAATATGCCCTATTCTGATTCGTCTAAATTTATCCGTCTGAATTTTAGTACGTAAAAAATGTCAAAATATTGACTGCATTTATACGGGAGTCATTTCGTCACACCGCGCGGAAGAAATCATTTTATCTATGGTCGCCCGTTGGTTATAGACTATTTCGTACTCTGAAACGAATCAGAATTGGACATAATATGTATAATAAATTCAGCGGTTAGAAAAATGTTCATTTTTATGTTATTTTATATGTACAATGCACAATATAGTGGACGAATATTATACACTTGTTATTCAGTGTATTTTTTATGAAGGAAATATTAAGGTCAGTTGTATTCACTATGTTTATATTGAACAAATTGTTTTTCATTGGTGTAATAGTAAAAAGTAATTAAAAAAAAAAACAAATAAATACTTAATCATTTTAAATTAACACATAAGATATGATGCAATAAAATTAATATTTCCATTCTCATGTGATTATATGAAACACAGGTACAAATATTTATGTACTTTTTCTGGTTCATTATAATGTGATTATATATACATTTGATAAATGGAAAATTTCTTTTTCATATTTACTTGTGGTGAAATATACAAATTTATGCATTACATTTTGCATTAATCAACTGGTTTTACACAAATCCTAAATAAATCCTAAATAACTAACCTAAATACATGAACGATATAACAAAAAAATAATACAGATTCAGCTAAGCCGCACTACAGAATTAAAAAGCAATCAGAAATTGAATTTGTAATTTTACCTGATCTTGTAACAACTAAGAAGAACGCCGATAAAAAGAAGACCAACTTTTTGGATACATTTTTCTTATCGAAAATTGGCGGCAAAATCAACCGTACTAATATATCTGTGATAGCTGTGACAGACAGACAGAAAGCTGTCTCAGTCTTTGTGTAACCCATGTTGCTTATAAAGAATGGTGTCAACATTCTGAAGTTGAGTTCTCCGACCCAAAATATGGAAAGGCCGAATAACAGATTCAGATATGACCAGTCTTTTAATAAGTCCAAGTCCATTAGGTTGATGAACCTTCTGATGAAGCTCTCTTGCTCAGCCTCTTTCAAGTCGTTATTGTTCAACATGATCTTTTCACCCGTTCTGCTGATCATCGATGTCCTCCTACCCGGTGTTATATTTATTCCCAGATCTTCATCAGCTGGCTGCAAACAATATTCAATTTAAACACTGGAATTTGTTTCAACGAATAAAATTAAAGATTATGATATTTATCAAAAGATGGCATGAGTAAAGCTACATATATTCAGTTATAACGATCTTTGATACATGTAATATCTTAACATTGAATGGAACTCAAAGGAATATGTAACTACATAGTGCACAATGCAAAGGCACAAAAAATATAATTGAGTCAGTAAGATGTCATATTTTTCTGCTTCTTTTTATAGAAAAATGTCTTAATAAAAAAATCAAATAAGTATTTCAGATATGTGATATATTTTTGATACAATCACTTTGTTTTAAACCACAATTCAGTAATTTGATATATCAAATCAAAATGTAGTTGATTATGAAGAGCCCACTACTGTGCCACGCTATATTGCTGCATGTTGGTAAGCCGTTTGGGTTTTGTGCGTGCGTTCTGGGTTCGATACCCAGCAGAAGAAAAATTATTTGAATTAATTTCTCATGCAAATATTGCTTCTCTGGGCTGAAAACATTGGTTAGTTGGAAGAAATTGCAATACGGCAATAAACTCGCCACTTGCTCAGGGTGCAAGGAAGTGTTTATTGTTATTATTACACATAATGGTTAATTTCCATTTGAACATACTCACATCTAAAAATATCTGAAGATTACTCCCAATGAAATCCATATTGGAGAGGTTTGATATGACAGACTCTCTCCTTCTTCTGATGGAGTTTGCGTGTGTGACACTGGCCGTGGACATGATCCTCGGCATTGCCGGCATGGTCGGTCTCTTGGGCAACTTTCCCACTCCGACTTGGCCACCAGCCACCCGCTCCATGTCCCGTAGAGTCTTGTCACAAGTTGCTGCTCGGGGCATCGTTGGCCTCTGGACATTATTGACGGCGGCCATTAAAGCGTCTGCTTCAAAACGGTCTTCTGCCTCTTCTTCGGTCTCGTCTATTCGATCCATCTCCTGAAAATACAGACAGGATTTTAAAAATAAATACACAGTAGAAATACAAAGCTAACATACAAGAAATAGATTATTGTTTTCTGTATTTTGTAATGCTTCTTGGACATCTTACAAATTTTGGTTCAAATATTAACTCATGCACTCAAATTGCTAAATTTTGACTTTACAAACCAACCTTGACGTATTTTCAACTTGCTAAATACGTCAAGGTTGGCACTACGATGGCATTATGAATGGCAACTTTGTCATCCTTTGATGGGTTGCGATCATTCATAACTTGTCTAAGTGTTTCATTCACTCTGTTTATTGCCATAAATTTTCTTTCGATATCCATATCAGGCCAACCATTCCGTTGGAACATGTTTCCCAGATAGATAAACTCGTCGACTTGCTTGAGCCATTCATTCTCTACTTTTATTTGACACGCTGTTCTTTTTTGACTTTTTTCACCTTTGTTTTGCCGACATTCATCTGTCTGTTCAAGTCTGTTCAGAATGCATCCTTCATATACCAAACTTACAAGATTCATAAACTTTTGATTTTTACTTACTTTAAGTACAACAATTATAAAATAGTATGAAAAAAAACAATAAATGAATAATTTTATAACAAATTAAATAGTCAGTCCATAAAAGATTTTATAAATGAATTTGTGGTAATGCAAATATATAACAATGATAGAAAAAAGGGAATATAAGTGGTAAAGTAAATATACAAGAATGATATACCTGCATAATTTGGCCTTCTTCGTCAACCACTTCTTCTTTGAGATGCCATTTGATCGGTTGCAACAGACAGGAGCCGAGGACAGAGTGAAAGGCTAAAGCGCCCAGCACCAAAACTGCTCCACGAAAGCCATAAGCGTCCAACAGCAATCTAACTAGCTGAGGCATCACCATTAAACCGATTCCCGTTCCTGCCATCGATAGACCCACAGCCTGACCACGACGCTTGGAGAAGAAGTGATTCAACGAAACAAACGATGACGCAGATGCAAAGCCAACACCCAGACCTGAAAATATTTGAAGAATGATTAAAGAAAAGAACAAACGATACACATATTAACGATAATATCTTAGTATTTTGATAACCAGATGGTGTCAGAAGCAACACGAACTACCAACCATATATAGTTAACCATCTAAGCGAAAATTTAACTAAGTAGTACTCACATTAAATGATTATATCAATGGTACAGAAGTTGTAAGTACAATCGAGATAAGTACACAAAAATGCTTGTATTATTCATAGTTTATTATTTTTATTTATTTTTATAATAAACATGACATTTTACATACAGAGGTTTGACAACAGTAATAAAGGTACATATATAAAAAAAGATTAAATGCTATACATATTTCAGACAGAGACAATGGAAAGGTGCACATACACATCCAAACCATTGACACTCTCTTGCGCTTTGTTGTCAATTAGAGGTTTTGCTCTCCAATATGCTAGGGATAATCCCTGTGTTATATTGGATGCAGTCTTTGGTTTTGTAAGTTAAACAACATTATTTTAAAGTGGATTCAGCACAATTGTTCATACACTACCTAACATACATACATCCACAGGCACTCTCCATACTCACGTAATATACTAGATCATAAACATACTCACACACATCACACATACACACACACACACATACAGTAAACAAAAAGCAAGTCATTTATATTTATGATATGTGAATGATAAAGACAATTTGTCCATTCTGATTCGTTTCAGAATACGAAAACGTCTAAATCAACGAGCGACTGTGGATAAAATGATTTTATCCGCGCAGTGTGACATAATGAGTCCCATATAAATTCAGTCGACTTTTTGAGATTTCTCATATGTTAAAATTCAGATAGATAAATTTAAACGAATCAGAATAGGACATAATATGTATACGTTAAATACAAAAATTAACAAAGCATTAAGTACTTAAAAAATGCTACCCTGTAAAATTATTTTTTTTTACTTTTACCACTTATGTGCATAATATCATCGAAATATAAAAAATTTAATCCAGCAGAAAATTTGGTCCAGAGCCAATAAGATAGGGTTAAATTTGCCAGTTCCTTGTATCTATAAACTGAGCATAAAAAATATAAACAATTTGTTCTTTAAGATATTGTCCCTATCGACATGTTTAATAACAGTGTGAGGAATATGGAAAAGCTGTTTTACACCCCCCATGATGGAGAGGCTTTCTTCAATAACGCTTCTAGTCACAGATGAAAATATTATATTTTGTTTAGTTAAGATATTATATTTTGTTTGTTATAATTGCAAATGAACACCAAATCTGATTAGTTCTGAAATATAAAATCTATTGACATTACATAATATTTGACAAATCAAATACATGTATACAAACAATGATGAAAGGTGTAGGCAGGAAACAAATATGGTGGCTGTCCAATATACATACAGAACTGGACAGGTATGAGACCAGTTGAGGAGCTGATCCGAGCTCAGGAGAGAATTACTTATTCTCGTGTGAAACCTAACATGACACTCAATAAAGAATACAACAAAATAATCAGACTTACCTCCCATTATACTGTAAGTAGCGAGAATATGTGCCATGCTGTTTGCAGGCGACGTACACAGCAAAGCAGTGGCTGATACAATGGAGCCAAAGATGCAAACCTTCCTGTAGGAGAATGTCTTTATGACTGGACCCACGAAGAACCCACTAAAGTTAACCATGCAGTCCAGGGTGCTCATAATAACAGATGCTCCCGTGGTCGCCACACCAAGATCTTTCAGAAGGTCGCCAAACAGCAAACCAAAAGATGGCTCCAATGATCTTGTGGAAAACTAGAATCAACAATAATAAAAAAATTATTATTGCGGTGTTTAAGAGGCAAAATTTTTGATTGATCTATTTATTTGAGTTGAATAAAACTTAAATTATAACTTAAAATAAGCACAGATGTATTATCTAGCACCTTTTTTACATTCAAATGCTAAACCAAAGTATATAAAAATAAGAGACTGAATATATTGGTCATGGAGGGGGGTGGTCTGAACATATAACGACCAAGTAAAAAATAAAAATTGCACTCTGCGCAGCCCACATGATATCTCAAGTTATTTTCATAAAACTGCACAAAGAGTTTGATATAGATTTTGTTAAAAGCATCTTCTTCTTCATTGCATATTAGGTAATTTGATATATTTCTGAGGGTGGACTATCCTGGTGGAAGGAGGTTCAACTGTCCTTCCATATCTTCGCAGGTCTTCCGGGTAATCTTCTGTTGTTGGGTATTGAATGCGTATGTTTTATAATTTAAATTCAAAATGGATATTACATGAAAGTGTACACAATGAGTGGAGGTGTATACACGGAAGTGTATTCAAATGTGTTGTATTGTATGAAAAACAAATATTTTCAAAGATCATGTGAATGGGAAATATTGTATAAAAAAAATCTTGAATAGTATTTATTAAAAACAAATAGGAAATGCAAAAGGCAAATTCATTAGCAATTTAAATTTATTTCTACGAAACAGTATTTACAGCCCGGAGAAGCAGGAATTAAATGAGAGAACAATTTTAATGTCTTCTCTGCTAAGAAATGAAGCCACGACACCGGCACACAAGTCACAAGACTTATCACAGCTGTTGACAATTAATCATTTTTGAAGGAATATTTCAAACAAATCAGTGTTTTTATTTACTCTTTTAAGATATATTTTTGTTGATTTACAATTTGAAAATATAAGCATGTTTTTAAAATGAGTTACGTTTATAAAACTTTTTTTCAAGTTGAATTTTTATCCTAAAAATTCTATGAAATGAACTGATAGATAAATAAATATACTTGTATTTTCTGACAAAAGATTAAATTGCAAGAACATCAATGTGTTAACATAATTACTTTGGATAAAAAAAATATTTTGTTCCTGTTATAATCTGTGTTGTGGGTGGAAACCAATTCAATATAATATTATCAGTGCAATAACAAAAACCTTATTGTACCTAAACAATATTACATAACATGTCAAATATATACCTACCAGTAATCATTTCATACAAGTATATATGATCAAAGGATAGAGACCTCCCATATATGTATAATAATATTAGACAAACAAAAATCTTTGTTGATTAAGTATTAAAATAAACTGAGAGAAAAAAACGCTTTGAAAACCAGAAATCGTTTTAAAAATTAAGAATAAAGATAAAGTTATTATTCTGGAGGGCAAGTCCTAGTCCCGTCAAACGGTGAAATCAAAACCCATATCATGGATATTAGTTTCATGGATATTATATCCATGAAACCCATATCATGGATATTAGTTTCATGGATATTACATCCATGATATGGGTAGTCAAAAGGGTTTTATATCAATGTTTGACCAAACTTGCCCACCTTGCATTAATAGTTTTTATTTCACCTTGGTTTTGAAATCAAAACTATTATATTACAAGGCACCTACAGGTCGTAAGTCCTGTAGGAGCCTTAAGTTCCTGTTTCTCCTATAATATTCCAACTTCGTCTCTATTGAGATGTTACAAAATTCTCATAAAATATCATTGACTCTCGACAGGGAAAAAATTCTAATGTTTGCGTGTATGCAACAATAAAAATATTCGAATAATTAATATTAGTCAACCTCAATGTGAATCAGTTGTAAAGCCGTTTGGCTTCTGTACGGGTGTCCTGTGTTCGGTCTGCAGCAGAGGATAAATTTATTTAAATTCACTTCTCACGCAAATATTGGTAAATATGGTAAAACAAGACAAGTAAAATTTATGTCGCATCAGACTACGACACTGCCTCAAGGAATAACCCTTTGTGTGCTTGAGATAAGGAAGTCAAAACTCTGGACAATGTGTTTTATGAGTGCTCAATCCACACCGGATAGATATTATTCACTTAATATGTCCTATTCTGATTCGTTTCAGAGTATGAAAACGTTCAAATCAACGGGCAACCGTGGATAAAAGGATTTTATCCATGCAGTGTGACGTAATGACTCCTGTATAGATGCAGTCAAATTTTTGACATTTCTCTATACTAAAATTCAGACGGATAAATTTAGACGAATCATGATTGGGTGGAATGCTATGTAAAATAAAGAAGAAGAAATCTTTTGAAGTGGACAAATATTTGTACCTGAGCATTCAACAAGATGAAAGACTCGATAAGGATATTTAAATAATGTGACAAGAAAAATAAAGTAATTTTTGTTCCTTTGTTTAAAAAAACTGCACTTTGTATCTGAATAACATTCAGCTCTGAATTAATTTAGGCATTTATCAAACTGACCAGACACTGCAACTCTACAGTTTTGTCCTATAAGCCGAATGATGAACTCATATAATAGTTTGTCAAGGGTTGTATCGGATCTTGATGTGTTTCATAATCCGGTGTCCACTTTCAAACCATTGATTCGAGGAAATTTAGTGATAGGGACACCCTGATGTTGTGTGGCTCTGTGGGTGTTGATTTGTATTGCGCATTTCTCCCCACTTTTGTATTTTGTATTAGGATAATTTGGTATCTTGATTGTATGTTTTGTTTTTTATTTACTTTTTATAGTTTTAAAAATAAAAAATTACTAACACGCGTATAGTACGACATATAAACCAGCAAATTCGACAACATATTACTTATAAGTCTTACTTAAAATATTCTAGTTAGACGGGCATGTTGCCGAGTTCGCGATATTGTCCGCGACGTTCTTTATTGACTGTCGTTACATTGCATTCGCGTAGGCACCTGCCAATGCAGTGACATTCTGCCGTGTCAGAGTGTCATTGTATTGGTAGATTCAGACGTTGCGTCTGAATCGTTGTGACAATTTAATGTAATGACAATGACGTACATATTTTATAGAAATTGATCTTTGATAAATTGCTTATTTTTATCCTTTAAAGTATGCTGGGCTAAAATCTATTTTTTTTTGTCTCACTTCAATTATTCCTTCTATTTTTTTGTTTTATCTTATTAGTTCAACATTTGTTTTCTTTTTGTTTTCCTACATATATGTATATGTGTATTTTAAACTTTCCTTTTAACTGTGCAAAGTAATGTCTTTTTTATAATTTGAATGGTCAGGAGACGTTGATTGTACCTACCTAATTATGCACAATAGCCATGTGGGAGATACCTGTTATTGGATCACTGGAGATTCTATTTTTTTTGTTTCATGTTTTTTTTTTGTTTGTGTTGTTCAGTGTTCTGTTGGTGTCTCTGTATATTAAATAAATAAAATCAAATACTCTTAACAGTAAAAATAACAATTAAAAGAATGTTACACAAAACAATAGCATTATGAAATCATTAATATAATAAATTTATTGTTATATATAACTTGAACAATGCAATTATTTATCACACCTACATAATTATAATGGTAGAGTAAATTTTAGTCGATCAATCAATGTATAGTAAGTAAACTAATTCAACATTAGCTTCTATCAGAAATTATCACGTGCTTCAAGTCTTATCACTTATCATGTAGTGTGTTCAATATACAGAATGAATATTGATGGAATATTGATAGACTATCAAAATAATATTTATACTTGTATTGAAGCTGATGTGACAATGTTTAATATAAAATTAGTTACATCGTATCTATGTATGTACTATCGGGAGAGTCGTCAGTTTACATTTACAAGTGATTACAACTTGATAATAAGAAATTCTTCTAGAAAGAAAAGAATGACTGGTAAATAAAATATCGAATATTTTTTTGATTGCATATACGCAAACATTGTATTTTTTGATTGCATATACGCAAACATTGTATTTTTTCCCTGTCGGGACACAAAAGATATTTTTACTGACAATAACATCTCATACACATTGGTACAAGTAGGTAAACAAGCCAA
Organism: Molanna angustata; assembly: GCA_963576475.1. Taxonomy (NCBI): domain Eukaryota; kingdom Metazoa; phylum Arthropoda; class Insecta; order Trichoptera; family Molannidae; genus Molanna; species Molanna angustata. The sequence goes on from OY754969.1 coordinate 7,462,154, forward strand.
AAATGAAATAGTATTTCTGGCACAGTTCAGGAGTGACATCTGTGTGAGACACCGTCACCTCATTTATAAGGACTGTTGCTTTCATTGTTTACAAATAAACTAATTTCTCAATGGATGGCGTTACAAAAAAAAGGTTTCTCCATTACTTCATAGATGGCAATAGTATAATTCCTCATTTTCAGGTTAATTGTTACACATTATTCAAATATATAGAACGTTCAAAATTTACATTGATAAGGGAACTCAATAAGAAGGCATAATTGGTGAACGTTGCGCAAGCGCATAAAGTGATCATGTAAACCAACCGATGACAGGTTGTAAGCCCTGTAGGTGCCTTGAGTTTCTGGTTCTCATATAATATTCCAACTTCGTCTCTATTGAGATGTTACTGTCAAAAAAATAGAATATAATAAAACCTGAAGTGAGAAAGACTGCTAATAATAAAACCTGAACCCCTTCGTACAAGTATACAATAAAAAAAAAACATATTTCCCTTTACCAGAGTGCAAGCACTCGTGTGTAAAGGAAACATTTGTATTATAATATTTTAACCAAGATTTTAACTAACACCCAAAAACAAGTCTCAAAGATCCAGACTGAAAACACAATTAAAAACTGTGTCTCTACCTAGAATCAAACTCGGTCCTTTGGCTCAGAAGTAAGATATCTAACCAACTGAGCTACGAGAGCAGATTGTTATTTTTACTATGAATGATATCTTGAAAAAAATACTGCAATGAATAATATTATGTATTTACATAATTGTTACAAGAATATATTTTTTTCTTTAAAAAAGAGTGGGTTTTGGCCAACACTATACTCCTCAATACCAAGTCACTCCACAACTTATTCAGATTTTTTATGGAAATTTTCAACATTTTAATGAAATCAGTTTACAGTTTCAATTATTTTTGAATTTAATATTTTATTATGAAAACTTGATGATACATCAATACCATTTTTGTAAAGTGATGTGCCTTTTTAGAAACACTAAAATATAAATATCAAATATAAAATTTTCTGAGCTCAGGTCTCTTTGAAATATTTGACAGTTAAAAAATTGAGAACCACTATCAGATATTCTTCAAAATCTAATGGGGTCTAAGCGAGTATCAGATATACAAATTTGCATAATTTGAAAAGAATGAGTACTTTAGTCTATAATCGATAAAATAGAATAAACACGCCATACATATTTTTTTTTTTAAATAAAAAATGAATATGTCCTTGTTAAACAAGTACAAACCACCAAATGACAACCAGCAACTCACATTCACACAACTTCAAACCACCAAATGACAACCAGCAACTCACATTCACACAATACTAGGCAAGCACTACTAAACCTTGACGAAATTCCAAAAACTAAGACAACACATGGCCAGAAAAATTACGCGTACATAGGTCCAAAAATATTTAACCTCTTCAAAACTGACTTTCCACTATTAAGAACCTACTCACATATCAAATTGAAAGCCATAGCAAACAACTGGTTAATTACCAAAGGACGAAAAGAAACAGAAGAATTATTTAATATTACTGCTTAGACGACTTAAAAAAAAAAATCAAAATTATATTAGCATTAGCCCTTTCTACATCAAGCATTTTTTTTTTCATACAACACTAAAATATATACATACATACTTGCACATCATTACTTCAACCTACCACAAAACCTTACAAAAATAACTAACACTATGACGAATTAAAATAATAGAACTGATTTATATAACGCTACTCTGGTACAGGCATAGCCTAGTAGAGTAGCCTAATCCACAAATTAAAATATATAAACGTATACACTAACGACAAACTTAACTTTTTCTTACTTATAGTATAACTTATAATTTTTATTAACTACTGTATAAAGTTATATTGTACTTATTGTTATTATTATACTTGTAAAAAGGATTTTAATAAATAAATAAATATTCCTACGTTCCCTAAAATAAGCATAAATGCTTGTGCTTTAGGTGAACGAAATCGGTCGAGGCAGGATTCGAACTAGCGACCACTGGATTACTAACCCAATGCGCTAACCGCTCTGCCATCGACCCATCTAAATTACATAGTTACATACTCATGCAGTATCCCGACGACAGTTATATACTGACTGGCGACTATAATCTTCCTCAGATTGACTGGATTCTTGATCATAGTAATTCTGAAACAATACCACAAATCCTATCAAATTCTCCATCTGTCTCCTTGCTCGTAGATTTTCTATCACTAACATCTATGTACCAATATAATACACACCGAAACGCAACGGGAAAAATCCTGGACTTAATTATCTCGAACTCCCACAATTGTTTTATTTCACCCTGCGAATATCCTCTAGTCCCAGAAGATTGTCATCATAAATCGGTGGAGGTTATTATCAAAGATAACATCAATGACTCTGTTAATAAAACCTTAAACCAAAATACTAGGAAAATACAATTATTCCATAAAGCTGATTATAATAAAATTAGGACAGAATTACGGAACATGAATTGGGAAGAACAGTTAACTAACCTAAACGTAGAGGATTCCCTAACTATATTTTACAATGTCCTAAATAACTTAACATCAAACTGTGTGCCAACAAAGATAATCTCCTCAACGACGAATTATCCTCCGTGGTTTAATAAATCACTCATTAAAATTATTAAAGAAAAATCAAAATACCATAAAAATTGGAGAAAATTTGGAAATCCCGTCGACTATCAATCATTTTCTATCTTACGTGCGCGACAAAAACGTATAACACATCTGTGTTACCAACAGTATTTAACCAATATAGAATCAGCTATCAAACAAAGTCCCAAAAAACTATGGTCGTTTGTAAAATCTAAGCGATCCGCAAATAATAATTTACCAAGCACAATGAACTACAATCAATTAACTGTTCATGATGGCCAATCAATATGCAATGCATTTAATGACTACTTTAGTTCAGTCTTTCTTGACACACCAATTTCATTAACAGATCAAATTCGAGCCGAATTTAATCCTAACATCACCTTAGAAAATATTGAAATAAACCACAACATGGTGTATAAATACCTAGCAAGCATAAATGTTACCAAAGGACCAGGTTGTGATAATATACCAGCAATATTAATAAAGGAGTGCGCTGCAGAAATTTCCGTTCCCCTAGCTATAATTTTCCAACGAACCTTTAGCGAGGGCTCCTTACCAAATATATGGAAAAGAGCACTCATTACCCCTATCCACAAAAACGGCGATGTTAATAATATTGAAAACTATAGACCGATTTCTAAGCTGACATTATTCAGTAAGATATTAGAAAAAATTGTTGTAGACCAAATTAACCCAATTATTAGGACTGCAATCTCCGAAAAGCAACATGGATTTCTTTGTAAAAGATCAGTTGAAACAAATATTTTAGAATTCTCTCAGGTCGCAATATCAGCTCTACATGAGAATTACCAACTTGACGCGATATACATGGATTTCGCTAAAGCCTTTGACAAGATTAACCACGACATTTTGTTATTAAAAATTTGGAACTTCGGCATACGCGGTAATCTATATAGATGGCTTGAATCTTATGTTAAGAATCGATCTCAAGCAGTTGCTGTGAGAGGGTTTACATCATGCTTTAGACCTACACCATCCGGAGTTCCTCAAGGATCTCATCTTGGACCTTTGCTCTTTCTTATATATATAAATGACATATCCACTTGTATTAAAAATTCCGAAATAATTCTATTTGCTGACGACACTAAATTATTTAAAACTATTCGATCAACTCAAGACTGCCTACAACTACAAAATGACATTGACAATCTCACCGAATACTGCAAAAAAAACCATCTTTACCTTAACACCGGAAAATGTTTCATTGTAACATTTAAAAGAATAAAAACTCCCATCGAATTCATTTACAAAATCAATGACTCCAGTCTCTCCCGTAAATCCGAGGCAAAAGACCTGGGAGTAATTGTGGACGATAAGCTTAACTTTATTTCCCACATTAATAATGTTATTAGTAGAAGCTACAAGGGTTTAGGCTTTGTCCTAAGGGTGACCAAACCATTTAAGAATATTGACTGTCTAAAAATTTTATTTAACGCATATGTTCGAAGTCACGTGGAATTCGCAACCACTGTATGGAATCCTCATTATAAGTTGCACATAAATAACATAGAAAGAATCCAAAAAAAATTCATCAAACACCTCGATTTTAGAACTAGGCGATTTGGTATCAGTTATGAGGAATCTTTAAAACATCACCAAATGTTACCACTTAACAAAAGAAGGGGTATAACTGATATATGTTTCCTATATAAATTACTTAACAACCAAATAGATAGTCCGTATCTCATAGGACAAATCCCATTCAACTGCCCCGCCAGACAAAACCGCCAGAATCTCCTCTTTTACACTAAATACTCAAGAACAAACTATGCAAACAACACTTTTATTAACCGCAGCTGCAATATGTACAATAACCTTAATCATAAGCCAGATATTTTTAACAATAGCCTACATTCATTAAAAAAACAACTAACATCAATATTATAATGAATACTTTATGTACCAAATTGTACAATTTTTGGTATGTCCAATACTGTATTAATATGACAACTCACCCTTTCCTCCTCTCCTACCTTTCTTCATGTCCCACCCTCGCTTCATAAAATACACACATACACACACATCACAATTGTACACTTACACCACACTTTTGTCTTTGACTTTGTACTGAATTGTCTTTTATTATGTATATTATTCTGTGGAACAATGTAATTGGCTTACTTTCCTGATTGTTATTTTTTTATTAATGTAAAACATGTAATAGCTGTTTTGTTTCCCAAAATAAAATAAATAAATAAATAAATAGTTAAAAATTGCAAGTTCATAACTCCCCACTATATCACCTTGGGGTAGTGAGGAGTGAAAAATCCTGCAGCCTCAAATCATCATCCCTATCGATGTAGAGAAAAAAAAAGCAAGTTGAATATTTTTCTACATTGACACGAATAAATATGGACCATCGGATATGCAATACGATAAACCAGTGTCTTCGCTACTGCCACCACCAACCGCTCAGCATATGAGGACTGTAATCAATCCCTTCACAGAACGTTAAGTGAGCGACAGAAAGTGCACAGCAAGAAGAGTGGCTCCTGAAGGAATCTCGATAAGCAATCACGGCACCATAGTGCAAAAAGAGTGGGTTGTGGCCAACGCTAAACTCCTCACTAAAAAGTCATTCTATAAGGTATTCTAATTTTGTATGGAAAATATTAGCATTTTCATGAACAGAGTTTGTTAAATTATTTTTTATTTAAATATTTTATTATGAAAACTTGATAACTATTCAATGCCATTTTATGAAAGTGATGTGCCTTTTTACCAATTTGAAAATAAAAATTTCAAATTATAAGTTTCCTGAGCTTGGGGTCACTTTGAAATATTTGACAGTTAAAAAAAATCGAGAAGCACTATTCATGTATCCTTCAAAATCTAATAGGGTCTAAGCGAGTATTAGATATACATATTTGCAAAATTTTAAAATAATCGAATGAGTATTTTAGTCCATAATCGATAAAGTAAAATAAACACGCCGTAGGTACATAGCACACACACAGATACATTGTGATGAAACTTTCAGAATACAATCTCAGCATGATGCTAGTTGATAATCTGCAATAAAAAAAATACCCTTAAAAATTGCGAAATCATAACTCCCCACTATATCCCCTTGGGTTAGTGAGGAGTAAAAAACAATCTATTCACATTCCTCGACTTCTTCTTTGGCTGGTCCTCTTCCCAGTTCATCTGGGGTCGGCCCTCCTGGTACGCAGTCTCCACGTCTTTCTGTCATGTGTCATCTCACTGGTCAGCTGGTCCTTCCTCAGATCTCTCTCAATACTCGTCCACCAGGTGGCCTGTGGACGGCCTCTAGCTCTGGGTGGTGTGGGAATATTTAGGGCCACCCTGACCACGTGATCGTCTCCCCTTCTATTCATATCACCATACCACCGGAGTCTGGTTTCTTTCATTTTCTCCGGGATGGGCGCGACCCCAAAGCTATATTCGTTTTTAACTTTGTCCATTATAGTGACATCCGCGGACCATCTCAGCATTTTCATCTCGGCTGTATTTATTTTCCTCGACTGTAAGATCTTATTACATGTAGAACATCAGAGATGTAACCAAGATCTCTGGAAATAATTAATTCAACGGGAATCTACCAATAGTAAGACACCGTATCTACTAATATAACAGAAGTTGTTCTTAAACAGACCAGTATCGCAAATCAACATATTTGTATTTGTTTATAATATAAAAATATGGATGTAAAAAAGGCACTACCTTTGAATGTACTACCTTTTTAGGTGAGAAGAGACTGTTGTGTGGGTATGCGCGCATGTGTTGTGCTTCCTTTCATAAGGTAATACACATCCGCACACATGTCGCTGGTTAACCCACTTTGTGGGATATGCCGTGATGGTATGAATGAATGAGAGGCAAAAAATATAATGATAGAATAGTTCTCTCTACCTACCCCAAATAGGGTAACAGCGTGATGGTATGTACTATGTACATAATGTTTGTAATTCGGATGTTCTGAAACCCAATCGTAACCTTATTTACAGTGTTCCATTTTCAAATCCAACTCAATCATCGTTTATGATTTTATAAAATAATAAATACATAAATGAATCACCTCATTGGGAAAAATAAAGATTAATAATAATAATAAACACTTCCTTGCACCCTGCGCAAGTGGCGAGTTTATCACCGTATGGCAATTTCTTCCAATTAACCAGTGTTTCCAGCCAAGAGAAGCAATATTTGCGTGAGAAATGAATTTAAATAAATTTCTCCTCTGCTGGGAATTAAACCCAGGTCGCCCGCACAGAAACCGAACATTAACATAGCCGACTATGAAATCTACAGAAAAAGACACAAAATTTAACATAGAGATCTCACCAAGGAACCAAGTCGATCAAAGCAGACAGTTGAACGAGGAATAAATATAATTTTCGTTTTGGGTTTTGAAGGTTCGGCTCTGTTTAAGTAGCGCCCAGTAAGTATAATATATGTAGGTACATTATTAACATACTACATATCTCTGACAGGATGCGGTCAAGTCAATAAAAACACTAGGCAATTGCTTTTTGTGTCATCATTTTACACATAAAAACCCATAAAACATTAAGCCCGCACAACAATAAATATTGCACACAAATGATTCAATTAGATCATAGCTAGTTAAGAGTCGGATTCATACGAATTATAACATAAACATGAACTCATATACATATTATATACATTTTATTAATTTCAGTTAAATTGTCAAAAATTCGAACTCGGCGCCCGCACACTTGCCAAATTTTGTCCGCACAAATGTTTTCATCATGTGCGCATAGTATTGATGATCCGCATACACATTAGAAAAATAAGTCATTTGGTTTATTTGCTAGTGTCCTGAGTTCGATTTCCAGCAGGGGAGAAATTTATATAAAAAACGAGTGGGTTGTAGCCAACACTGAACTCTCCACACCATAGTGAGCGTTCATTTTTTCTTCTTGAAATGTTGACAATCTCTAAATGCATTTTTATGAAGTACATTTCTATTAGATTCTTAAACAAATATAAGATTCCCAGAGGACAAAAGTTTTCACAATACACCATACACACATAAACATTGTCACGAAACTCATAGTATGTATTTTCTACATGATACCTGTTAAGACTTTTTAAGTAAAATTGCATAACTAGCAAAATGAGCATGTGTGAGATAGTGTATGACAGCGATGTATGTGTCAAGATATAGAAGAATGCGGTGTTCGGTTCTCACTGCCTACCCCTTGAGGAAGATAGAAGTGGAGAGTAAAAAATACACTTGTCTATAGAGACACATACAATATCAATATGAAGTTGATCACTCAATTTTCCCTTACAGAAGCTATTTTACTTTTGTTATATAGGTACATTTTTCATACAAATATGAAATTTATTTCACATTGATATGGCAAGCCATAGATTTTTTCTTTAAATTTTGACAATCTTTGAATGCATTTTTGGTGAGTGTATTTTTGTTATACCGAAATTTCAAACAGTATACAAATAACTCGATTTTCCAGATCTTGAAAGCATTTAGAAAATTTGGACAGAAGAAATCATAGAGAAGAAATTAACGGATATCTATGGAAAACTAATCAGCTCTAGGTCTATGCACGTTACACATATGACGTTAATATGAAGTCAATCGGACTTATAGTTTAGGCTGTAGAGAGGACACAAAAAAAATAATTCCGTACGCCATACGCCATACATACAAACACATCACGACGAAACTCACAGTGTGCATTCTCTATTACATGATACCCGTTGAGAAATTGATGTAAAAAAATACGCTTAAAAATTGTAAAATCATGACTCTCCACTATTTCATAGTGTGGAGAGTAATAATCCTCACGTAATTATTAGATCCCGAAACACTGGTCAGTTGGATGAAATTGGCAGAAATTGTTATTTGTCACAGGAAGCATGTGGCGAGTTTATAGGCGTTAAGTTTATATATGTAGGGCCGTATTCCCATTCACGTGTAATATTTTGTGATAAGCTCCGCTAATCTTTACGTATCGCAGAATTTAAAGTGAAAGTTACGTATCAGGAGCTATCATCATTCATAACAATAATCTGTGAAACGAACGAATGTGTGTACGCGTCGTTTTATGTCATTACACAAAACTTAACACCACCTCGATATGCCGCATAAAACATTGCGAATAAATTCACCTGTCGAATGTCATACATTTCACTCCAATCAGAATACAGCTTGCGAACGGAGGTTTTCTCGACATAATGCGCGGAAGTTTACGCGGGCTAGAGTTCGCGGAAAACAGGATAACGATCTGCTATAAGAAACACATGAAGAGTAAAAACTTGTGTATATTGCCGCGATAAAAGAACTGGAATAGGCCCGCTGGTATTGGATAAAATAGTCTTCTATCGTTCTTCGTCTCTTAATAGATAGAAGGATTTGAATCTTTGGTTCTACATCTACCCATTTACAATAGAGTCACTTGTTTTACTAAATCTCAACATCCATTCACAGTAAACCTTCATCACACACGAACCAGGCACCGACTTTAAAGTGATTTGATGTAAATACATATTTTTGCAACATATGAGTTTTTTAGCTATTGTATTAGATGTGTTTTTAATAAAATTAGGCAATTATTTTTTAGTGCATTTTTTATTTTTTCATTGTAGCTGTTTTTGGAGTCGGTTTATTACAATTACTTTTATTGCTCGCCCCATTTTCTTCTTCTTCCATATCTTCCAATCTTCCATATCACAGTCTCTTCAGGGGGTCAAGTCTGGTACAATCGGCGAAATCAAAACCTTCTTGATTACCCATATCATGAATATAATTATTATATAGAGTTCTACAATATCTTTAGATGTCATAGAACTCCATACGATAATTATATCCATGATATGGGTAATCACTGGGGTTTTGGTTTCGCCGGTCGAACCAGATTTATGCCCCCCAGGACTACTCATTGGGAGTTCTATCTCTAATCATTTTGCCTAAGGTGAGTCCAAGTGTTTCCATTCCCGTTTTTGTAACTAATTGCTTTGCACGCACTATAAGATTGCCGCTCGGATAAAATTTGAGTGAATAAAATCATAAAACGGATCAAAAAAAGACGACTCATAAACACAATCATTGTTTTGATTCAATTTCGTTCAACTAAGTAATGGTAGAAATAAAATTAAGTAACTAATTACATCAACAACTTTCTAACTTCAATATAGTAAACTGAATCATCATCATTTGTATTTATATTATCTATAGACAACGTATTATTACATATTATGCAGTGTGCCTACAGTAGTTGAATTCTGACACAGTTTGTTGCTAATAATAATTAAGATCCATTGCTTCCAATCTAAATGCTAATTTGTGACGATAAATTTTGCTGTTGATGCATGCATATTCAATTGAACTCAATAGAATTCCGAGTAAATACTTTTTTGACATTTTAGTCCTTTAATATTTGAATCACACGACGACGTGACAAATACAATTTAATATACAGTCACACTTTCGTAGTCAACATCAAACAAAAATGACCTAAATAATATTTTTCTGATGCTAATAATAACATACGTTCGTGTCGAAAATTAGACAACATAGGAGTGTTAGAAATTACATGATCGAGAAAAAGCTAATAGAGAAGAAATAAGAAGAATAGACGACCAAGAAAACATCGGCATGACTACGTGAGCAATATTCGAAAATATGAAAACGAAAGTAGTTTGAACAACTGACGAGCATGTGTGAGACGATGTAAGAATTTGAAAGACGATGAATGTAGACCAATAATCATATGTTCCCGTTATCTAAATTGTATCCACCCCTTTCACAACCCCGCACTCTCCATTACTGTTCCTAAGCAAAGCATACTCCACAGAGTCAGTTGTCATCCGTCCTAATATAATGAAGAAACGATCGCTTTAAAACCGATCGAATCAAATAACTTTTATTATATACGAAATTATTTTTTAAAATAACGAAATAATTATGAAAATAGCAAAATTAATACGAAATTATTTTTTAAAATAACTAAAAAAAGATATTCCCTGAGTTAGGAACTTGGAAAATAATGGCAGAAGAAACGCTATGGCAGGTATACAATATCTTGGCTCCGTACATATTAAAAACGCTGTAATTGGACTAAAAAAAGATATTCCCAGAGTTAGAAACTTGGAAAATAATGGCAGATGAAACGCTATGGCAGGTATACAATATCTTGGCTCCGTACATATTAAAAACGCTGTAATTGGAAATTCAGTTAATCGTCAATAATGCCAATAATGGTCAACTTATTGATAGTCGCATGACATCGTCCTGTTGGCTGGAAGAATCTGGATGCGAAGGGGACAAATAGAAACAAATAGAAGAACCTTAAGATCCCATAGGTTCAGCAACGGAGAGAGGAGAGCTGAAGAAGATAATTAAAAATTAAATTGTGTAATGCAGCCGCTGATGTGGGCTTACCATAAAAACATGAACTCACATTGACCATGGACACCCCCAGGCAGACCATCCAGGCCCACCCTCCATCGGGGGCGACCTTCCTCACTGTGGGGACCTTCATTATGCCCTGGGACTCGCCTGCACGTCCCTAATCAGGTACCATCACCGAACCATAGGAAGTCTGCAGCTTCTGAAACAATAAACAAACCATACATTAAAATCTGGATAAGCGTTGGTTGGATAGGATCATCAAAACTTGGCTCCGAAACATATACAGAAAAAGACAAACGACACAATCCCAGTCTTGGGAAGAAAATTGATACAAAAGCGAAAGATAATAAATACCAAATGGAGAGGATGTTTATCCAGCCTAAATAGATGGCTTAGAAGAAAAATAATGTTGGCATAATCTAAAAATAAAACATCAAACTAATTAAATACATGTGTTTTTTAATTTGTTCACAATCATTTGGTTATACGAGATGATCGAGAAAGGAACTCAGTATATTACAGATACAATAAGGAATATTTGACCAACGTAGCGTATGCGCATTTTGATCAGTAAACCACTGTGGGTGCAAGCACCTTATTTTCCCAGTTTTTCATATAAAAATATCCCGGTTTTCTCCGATTTTAATTTTCTCTATGCAATAAATTTATCTAACTCGTGTATTATGACCACAGACTAAGAATTGTTTTTACTCTTTGATTAAGACTGTTATTGGGATATCCTAGGATGTACCTACACCAGATTTTTTAAACCTAACCTACAAAAGTTTGGTAAAAATAGTTTAGCTAGGTTTGTCTGTAGTTATAATTGCGACTGGCGTAAGCCAGTAGCATTATATTTAAAAAAAAGTAATTAAAATATTTAAAAAATAACTAAATTGGTGTGAATACTAGACAAACCGTCTGTACATAATGTGTCAAAAACAAAATCTGGTGTACAAAATAGGCTATCTCTGTTATTAGCTGTAATATACTATTAATTCATTAATGCGTTAATGTTTTAATGTGTGTTGTAAACATATTTATTTATTTGGTTTAGTTGGGACAATAATTATAAACTAATACGAACATAAAAAAGAAGTTATTAATTAAGGCCAAAAAAACTGTCCTTAAAGTACACATTTACAGTTGATTCTGAAAAAAAAAGTTATATATTAAAAACTAGAAAAAAAATATGACAGCAGTAACAAGGATAATGACGGAGATGGGGGAGGAACTCTAGGAATAGGAATAGAAAAGGGGAGGAATGTGAGAGGTAGAGCAACTGATGGTATGTCACAACACCTTTCGTCATTAAGATATCCGTCCGCACTCGCACCTAACTCTCTCTTGGAATTTATTATAAGAAAGGAAAAATATGTCTATATCACTAAATCTTTAATTATAGGTATTGTCGACGAATTCGAGGGATAAACTTCCGATAGTTCGTTCTACAAAGTGGAACATGAAACAACTCGAGTCGTCTGGTAGTTCTTCCAAAACTGAATGGTATAAAGCTTATTAGTTCTGGGGGGGCAAGTCTGGTTCAATCGGAGAAATCAAAACTCCCGTGATTACCCATATCATGGATATAATTATTATATGGAGTTCTATAATATCTTTAGATGTCATAGAACTCCATACTTATAATTATATCCATGATATGGGTAATCACTGGGGTTTTGATTTCGCCGGTCGAACCAGACTTGCCCCCCAGAAGAGTCACAAAAAATTGTTTACTACCAAATATAAGAGATTGATCGGCCATAATTCGTCGATTAACTAGTGTGTCAAATCTATGAAATTGAACTGATTCGGAATATAAAAGAAAATATGTGCGTAAACGAAAGTTGATATTTTTCAAATACTTCTTTTGTACTTTTTCAATAACATTTATATGTTTTAGGTAGTAAGGAGACCATATTGGAGTGCAGTATTCTAAATGTGGACGACTGAACGTTGTTTATAACCTATGAAGTGTACTGACATTTTTAAATGGTTTACACAACATAATGTGATGATGAATATTTGTATGAAAATATCGGAATATAAATTTGTTTGAAGGTAGCATGAAACATTACAGTTAAATGGATAGTAGGTACATAATGTATGTAGATAATTTCTTGTAATAAACTTAAACAAGTAAGCAAATCAAATAAAAGTTAATGTTATTTCAACATGTATAACTGTTAAAGACAGGCACTCGACTCTGCCACAATTTCACCTTGAGAATTTGCATAGTGTTCTTGGTTTGGTTGAGTATTAAGTATGTATTTGTTTCATCCGATCCTAGGTTTGATAGCCATGGTGTCTGCACACAGACGACTATATTATTTTTTAATAGGGTAATCTAAGAATTAAATTAGTTTGACGTTTATATTATGACTTGTTGAGATACTAGGAAATAAATAATAATGTAATTAAACAGTAAATTGAACAATTTTATATGGATTATGTGCCATCCACTTTCTTTCTCCAGCAATTTCTTTAAATGTATTGATTATTTTGATTAAGATTCTTTCAAACGATTCAATTTGGAATACTAAAATGCCATTATATAGGATATATTAAGTAAGTATGTACAAGACAATTGATAGCTTTATTTCTACTATTCTTCTCCCATCATTAATTGTCTTGCTTAAGTTCTTAAGTGGTTGAGGTTCAAAAAACTACTTAAGAACTCGAAAAACAGATGAAAAATAACTCATGTCCGAAAAACAGATGAAAAATACATAATGTCCGAAAAACTACTAGAGCTCGAAGGAACGGGACCAAAAGTGTCAAACAGAGCAACAAGTTCGGTAGAACTTAGCTCCGCACAGGATCTTGCATATGTGATTAATTGCATTGGCGTTTCCTCATTTAGGTAATCAGTAGATACTGACATGATCGCCTTGAAACTAAAGACAGGGATAACCTATATATTGTCTTCAGTTTGACAATTACAAAATATTTGAAAATTCTCTCGATAAATTATGAAAAAAAAAACGGTATAATTAATATTATCGCTAAAGTTGTTCCTGTTTAGCGCTAGTCGAGTCGTACAAAAAGTATGGCGGAACGAACACCACCGCTTCTACTTTAGTACGAGAAGTAGGATACAACTCGCTTAAAATTATCAGTGCCTGTGCGGCCTTAACTACACGCATTGGATTGACATTCATTTGGATTGACTTCTTAGCAAAATAAGACTTTTTAATTATAGACGGAAATATTTACCAGGGTCACAATATTACTAAAAGATGGTTTATTATTAGATGAACCCAACAAGTAAACTAAATGAATACTTTGTAAGTAAGTATTTGATTTTGTGGCTTCAATTACTAATGACTAAATTGTAGATTTCCTGTCGGAATATCAACAATTTAATGTTTCCGCCTACACCATACAAAGACAGCGCAGTCCGACTACCCTATCCGAAACCATTTGAAGCCACTTTCATTTCAACATTGACTCCATTGAAAAATTAAATATGAAACATCGAAGGGAATGAAACTGTGGACCAGCTAGCCAAATCAGCTGTTTTCGATGGTTCCCCTGTTCCAAATTTTCCTCTGCCATTGACCGATATTATAGCTTGTTTGAGACGTGATTCGTGGAAGCGTTGGTCTGACGAATGGGAATATACGAGTAAAGGAAAAGGATCTTAGGATCTTATCCCTGGTTTCTAGCGATGAAGATATCAAAAAAAGAAATATCCAATATTTGCCGACTCCGAATAGGTGATTGTATATTAGCTTCTCACTTATATAAGATTTGTGTTGTGGATAGTCCAATCTGCCAATGTGCATTGGATGTTGAGTCGCCCGACCATGTGTTATTTTGTTACCCAAATATATCTGCATTTGATCTTTATGATTCTATTTTTAATGTTCCTCGTCCTTTTAATATTGCCCACCACTCAAAAAAAAACGCGTTTATTGTCAAATTTCTAAATTTCTTTTCTCTAATCAAATTAACCTGTGAGTGTTCAACTAGCAATTAAACTAATTCTTCAAATAAGTATAAATAATAATTTGTGTGTCTCATAGACACTAGAATGGCCTTGATTTGGGTGGATTATAATAATAATAATAATAAATAACAACACAATTATCCTGTCAATTTGTGCTTTTGATCGAGAAAGTACAATTTCTGGACAGAGAAATGTCCAATTCGATAAGGATTCGTTCAATCTAAGGGATGATAGTAAGTATAGTATATTCTGGTTTTCAAATAGCAAATGTAATCTGTGTATTATAATACATAACGATTGGAATATAGGTAGTTTATTCCACAAGTTTGAGAGATAAGTAGGTAACCAATTTATTGTTCTTTGAAATATATAGATGTATCATAATTACAAAATAAAGTCGATAGATTATCTAAATAGAACAAGGATAATATCTCATATACCTAGTTAAGTAACAGCCTCTTGATGTAACAGCTCTATTATTTCAGTATTACTATAAACGGTCGAAGTAATGTCTACTTCAATTTAAAATGATTGTTTAATACCATCATACAATTAAATCAATAATCTAGAAATTCGTATATGATTAAATAATATTAATTTAAGTGAAACCGAATGAATCGAAAATAAATAACAATAGGGATTTTTATAGCGATGCTTAAAGATTCAAGATCATTCCAAGGGCGCGGTAGTTTAGTTTTGTGATGCTCTACGAAACAAAGCTGTTTTAATAAAATGTTTCAATATTATTTGAATATATCATATTATTAAATGACGATTGAACACATTTAAATTACAAAATGGAAGAAAATTCCTAGAAGTCAGATAGATGGATAAAAATAAAACCAATACCTATAAATATATATAAAAAAAAATATTTATGTAATGGATCAAAACAAAATATTCATAAGATTGTATCGAACAGATAGAAATAAGATTAGTTCATGTTTTGCGGTGATAAAAATATTAATTATCAGAGAATTGAAGAAAAAATGTATTTAAAAATGTTACTATTAAAAATACATATTAATACCATTCATAACCTCGCTTTTCACACTTGCTTGTACATAGTTAATTTATTATAAATAAATTTAAAAAACTTTATATTCACTCATTCTCTACAACTGAGAGATATTAGTTTAAACCACAGACCACTTTTCATTAAGTAGTTTGCCAAGAAATAAAAAATACACGAATAGTAAATCAAACAAAATTGTACCTTTATCAGAAAATGACAATAATTCGTATTTAAAAGATTTTCAAAAACACAAATTAATTTAGATGTAAAAAATATGTTTTCACAAAAACACACACAGCAAACATAAGCAGCAACACCAAGTAATACGCGAATAAACACAATAATTATCGTACACAATAAAATGATATCGCGTTCACATATAAGGCTTCCCAATTTTCACACTCAATTAGTGAAACACGCGCGGCGCGCACAAATTCGTTACCAAGCGATAGTGATATGGAGGAAACAAACCGTCAACAAACGACGGATGCGAATTGATAGATAAATAATAAACAATAATCACGAATAACAAACAGTCACGAGATATACCTACGAAAGATAGGAAAGCGATCGGACGACGAGGCTGTGCCAAAACTTAGACCGAACGAAAGGACAAACAAGAGCCAGTCACGAGATATACACACGAAAGATAGGAGACGATCGAACGACGAGGCTGTGCCAAAACTGAGGTTGAACAAATAAGACCCGAGGAACGTATGTGGGTACAAATCGGATAGCACAACCTGCATAGAAAGATGAACACACAACACTAAATATGTATACTTAATAACTTCTGTGTCTTGTCAACAACAGGTTGGTTCACTATATGATACAGGGTTAACAACTAATAGAAATTCATTAGAGGTAGCTGAATAAACTGTTTTTTTTTAATTTCATTGAAATTTAGAATGTTTCGAATAATATTGTAAAAAATTATTAGGTATATATGATTTCTTAAGTTATGTATTTCTTAAATATTTCTACATATCGATTGATGTTTCTCAAGTTTTTCCATAGTCCATAGTCCAGCTGATTGTACTTGAAAAGAAGAGCTTAAAACATCAGTAGAGAGAATAGAAATAGCAAATGGTATACGTTTAGCAGATCGAACAGATAAAGCATCATTTGACAATATGTACCAACCAAAAAAGGCACCAAGTTCATAGAGAGTCCTTGTGTGTATTCAACCTGTAGACAAAATTCATTACAACATAAATGTTTGCTCCGTACCATCGATAGGACAACTATGAATAATGCATTGTATGCAATCGAACCAACTATACCAGAATAAAATGAATACGAAATTAAAACAAAAATACACATCTTCTCAAATGCCAAGGTAATACATGCACGCAAATGAAAACAACCGAAAATCAAACCACACGCGAAAAAAAAATTGCAAAAATAAGTAAGGAACATAAAATTTACTAGCCGATAAAATTCTGCATTTTCAATTGCAGTTTTTTGTACTCTTTTTGAAAAAAAAGTTAAGAGTAAAATCTAAAATATTTTTAAATAAATGTAATAAGACGAATTAAAATATTTTACCAAACATAACTTATTGATCGTATATTTTTTAAATGCATATACCTACCTACGCAAACATTGGATTTTTCATCTCAATAGAGACGAAGTTGGAATATTATAGAAGAACCAGGATCTCAAGGCACCTACTGGGCTTAGGACATGTCATCAGCTGGTTTACGTGATCACTTTATGCGCTTGCGCAACTTTCACCAATTATACTTTCTTAAAAAAATATTCGATTAACATACACATTCGTACAAGTAGGTAAACAAGCTAAAAAATAAATAGTATTTCTGGCGCAGTTCAGGGGTGACATCTGTGCGAGAACACTGTCACCTCATTTATAAGGACAGTTGCTTTTATTGTTTACAAATAAACCAACTTCTTAATATATGGCGTTACAAAAAGGTTTCTTCGTTACTTCATAGATGGCAATAGTAATCATGTCCTATTTTCAGGTGATTTGTTACTCATTATTCAAATATATAACTTTCAAAAATTGCATATAGGTGCCTTGAGTTCCTGGTTCTTCTATAATATTCCAACTTCGTCTCTATTGAGATGTTAAAAAGTTCACCAAATAATAAATTAATGAGTTATTATTTATTTTATAGAAGTAATTCTCCGAGAACACTATCAAGTCTACGCCCGTAGGTACGAATGTATAATATAGTTAAATTACAGAGGAGGAGCTAAGTATGTAAGGTAAGGCGCGCATGGAAGCTTAAATTAATCGGCCGATTTATTATCGGCCGATATTAATTAATAGAATCGTACGATTGGAAATAACACGGCGGTCAACATTCATATATTTAAAATACAATATGTATATTCACTAGTTGCATGTAACACATGAGATCCAACTGTCGATAGCGATAGTATGTATAGTTGAAGAATATGTACCAAACTATAAACCCATAAATACAAATTATTGAATATTTTCAGATATTTTGTTTTCTATACAACATATGTAGGTATGTATGTCAAGATAGGATAGTATGGAGGAAGATCCTTTTTTCCTACCCAGAATATGAAAATAGCATGATGGTATGTATGTATGTTTGGAGATGAAGTATCAAACTATTAAGTCTTCTTACATATTGTGTATAGGCGACTGCCATACAAAATGTATGAAGCGATGTCGTCACTAAATTCAATTTTTAAAAAAAAGGTTAAAAAAAATTGAGATCTTCTACTACAATTTGAATATTTTTTATAGAAAATTAAATTATCTAGTTGGGGTGTTTCGGCTTTTTTCAATAATTGTAAAAGTTTTGGAAATATAGGCAGTTAAACTCATAAATTTATAATAAAAAAAATATTTTTCTTAATAAAAAATGTTTGAGAAACCCTGGAATTTTTTTGAATAACCTAATTTGAGATTTTGTATTTTTCTATATTTGTACAAATTTTCAGCGTCCTAGCTTTTATGGTTTCTGAGATATATGGAAAAATAAAGTAAAAATTCAAAAGTTGATAACCCCTGATTAAAACAAAAATTCGAAATTCTGAGTATAAAAGTTTTGTAAGCCTATAACTGTTTATATATTCTTAAATTTTGGGCTCTGTAAATTGAGCGGATCAAAAGTTATAAGGGGGGGACGAACACACAGACACACACACAGACACACAGACACACACACAGACACACACACAGACACACGAAATGTTCTAATCCGAATTCTGAGTAAATCCGTGTATGGAACATATATGCTGCGAAGCCTCTAAGTTGGTGTTTTTTGACTTCAAAGTTGGAAAAGCCGTGAAAAAAGTAGACCTCTGCATACAATTCTCGCGTATCCTGGCTTGATACATTGTCGATATGTTAAGAGAACAAAGTTCTCCTGAACAAATCGACAGTTGGATAAGTTTTAATACCTATATGATTAGAAATATGGATTTTTTTGAAGTAGCATGTGTTTGTGCTCTTGTCCACAAAATGCGTAGAAAGAAACGTCAAAAAAATCACTGGGTTCATCCGCTAATAAGTGCTATATTACCGAAAGGACAATTTGTCCGGTCCTACGAAGATTTAAGATCACACCTTGAGGAGTTTTTTAAGTACACCAACCAGTTATTAAATTGATTCTGTTAGCTTTCATGCGCGCTCTTACATGTAATTCGTATGTTGTAACTCACCGATAATTAATCGGCTGATGAAATTAGCTTCCATGCGCGCCTAACTTTAGTGTTTATTGTTTGATCATATTTAAACTATGGGTAAACTTAATTATTATTGACCAATCCTAAGATATTTTCAAAGACAGACAGACAGCCAGGTTTTGTTGCAAATAAATATTGAAAGGATTTGATAAATGTTTCGAAGACCCTGCATTTAGCCATAATCCGTTCAACGAGCTCTCAAATGAGTCATTCGAAGTGAACAGTCGGTAAACAAACAATAAATAGACGATGTAACATCATGCGGTCAGATCACAACTTCCTCTGTTCGGGGAGAAAGCAAAATACAGGTTTCAATTCCAATGTTATGCACAATTGAAACTATATAATTTGCGAACGTTCGAGAAAGGTTACACACAGCGGCGATCAAGGCGAAACACGATCTTTGCAAATGATAAATTATATTTGAGAAGTCAATAGAACATTGTTATTGGCACAAGGTGCTAATTTCGTATTCAATCGATACAGCGGCAACGGCCTGACATTCAAATTATCGCCGACAACTAATTGCTTACGGAGAAAAACATGTAAATATACGTTCAGCTTGGTTTCGTAATAACATTAAATTATGATCTGATATACCTATAGTATTTGAAAAGTGTAAAATAATAGCAAAGAATGATTTTTAGAGCAAGTGGAGTTATGCAGTATGATTCAACGAGATGGACGACCTGACAAAGATATTGGAAGAAAATAATGGCAGGAAACAGAATCAACTTATCTTACGCTAGTAATTAATGATCGTAATACATAAAAGAAAACACAATAATTGTGGTGCCTACGTATTCAAGTGAGACAAGGATATGGATATGGCATAGAAAAAAACATTAGACGGAAATGAGGTTACTTTAAAAGGTTATGCAGTAAGTATGAAAAAAGAAGTTTGTAGTTGGTAGCGCTCGGTCTTTTCTGACTATCCTAAGAAAATAGATCCACGGAACCCACCCCATGACACTACGTGAATACATCCCATTTTTACTCTTCAGTACGTTTTTGCCACTTTAAGCGGCCGCACACTGGGCCATTGGTGTCAGCCACGGCAAAGCAAATAGCGGACGCTACAAGTTTTGGAAGGAAATTTTCATACATTACCCCTTCCTTGCTCTTAGACTTTACAATAGAATATTACCTGATATAGAACACAATATCTCACGTGACGGAACAAACTTCAAAAAACTGGTAAGAGACTGGCTGAAAAGTAATGGCAGAATACAATCTGCTCATATACTGCTAAATGTCCTAACATAACCTACTATTCTACTACTCTCTGCCTTCATAATCTGAGAATCTCTACCATAGCTTAAGGCCATGCAATTTATGGGTTACAATTTATGGGTTCAAATAACTGAAAGGTCATTGTATATTTTTCTGTTTTATCTTATTTTATTAATTATTTCTGCATTTAATAGCATGTAACCTTACATCAAATTCGAAAAGTACTACCTCAGCACAGACTCGTCTAGTGAAGCGAGAATTTCCAAATAGAAACAATATTGTACATAGTACCCCCTATTCAGTAACTATTGTAACTAAAATAAGAACGTTCTAAAATTGTAGATTTTAGATTTACGGTCTTATTTCAGCGTTATAAAATATAAACTTGGACTAAATGGAATAGGAACGTACCAATATTGGCCGGAACGTTCTTAAAAAGTTACTTAAATAGACGTATTTTGAATAATTTTATTCAAAATACGTCTATTTAAGTAACTTTTTAAGAACATTCCGGCCAAAATAGGCACGTTCCAATCCCATTTAGTCCAAGTTGATATTTTATTACGCTGAAATAAGACCGTAAATCTAAAATCTGCAATTTTAGAATTTTCCTAATTTAGTTACAATAGTTACTGAATAGGGGGTATTATGTTTATAATAAGTATTTTTTTTTAATATGGTTACTTTTTGTTATTGTAATATGTAAAAATAATGGAAAATAAATCAATTAATTTCTTTTTATATGGTAACTACGCAAGAACTACTAGTGGTCGCCACTACTGGCCCAGTGTGTGGCTGATCTTAAACGGAATCAATTTTCAAAAGACATTATCGTATGGTAAATTTTACACCCCAATAATAATTCGCACACTCGTTATATTATGGCACAAAACACCCTCCTTTTATAGTGTAAGTTGCCTTGAAAGAATATTAGCCATAAAAATATGGATCAGCTTTCAGATTTCATGCATTTCTCTGGACTTTTTTATTTGGCACAAGTATAACGCATGATCGTCCTGACGATAAAAAATGTTTATGTTATAACTATAAATATGGTCAGAAAATCTTCGGCTAACGAGAGAGGGGCATGGAGAATACGGTATGATCACAAGGTATAAGGAATCTAATGTGGTCCAATTCATAAATATTCAGCGCCTACGTTGGATTGGACATGTTTCCCAGATGGAGGATGACAGAACTCAGAAAAAAAATATTAGACACTTGTCCTGAAGAATATGTTGAGGTTGACCAGGTTCCAGGAAGACCGACTGTACATACATTGAGGAGACCAGGGTCTGTAGGAGACTATAATGCGAATGATGATATTAAAAATTGATATTGCATTAAAACTACTGATTTTTTGTCGTTTCAATAAAATATATCTTTTACTGTGTCCGTTATCGATAGTAATAGTTATCATAACCTTATCGCAATGCAATTGAATTATAATAGTATCAGATATATGGCTATAATTTTTAAAAATTCAAAACAAGATATTGTATATTGGCATAATGTTTGTTCAAGATAGGAAAATATTTAACGTTGACAACACAAATATCATGTGATTTCAAATCACAATACCATTTCAAAACATCCATAATCTGTAGTGAAAATAAAGATTCAAAATATATTATTAGGAAATATTTTTTCTTCTAAGAAACATTTCTTAACCAAAGATTAAAAAAAAATCAAATCGTAAGAGCATCTTGAATGTTTTGGCAATTGGAATCATTGGAGAAGAAATTTCACGACGTCTACGGAATTGATATTTATTTATTTTATTTTATTGGGGGTATACACAGATGAACAGGTTACATTCGTACAATCTATAATTAGGCCTGCCATCCAATTATGTATATCCACTGTTATTTATATTCAACATACAGAAGAGAAAAAATACAAAGAAATAATGATCAGGAGATGGTTAAGGATAGTGGGATAGGAAAGTGACGGGGAATGTCAGAGGATAACTAAAAGAGAGAGAGAGAGAGAGCAAATTAAGTTGAACTGTATTCATACGATAAAAGAAAACAAAACATCTATCTATTGTTATCTCGGATCATGTTGGTTAATTCCTTCATATACCTGCTATACGGAGTATGGAATAATATGCCTAAACTATTGAAATTTTTGTCAAGTCTTCGCAGATACGAGGAATGGTAGAATGTTTTCGGTGAATTGTTTTATAATTTGGAATATATAAAAGATCAGTTTGTCGGGTTGTCCTAGAGGGTACACGGTAAGTAATAAGATTATCACTATGATGTAGATTGAACATAAAAATATATATATACCTATAGTTTATGAGCTGTACAGATAACACAAAATTAAATACTAGGTATGATGTTAGAAAAGATCAAGACAAAACTCTTCATAACATTCTCTTCGTGGCTAAATATTGCAAAATCATATTAAATACAAATAATTATAAATAAATTTGGTATGGTAAAATAAAACCAAAGTTTTCAGTTCTACTAATTTAATGACACTGACTAGTTTCGGTCATCCAGTGACCATTTTCAAAGTGTCCTTTGACACTTAAACACTTTGAAAATGGTCACTGGATGACCGAAACTAGCCATATAAACCTAAACAATCAATTCACATACTTCAGAGATCTCATCTCACGGAATGCAATGAGGAGGCGGAGGAAATAAAGAAAAGAATCTCAGCAGGTAACAGGACATACTTCTCCTTGGTGTCAGTGTTTAAGTCTCGAAAAGTCCATAGAAAAACCAACATAATCCTATACAAGACAATTATTAGGACTGTGGTTACATGCCGCGATAATATGAATGGATGGAAAACAAACGAGAAAAACAAAGGAAAATATTCTTCTTACCTTCTGCTTCTAGTTTCAATTAAGGGTAGTAAGTCTTATGTAGCCATTTTGAAAGCATCTGAAACAACAAAACATAAATAGTCTATTACAAAATATATGAATATCTTCAATTAAAACTGAATCATTAAATATTAGGGAATTCGTACGAGGAAACTGTGAGAGTAGCACCTATTTCGGAGAAATTGAAGGAAATCACGCTCCGATAGTATTATTCATTTATTTAAAACCATAGTGAGCGCTAAAACCATACCATCCTGCCATGTTCCTATTTGGGGTAGGCAGACGAAACCAAACTCCAGACTCCTCAGTCTTGGCATAAATTTTCGCTTCATTCACGTGCATGCATCGTCTCATACACGCTCTTCTATTATTCTTACATGTTACATCATCTGCACCCTTCAAAACCCCATTCATGTGATCGTGCCAACTTACTTTTCGGTCCAATTACATATTTTTTTTTGTCAAACGATCATCGCTCATACTATCCGTGCGGGCGAACCATCCTAGACATTTATTGTCATCTTAATTACAACGAGCAATACAAAATTTTTTTTAGACAATACGAAAGGCGTATAAAAAAATTTCATCTCGTTTAATGCCCAGTGAATGCCCAGTCTTTACATTAAAATAGTAAAAACATGTACACAAAAAAAGGCAAGAGCTATTTACACGACTCAACCATAGGAAATGTCTATTCTTTTTTTCCCGCGCAAAAAAATAACCAGAAAATGTGCAGATAAATCAAGTTCTAAAAAAAAATACCTTTGTCATTTCTTTCAATAGCTTTAAATGTAACATGGAAATCAACATTAATAAAAAAAATGCCATGTTATAACATTTAAAGATTTATCAAAATCATTTTTTCTTCGAGATCTACTATTATAACAGAATTAAATATAATCGAATCGACGGTGATTTATCTATTTTTTTCGATTTATTTGAAATGTACATATTCAAGAAAATTGGTGCAACTTCCGGATAAATTAATTCACATTAAATCGAGTGTGTGGGGAGAATAAAATAGTTTAAAATTGCTTTACTTTATTCACATAGCAATTGATGGAAATTGTCGCCTTTCACGATATATATTTTAGAGGATAGAGAAATGTACAATAATGATAAATTCAACAAGAAATATCATCAACCTATTATCACCATAAAATTAAATTATCGATCGTTATGTTGGTACTTTTATATAAATCACAGAAAAAACACCTTTAGATCTTTTTATATACCTTCAAACACACTGGCGCCAAATGTATAAAACATAGACGACGCACAAAAATAGATACTTTTTGGCGGGAAAACACATTTCCCGACAACTTCGTTCGTAGAAATAGTGGTACCGAAAAAAGAAATATAAAAATCCAAAATAAAAAACGAATAAGTTGTGGCCACTACCAACACACTTCCCTCAATTTATTCAAAATTTTGTATGGAAAATTTTCAGCATTTTCAAGGAAAGATTTTGTTAAATTATATTAGGTTTAAATATTT
This sequence comes from Molanna angustata, assembly GCA_963576475.1. Lineage (NCBI taxonomy): Eukaryota > Metazoa > Arthropoda > Insecta > Trichoptera > Molannidae > Molanna > Molanna angustata. The sequence continues at coordinate 7,487,391 of OY754969.1, forward strand.
TATTATGAATACCTGATAATTCTTCAATGCCATTTTATAAAAGTGATGTGCCTTTTTAGCAATTTGAAAATAAATATACCAAATTTTAAAATTCGTGAGCTTGAGGTCACTTAGTAATATTTGACAGTTAAAAAAATTAAGACGTTATCAGCAGATATCCTTTAAAATCTAATGGGGTCTAGATATACGAATTTGCATTATTTCTAAATAATCGAATGACTAATTTAATCTATAATTAATCAATGACGTAAAATAAACACGCCGTACATACATAGTACACACACACCGATACATTGTGATGAAAATTTCAGTACATAATCTCAGCATGATACTTGTTGATAGTCTACAATAAAAATAACCTTAAACATTGCGTAATTTTAACTTCCTACTCTATTCCCTTGGGGTAGTGAAAAGTAAAAACAACAAATCAAAGAACAAACATGGACATACTCGACATGAGCTTAAATTTGACCTTTAGTCAGGTCGACTCAACATATACATATATATATATGTATGTAATACCTACGTGTTTTTCGACACATGGCGTACACGTGTCATGGATACCCACTGAATTGACTCATAGTTACAGGGGATGTAAAAATCAATATAATATAGACAAGCGCCATTGAACTACGTTCACGTTTATTATGAGAACGAGAATCAACACCACAGAATTGTGTATATTAATTGTGTATATTATGTATGAATTATGTAAAAAATGTGTGTATTAGTATTACCTTACAACCGGCAGTAAAATTGTTTTTGGAATTTATTTTCATTCATTCATAATATCATTACGGCGCATCACACAATGGTTACCAGTGACAGGCGCGAAGGGGTGCATTGCCTTATAAAATGAAGCACATGTTTTTTTTTAAATAATGTATATTATGTCCTTGTAGTAAGAAGTACATATACATCCTCATACGTTCCCTAAATTAAGAATGAATGCTTGTGATATAGGTGAACGAAATCGGTTGTAGCAGGATTCGAACCCGCGACCACTGGATTACAAATACAGCGCGCTAACCGCTCTGCCATCACCCATCTACATATTTTATTTTATTAATAAAATTAAATAGTAAAATAAAATATGTAGGATACATTGAAATGTACATAAAAAACTCTAAATTATTTAACAACTACATATTAAAAACCAAGACACCAATTACCTACAAGTACGGACTTACAAAAAAAATACATGCATACAAGCCAGACAGGACAATACCCCATATTCAGTAACTATTGTAACTAAAATTTCATAATTTTCATAATTATTCAAAATACGTCTAATTCAGTATCTTTTTTCGTTCGTTTGAACGTTTCGGCCAATATAGGTATGTACGTTCCTATTCCATTTAGTCCAAGTTTATATTTCATAACGCTGAAATTAGACCGTAAATCTAAAATCTACAATTTTAGTATGTTCCTATTTTAGTTACAATTGTTACTGAATACGGGTTAATGGATAGAAATGGTAAAATAAGGAATAGAAAATCATTATTGAGAACATAATTCTTCGAATATTTTTATGGTACCATAAAAATATTCATTTTGTCGCCTGCATTTATGGACTGGCTCGGGGCTTTGGACCTAAATATATGTTCATATTTTGTTTTATATTTAAGTGTACTTATATTTATTAATTTGATTTAAATGTATTTTAAATTCACTGTGTCATACGATAAATAAATAAATATAGTCACATATACACAAACATTGGATTTTTTCCTTGTCGGGAGTCAATGATATTTTATGACAAATTTTAAACATTTCAATAGAGACGAAGATGTTATATTATAGGAGAACCAGAACCTAAATACAGGCTTACGACCTGTCGTCGGCTGGTTTACGTGATTACTCTGGCTGGTTTTATGCGCTAGCGAAACGCTAATATCTACAATGCTCCCGGGCTAGTTAGCCACGTTAAACTGAGCAGACTGAGGTGGGCTGGAAATGTCCAGAGAATGCCGTCATCATGGATACCTAAAAGGATTCTGGAAGGACATCCGGGAGGAAGAAGGAAGGTGGGCAGGCTAAGGCTACTAATCGGTTTTATATCCAAATAAAATCGATTTGAAAAGCACTACCTAGGAAAGACTTTGACCACTGACTCGCAAACTGAAAGCGCCCTTGAGATGACCACGGTTGTCACTAAACGGCTTTATAAATTGTCATTATTATTATTGCAATGTATACATATATACTATACATTATACATTAACAGTGCATTGAACCATAAAATTAACAGATTTTGATTGTCAAGGCATTTTAGAATAAATCGTTTATAATAAGTATTTTATAAAGTGTTTTAGTAACAAAACAGCTGTGAACCTACATACATAATAATATTTCAGTTAATTTATCACAAACAATAACAAAACATGCTGGTGTGACATTGTTCAAGACAAGGTTAGGTACATAATCGAGATAAAAAAATAGGTACATATTATTTATGCACAATTTTAACTAGAACAGACTATTACATAAAGATTGTTTTAAAACTAGGTACACGTAACACATGAGATCCAACTGTCGATAGTGATAGTATGTATAACTGAAGAATACGTACCAAACTATTAACACATAAACACAAATTAATGAATATTTTAAGATATTTTGTTTTCTATATAAAACACGTAGGTATGTATGTCAGGATAGGATAGTATGGAGGTCGGTCTGTTTTTCCTACCCAGAATATGAAAACAGCATGATGGCATGTATGTATGTATGTTTGGAGATTAATTATCAAATTATTGAGTCTTCTTAGATATTGTGTGTAGGCGACTGCCATACAATGTATGAAGCGATATCGTTACTAAATTCAATTTCTATAAAAATTGTTAAAAAAAAATTGAGATGTAATACTACAATGCTGATATTTTTTATAGCAAATTAAATTATATAGATATATAGTTTAAGTAGACAACCCTGTTCCTATCTACATACAAGCCTATTATAAAAATGTACCTAATTGTTTATCCTCCTTCTCCCTCATTCACACAAGCACCCCATTACTTGTCTCTTTCCTAATACATCATTATGTATCCAGATTTTCCCACTATTAGCAACATAATTTAAATGCATTTTGTTTTTATCTATTTATCTATTGTATATTTCTGTATAAACATAATGTAAACTGTATACTCAACGCCAGTTGATTATGGCCTTATAAGCCGAAACGGTCGTCGGAAGTCGAATAAATTGTTTGTAGAATATAATATGTGTTCATATTTATCATAATTATTGGGGTGTTTCGGCTTTTTTCGATATTTCTAAAAACTTTGGAAATATAGGCAATTGAACACATTAATTTAACAAAATGTTTTTCTGAATAAAAAATGTTAAGTAAAGTGATATGTAACCTTTACATATCACTTGTTAAATATGAGATTTTATATTTATCTATATTTATACCAATTTTCAGGGTTCTAGCTTTTATAGTTTTTAATATATAGGGAAAAACAAAGTAAAATTCAAAATTCCATAACCCCTGACTAAAACGAAAATTTAAAATTCTGAGCATAAAAGTTTTGTATGCCTATAACTATCGTATTATTCTGAAATTTTGAGCTCTGTAAATTGAGCGGATCAAAAGTTATAAAGGGGGGGGGGACACGCAGACACACTAAATGTTCTATTCCGGATTCTGAGTAAATTCGTATATAGAACATATAGAGGCTGCGAACACCAATATAGAGGCTGCGAAGTCTCTATATTGGTGTTTTTTGACTACAAAGTTGGAAAAACCGTGAAAAATATAGACTCGTGTATCCTGGCTAAGAGAACAAAGTTCTCTTGAACAAATCGGCAGTTGGATTAATATTTTTTATTTATCACTAGCTTTTATGTCCCGCCCTTGGCCAAGAATGTAAATTAGTGAAGGAATAAGCAATCGTTTATATAATATTGTCACAAAAAATATTTGCTAATTCGTAGTATGAAAAGTAGTTTGAAATTTAATTGAGTTTAAGCGATGTAAAATGTTCAAGTGATGGCCACAACCCATTTGTTTTTATATATAAGTAGGTACATACAATTTCTGCACGCATGGACTATGGTAAATGGTTTTAAATATGACTGATTATAAAGAGACAACGTTGTAAAGAGTTTGGATTTGGCCACAACCCCTATTTTTATATATTGTCATCGAACGCAAATGTGTTTTAAATATTTAGTAATTTTGGATGATGGGAAATGGCTTAAAAATTAAATAAACAAAAGTACTTTAAAGATTCTAGTGTTGGTCTCATCCCATTCGTTTTTATATTTTTCGTCAAGTGTGCATACCTATAGATTATTATATTTTTGCACAATAAAACTGATCTACATTACAGAAGAACACTTAAATAGTTTTTAATTTGAATGTAAACGTTGTGAAGAGTCCAGTAATGGCCACAACCCCGATTTTTTAATATATTGTCATCAAAATCAAATATGTAGTTATTGAAAATTAAGCAATATATGATGATATAATAAATGGTGTAAATTTCGATTGAAAAAAAGTATTGAGAAGATTCTAGTGATGGTCACATCCCATTCGTTTTATGTATTTTCGTCAAGTGTGCATGTTGTTTATAATATTTCTATACAATAGACTATAAGACTTAAAACTAACCCAAAAGACTAAATGAAAAAAAAGAATAAGTATAAGACTATAACAAATAGTTTGTAATAAAAACTGACCCAATGGTCTACATAAAAGATGCAATAGAAGAATTACACAATAGTATATGTATTATATACAAAACTGACCAAATGGTTTTCAGAAAAGAAGAAGAAGATGAATTGGAATATAGGAAATATTTTATATAAAATTCACCCAACGTCTACATTAAATAAGAAAACGAAGAATTAGACTAAAGGAAATAGTTTGTATAAAAACTAACCAAAAGATCTACAAAAAATAAGAAAAAGAAGAATTAGACTATAGAAAGTAGTTAATATAAAAACTGACCCAAAGGTCTACATATTAGAAGAATAATTATACGTCAGGAAATAGATTGTATAAAAACTAACGCAAAGGTCAACATAAAAGAAGACGAAGAAGAATTAGACTAAAGGAAAAGTTGGCATGAAATCTCTCCCTTGGTCTACATAAAAGAGGAAAAATTAGACTATAGGAAGTTAGTTTATACAAAATTCAACAAAGGTCTACATAAAATTAGAAAAAGAAGAAATACGTTAAAAGAAATAGTTGGTATCAAAACTGGCCCAGAGGTCTACATAAAATAAGAAGAAAAAGAATTAGATAATAGGAATAAGTTTGTATAAAAACTCACCCAAAGGGCTACATAAAAGAAGAGGAAGAAGATGAATTAGACTATAGGAAATAGTTTGTATAAAAACTCACCCAAGGTCTACATAAATTAAGAAAAAGAAAAATTAGACTATAGGAAATAGTTTATTTATGAACTGTCCCAAATGACTTCACAAAAGAAGAGGAAGAAGAATTAAACTCCAAGAAATAGTTTGTATAAAAAATCACCCAAAGGTCTACTTAAATAAAAGAAGAATTTCACTATAGGAAATAGTTTGTAGATTGAATGACATGTGTATTGTAGTTAACCTAAGATAGTTTAATAATTTTCCTATACGAAATTAGTATATTGTTGGTTTTTAAGTAGTATTAGGTATGTAGGTACCTACCTACAATGATGTTCTAAATTAATTCGAATTCGATTTATAACAAATTTTATTTGAATATAAGAATGTGTCCGTTACCATAGTAACCATAGAACATGTAAAAAATATCAAATGGTTTGAGACTTTTTTTGAATATGTAGGTACCTACATTGGTTTGTTCGATGCCATAAAAATGAAAATTGTCAGAAAAATCAAATATTATTTACAAATTATGCAATTTTATTATGCCTATATCTTTACTAATAATAAACACATTTTTACAATATATGTCTTAAAACTTGCTGTAATGTCTTGTGTTTCATTTTATTATTTCATAACTACATTTATTTCAAAGGTTTATTATTTTCAATAACATATTCATTCGGTAGGAAAATGAAATATTGTATGAAAAGATATTAAAATGGCGGCGTTTATGTACAAAACGCTTACTTTAAAAATAAGTTAAACATTATAATTATACAAAATATTCACCATGTTTTTCACTCAAACGCTAAGTTATACTTGAAAATATATTTTCTTCGTGTAAATACGTACTTCTAACTTTTAAACTAACAGATATTTGCGTGCAAAATGTACACTTTTTTGACAGATACGACTTGGAAAATTTTGTATGAAAAAAATAATTATTGAAATATTTTTAAAATTCAGCATTTTTATCGCATTATTTTTAGCGTGACACTGCATCAGGTATACAGGTACACGTTCGCACATAAATTAGATTTTTAGATGCTCTTGGTTTTTCAGAAGGCGTGAGACAAACACACACACACACACACACACACACACACACATACACACACACACACACACAAACACTAACATTTTGATTGCTTTATTACTTTAGATAAAGACATTAAAACGTTATATTTTGACTTAGGGGGGGCATATAACGCTAAATCTAGTATTAGACCAAATCATTTGTTTGATTTAAAATACCCATTATTATGGAATTCTACATATTCAACACCGTCAGTATTGACAAAATTAAAAAAGCTAAATCTAGTGACTGAAAACATTATAATACATTATATCAAAACCGCCTAATGCACTATGAAGGTACGCGTTTGTAAGGGTAACTATCGCGTGCGTTAAAAATGGTTTATAAGTGATATAAATTATCGGAAACCAAGAGCGGTGATAGCCCAGCGGTAATATCGTCGCCTCACATGCTTGAGGTCGACGGTTCGAATCCGGGCGGGGCACGCACCTCTGGATTTTTAAAAAAATCTATGTGCGGATTTATATCACTAGCTATGTGTAGCCATGATCCAATTTTTCTGGTTCCCCTTCCTAAGGGTTACGAAGGTCAGATGGCAGTCGCTTCAATGTAATAACCAGACTCGCCAATTCCAGGATCATGGTCAAAGCGTACCCCGATAGAAACGGGACAAAAGCGCTAAGGGGAAAGAAGAAGATAAATTATCGGAAACCAAAATTTCTTGATTTTTTGCATTTTAAAAGGCTCTAGTAGGCTTTAAAGTATATTTTGAAAATAATTTCCCCAGTACCCTCAAAAGATACGTCTTTTAAATAAAGAACAGTTTGTATTTACATCTTTATTTCTATTGCATGAATTTTTTGAAATTTGAATTTGTTTAATACTTTTCTTGTAAATTTAGTTTTAGTAAAACCCTTTTTGAAAGTTTTATTGTAAGTAAAAAAAAAACAACTGGCCTATGAGGTAGATTTTTATTTCAATCGAACGAGAATATGAAACTCTACCGGCTGATTTTTTTTAATTTATTATCACATTTTTTTACTATTCTTGTTATTTAAAAAAAACTCTAAATTATACCTTTTCTTCACGAAAAAATGTTATATATCACATATTAGGTGATTTACAATATTTTTTCGTGTTTCATACATTAGAAGGTAATTTAATGTGCATCTTTGTGTACATCCGTATACCCAGGGTATGCAAGGGCCTTAAGAAAAAACCTTACATGAACTTTATCGGTCATTCACTTTGATTGTAGGCACTCTTTAAGCAAATAAAATATTTATGCACGTACTTATGGAGTAATTAAAAAAAATGCTATAAAAAAGATTTATCCTAAATTTTAAAATAGTGTGATGAACATACACTAGAGAAATATTGAAAATACTTTGGTATTTTTTTAGAAACATACTGTTTAAAATATTTGAGAAATTTTATTTAAAATTGACGTGTTTAGGTTTATATGCCCCCTTAAGACACGTTGTCACACCTCCAAGCACACATACGAAAAACTTGCTCGGTAAAGTGAAAAGTTTAGTGTTGGTCACATCAATTTAATTTAAACATACATAAGTTATAATATACATAACCTTGATTAGTGCCAAACCATTTTGGCACAAGGTCAACTTGCATGCGATTATTATTTATAATAATCCTATGAATACTTAATATGGATATGAATAGTATAACTACTTAAGAAAACTACGTGACAGTTGAGGCCTCAGTCCTTAGTGCCATCGTGGTCAGAAAGTGGATACATTAAATTCAATTTATCAACGATAATTTTGATAGATATGGAAGCAATAATTAAATTCTACAATGATTATATTTTTTACAGCAAATTAAATTATCTTTTTTCGTTTTTTTTAAAAACTTTGGAAATATAGTCAGTTAAATAAATAAATTTTGAGGACGATATAAGAGCGATCGGACAGACAAATTGGAGGAGACTTGCTGTCGACAGGGCGGGATGGAGGCAGTTTCTTGAGGCCAAGGCCCACACCGGGCTGTAGCACCATTGCTGATGCTGATGAAATACATAAATTTATCATAAAAAAATGTTTTTCTTAGTAAAAATATGTTTGAGGAACTCTGTATTTTTTTGAAATAACAAAAAAATTGTAAGAAGTCTATGTTTGTACCAATTTTCAGCGTTCTAATTTTTATGGTTTTTGAGATATATATGGAAAAATAAAGTAAAAATTCAAAAGTTGATAACCCCTGACTGAAACAAAAATTCAAAAAAAGATCAAAAATTATAAGAAGTAAATCCATATATAGAACATAATGTATGCTGCAAAGCCTCTAAGTTGGTGTTTTTTAATTCAATGTTGGAAAAACCGTGAAAAAAGTAGACCTCTGCATACAAATCTCGCGTATCTTGGCTTGATACTTCGTCGATATGTTAAGAGAATAAAATTATTTTGAACAAATCGACAGTTGGATTACAAGTATACAATTGTTGAAGTGTTTAATTGTTTTTCGACAAAGATTGAGAGGTTTTATTTATGTTCGACAAGTCAATGTCTCATAAAGCATGTTCTGACGATAAGCAGACCAACGACGGAATAACGCACCTACTTAACTAATAATATTTATCTAATGCTGAGCACAAATGTTTTATATGCCAACCTAGCAAAAATTCACCCATCTGGTAAGTTTTATTGAGACAGCTGTGGAAAACATTAATCTTACTAAGTGCTTTTAATAGCTCAGAATATGTGATATAACTTATAAAAAATGTAATAACTAAGTAATGATAACGAAAGTGTACATAAGATGAAATATTATTACGATTAGCTAAACTTATGATATAAACGCATATAAAGAGCGCGATATAAATAAAATATTTACTTTTAAAACATGTAAAAACACATAGTTCAGCTAGCCACCAATATTAAACGTTGCCTTTTAAGTTTGACTAGGCTGGTGTGCGAGGAAAAACGCACGTGTCGTGCTTCATTTTACAGGGTAGGTAATGCGCACAAGCACACCTGTCGCGGTAACCATACATTGTGGGACATTAAGTATGCACTGATGGTATGTATAATGCAGGTACTTTTAAAAGGTTGTATTTATTTTTAAACAATTAATTATTTTAGGGCATGAACGTATATGTTTAGGGCATGAACGTATATGTTTAGGGCATGAATGTGTATGTTTAGGGAATGAATGAGGATACATTTGTTAATACGGATGATTCCACGAACAGTAAGTGTATATTTTTTTTTCCTAGACTTATTTTCTTCTTCAAAGGTTGACGATTCCTGAATACATTTTAACTAGCTCATTTCCGTTAAATTCATTACTTTAAACTCAATTTTTGAGAACGTGTGAACATTTCGAATGTTTCGACAGATCAAATCATACAGAAGAATAATATCCTAAAAATATAAAATCATAACTCTCCATAGGAGTGAAAAATTAAATATTATTTTAAATTAATAAAAAAAATAGTATTAAACAGTAGATACTATTTCACAGCGAGTATAAGATTCAATATGATCGAAGTCGTTACTGAAATATTTTTTATAGACGTGTTAAAAACGTAACATAGTAGGTAATATGTTATTTTCGGTTAGGGTACCCTCTTAAGTACCTGCACTTGAAAACTAAAGATTTAATAAACACTTAAATGATTGATAAAGTACCTAAGTGTATAAATTAATAACCTAACTTTTTAAAAGAACATAAAAATAAATATGTACTTGCTAATTGCACTATAACTTATTATAATTCAACAAATAGATAAGCACTATTTTTATAGGTTTTAATTACTCTTTCTAAATCCATTTCTTTTCTTTTCAAATATGGTTCCTAGTCAATGGCGACATTTCCATTATATTATTTTTAGCCAGCTGCAGGTTCCTCTCGCCACACTAAGTTTTTTGTTAATTTGGAACATCGACCATAGCTATAAATAAAATAGACTTGAAAGCAGAAACCCCCCAAAACGAAAAATATTACCAACCTTCAATATCAAAAATATCTATCTAACAATATCATATTTCTTTTTCTTCTCTTCCTCTCCATATCCATTTGATTTCTTATCTTTGTTCTTATATTCAATCTTTATTGTTTTGTTTTTTACTTCGGTAATCTTTATTTTCTTTTTATTCGTATGATTACCTTATTGGCATACTACACACTGTATTTGATATAACATTAACTCTGGTTGGAAGAAATTGTCGTTTGATAATAAAACCGCCAGTGAACAAGTTATAATAATAATAATGAACACTTCCTTGCACCCTGCGCAAGTGGCGAGTTTATTACCATATGGCAATTTCTTCCAACCAACCAGTGTTTCCAGCCCAGAGAAGCAATATTTGCATGAGAAATGAATTAAAATAAATTTCTCCTCTGCTGGGAATCGAACCCAGGACACCCGCACAGAAACCGAACGGTTTACCAACTGTGCCACGACGGTCGGCAGTTATGTATATACTAGCTTTTATGTCCCGCCGTTGGCCAAGAATGTAAAATTGTGAAAGAAAAAGCAATCGTTTTTATAATATTGTCACCCAATTATTTTGCAAAATCGGACTAAGAAAAGTGGTTTGAAATATGATTGAATTTGATTGTAAAATGTTCAAGTGATGGCCACAACCCATTATTTTTAATATATTGTTATAAAGTGTGAATGAAGTATAATATACAATTTCTGCACGCATGGACTATGCGAAATGGTTTTAAATATGACTGTTTATCAACGTTGTAAAGAGATTGGTTTGGCCACAACCCCCATTTTTAAATATTGTCATCGAAAACAAATTGTAATATGTACCTATTGAAAATTTAGTAATTTTGGATATTGGGATGTGGTTAAAATTTGATTAAACAAATGTACTGAAAAGATCCAGTGTTGGTCACATCCCATTCGTTTTTATATTTTTTCATCAAGTGTGCATTATATTTTTGCACAATTAGACTGATAAACTTAAAATTGACACAAAAGTCTACATTAACGAAGAAGAAGAAGACTTAAACTATGGTAAATAATTTGAATATAAACGTTGTGAAGAGTTCAGTAATGGCCACAACCCCCATTCTTTAAATATTGTCAACGAAATCAAATATGTAGGTGTTGAAAATTATTCAAAATAGGATGATATAAATGGTTTAAATTTGATTAAACAAAAGTATTGAAAAGATTCTAGTGCAGGTTACATCGTTACATCCCACATCCCATTCGTTTTTACATATGTGTTTTCATCAAGTGTACATATCGTTAATAATATTTCTGCACAATAGACTATTAGACTTAAAACTAACCCAAAAGTCTAAATAAAAAAGAGAAGAATAGGTATAAGACTATAAAAAATAGTTTGTATAAAAAATCCCAATGGTCTACATAAAATAAGAAAAAAATACATAAAATAGAAGAATTAGACTATTGGAAATAGATTGTATAAAAACTGACTAAAAGGTCTTCATAAAAGACCTTTTAAAAAAAAGTCGCTTCAGACCCTTCAGAACCTCCCGTCTCTTCAGTACCTCCCGTCCCTTCAGTACCTCCCGTCCCTTCAATCCATCATTGCGTCCCTTCCAATCAGGCCCTTCAGTACCTCCCGTCCCTTCAGGCCCTTTAGTGCATCCCTTCCCTTCATTACATCCCGTCCCTTCAGTCGGTTAATAAAAGTTTAAATCCAGAAACCATCCTGGAAGAACCGCGAAGAGATGAAAGGACCTTCTTTTCACAGGATACTCCACCGTTAAAGGTAAAATGACGTAGAAGAAGAAGAAAAAAGTTTAAATCCAGATACCTGCGAAGATATGGAAGGAAAATTGGACCTTCTTCTCCCAGGATAGTCCACCTTCATAGGTAAAATGACCAAATACACGACGAAGAAGAAGAAGAAAAGAAGAAGAAAGTTTAAATCCAGAAACCTGCGAAGAGATGAAAGGAAAATTGGACCTTCTTCTCCCAGGATAGTTCATCTTCATAGGTAAGATGACCAAATACACGACGAAGAAAAAGAAGAAAAAAGTTTATATGCAGAACCCGTCCTGGAAGAACTGTGAAGAGATGGAAGGACAGTTGGACCTTCTTCTCCCAGAATACTCCAACTTCATATGTCAAATGACCAAATACACGATGAAGAAGAAGAAGAAAACAGTTTAAATCCAGATACCGTCCTGGAAGACCTGCGAAGAGATGGAGGGACAGTCGGACCTTCGTTTCCCAGGATATTCCGCTTTCATTGCTAAAATGACCAAATACACGAAGAAGAAGAAGAATAAGAAAAAAGTTTAAATCCAGAAACCATCCCGGGCATACGCTCGACAATTCACCAAAGTTTCATTGTAATCGGACAAACGGTTTAGGAGCACATTGCATACATGCATCCATTCATACATACATAAATAAATAAATAAAATAATTTTCCTATAGGAAATCAGTATATTGTTGATTTGTAAGTAAATAGTATTAGGTAGGTACCTACCTACGACAATGTTCTAAATAAATTCGATTCATAACAAATTTTATTTGAATATCAGAATCTTTCCGTTACCATAGTAACCATTCCAATACGTTAAAAATATCAAATGGTTTGAGACTTCTTTGAATATGTAGGTACCTACATTGGTTTGTTCGATGCCATAAAAATGAAAATTGTCAGAAAAATCAAATATTATTTACAAATTATGCAATTTTATTATGCCTATATCTTTACTAATAAATAACACATTTTTACAATATATGTCTTAAAACTTGCCGTAATGTCTTGTGTTTCATTTTATTATTTCATAATTACATTTATTTCAAAGGTTTATTATTTTCAAGAACATATTCATTCGGTGGGAAAATGAAATATTGTATGAAAAGATATTAAAATGGCGGCGTTTATGTACAAAAGGCTTACTTTAAAAATAAGTTAAACATTATAATTATACCAAATATTCACCATGTTTTTCACTTAAACGCTAAGTTATACTTCAAAATATATTTTTTTTGTGTAAATACCTACTTCTAACTTTAAACTAACAGATATTTGCGTGCAAAATGTACACTTTTTTGACAGATATGACTTGGAAAATTTTGTATGAAAAAAATAATTATTTAAATATTTTTAAAATTCAGCATTTTTATCGCATTCTTTTTAGCGTGACACTGCATCAGGTATACTGGTACATGTTCGCACTTAAATTAGATTTTTAGATGCTCTTGGTTTTTCAGAAGGCGTGAGACAAACACACACACACACACATACACACACACACACACACACACACATACACTAACATTTTGATTGCTTTATTACTTTAGATATATATATATATAGAAAGTTATAAATAAATAAAAATAAGCTGGTTTTCCAAGTATTATTTATTATACCATGATACACATGTAGGTACAATGAACGTGTATCATGGATATTAAGTTGGAACATAGGTTCTCAACGTAGGCGATTACGTCCCCCTGTGGGCGTTTGAGACTTTCAGGAGGCCAATAGATGAACCAGATAAAGGGGGTCTTGAGAGGGCAGTGGGGGCGTGGACAGGTTAAAAAATAAAGTTTATCGAAACAAAAAGACTGAAATTTTCTCGCTGCGCGGAAAGTTTCGTTTTAGTTTGTTAATCCAAACACAAGAAAGAAATTTTCTCGCTGCGTGGAAATTTTCGTTCACAGTTATTGACACAAACATTACAAGACAGAAATTTTCTCGCTGCGGGGAAATTTTCGTTCACATTTATTGACTCAAACATTACAAGACTTGACATTTTCTCGCTGCGCGGCAATTTTCGTTTAGATTCATTGACACAAACATTACACGACTGAAATTTATCTCGCTACGCGGCAATTTTCTTTTGAGATCATTGAAGCAAATATGACATGACTAAAATTTTCATTTTGGTTTGTTTTATACAACCCGGTGCACGTGAAAATCTTTTCAAAAAGTGGGCGGTGAGTATTTTTCTTTTCGAAAAGGGGACGGTGATGAGTATTCTTCTTTTCGAAAAAGGGACGGTGATGAGTATTCTTCTTTTAGAAAAGGTGGCGGTAGACCAATAAAAGGTTAGGAACCTCTGAGTTAGAACATGGAATAGTACCACTGGAATGCCAATTACTGTAGTGATGTGAGCTGGACTGAGATGTCGTGGTCTGAACTGAACCATGGATAAATTATTATTAATTTGATAGAAACGGAAAAAATAGAACATTATACTAATGTTAATTGTAACATTGGTATGCAACGAATCCATACCCATACCATCACGCCATTTCCCTATTTGGGGTAGGCAGAGAGAACCGAACGCCAGACTCCTCTCTCTTGACATACATTCCTCGCTTCATTCACGTCCATACATCGTCTCATACACGCTCTTCTATTATTCTTACTTCTAACATCTCCATCTTTCAAAATCCCATTTATGTGATCGTGCCAACTCTTTCTTGGCCGACCTCTACTTTTCATTCCTCTTTTATCAGCCTTGTATACTTTTTTTGTCAGACGGTCATCACTCATTCTTTCTATGTGGCCGAATGCAACGAATAAATTTAGATAAACAAAGATATTTTATTGTATTTTTACAATGCTGCGGAATTCCTTCGTTCACGAGTTTTAGTTTTATAATAGCACAGACCAGTTAATAAAACTAGTTGCATGTAAAACATGAGATCCAACTGTCGATAGCGATAGTATGTATAGTTATATAATAAGTACCAAACTATAAACCCATAAATCAAAATTATTGAATATTTTAAGAAACTTTGTTTTCTGTCAGTGATAATGTTTTTCAAGATGTTTGCAATAGCAGCTCACTCAGGGAGGGACATCCTGTTCTGATGTTATAAGTGAATCTTTTAAGTAAACCTTATACTGAAATCAATTTTCGAGTAATTAATAATTTATCAATAATTCCTGTGCAGACATGTGTAGGTAGGTACCTATACGATATAGGATTAGATTAAGTACAGACAATGTTAAAAAAAATAGTAATAATTAAAACTAAGAAAGACATGAATTAATCATCAAAATTAAGCCAACTTGTGGTAGTTGAGTATATAACAACTAAAGAGTTCCTTAATTATTTAATTAAGCATTTATAGGCAAGGCATCATAGGTATGTTAACATATTATTCATTATATTATAAGATGAACGGGTTGTGGTCAACACTCAACTCTCCATCCCATCAATTACTGTACAATATTATTAAGTTGCATTTAAGATAATAAACTAGTGGGTTGTGGCCAACGCAATACCCCTAATTACCAAGTCACTCCACAGAGTATTCAAATATTGTTTTGAAAATTTTCAACATATTCATGATATGAATTTGTTCAATTATTTTTGATTTAAATATTTTAAAATGAAAGCTTGATAATTATTCTTCAGTGACATTTTATGAAAGTGATGTGCTTTTTTGGCAATTTGAAAATATAAATATCAAATTTAATGTTTCCTGAGCTTGAGGTCACTTTGAAATATTTGACAATTTAAAAATTGAGAATTACTATTCAGATATCCTTCAAAATATAAAGGGGTCTAAGCGAGTATCAGATATACATATTTGAAAAATTTGAAAAGAATCGAATGAGTAGGTACTTTAGTCTAACCGATAAAGTAGAATAAACACATTAAACACGCCGTACATAATAAGTACATATTATACATTGTGATGAAACTTTTAGAATACAATCTCAGCACGATACTAGTTGATAATCTGCAAAAAAATAACCTTAAAAATTGTGAAATCATAACTCCCAGTTCATAACTACCCAGTGAGGAGTAAAAATGTTTTTTCAATACATTTACAATAGGTACCTACTTAATTTGATTTTATCGATAAAATATTTTACAACTCGCGATAATCAAATGCCGGAACACTTATCTACATACAATTCCTATTAAGTATAACTGCAGTGTATAGATCCCGAGGTCCGCCGAAGATTACCGAGGGCGGCCGATCGATCAGCTGAGAAGCACGCGGTCTTGAAGCCATCTAACATGATAGCTGAACAAACAAATAATTACGTCATCTTGATATTATTAGGTTCGTCATGCCATCAACCAAGATAATCAATAGGCAATAGAGTCAGGACCGGATCCTTCTTACACACGTTTAAATGGTGCAGTTGCTCCAGGCGCAAAGAAATATGGGACGTTAAATAAATACAAAAAAATACTATAAAAATATCTCTTCGCGAGAACAATCAGACGGTGCGCATAAGATCGCTCCTTTGACTACTAGAATCATCCTTCTCTCTACAAGACACATCATTTTATAACGGAGAAAATATATGACGTAAAAAATGACCAAGTATTTTTTTTTGACATAGAATTATATTTTTATTTAAATTATCTGTATTTTATTTTTATATTTTATTCTTCTTCATGGTCACAATCCTAGGACTGGTTTGCACCACACACATTTCAACCAAACTTTCAAAAAGCAATTAAAATTATGAAAAAAAATATATTTAATTTACGTTCTACTTAAATTTTTCGCAAACGCGACTCCCATTCACCGTTATCGCTCTATGCTGAGCATCGTCAGAATGGTTTTTCATCATTTTAGTTGATTATGGAGTTCTATCATGAAGTGACTTTTTCTTTTTACGGTTAAATTTTTCATTCTTTAACCATGGAGAGGGGTAAGGTTCGCGCAACAGCTACCAACCAAGCAAAAACACTCGGGCGCACTGATGTCTTGCCTTGTTATTGGACGGAATATATTATTAAGTTGAGCGTACCTGCGCAGAACAGAACACAAAAGTTGGCCGTTCTCGCGGGAAAGAGAGTATATTTGAATTTTGATTCAATTACTGTGAAATTCAAACTACAAAATATTAGCAAGACAAATAAAATATCGACGATAGATTTTCATAGAATAAGGAGTGCCTTTTTCAACGTAAAACCGAAGGCGCCGAAAACCTTAGAACCGATCCTGGATAGTTCATTATAATCAGTGTTGTGAAACAAACAACTTTTTAACCGTGTTGTTCTTTGTTTTCGTTATGTAAGTCTATTTATAGACAATGTAAAAAATAAATAATTTATGACTTTTAAGTATTTTGAATGCTACTGAAAAATAAAGGACTAGGGAACTGAGAGCCATCTTTGTGCAATTTGTCACATTTACCGTACGAAATCGATTCAAATCACACGATAAAATCACGTAAAAAATACGTAAGAATTTAGCTTTTCTTCATTTTCGCTCGTGTAAAAAATAAAGATACAGAAAAAGTCAATTCTCGGTAATGGTTATTTGAATAATCCAACTGTCGATTCGTTCATGAGAATTCAATTCTCTGAATGAATCGACATTATTAAGCCAAGATGCGTGTACGAAGGAACATTTTGTATGGTGTAGTGGACTTTTTGCATGCTAATAACACCAACTAGAGGCCTCGCAGCATATATGTTCCCATACATGGATTTACTCAGAATTCGGAGTAGAACATTTCGTGTGAGTTTTGTGTGTGTGTGTGTGTGTGTGTGTGTGTGTGTGTGTGTGTGTGTGTGTGTGTGTGTGTCTATGTGTGTGTCTGTGTGTCCGTCACCCTCTTATAACTTTTGATCCGCTCAATTCACAGAGCCCAAATTTTCAGAATATATAAACAGTTATAGGACTACAAAACTTTTATACTCAGAATCGTGTATTTTTGTTTCAGTCAGGGGTTATCAACTTTTAAAATTATGGTTTATTATTCCATATATCTCAGAAACCATAAAAGCTAGAATGCTGAAAATTGGTATAAACATAGAAAAATACAAAATCTCAAATGAGTTTTTTCAAAAAATTTCCAGGGTTTCTCAAACATTTTTTATTAAGAAAAATTTTTTTTTATGATAAATTTGAGTTTTACTGCCTATATTTCCAAATATTTTAAAAATATCGAAAAAAGCCGAAACACCCCAACTAGAAAATTTAATTTTCTATAAAAAATATTAATATTGTAGAAGTAAATCTCATTTTTTTTAACAATTTTTATAAAAATTGAATTTAGTGACGATATCGCTTCATACAATTTGTATGGTAGTCGCCTATACACAATATGTAAGAAGACTTAATAGTTTGATACTTAAATCACCAAACATACATACATACCATCATGCTGTTTTCATATTCTGTGTAGGAAAAACAGACTGAACTCCATACTATCCTATCCTGACAAACATACCTACATGTTTTATATAGAAAATAAAATATCTTCAAATATTTATTAATTTGTGTTGTTTATAGTTTGGTATGTATTCTTTGATTATGCATACTATCGCCATCGACAGTTGGATCTCATGTGTTACATGCAACTAGTTATAAATTTCTCGGTGCTATTCCGAAAAATATATTTCGAAAATAATCATAATTTAACTTACGAAACAAGTTGCCACAGTCTCCATTATTTGTGATACCTTGAGAGAAATTTCGAAGTCACTTACCCCACTCAATATTGGGAACGCTTTAGGGCCTGTAGCACTGTTCATCCCCGGAGCGGCTGCTCGTCGCGCGACACAAGGAACTACATACTATCAATATTACTAGTTGCATGTAACACATGAGATCCAACAGTCGATGGCGATATATGTATAATTGATGAAAACGTACCAAATTATAAACACTTAAACATCAATTAATAAATATTTTAAGATATTTTGTTTTCTATTTAAAACATGTAGGCATGTCAGGTTAGGGTAGTATGAAGGTCAGTCTGTTTCCTACCCAGAATAAGAAAACAGCATGATATATAATTCTAGATAAAGTAGGTATTAAACTATCGAGTGAGATATTGTGTAGAATTTACTGCCTTACAAATTAACTACTTATACGAAGCGATGTCGTCACTAAATTCATTTTTTATAAATATTGGTATAGAAAATTAGATTATCTAGTTGAGGTGTTTCGTTTTTTTTCGATATTTTTAAAAACTTTGGAAATATAGGCAGTTAAACACATAAATTTATCCTAAAAAATGTTTTTCTTAATATCTTTGTATTTGTCTATATTTTATACATTTCAACGTTCTACATTGAAAGAAAAATTAATAATTAAGAGTATAAAAGTTTTATAGTCTATAACTTTCTATATTTTCTGAAATTTGAGGCTCTCTGAATTGAGCAGATAAAAAGTTATAAGGGGAGGGGGACACAGACACACAAAAAACACAAATTTTCTACTTACTTACTCAAAAATTTTGAATTCATCCATACATATATATAGAACATATATATGCTAAGAAGCCTCTAAGTTGGTGTTTTTGGCATGCAAAATGTCCACTACACCATTCAAAATGTTCCTTCATACACGATTCTTGGCTTAATACTGTCGATTCATTAAGAGAAATAATTTCTCTTGAACGAATACGAATCGACAGTTGGATAAATAATACACTATCATAATCACTTTTTTCTCATTTTAATGTTTGTATACAAATATTACGATATGAAACAACTCTTGGATCTTGTTGAGAGGGTAAGATTATCACTCAGTCTGAGCATAAACCAATGAAAAACCAAACTGATGGTGATTGATAGAGCATGTAAACTTCCCCCAATAAACTCTCTCCATCTTGAGATAGTACATGACTTCACATATCTGGGTTCCAACATATGTGACACCGGTGGCTGTGAAGCGGAAGTGAAAAGACGCATCGCCATGGCAAAAGGAGTACTGGGAAAGCTCACAAGAGTACGGAAGGACAGGACCATCACGAAAAACACCAAGGCTAGACTCATCAGGGCTCTGATATTCTCGATGTTCCTGTATGGTGTGGAAACATGGATTCTTAGGGAGTCAGAGCGGAAGAGGATCGATGCTTTCGAAATGTGGTGCTGGAGGCGTATGTTGCTCATCCCATGGACAGCCAGAAGAACGAATGTGTCAATTCTAGACGAGCTGAAGATCGAGGATCGTCTATCGACGATATATTACAGACGTATCCTTCAATTCTTTGGACACATTGCCAGAAGGCAACCAGACTGCCTCGAGAAGCTTGTTAAGATGGGCAGCTTGGAAGGACGGAGATCTCGTGGTCACTCACCGACCAGATGGAGCGATTTGGTTAAGTCCACAATGGGGTCTTCGGTGACTGGTTCATTGCGTTCAGCCCAAAACAGATTGGCATGGAGGCGGGCCATACGTGTGGCGACGGACTAAAGCCGCTATCCCTCAGTCATGAGGAAAAGGACGAATATACAAACATTAAAATGAGAAAAAATATAATTCAAATAATCTATGGTGAAAGTATTCAGCCGGAATTTTTTAAGGAAACAGGTCGGACAAAAAACAGATTAAATTCTCAGTTGATTACTTCATGTATATAAAATGAATAATAAATAAAAATGATGATGCCACCATATCAGACGTTTTTCGTCAGATTGAACAACAAAATTCGGTTAAAATATAATTTTCCAGTTCAGTTGATCTCTAGCGATTTTATGGGTTTCGGTTGACGAATCTAATCCACACCAATGGATTTTGCGTTGATCTCATACCATTATCATTTTCACAAAAATCCAAGACGATAAGTTTGTACCAGACGTAGCTGTGAGATCGAACCAATGCAATATCCCCTACTCAGTAACTATTGGAACTAAATTAGGAACGTTCTTAAATAGTAGATTTTAGATTTACTGTCTTATTTCAGCGTTACAAAATATCAACTTGGACTAAATGGAATAGGAACGTACCTATTTTGGCCGGAACGTTCTTAAAAAGTTACTGAATTAAACGTATTTTGAATAATTATGTAAATTATAAAATATTCATCATTTTCATAATGATTCAAAATACGTCTATTTCAGTAACTTTTTAAGAACGTTTCGGTCAAAATAGGTATGTTCCTATTCCATTTAGTTCAAGTTGATATTTTATAATGCTGAAATAAGATCATAAATCTAAAATCTATAATTTATTTTAATATGTTACTATTGGCAGGGTTTGAACCAGCCGGACACGTAAAGTAAAGTAAGTAAGTAGTTACAATAGTTACTGAATAGGGGGTTAAATGACTAGTTGCATGCAACACATCATGAAATCCAATTGTCGATGGCGATAGTATGTATATGTGGTTGAAGAATACGTACCTACCAAACTATAAATCCCTGGATCCAAATTATTAAATATTTAAGATATTTTTCCTATACAAATCATATATTTCAGAATATGATAGTGTGGAGATCAGTCTTTTTTTCCTACCCCGAATAAACAAACGGATTGTTGGTATGTATTCTCAGCTAAAAAAATATTTAAGACTATAATGTGCCCAGTGCTCATATCTAACAAATATAATAATTTATTTTGATTGCACAAATGGCGGACTTATTGCCTGGATGCAATTTCTTCCAGTCAATCACCTGAGAAAAAAGTGACCTACCTATATGATAATAAAGTTTCGACATAATATACGATATAACTGTTAACATCATATAAAAACATTTTAACAAATATAACTGCAAAAAACAACATAACGAAAAAAGAGAAGATGAGGAGCTATCAAAAGGGATGGTGTGTGGGATGGTTAGTGTGTACTTTGGTTAGGGATTAGATAGGAAGAGTGAGTTGAAAGTGCTAATGTCCTGAGCTAAATTGTTCTGCAGCCGGGGAGCATAAATGGTAAAGGAAGATGAATCATATTCAGTAACGTGAGGTGGATTGGAGAGCGTTCTTTCTTCTCTAGACCGAAGTGGGAGTCCATGAGAGGCCAACGGTTAGAATATTTCTCTCAGATATGATGAGACATTCCGATTGGACACTAAACAGAAGACAGAGTGTGTTGATCTTGGTACATATGGATGGGAAAAAAATTCAAGTTGCTTGCAAAGATGCGATACATGATGCGATTTGCGGAGGTAAAATATAAATCGTATGCAGACTTGTAGTCGATCCAAGTTGTTTGTTATTGGTTAAAATCTAAATAGCGACTACCTGCATAGCCAAGACATATTAATAATAGGTACCTACTTATAAATTGCCAACCCTGACGTATGCAAGTGAAACCTGGACATGGCATAAGTCGAACGAAAGCAGAATAAATGCAGTTGAAATGAAATCGCTAAGAAGAATTTGCAATAGAACGATGTATGACAGGGTCAGATATGAGGATATAAAAAAAGAATGTAAGATTAAGAAAGATGTCATTAATAGAATGAAAGTGAACACATTGAGATGGTTTGGCCACATGGAGAGAATGAATGAGGAACGCCTGACAAAGAAAATATACATTGCGGACAGGAATATAATTATGGAATGAGAGGTCGGGGCCGCCCAAGGAAGGGATGGCACGTCCATGTGAACGGCATTTTGAAAGACGGAAATGTTAGAAGCGTGAACAACAGAGGCACACGTATAAGACGATGTATGAATGTCGACGAGGCGATGTATGTGTGTCAAGATAGAAATAAGTTGCGTTCGGTTCTCTCTGCCTACCCTGTGAGGGACAATAATATAAATAATGCACACTCAACACAAGGAACAATTGTGTTAAAATTATTGTAACTGTCTTGAATATAATTTTCTACATTTCCTTGTCTGAAACTGAGCAGCTATCTAATGTAACCGCAAACCATTAACGGATACCGCAGCGTGTGATTATAAACTATTTATATTTTAGAGATGTCGAATCGAAAATTAAACAAAATGATTGCTGGATAATATTTTTTTACACTTTTGTAGAAACCTAAATAGTAGGAAAAAACATGGGTTACAGAAAACGCATGAAAAGAGGAAAGCGACATAATTTGTAAAAAATATAGTTAAATAATTTGATCAAAATTCTGATTGAAAATTCAAAACAGTATTGCACATAAAATAATTCCAATACCTACTGAATACCCTTGATACTGTAAAAAGGTGTGCTGTAGGTACGTCTGATTGACGACCCATCATTGACTGATGGATTGTAATCACTAGACCATAGAATAAGGTCGATATTCTTAGTTTATTCTATAGATACTACCACGGGAAATGCTCAGAAGAACTTGCATCCCTTGTCCCTCTTCCACCCATTCACAATAGAGTCACTCGTTTTACTCAATCTCAACATCCGCTCACAGTAAACCTTCAATATACATAAACCAGTCACTTCTCAAAATCTTTCATTAACACAGAAGCCCGGCAGTGGAACGATCTTCCGGAATCTAGGTTTCCACCTTCTTAAAAACATGAAAAATTATTGCAGTTTCTAACATTTATATGTTAATCTTAGTTCCTATAATTACCACAAGTGAAAATAATTTAGTACAAAAAAATATTTTCGATCACTGGATCCAAGAAGATATTGTTGTAAAATATTTTCAAATATCCCTTGAATGTGGAGAACGTAAATGGAGATACTGTAAAGTAAGGGAAATGACGATTTTTTTTAATAAATGGGGATACTATCTTTAAAATGAAAAAAATATATAGAAATAGGTATACTGAAAGAGTTGTGTAAGAGCAATAAAGGCACTCTCACATAAATTTTAATTCAGTCATTGAAACTAATGACGTAACAGAATTTAATGACGCAAGTGGATGCAACGAAAAATAATAACTGCGTTTTCTTCCAAAACACCTATTGCTTTGTTAATTCATGTCCAATATTCTCACAATTGGGTGCGATATGAGATCGTTATAATTATATTCGTGTTAGAGAAGGCCTTCGCCCAAGAGGGATCCATTTCATTAAGAAAAAAAATATAATATATTATGAATAAAATAAAGTACAAATAAGTTCAAACACCTACTATACTACACTTATTGACTTTAATTCAACTCATTACAACCCAAAGTACTTACATAAGCAAAAAATAATTATACCTACTGTTAAAAGAAATGAATAATAACAAAATAGTATCGTTTAAATAGACAAAATTTTATCAGTAGACAGACAAAATGATTTAAAGGACACAGGAAAAGGATTTCTTTATAAAACCATAGCAAACATTTAATTCAGTTGAAACGTGGAATATGAATTGCAAAGACTACATAAAAACTTGACCAAAATCAAAAATAAAAGATCGATTAAAAATGTGATAAAGAATTCAATAAAATAAAAGTATTTTTTAAAAACATCCACAGTAAGAAAATACAGAAAAAATGTTTACTAATTAAATGGTCAAAATACTTCTGATGTAATACTTATAAGATGACTGAAAAGAAAAGAACGGTCAATAACGATTTAACAAAAATAAAAGGAGAACAAGTAACAAAAAAAAAGTAACAAAAATAAAAGGAGAACAAGTAACAAAAAAAAAGCAAAGGATGCCCTAACGTTGCGACTATTTAAGATCAATCAAATCAAGTTGTTCAGCAAATAAAATAGAAAGTTGTCAAAAAATAAACTTACCCAGGAATTATTCAAAAGACACAGATACAAATTATTTCACAACTTTTTATACAAATTTCACTATCAAAAACGATTTAGTGATTCCATAAAAAAACACTGTGATAGACATAAACAAAAGACTAGCCGTAGTAGACACTAAACGAGAGTAGATTTAACACTACCGACTGACATAGCAACAATGAAAATCCATTCTACTATAGATGGACACGTGCTTTGCATGGGGGCAAATGAGTATAGATTCATACCTACCAACAAAAATCACACGGAGAACAACTCAGTCACAAATGAAAAATGATTCAGGAGTCGCAGACCAAGACAATATAAAACGAGTGGGTTGTGACCAACGCTAAAATCCTCACTGACAATTCACTCTACAACGTATTAAAATTTTGTATGAAAAATATTCAGCATTTTAGTAATATTTTTTTATTTTAATATTTTATTATGAAAAATTGATAATTCTTCAATGCCATTTAATGGAAGCAATGTGCCTTTTTACCAATAAATTTGAAAATAAAAATAACAAATTTCGAGTTTCCTGAGCTTAGGGTCACTTTGAAATTTTTGATAGTTAAAAAAAATTGAGAAGCCCTATTCAGATATCCTTCAAAATCTAATGGGGCCTAAGTGAATATTAGATATACAAATTAGCAAAATTTTAAAAGAATCGAATGAGTAGGTACTTTAATCTATAATCGATAAAGTAGAATAAACACGCTGTACATAGCACACATACACACGGATACATTGTAATGAAACTTTCAGAATACAATCTCCTAATAAAAAAAGCCTTGAAAATTGCGAATTCGTAACTCCCCACTATATCCCCTTGGGTTAGTGAGGAGTAAAAATTACTATCACAAATATATACATATATCACGGGTCATAGTGATAAGACAGCAAAGGTAGGTACTACAAAGACAAAAAAAGTTATTAGATTTCAAAATGCAAATACTACAACACTCCTTCCATCATTTTACAAAATAAAACCCAGTAGGTAAATATAATTCCTGTAAAATATATATATTTTTGATAACCAGGAATTTATATTTTTATTTATCATTTATTTAGCTTTTTCAACAGACCACACATACAACAAATAACACTACAAATTTAATACAAAAACAAACTTAATAAGTCAAATTACAAAGAAGCGAAAATTATAAATGGATGATTATACCAGACAGCCACATGGTTGACAGCTGTCAGCTGTCAAGCATTAAATTAATATCATATAAAAAACCGACTTGAAAATGAATGTGAGTCAAGATAGAAAAAAAAATCCGTTCTTTCTGCCTACCTCATGAGGGACATGGCGTGATGGTATTATCTAGTAATATCTTTCATACAATTCGCCTATAGGTACAATAACACGTGTTAAAAATATTGGAGACGCCTTTGCAAATTGAAGAGTTTTATGATTTTTTCTCTTATCATCAGAACTCCATGAAAATGTTTTGTGTGATCATCTCTGAAGCTTTCCCTTAATATTAAAAAAGTAATCATCAAAATCGTACAATATCGTAAATAATTACTATCGCTGAAGTGAAAATTAAAGTGTTTGTTAATTTTCTCATGGATCCCATGATTATATGTTGACCATATTAAAATGGGACCAATCTGAAAAAAACCCCTTTCAAATGAAAAAAGAATTATCGAAATCGGGCAACGTAGTAAAATGTTATCGCTGAAGATATATTAAAAATTAACGTCGAATTTTAAAGGTATCCATTGTTGGAAGTCGGTATAAAACATCTGCGAGAGAGAGAGAAATGAATCCTGGGGGGCAAGTCTGGTTCGACCGGCGAAATCAAAATCCTAGTGATTACCCATATCATAGATATAATAACTAACTTTCCGTGTCCAAGATCATCAACCTATATTGTGTCCCTCTATCAGTGATTAGCAACCATAATAGCATTCTGATTCGCTTGCCACAGATCCTCCTCAGAGCAACCTCCTTCCATAAGCGGGAAGTTCAGCAGGTGTGACATGTTCTGCGTCTCTCCACATTCGCATGTTATGTCCTGGTCATCCTCTAGCATACCCCATCTGTCCAGGTTTACCTTGCACCTTCCTACACCCGTCCTTAGTCTATTCAGGGATTTCCAGGTTGCATATGGTAGTTGGTGACCCGTTGGAAGTACCTCTGTTGATTCATGGAAGTTTTCACTTACTAACCCTTCCTTCCACAGCTCGACTCTTCTTTTTTCGCTGGTTGAGGTCAGTGCGGTTGTATTCCTGAGAAAACTGTTTCTAGACTTGAGTCTTGAGGGCGATACGATGATTATGGATATAGTTATCAAATGTTAGCTAAACACATTGTGGGCATTTTGGAAGGGATAAAAATATAGTTATGCCACATTAAAATGCTTCTAGTCAATGTAGTGGTAATCATATCGGATTCTTCTAAAACTTTCATTATTTTAGATACTCCTCATAGTTAGGTTATTGAGTTTTATAAGGACATTAAGCTAATAGTAATAAACTGATCTATTGCTTAAAGTAATAAACTGATATCACATGTTTTTTCCTTGTAGAAAAAAAAAAAATAAATATATATAAAGAAAATCTGTGAAAAATAATTAAATCCTTTGCTCCCGAAAAACATAATAATATTTTAAAAGTATTGTTTCAATCACTCGAAAACCGATTGGATATCTAGCCTCCCACGCCCCAAATGAGTCATATTGATGAGGGTAAGAATTTGTAGAAAAAAAACGAATGCTGACATCACAACAACGTCATTATTCGGGGTGGACAAGAACCTGACGTTTTTCTTTTCATATTTAATATATTCTTACATTTTCATTATAAAAATTATCCATGATAACATACTACTAAGAACTACTCAATTGTAGCAAAATGCGGGAATGTATTCGACACGTCTGGATGCCTTGTTTACCAAAGTGTTGGTAATATACAAACAAGACTTCTATTAAAACCATTATTGGCACGACACATTCCAGAAAACAAATATTACGAGATATTAAAGTCTTAAGAAATGTTCTAAAACAACAACTTTATCTAGTCCCAGAGATGCGAGATATTAAATGGATTGTCTGAAATATACAATGAAGGGTTAAGTGGAGAAGATAAAGAGATTTTTTATTCACAAACTTTTAAATCTCTTCAATTTGTGGATAGGTAATAGCATAGCTAAAAATATCCAACGGTTGACAACGCCAAAATGGCGTGGGTACTTATTATGTATAGTTGGACTTATTAACACTGTTAATCAGCTGTTCCCAAAACAGTAAAAAACATATATGACAATTATTACAGTAAAGAAAATTTATCGAGATAGACGAAAGCCATTATAGACTAACATAATTTATACAAACAAATCTAATGCATAAGTATTGATAAGTACAGATATCAAAAAAAATTCTTCTTCTTGTGCTCTGTCGGTCGCGACGTTGGCGATCGCTCGAATTCCTGTCTGTCCTGTGCTGCCCGGAATAGCTGCTTCACGTTTCGAAGCTCATCCATTCCCTAATATTACGCAGCCAGGACATCTGTCCTTGCAGTACCTAGGCGGCCTTCTTATCTTGCCCTCCAGTGTCAATTGAAGCAATTGGTTTTTCTCTCCTCATTATGTGACCTAGATATGCGATCTTGCCTTTATTGTCTGGTTGTTCTGGCTCGACTTGAGACTTCTGAGTTTGTAATCAGATCTGTCCAAGGGATTTTGAGCATTCTGCGATACAACCATATTTCAAAAGAGGCTTCCAACCTGTTCATGGTATTAACCTTCAGAGTCCAAATCTCACAACCATAAATAACAACACATAACATTTCATCATCCTCTGTCTTGAGGTCCGTATTGAACTTTTCGTTCCAGAAGAAAGATGGCATTTGCTACCTCAATTCTGCAACTGAAATCGATATCCAGGTCTAAAAGAATACTGCCAAGGTACTTAAATTTATCGACCCTTGCCATTTAATTGCAAGGAAGAACCAGGATATTCACGTAGACCAAATATCATCCACATTATTTTGGCTAATTATACAAACAACAAAACTTATAGTGACAAAATTATTATTTTTATATTTTATATATATTTTTTTTAATATCAAATATGCACGACTTTCAAATTTGATAGGCTTGATATAAAAAAAATGATAAAGGTTGTTTTATAAAAAAATACTCATAAGTCGATTGAAAGCATTAATGCTTTCGCATCAAAAATCGGTTGGTTGGAAGAAATTGCATTATAGATATAAACCCACTTTTGTGCACTTGCTGTACATGAATTTAAAAAATAAATAAATGAAACATACGATTTAAATGAGTCGATGGCAGAGCGGTTAGCACGCTGGGCTAGTAATCCAGTGGTCGCGAGTTCGAATCCTGCGTCGACCGATTTCGTTCACCTATAGCACAGGCATTTATGCTTAATTCGGGGAATATAGGAAGATGTATATGTACTTGTTTATCAAGGACATATTGATTAAAAAAATAATACAATCATTTTATGCTTTTTGAGAAATGACAAAAAACAGTGTAGACATTCAAAAGATTATTATATATATTAATGTTCTATTAAAAAATAAAAAGTATAGCAAATTAATCAATCATTCTGAGAAATGTAAACCAAAGAAACTATTTTAAATATATTATTTTGCGACAAGCGAGTTGATTCAGATTCTGAAAAATGACAATTAATTTCTTGCTCACAGTTGAGATCGAATAAAACTTTGAGATGCTGTGTTACATTGAAACAAAACCTGTTTTAAATTCGCCATCTCAAACATCATGCGACCACAACGTGATCATTTTCACGATGTGCCAAAAGTAGACGAAAACATACACTACATATTAATATATCAATATGGCGGCCACAAGAAAAAAATCAATTTTTAATATAGATGAGGCGTGAAAAACGACAAAAACACATCACTAATATCTCAAAGAGATTCGTACAAATGTTTTTGATTAAATGGGACAAGCAAGCTTAGCGTCAGGGAATAAAAAATATTTAACATTAGGTATATTCCACTCTGCACAACAAAATTTGTAGATAAGTGAACGTATTTGGTTGTAACAAGGCATATTTTTTTCGAAGGTGCCTTTCTAAGGTGCTATCCCTGATGGAATTTTTATTCCAAAGGTTGATAATCTCTGATTGCATTTTTTATTTTATATTTTGACAATTCCCTATCGCATTGTTATGGACTCCGATTCCATTGTAGGTATAGATAAGTACATCCATAAACAAAAATTGAAATAGTTTTTTCAAATTGAACTATATATACGTACCTACTTAGATTTATTTATTTTAAACAAATCAGCCCCCCTAGACAACGGTGTCATTTAGCTCAAGAAAAGAAACAAGAAAATATAACTCAATGTATGGAAGTGACAGTAGTCACGTGACTGGCAACTGTCACTTCCATACATTGAGTTATCTCTTCTTGTTTCTTTTCTTAGACAACGTGTCATTTAACTCAAGAAAAGATAACTCAATATATGGAAGTGACAGTTGTCACGTGACTGACAACTGTCCTTTCATACATTGATTTATCTTGTCTTGCTTTTTTTTTTTATTATTTTTTTTTTATGTCCACGTAGGGGACATCAGCTATTAGGATTCGGGTCCATTTTACTCTTCCGAAGAAGCGCACTACGTAGCGTTGGGAGGGGTTTGCAATCTAGAAAAGAGTTTATTAATTCGGATTCTAAAAAGACCCGGGTTGTACGAAGATGGAAACACAGAATTCGGAAGATCGTTCCACAGTCGGGCTGCTGTATTAATAAAGGAGTTCGAGAAGCGACTTGTTCGTATATGTTGAAGGTCCACTTTGAATGGGTGCTGCGATTGAGTGAAGCGAGTGACTCTGTTGCGAGTGGGTGGAGGAGGGACCAAAGATGCAAGTCCTTCTGAGCAATTCCCGTGGTAGTATCTATAGAATAAACTTAAAATACCGACTCTGCGTCTGTGTTCTGTCTTGTTTCTTTTCTTGAGCTAAATGACATGTTGTCTAGGGGGACAGCTCATGTTTATAACATCATTTAGCCTAGTATGTAAAGAAATTACAAAATTTGATCGTATGCACGCCATATACCCACTAGTAACAATATTAAACACATATACAATCTACACATGATACCCGTTGATAATTTGATGTAAAAAAATCGTTCACCTTTAGCACAAGAATTTATGCTTATTTAAGGGAATGTATGAGGATGTATAATATGTACTTGTTACAAGGACATATACATCCTTTAAAAATATAGGCATAGGAAAATTCGTAACAGAATTTTCATATGCCTAATTAGTAAATACTAATTAGCTTAATTATACTTGGTTGAAATTATTTGTTCGATAGGTTTCCGGAAAATCATACGTATGTATGAACCCACATAATATCTAAATTACATAAAAAAATATTATCGCTATCAACTGTTCATTTTTAGTAGATAAATATGTTGAAATTTTTTTATTAGTATAAAATTGTGTTGCATATTTTGTATCAATATTATACTAATGTCAAAATAATGTTATCAACAAAATCATTAAAGATAATTTTTGTCACATCATTAGTGAAATTGATATGGAAATTTAGAAGGATCATTTCTATAATGACTTTATTACCTTTAAATTACACTTGATGCCTGCTTTACAATCACTCGATTATAATAATTAATTATAAATAATATTTTTTTATGAAATTTAACCACCTCGTGACTTTTGCATTACGCATCTACATATTAGGTAATTGTGAATAATTTATTTGGTAAAATTCCATTATAAAATAAATTAAAAAATAAAACACTAAGTATGTTTTGGATTCTGCATTTTTATATTTTTTATTTGTGATCGATAGATGCCCTAACAAGGCGAAATGGCTATCGACCAATAAACAATATATTATGTAGAATCCAAAACAGAGTGATTTTTTTAATCTACATATATTTTAGCACGATCACGTGAATGACATGTTGAGCGGGGGAAATATTAAAATCTAAAACATCTGAGAATATGTACGAATATATAACAAGTACTTAAATCAAAGAAAAAATGAGAACATCCTTTTCAAAGTTATCTTCACATTGTAAAGAAAAAAAAATAAATATATACATATATATATTTATTAAAAATTGAAATGTAGTAATCCTTAAGAACAAAATATAGATCCAAAATTTGTTTTTACACCCTTTTATTTAACTTCACTTCTCTGTCTGCCTGTCTGCCTTTACTGGAATTTTACAATAGATATTTAGCTAACTTTCCGACTAGTTACGGCTCTGAAACTTTCAAAATTTGTGTATTCCCGGTTTTGACGATTTGATAAAATTGAAAAATGTTAAAATTATTACAAAGAAAACAAAGCTTTAGTGTTTCCGACTGATTGCTAATAAAATTTGAATTTTATTCGATGAGATGCAACAATAATGTTTTTCTGTTTTCAATGTAAAAACAGTTCAAGTCGAAAAATTATATATTTCTAAAAATTAATAATATACATCTCAACTTTTAATAAATTTATTTTTCTTCATTTCAACGCGAAGAAAACTTTGAATAGGGTGTTCTAAAGATTTGTTTTGATTTTCTCGTTGCATACCTATGTAATGTACCAAAAAAATAAATTATTCCATATTTGATAAGTACCTAATTGAGATTATTTATACTTTATTTCAAAGCCTTTATCCATGATGTATTTATTACCTAATAGAACTAATGCAATTTTTGTTTATCATAAAAAAGTAGATACTTAATTCAATGTCAATATAAAATATCTATAGTGATTATAATAATGGCATAATAGTCAAAAAGCACGTGAAGACATATCGAACACATGACATGTGACTTCAATTGGAGGTTATTTAAAACGAGTGGATTGTGGCCAACACTATACTCCTATTTTGAATGGAAAACTTTCAGCATTTTCATGAAATGAGTTTGTTAAATTATTTTTGATTTAAATATTTTATAATGAAAATTTGATAATTCTTCAATGCCATTTTATGAAAGTAGTGTGCCTTTTTAGCAATTTAAAATTAAAAATATCAAATTTTAAGTTTCCTGAGCATGGGGTCATTTTGAAATATTTGAAGTTAAATAAATTAAGGAGCATCGACCATAAATCATTTAAAATCTAATGGGATTTAAGCGCGAATTAGATATACAAATTTGCTAAATTTACAAAGAATCGAATGAGTACGTGAGTCTATAATAGATGAAGTAGAATATACATAGCCGTACATAGTACATATCAATAATAGTACACAGAACACACGCACAGATTCATTGTGATAAAACTTTCAAAATACAATCTTAGCATGATAGTACCTACTTGACAATCTGTATTCTTGTAGGAAAATAATAAGCATACCCTGAATTTTGACATTTATCTTAAATTTCTAAAAAACTACAAGTTATAGAGCATTATATTTTTTTATAAATTAAAGAAGATCAAAATATCTGGAAAAATACGATGTAACGTTGCATCAATGCATCAGGTTAAGTTAATAAACCAAAAAAACTTTTATTTCGCAATGGCGCTGAATGGAAAATAAATGTTTTTTTAGGTTTATTTAATAAACCTGAAGGATTAATGCAACGTCAGATCATATTATTTATCTAGATATTTTTGTCTTTTTTAATTTAAAAAAAATATGTTGAACTACGCCTTGTATTTTCATAAAAATATAAGATAAACGTTGAAAATCGGGGTATGCCATTATTTTTCTACAAGAATTTATACAGAACATTATCAAAAAGTAAAGATATATTTTTCTTTACTAATACCCAAACGATCTATATTATTTTTTTCGAAACGATTTTTTAAGAAATAATGATGGTACATATATAAAATTGAAAAATAGGTACGTTGGCAGCAGTTCCCCCCCTTAAAAAAATAACGTAAAAATTGTGAATTCAACTCTTTATTATATATAACTATAGACCTGTTTTTATACAGTCAACAATACCAAAAATTTTTGAAAAAATTGTTTTAGAAAAAATAGTATTCAAAATTAACGGAAGAATTACGAACAATCAGCATGGATTTATAGCAAAACGATCAACCCTTACTAATCTTATGGTTTACGAAAATTTTATAGTTAACGCTTTTGCTAGAAAAACTCAAGTTGACTCTATATACACGGACTTCAGCAAAGCTTTTGATAAGGTGTGTCATGTGATATTGCTGAACAAATTAAAGAATTTGGGAATAACAGGTAGCTTTTTGGGATGGATTGAGAGCTATCTGTCAAATAGAAAGTTATGTGTCAAGTTAAACGATGTGATCTCTACGGCATATACTGCTACTAGTGGTGTGCCACAGGGTTCACATTTGGGACCAATTCTTTTTATTTTGTTTATAAATGATATTGCTGATGTATTTGTTGATGTAGAATTTCTATTATTTGCAGATGATTTGAAAATATTTAAAATAATTAATAACCGTAATGACTGCTTGAAATTGCAAGAAAATTTAAATAACCTTTCTGATTGGTGTAATCGCAATAAACTTTCTCTCAATACTACTAAATGTCAAGTAATTAGATTTTTTAAAATAAAGAAACCCATATTTTGTGATTATAAAATCGATTCAAAAGAGTTAAATGTATTAGAAGAAATTAATGATCTAGGCGTAATTTTTGATCACAAACTAACTTTTGTTAGCCACATTACTAATATTGTTAATCGTGCGGAAAGACTTTTAGGATTTATAATTAGAATTACAAAAAAATTTACAGACATATTTAGTATTCAAATTCTGTTCACATCACTAGTGAGAAGTATTTTAGAGTACAATTCAACAATATGGTCTCCACATTATAACTCTCATATTCAATCTATCGAAAAAGTGCAACGTAGATTTCTTAGATATGTGAATTTTAAGATTTTTATTCCTAGAGATTTAATAGATTACAATGCTCTTCTCCATTTGACAAATTTATTAAAACTATCAGATCGCAGACAAATATTTGACTTGGTTACTTTACACAGAATAGTTCACTCGAGTTTGGATACCCCTGCATTAACATAATTGATTAATTACAATATACCACGACGATCCACTAGACAGACAGCACCATTTTATTACAACAATACACACACACACACACAGACAGAATATCACTCGCTAATATATAGACTCCATAATACTGGAAATGAATATTCTCATTTAGGTGACATTTTTATGCTATCCAAATACAAATATAAACAGACGATATGCACATTTTTTTATGAGAGAAACAACCTGTGATATTTCAGTACGGATTTGCATATTTTCGATTGTTAAATGTTTGTTTTTTATATCTTTTTTGTTTATTTATAATTTACATGACTGCTATTTTTTTTTTTCTATTAATAATACTTTTTTATTTAATTTTAAGGTTGATTTTGAGTCTATATGTACATCTTTTTTTATGTTTGCATACGTTATTGATTTTTTTTTTAATTTTTGAATTTAATGTTTAAGTTTATTTGTTTGCCAAGTGTATACCTATTTGCTTTTTTTATTATATCTATTGTTATCATTAATATGTGTTTTATCTATGTATGTAAAAGGCATTGTATGCCGTTTAATAATAATAAATAAATAAATAAATATCCACTTGGGGCAGTGAAGAGTAGAAATATCGCTACTGGTATACAAGACCCAAAAAAAGCGATTGTTCATCAATATGGGCGAGACCATTTAAATATCATAAATGTTGTGTTTATATGTTTAACAATAACTCTAAGCCATCACAGCGAAACGAAAATTTAATTTATTTAAAATACCTTCGTATTTATATTTCCCGACAGAGAACTAAATATCAACGCAGTTCAACGAACTGAGAATGAGTCTCAACTCAAAAAGACAAGAGACAAAGGCAAGTCTTTCAACGAAACACTAGACATATAATCCATCATATTTCTCAACGAAATTTAAAGCCATAAATAATAATTTCAAGCAAAACTGTGTTACAAAACATACTTTAATAGTGAATAGAAGATACGAAATACGCGGAAAGGCTTTTAACATAATATATGTGAAATTAACAAAAAAGTGAATAGAAGATACAAAATACGCGGAAAGGCTTTTAACATAATATATGTGAAATTAACAAAAAAGTGAATAGAAGATACAAAATACGCGGAAAGGCTTGTAACATAATATATTATGTGAAATTAACAAAAAAGTGAATAGAAGATACAAAATACGCGGAAAGGCTTGTAACATAATATATTATGTGAAATTAACAAAAAAGTGAATAGAAGATACAAAATACGCGGAAAGGCTTGTAACATAATATATTATGTGAAATTAACAAAAAAGTGAATAGAAGATACAAAATACGCGGAAAGGCTTGTAACATAATATATTATGTGAAATTAACAAAAAAGTGAATAGAAGATACAAAATACGCGGAAAGGCTTGTAACATAATATATTATGTGAAATTAACAAAAGAGTGAATAGAAGATACAAAATACGCGGAAAGGCTTGTAACATAATATATTATGTGAAATTAACAAAAAAGTGAATAGAAGATACAAAATACGCGGAAAGGCTTGTAACATAATATATTATGTGAAATTAACAAAAAAGTGAATAGAAGATACAAAATACGCGGAAAGGCTTGTAACATAATATATTATGTGAAATTAACAAAAAAGTGAATAGAAGATACAAAATACGCGGAAAGGCTTGTAACATAATATATGTGAAATTAACAAAAAAGTGAATAGAAGATGCAAAATACGCGGAAAGGCTTGTAACATAATATATGTGAAATTAACAAAAAAGTGAATAGAAGATACAAAATACGCGGAAAGGCTTGTAACATAATATATGTGAAATTAACAAAAAAGTGAATAGAATATACAAAATACGCGGAAAGGCTTGTAACATAATATATTATGTGAAATTAACAAAAAAGTGAATAGAAGATACAAAATACGCGGAAAGGCTTGTAACATAATATATTATGTGAAATTAACAAAAAAGTGAATAGAAGATACAAAATACGCGGAAAGGCTTTTAACATAATATATGTGAAATTAACAAAAAAGTGAATAGAAGATGCAAAATACGCGGAAAGGCTTGTAACATAATATATGTGAAATTAACAAAAAAGTGAATAGAAGATACAAAATACGCGGAAAGGCTTGTAACATAATATATGTGAAATTAACAAAAAAGTGAATAGAATATACAAAATACGCGGAAAGGCTTGTAACATAATATATTATGTGAAATTAACAAAAAAGTGAATAGAAGATACAAAATACGCGGAAAGGCTTGTAACATAATATATTATGTGAAATTAACAAAAAAGTGAATAGAAGATACAAAATACGCGGAAAGGCTTTTAACATAATATATGTGAAATTAACAAAAAAGTGAATAGAAGATACAAAATACGCGGAAAGGCTTGTAACATAATATATTATGTGAAATTAACAAAAAAGTGAATAGAAGATACAAAATACGCGGAAAGGCTTGTAACATAATATATTATGTGAAATTAACAAAAAAGTGAATAGAAGATACAAAATACGCGGAAAGGCTTGTAACATAATTATATGTGAAATTAACAAAAAAGTGAATAGAAGATACAAAATACGCGGAAAGGCTTGTAACATAATATATGTGAAATTAACAAAAAAGTACATAGAATATACAAAATACGCGGAAAGGCTTGTAACATAATATATGTGAAATTAACAAAAAAGAGGCACTGACGTGCGTCGTTTGCGCTTTCAATTAAATATGCGCCTAACGCCGAATTCCAGAAAGATCGATGCTCGCTGATTGGACGCTAAGAGGAGTACGCATTCATTTGACAGGGCTGTCGCTAGGCGCAGTGCCACTACAGCCTCATTTCAAAATACATTTGAAGATATATTTTCTTATTGATACATTTTATAAGTATAATAATTCTACACACGAACAAACATAGACAGGATTACTCACGGGCAAGCCATTCATATCTTACGCGTTATGCTCAAAAGTCGATCATTATAAAAACGAGTGGGTTGTGGCCAACGCTAAACTCCTCACTAACAAGTCATTCTATAAATTATTAAGGCTGATATCCACTGTCAAATTTTATTATTTGGTTGTAACTATTTTGCTGTCTCCAAAAAAAGTCCAGTCTCTATTCTTGAAAATATTAACATTTTCAGCATACAAAACATGTTGGGGCAGTTTATTCCAAGCATTCACCACTCTATTTGAAAGAAAATGTTTTTGAGGATTTGTCGAGAAACTAATTTTCACAAGTTTTAAGCTATGGCCACGCAAATTAGTGTTATGTACTTCACTACTTATAGGTATATTTTGTAAATTTATATTTTATATATTTTTTTTCTTGATATTTTTTGTTGTTGTTATATATAGGTACCTATTTATAATTATGTAGGTATGTATGTATTTTGCTTCGTGGTTCATAAACATATGTTTTAATAATTTGTAATTGTGTATGTAAAAGCCCATTTAGGGCGTTTATATAAATAAATAAATAAATAAATGACTTATTTCAATTTTGTGTGGAAAATATTCGGCATCTTTATGAAATGAGTTTGTAAAATTATTTTTCATTTAAATATTTTATTACGAAAACTTGATAATTTTTCAATGCCATTTTATAAAAGTGATGTGTCTTTTTACCAATTTGAAAATAAAAAAAATTTAAGTTTCCAGAGCTTGGAGTCACTTTAAAATATTTGATAGTTAAAAAAATTGAGAAGCACTATTCAGATATCCTTCAAAATCTAATGGGATCTAAGCGAGTATTAGCTATACAAATTTTCGTAATTTGAAAGGAATCGAATAGTCTATAATTTTTAAAAGTTAAATAAACACGCCGTAAATAGCACATAGTACACAGTACACACACACACACAGATACATTGTGATGAAACTTTCAGAACACAATCTCAGCGTGATACTAGTTGGTAATCTGCAATAAAAAATAGCCTTAAAAATCATAACTCCCCACTATATCCCCTTGGGTTAGTGAGGAGTAAAAAGATCAAAACCACATTCGCCCAATGTATCTTTAATTTATGCTTATATCGACTATCGACTTTTAATTTGCACAACTTAACCAAGTTTACTGATTGAGTGTAGAAAATTATTCCCACATTTTACTGTTTGAGTGTAGAAAATGATTCCCACATTTTACTGTTTGAGTGTAGAAAATGATTCCCACATTTTACTGTTTGAGTGTAGAAAATTATTCCCACATTTTACTGTTTGAGTGTAGAAAATTATTCCCACATTTTACTGTTTGAGTGTAGAAAATTATTCCCACATTTTACTGTTTGAGTGTAGAAAATTATTCCCACATTTTACTGATTGAGTGTAAAAAATTATTCCCACATTTCCTCTATGAATAAAAATAAAAGAAAACAAAAAATATCAACGCCCTGCAAGTCACTTTGAAAGGCTTCCTACCAATCCCCATTAAACCGTAACAACCTAACCTAACCTAACTTTCTGTTGCGTTAGCCACCTAATCGATTTTTGATTACGTTTCCTGGAATACCTACCAACTCAGGTCGCTTACCAAATAGACACAAAAAGTTCAAACCACCTGATTCAGTCAACAACCCAGGGTTTAATGGAATGCGACGTCAGGTACGGTCGATATAGTTGAATGAAGCACCAAAACAGAATAGAGAAAGGTAGAGTCTGTAAAAACTAATATTCACATTGCACATAATTCTTGAACTTCCTAAATACATAATCAAGAGAAAGGTAGAGTCTGTAAAAACTAATATTCACATTGCACATAATTCTTGAACTTCCTAAATACATAATCAAGAGAAAGGTAGAGTCTGTAAAAACTAATATTAACATTGCACATAATTCTTGAACTTCCTAAATACATAATCAAAAGAAATAAAATAATGATGTACCTATATGCATTACAAACGTGGAATGAGACCAAATCATTGAGACTTATAAAAATTTTTTTTGACAAATTTTTAACATCTCAATAGAGACGAAGATGGAATATTATAGGAGAGCCAGGAACTCAAGGCACCTAAAGGGCTTACGACCTGTCATCGGCTGGTTTACGTGATCACTTTATACGCTAGCGCAACTTTCACCAATTATACCTTCCCATTAATTTCTCTATCAATCCAGTTTTTGAATGTTATATATATATATTTTAATTGTGAAAATCTGTTCGTTTGAATATAAGCTGAAAAAACAGCATCGCCATCTATGACGTAACGAAGAAACCTTTTTGTAACGCCATCTAATGAGAAATTAGTTTGTAAACAGTGAAAGTGACAGTACTAATACATGAGGTGACAATGCTTTAGCATATATGTCACCCCAGAACCGCGCCAGCATAATAAGTTCATTGAATTGACAAGGAACTCAATAGGAATGCATAATTGGTGAGTGTTCTGCGAGAGCAAAAAGGAATAAAATATCATTGACTCCCGATAGGGAAAAAAATCCAATGTTTGATTTTTTTAATAGTTTGTTTAAACTTTAAAACAACTCATAAGTCTTGTTTTGATCGTAGAAGAAATACTAAGATCCGATTATTTTGAAATAGAGTTTCATTTTTACTCAGTCCGACACAATTTATTTTGAATACATAAATAAATACAGTGGCTTCTTTTTTTTGTATTACGTTCATGAATAAAACATTCAAAACTAATTCTTTGTGTACGAGTTTTGAAAAGCGATGTTCAATGAATAAGTAATGTATTTTTGTTGCGTAATCTTTGTAGTCGAATCCTATTTATAAATGATGTTGAAGTAGGTCAACAAAGACTAGTATTAAAACAATTATTTATAAAAGAAAGATAAACGATAGTGTATCAAAAATATTGAAAGCGTTATATAGAGCGAGAGGTACTTGAAGATTGATGAGGTTATTAACGCATAATTTAGAAAATGAAAAATATTTTTTCTATGCAATATTTACAAGGAATGTGTTTAGTTCATAAAATTGTAAATTTACAACAAGTATACCTACTTACAATAATCTCACTGCAACGAAGAAAAGTATAGGTATAACAAGTACTCTTCACATTCTTTTTCAAACCCATCTTCCATGTTTATTTGGGATCAACTCTCCTTAATTTTCTCCTCCATAAATCTCTATCTTATACCATCGTCTTCAATCCAGAAATTTTCTGAGTCTACGGCGACCAATATAACAATGATTCAATGAAAATGTGTCATTCTTCAAAGGTCTAAATTTGGCTTCTTGGTAAAATGAAAAATGTCGAATAAAACTCAAACTTATGGATAAATATTTGACGGTTTATACAGAAAACAATTGAACAGCTAACTACTTGCGCAATACATAATCGATTTGGTGTAATCTAAAATATGTTTCGATTACAATATATATGATTCATAAGAAAATTTCAGTCACGTGTATATTAAATTGCACAAATGAGTCTAAAGTTCCAAATTCCATCAACGAGTTAATTAAATGATAAACCCAAAGCTATTCTGAGCCAACACAAAAATAGAATAAAACATTGCTAGTCAACTCTTGTAAATTCTCATTTACACAAGGTCAAGAGTATTAAGAGCTAAAATTATTAACCCATCAAAAAATGTAATTGAAAAAAGTATTTTAGTGTACAAGTAAATAAAAAACTTAACCGGTTTACACTATTTTTAATCATATCAATTGGAAAACAAGTTTTGTGTTATCAAAATTAATTCTAGTTACTTTTAATATAGTTAACATCTAAATTTCAAGTAAAATTGTTTATACAATATTGGAAAACATTAAATATCGAAAAACCTCAAATTCTTGTGCAAACATTATTGACACAAAAAGAAAGCTAACCTTCATTTGGTAAATTATGAACAAATGTTAGCAAATGAAGTACCTACAAATAATAATTGCTTACAATTTAAATCAGTTGTATGAAAATAAAAATAGCGTGGAGAAAGATTCTTTATTGCATAAATATATATCTCGTAATCAATCTAGATTGTAGCTAGATGATACAAACGCGCATTCTTATCACGAATCCACATTTCGTTTCACTCATAACTGAGCCTGCCATAATATGATTTTAAAAACTAGTAGCCTGTCAGCTTTACGAGTTATCAGCAGGCAATGGAAATTTCCATTGATATATTACATACTAAACCAGTATTCGTTCAGTCAAAGCTTCACAACATCGGGAGTTGAATCATTTCATCCGCTTTGTGTGCGGACGCAACTCGATGACTAATATTATTCGGCCAACTATCTCCAGTGATTCAGTTGTCGGAATTTTTAAGGCTCACCCCTTTGCAACAAAGACTTGGCACTATTACAGATATTATAATCTGACAAGTTAGATGGCTTGTTGCTTTTTTATAACTTACGATTGTAAATGAGTAGTCGAGATCGCGCCAGACCAGACAGCGAGGCGCGTTTGCTGAACCAAGAGACAGCGCCATATAAACCAAAGTAGCATCTCTTTGTTGTTCAATTAGAACCAAGCGCGAAAACTTTCTATGATGATACAATAGTTTTAGATGTTAGATCTAATTTAGCTATCAGCGTTGAAACAATGTATCGAAGAATTATGAAGCCATATAAACGTGCGCATTAGACGTAGGTACTGCTAACTGTACTCAAATGAAAAAAACAGCTTAATACAAGCCTGATTACACGTCAAAGACGAGAAATTATAATATGGACTCCAAACATGCCAGAAGAGGAAATATACGCAAATTTAAAAACTTATTCAAATAAATCATCGTAGTACTATGCAAATAGTATTGTGAAAATATGAGCGTCGATAAACCTTCTACAACACGGTATGAAGACATTGTCCAGTTAATGGACTGGAAAAACCTAAATGCGCAGATGATAAGATAGAAACTTTAGATAGCAACGTTTGGAAGCAGATACAATATGCTTATTTCCAGCAGTGGAGGTAAGAAGACAAGGAAGAAGATCTGAAAAGATCTTTCGACTGAAATTTTGAACGAACGATTTTGAAATAACACCGCGATTGTTTTCGACACTAGAAAGGTAAGTATAAAAGGACCCAAAATGATGATCGCTAAACTCTGCTAAATAGAGTAGAAATAAAAACTCCTTCATACGTCCAATTCATAGATTTTCATATAGTATACTAGATGTACTTTTATCAACAAGGTGGGCAGAAAACATCGTTTTCGGAATTATTTGTCGAAAAAACACTTTGTCCATTAAAATTTAGAGAACAGTTATCTAGTGTTGAAATGAATGAAAAACTGTAATATGTTGCCAACCAAGAAACCGAACGCGCGATATACCATGGCTCACTCATTTCACGGAGTACTCCATCTAGTATGTATATTACTATCGATGTATTCCAATACTTTGATGAAATTAATCTAGCGGGTAGGCTCATAAACAATGACATGCGCTTAATTTTAAGACGTTTCACCTACTGATACAGGTACACATCCCCACATTTATTTATATAGGTACTTATTTTTTCTTGACTTCTTTAAGAGATTATTCCACGACTATTGGAGCCACATATTTTGTTCGTTGAAAAATATAGTGCAACATGTATACATTTCATAATTTGTAATGTAAATTTCACATCTATAAAGCAGTACCTAAGTAATGAAAACTTTAAGATTTCCTAACACTTTCTCATACAATCTTCGAACTTCGAAAAATTCTAAATTCTTAATGATTCCACCTAATAAAGGATCGATAGTGTACTTCCTTGATCTATGTTAATTGGCTTCAAATAGGTACTTAGTTAGGTACCTATTATATTTTATTTATTTTTTGTAAAAAATAAAATATATTATCGAATAGTTACATATATAGTTATAAAGTCACATGTTTGTGCTGTATTAG
Source organism: Molanna angustata (assembly GCA_963576475.1). Classification (NCBI taxonomy): domain Eukaryota; kingdom Metazoa; phylum Arthropoda; class Insecta; order Trichoptera; family Molannidae; genus Molanna; species Molanna angustata. The sequence continues at coordinate 7,530,825 of OY754969.1, forward strand.
TTTTTTTTAGGAACAAAAAATTCCTGAACATGTAATAAATATTATAACTTGGGTATACTTTTTTCAAGTTCATACAAAAAAGAAATAATAAATAGACAAACATCTCAAAAAAGTCTTAAATTTTACAAAAAATTAATACCTAATGTATATTTATTAGAAGACGTAAATAAATAACAATATAATGAAGACTTATAAAATAAATAACGTATTCTGACAGTATGACATAAAAATTCTTACTTACCCAGCGGTCAATGTGAAACTTTTAAAAGGAACGTCAAAATTAGCATGTTCTGTCGTATTTATAGATTATTGCACAAAACATTCTACAGACAAAACTCGGAATTATAATATATCATAAAGGATAACAACTTTATACTAATATTTGTGTGAAATAATATCAAATTTCCGCTTAAAATGAATTCGATCTAACAAGAAAAAATAATGATTGTTTACAAAATAATAATGTAAGTATATAACACTCGCAGTCCACACGGTGAACGGCGAAAATGTCAAACGAAATACACCCACACTCGACAAATAAACACATAAAACTAAAATACTCGCTTCTGCGCACATCTAAAATGCTCGATCAGCTGTTAATGTTTATCATAATTTCGCAAGACAAAAGTACCTATAATTATAGTATTTTACACAGTTACACATTATAACTGTACTTGTTGGGAAATTTACATTATGTAACGTATCCTTCTTTATTCACTATTTTTTCTTTATCATTAATATGACTATCGTATACAATGATCGTTATATTTTTAAAATCCGAATTTCCTTGCGAACTCTTTGGACCTAACTTCATGTTGATTACATTGTTAAATTTTGCGTTTCGTGAGTAACGTGGTAGTTTTCATTCTTAAACTCGTTTTATAAATTAAAATATATTACATTTGACTGTTTTTGTGTTTTAAATTAATTTATCAATAGTCAATCAATCACCCCTATTGAAAAAATCAAGTCTAGTACGTTTATATAGTGTGATATTTGTTATGAAGTTTTACTCATGTGCCCACATGTAAATGTCAAAAAAACAATTGTCTAATTTTGTTTGTCACGAAATGTATTGGTGGTATGGTATAGCTGAGAAAATAGTACAGTAAATTTTTAAACGTCAATATTATGTTTATATTATCAATGTTATATTATACGATTTGATATTAGTTGATATAAATGTTGCCTTGGTGCTTGGCATACAGAAACAAAATTTTCACGCGCTGTTTTTGTTTAACTAAATATATATTATATTCTCGATTATTATGCATATTTTTACCGAAAATAATTTTTAATTCCTTTTGTCCAATTTGTACTATGTTTCTATAAAAATTAAACTTTACCAAAATATCGAACTTCGGTGTGAGGGTATTATTGGTATATTATGTTCGATGTATTATAGCCATCTGTTGACAAATATGCACAACTATTATTATTGAAACAACGTTATCATTCTAGGATATCCAACATTCTAATACGAAAAATAGAATGATAAGTGTTCGGTAGATGACACTACTACTCATATTTGACAAAATAAAAATAATTATGATGATTTTGATATTTTTAAGTTTACATTTTTTTTGTCCAAAATTTTAGGCGTTTTTATGAGAAATATAGTTTTAAAATTTCTGGTGAACATAATGAAAAATATATTTTGGCTGTAATCTTGATTTTGTTCCCAATTCCTTATTCTATTCAATAAACAACGAAAACGATCGATAATTCGATAGAATACTCATTACTAACTATTTCGTAATAATTTGCAAGTAGTTAAAAATACCCAATTTGGAGAACGTATCACGCAGACGGCCAAATGATTACTGAATGTTCGTAGCAAAATGTTGACCGAATTAGTCAACATAAAGCAGTCTCATTTAGGTACTGCAGGCTAAAGAGTATTCTATGTATTTCATACTGTTTCCAGTTGTCAGAACTTGTCAGCCATTAGATCATAAATCGCAGTGCATTCGATGAGTTGATATCTTATTTCAATTGGGTGTCATCCACAGAACATCATCTTTTATCGTGGTGTCATCTTTTATCGCACTAATTCTAAGGTACCTACACATTGGATTTCACAATCAAAATAACAATATATTTTTGGGTTATCTGTCCAAGCAACTATGCTGATATCGATAATAATAAAAATATTATACGAACATGATTGTCTAGTTTTGAAATAGCAGCAGAATCAGTCGGTGTGTCAATGCACCTAGACCTAAACATTAGTCAGATCGTTCGTCTCGACTTGATTGTAGTATCGTGCTCGCCATTGGTTGGTAACAGTCACAGTGGTTAGTGACCTTTCGCTTTTGCCCCAAGAGTGACGAATGCAACTATATTGTAAATTAAACGTCAGATCGAATCACCTCGTCAATGATAATTGGATATTTCTCAAAACAAATACCGAAGTATAAATAATAGTTTACTTTGTGCTATTATCTCGAATGTTGTGTCCGTGTGTTAATATTTGTTTATTATTATTTTGCGCCGCGCCAATTCGTGTTTTATTTCTGTGCTCTGTTGTTGCAGATTCAAAAATGTAAACAAATAATAGTAAGGCGATTCTTCTTTCAAACGATAGTTTTTGTGCCATAATTTGGTTTATATAGTATGTTTATTCAGACAACTGAATGCAAATTACATTAGTGATGTGTTTAACAGTTATTTCATAACAAGTTGTGATGCACTTTTGTGTTGGTTTATAACACCGGGAATTGCATAAATTAAAAATGACTGAAGTAAAAAGTGTTAAAAAAGAGTTGGTTCCACCTGATGGAGGTTGGGGTTGGGTTGTATGTTTTGCATACGCCCTAAATAACGTAAGTTTATTTTGTATTATCATTAAATTAATTTTCCTCGTCTTTGATCTCTACATCACTTAGTTGCCATCAATATTATAGATAGTGCTGATCACTTCTACAGTCTTTCTAGTCTAACTTACGAATGTTTATGTTAGTATGTAGGTATAACATTTTTTTTATTAAGTTCACAATAACATATACAAAATATTAAACAAACAAACCATATAGAAAAGATACACAGTAAGACAAAACATATTTCCCTTTACTAGAGTGCAAGCACTCGTGTGTAAAGGAGACAATTTAATATAGAATACACAAAATATTATACATACATAATTATTATCTATACAAAAAGAAGTTAAACTTTGCAAGTTAAATAAATTATCATCATCATCATCAGCAATGGCGCTACAGCCCGGTGTGGGCCTTGGCCTCAAGAAGCTGCCTCCATCCCGCCCTGTCGACAGCAAGTCTCCTCCAATTTGTCTGTCCGATCGCTCTTATAATATCGCCCTTGATGTCGTCCAGCCATCTCACCCTAGGTCTCCCTCTGCTTATTCTTCTTTCAGGACAGATGTCCAATACTTTCATTGGGACCCGGCTATCCTCCATTTATTGGACAACGTTTGGTTCGCCATACATTATTTCTAGCTCATGATTAAACCGGATCCTCCGAGATCCTCCTTCACAGGTAGGGCCAAATATTTTACGAAGTATTAAATAAATTATAGTCTTCTTCTATCGAAGTTCGGAATCACCATACCTACTGATTTCCTATTACATTTTATAAATCATAGGATACTATACTACACGTTATCTATTGTACCACAGACAAACATTCTTTAATCTGGTCGTCATCTTTTCATTCCTCTTCTATCTCGTATTTTGTCTTATATTTATGATGAGTTACACAAATTGCAATTTCTTATTTCGGATTAAGTACTTATGCAAGTGTTTTAAATCGACGACATTATCTTTTACAGCTGTTGGTGCTTTTCATTATACCCTGAAAGACAGCCTCATTACAAACGCTGCATCTCTGGGATCCTTTTAATGCATCCTCCACTATAACCTCGTTTCAAAAGCCTCGATTATGTTTCACATAACTTCCGTGAGGATCTGTGGCGACATACTTAAACGTCGATAAAAATATACAAATAGGTAATAAATATAAAAATATACCTATATATCGCGTTATCCCATCTTTCGTCGACTTCGAGGATTTCTCCGTATCTCTGCATAGCAACAAGTCCCTACACATCTAGAACATTTCAGAAGATCGTCGCCTACTCTACATACTCGTATGACGAAACCTTCAACAATCACAAAACAGATGACGCCATCGCAAGCTTCCAGCAACCAGCAGTCCCAAATGCTTCCATATACTAGACCGGAAATTCCTGTCTCGTCGTCAGACACAGACAATCACACTAACCTCCCCGTGCACATCGCGGTCACGCACCTTCATCTCATATGATCATTCTACAGCCAATTCGCGAACTAACCACCATCCTTCACACCGTCTCTCTCCATAGATCCATGCCTCTACATTGTGTAGGGATAAAAGAGATAAAACATGCAATCCATGCTCTTTACAACAATATTAAGTATATAAAGTTGAAATCATTGTGAATGCATTCCAGGAATGCTTAATATCTCATCTGAAAAAACGTATAGTTTCGTAATAATTCCAGGTTTATCTAACTCGTAATCATAAACATGACTATCCAAAACTAACCACTCGTGTAAGTTAATGTAATATTTTTCCTTCACATGAAGTACCTTGTACATTGGTTTGATCGAAATTAAGTAGAGCGGTACAATTTGTTTTACAATCAACACATACCTTAGTAGAAATTTGTTTCTAGATATACTTATCTGTAGAAATTACAAAATTCAAGGTCACATCTTTACCAATTATTCAAATGTATGTAGGTAGATTGTATATATTAATCTTTGATACTTTTATTTTAACATGATAGTTTTACTTACATAACATTATTAGGAATTGATATATCGAGTAAAGTTAAAAAATATATGATTGAGCTTCTAGCTAATAATATGGACCTATTAACGACGGTCAAAGGTGGCGTAAAATATATAAAATCGAGCTCTATGATCTTTCCCAGGACATCAGCGTAGTCAATTTCATTAAGATTAACAGACTACGCTGGTTGCACAGAACAGACAATCTATTCTGTGGCTGGTTGGGATATTTACACCGTATGGATGATCTGGAGCTCCTAAAAAGGGTGTTGTCTAATGACCCAACCGGTCGAAGAAGCGTAGGGAGATTTAATTTCCTTTGACTGTCGGTCTATGGGACAGCATAACTATAAGGACGCTGAGGAAGATGATGAGCTAATAATTACAGCTAAACTAATCTTCATAAAATCAGTGCGGATTTCAGTTTACGCTGATGACAGCTAAAATAAATTTAAATGTTTCCCTATGCGACTCTACAACAGTTTTCCTTCCTCTCTTAAAGAAATAATATCACAAAGAATATTCAAAATGAATATTAAAAAATACATCATAAATAATTATGGGAGGACAGAACTAACACAAATACTTAGTATTCAACAATAACTACTTAAATAATTCAAAATTAATATTATTAACCATATTTGTAACTATGCCGTATTGTGTTTGCGATGCTCTTTGAGTAACACATAAAAATATTTGATTTGATTTGGGAACCATGTGATTCATATTAATTACACCAGCATAGTTAACTAGTCTCTTTCTATGGCTCTGAAATTAAAATCGCGTCAGAGACTGGATTTATGACAGGTATTATGGCGGACATTAGGACCTGGTTGAGGTAATGATGTGAGTGCAGAAAGTTTAGATTGTTTAGGTATATATTTAGTGTGGAACGGGAAAAATCACCTGGTTCATAATTGTCAATAAAAATTGTAAACTGCTAGCCCCAGAACAGGATTTCCTAGTTGAGCAGTAGTTATCTACTTATTGTTGTCATTATACATATGGTGTGGTAAAAGGTAAAATAAATAAATAAATAAAAATGTATCGTAAAGCCGCGCCGAAAGATTCTGTAAAATTTACTAAAAATATTTGCTCTAGGTATTTATGTTTGATAATGTTTCCTCATAAAATGAACCGGTTATCATTTGATATGACATTTCTGTCAACAATAAATGACATTGTCGTCACATATGGTTCTTGCTCTTAGCCAAATGTAAACAAGCACTGACTAACATATTCGTACTAACATGAGTAGGTGCCCACACAACAAAAGATTATTACTTTCCTTTGTCATTGAGACATAAATAAAAATACCAGTTTCCTAATTAAGTATGTTCACTAAAAATGAAGCAAAAACAATCATCACCAAAGGGAATATACCTACATTTGCTGTGAGTTGTTTGACTTCTGTGCCGGCGTCCCAAGTTCTATTTCCAGCCTAGGATATTGTTTTCAAAGTTGTTTCTCACGCTGTTCTTGATTCTCCAATCACGTATAATATAAATAATAAAGAATAACGTTTGTTATATAAAATTACCATTCGGCGAAACTCGCCATTTAAGGAATCTTCTGTTTCCTCTGTGACACAAATTATGTATGTAATTTGTGGTATTTTTAAGTCAATGTTATTACTTATATTGATATAATAATATCTGGAGTACCTCGAGGATCAATTCTGAAACCCATTGTATTCGTGCTATTTATTGATTATATTAAGGCCTTTTAAACTGGTAAAGTTAATAATTTTATTCAAGTGCCAGAAATCTGAAAGGAGGGGAAGCACTGTGTTTTCGTAATGGGTAGAGCCAGCCAGTAAAATCTATCTAAGTAAAAATAGAAACACCAATTAAAAATAACCTCTTATCATCAAGCACTTTTATTGTATGAAGTCACTTAAGTACCTACTTGTGTTTTCTCAAAGAACAAAATAAACGTAATGTACACTTATAGTTCAATTTGTGACGTTTTGTAACAGAAAATCAAAATTAATCGTAATTTTACAATCAGGCAAAAGTTTTACAATAGAGGGGATTAACCTTTCCTTACCAACCTTAGTGGTCTTTATTTAGATATAATTTATTTTTGTTTAACAAGTGTTTACTTCTATACTTATTTATTATAGAACTTTTTACATAATAATCAACTATATTAATAAAGACATCGATTTTTTTATTGTAGAAGAAGATTTAAGAATCTGGCGTCCATCACAACCTAGTTTATGTTTTTATTGTGCTAAGTTCATAAATTATTTTGTTTTTATTGAACAATCTTGTAAATTCTTCTTTTTAAGAAATTTACTTAATTTCGGACGTCTCGTGGAAAATACGTGGCCTTAGGTAGGCACTCTTGACACTCGAATCGAATCCCAATTTCGAATTTTCGCTAAGAACCTATTATTAAAATGTAGAATTAAGCATAAGATAGGTATGTTCTAATCGTAATAGTAATTGTAATGTACTTGCGATTATCGTAATACCTAGTTATAGAATGTACAGATAATACACTTGAGGGCAATAAAATCGCACACCTTGCATTTTTCCACTTAAAGCTGTTTTTGTTTCCTGAATATCAATTAAAATATAAAAAAATACCCTTAACAGAAAGTTTATTTCAGTGCCTTTTTAATAAAATCTAAAAACATTTTACGAATTACCCATAGCGGGTTTTAGGACCTAAAATCTAGCGTACCCGAAAAATTACAAAAATTTGGTTTAAGGAAAAAGAATATTTAACAAAAAAATTTTGTTGTAAATGTTTATTAATATGCAGTATTACATTCAATTACATCTCAGCGGTCAACGTGATACCATCTCATCTGAAGAAACATGGATACTACACCTGCAGAAGCCGCTCAAGCAGGACAAAATCAATCTTAAGTTGCTCGACAGCTAAATTTAAGTCGCTTCTCCGTTCGTCGTGTATACCAGAGTTTCCGGGAGACTGGTGGCTACATTCGAAGACCTGGATCGGGTCGTCGGCTTACAACATCAGAGCGTGATGACCGCTTTCTTGTGACACGGTCTTTGAGAAATCGACAACTGAATGCGGTTGATCTGGTACAACAAATTCAAGAAGTACGCAATGTGAATATAAGCCGGTGGACAGTCAGAAGAAGATTGGCTGAAGGTGGACTGACTGCACATCGACCTGCAAATGGTCCAAAATTGACCACAGCACACCGCCAAGCTCGGCTACAATTTGCTAGGGAACACTTAAATTGGACGTATGAACCAGTGGCGGGCTGTTATGTTCGCTGATGAGTGCAGGATGACTCTACATGGTCATAATGGACGCTCAAGAGTCTACAGAAGGTTATCAGAGCGTTTTGCACAATGCTGCATAAGCGAACGTGTTGTCTATGGAGGTGAATCCTGTATGTTTTGGGGCGGCATAATGCTGGACACCAAAACGGACATTGTGTTCATTACTGGGGCGCGTACCCGTCCGAGATCGAGAGCATTGACAGTTGCACGATACGTCGAGGAAGTGCTTGAACACCACGAGAGGCCGCTTGCCTGGCTTATGGAGGAAGAATTCGTCCTTATGCACGACAACGCCAGGCCGCATGTCGCTAGAACAGTTCATGTTTACATGGAAGATGTAGAAATCACCGCAATTAATTGGCCAGCTCGTAGTCCTGACCTCAATCCCATTGAGCATGTCTGGGATGAACTCAAAAGAAGAGTTCGGGCCAGGAGCCCGGCACCAACACGACTCCATGAGCTTCGAGTTGCCATAGAAGAGGAGTGGAACGAAATACCTCGAGATTTCGTTGTTAAATTAATAAGGTCGATGAATAATCGATTAGAGGCTGTTATTAAAGCTAGTGGAGGTAATACTGCATATTAATAAACATTTACAATAATATTTTTTTGTTTAATATTCTTTTTCCTTAAACCAAATTTTTGTAATTTTTCGGGTACGCTGGATTTTAGGCCATAAAACCCGCTATGGACAATTCGTAAAATGTTTTTAGGTGTCATTGAAAAGGTATTGAAATAAACTTTCAGTTAGGGTTATTTTATTTTTATTTTATATTCAGGACAAAAAAACAGCTTTAAGTGGAAAAATTCAAGGTGTGCGATTTTATTGCTCTCGAGTGTAAGTCAACATGCGGTAGGTTCTAAGCATAGCTTTGGATTTGGAATCTAACTTCGAGAGTTAGGCCGCAGATAATCGAGTTTCGTTCGCACCTTTAGTTGGAAAGGAACTTCGTCTTTTTTTGGCTAGTAATTATTATTTTTTTTATTTCCAGGTCATAGTGTTACCATTAATATTAGGTTTTGGACTAATATTTCAACAGACCTTCAGTGATCTCGGTATAACAGCCACGCAGACATCTATTATAATTAATGTCAATCATGCGTTTGGCATGGTACTGTCTCTCTTCAACGGACCCCTGCTGAAGAGGTTTGGCTACAGGAAGGTGGCACTAACGGGAGCACTATGTGTCTCCGTTGGAATACTTATCACTTCAAGAGGAGATTCGTTCTTGCATTTCCTCATATCATACAGCATTATGACATGTAAGTAATATTTTGAAATATTATTTGAAATTAGACTGGAATAAACCAAATTATTTAAACCATCCTTAGCTATTTTTTTTATGGATGTGATTTTAAAAAACTTGACCGAAACACTGTCCATGTATTTAATACATATGTAATAGACATAACAAATTTTAAAAAGCTTGATTACAGATTCCAAATTAATAAGAAAATACCTTATTTTCGATACGTAAAAATCCTATTAATGTATAAATTCGTTCTCAATTATTGAGCTTCGCAGTTATATTGTAAATTTTCTAGATATCAAAACAATTGAAAAAACTGTATAAAAGGCAGAAAGTACTAAAACGCATTTAGTCCTGCACGACGACCTTTCATCTTAAATCAAAACTAAATTCCGCACTTCTCTTGGGAAACTTTTTTTATGATCAGAGTAGCAACATGATTGATTGGTTACTTTGAGCAATATAACTTCCAGGAACAACACACCCGCGGTTAACGAACCGCATTGTTTATTCGATCGCATATCACATTTATTAATTACTCGCTATTCGGATTAGTATTTACCTATCACATTATTTGTAAATTACGTGCTAATCTGATTAGTATTGATAACCTTATTTGTAAATTACGAGCTATTCGAAATAATATTGATCACATTATTTGTACCTAAATTACGAGCTATTCGGAATAGTATTGATCACATTATTTGAAAATTACGCGATATTCGGAATAGTATTGATTACATCATTTGTACCTAACTTACGTACTATTCGGAATTTAGGATTGATCACATTATTTGTACCTAAATTACGAGCTATTCGGAATAGTGTTGATCACATTATTTGTAAAGTATTGATCACATCATTTGTACCTAAATTACTTGCTATTCGGAATTTAGAATTGATCGCTTTATTTGTAAATTACGCGATATTCGGAATACTATTGATGACATTATTTATAAATTACGCGCTATTCGGAATAGTGTTGATCACATTATTTGTAAATTACGCGCTATTCGATATAGTATTGAGCTGAATATCAGATATTCGACATCGTTACCAGCCTAATATCAGATATTCGGCATCGTATCCAGTGGAATATCAAATATTCGGCATCGTATCCAGTTGAACATCAGATACCTATTCGGCATGTGCCGAAAATAATTTTACTTACAAGTCTAACTTTTACCTATATTACTTTAGGTAGATAATGGTTTTAAAATACGCTAGACTATTCTATGTACAGTTGAAGATTATCAAATCACCTTCCACCACCACCCGTTCTGCTTGCGAGGACTGATGGCCTTCTGCAGAATTCTAAAAGTAAAAATAAAGGTTCGCCGTCCATGTAGATTAGAGTGCACCGCATTTTTGACAAAAAGTCTCGACAGCTCTGAAGTTGCTCGTGGCTATAAAGTCAACGTGTAAAATAGGTCCAAAAGAATGCCCTCGAATTTTAAAATCGACGTTCCCGTCGCAATATCGGCACGGTGATTTTGTTACATTCAACTTCACCTAAAAAAATAGGGGATCTGTCTGCGGTTTTTTCGGTTATGTAGATATTTACTTTTGAGTCATGTTGTTTTTAATTTTCATGAAATTCGTGAATCACTATCTGTTTTGCTTCAAAACTTGTTTAAAATATAAACTGAGATTAGCAGAATGACTATACTGTACATTCTGAGGATATTTTAGCTGTTTTTTAAGTGATAAGAGTTATCACAGTTTCATAAGAGTTACCTCTCATACGGGAGTTAGAAAGGCCTAAGCAGAGACAGAACGGGCGTGAATAAGCAGAGATGGTAGGGTTGCCAGATGGAAATTTGAAAAAGGAGGATAAATATCACTAAAAAGGAGGATTTTCCTTCAAAAAGGCGAACTATGGCTAAGAAAACCAACCCATCCACCATACCTATCGACAGAAAAACCGAGAGGAGCATTTTCGTCGTCTGAAAATAACTTTAATGTAGTCTCTATTAAATTTAATATCAAGTTTTGTGATAGTTTCTGAATAGTTACATAATATACTTAGTCACTAATTAACTATCTGCATATAAACAATTAAACATGATTTTTATAAATTCACTTTATTTTAAACATCATATTTTGCCCAAATATTAATTTTTGAATGAAGTTCTTGGTTTTTTAACAAATAAATATAAAAATCTTCACACAACACGTTTTTCTAACTTTATTGGGTTGAAAATCAGCGCAAAAGAAGGACGTACAGTAGGTAAAGAAGGACAATTTATAGAAAAGGAGAATATGTCCTTTAGGATGCCTTCTGGAAACCCTAAGAGATGGGAACTGCTGGGAGGCGACTAGGATCTGACATGCAATTATGGTGAAGTGCAAAACATGGCGCATCTACTAGTATGCCTACTAATGAGAGAGTCATTTATTGAAGAGGACCTCCTAACTGTAAACGACAAGGTTGCCATGGCTGCAAACTATTGGAGAGGGTCTGGACACAAGTTATCATAAAAAAATTGTAAACAATTACGTATTATTTAGTTAATTTTATTTGCGCTTCTATTATTCTTTCTTCTTACTTGTCCATCGTACCAAATTTTTCTCTTCTGACCTCTACTTCCAACTCCCCTTTTATGCATTGTATGCTTTTTTGAAACTTTATAAAAATCTAGTATTTTAATTAATGTGACAATGGGTTATTGATATGTAGAGCGTTAAAAAAAAGTATTTTGTTCGAATTGGTATTACTTAAGGGATGGAAACTTCTGGATAATTATTTTCAGCAAACAGAGGATTCATTTTTGTGTGCTGATCTCAACATCATTACATGTAGATTGTCTGGAACATAACTATGATCTCTAGAGTTTATGTATTCAGTGAAAATCTTTTAATGCTTTTTGTATGGCTTCATATTTATGGCAGAATTCTTTAAGATTACCTTTACCAGGTGGTAATTCTTTCACTTGGATCTGAAGTTTTGTCTGACCATTAACAACTTTTGGAATATTTTTTTTTTTTTTATAAAAATGAATATGTCCTTGTTAAACAAGTACATATACATCTTCCTACGTTCCCTAAACTAAGCATAAATGCTTGTCCTATAGGTGAACGAGATCGGTCGAGGCAGGATTCGAACTCGCGACCACTGGATTACTAACCCAGCGCGCTAACCGCTCTGCCATCCACCCATCCATATTAGATAAGGTAGATTAAATAGATGAAGATAGCAGTTAATTTTCTTTTTGTTAATCAAGATTTCATAGGTATTGACAGTCAAAATATGTGTGATTTCAGCTGTGGGGGTAGCGCTAACAATGTCATCATTTTCTCTGGCCATCAACTCCTTCTTCCGTAAAAATCGTGGAAAAGCTCTGGCTGTGGGAATGTCGATTACAGGATTAGGTCCAATATTCATGCCACAGGTAAATAATAATTTGTAGAATACAACATCAAAACATACCTGCGATTTCATACTCAGAGGTTGGGCAGTGCAAGAGATTTTTTTAAAGTAGTCAATCCCTGAATATGAAGCCCATTTACAATGTTAATATTCATTCAACAAATATTTAAAAAACATACTTTTCCAGAATTCAAGGTCATTTAAATTGTTTTGACACAAAAATGAAATGAATCATTCATTGTCCATGGAATACTAATCAGCTCTACGTTGGTATATGTAATTAAGAAATATTATCATCAGAAAAAAATATATCACTATTCTGCAAAATGGTGATGAGTAAAAAGGTCTAATTATTGCCAAAGATATAGAAAAATCACTTGGGCACACATATGACAAATCTGTAATTTTTGCTTGGTTGTTTATTTTTTTGTGGGTGGCAGTTCTTAAGGAGAACACACTTACGCCAATCGGCCCTTTGTAACACCACAAGTGAAGGTGTCTTCCCCCTTGCTTATCCACCCTGAAGCAGCCAGAGTGGCTAATGAATGTCATGATGTCTCCGATATCAGCAGATCATTATAGAAGAAACTTCCCAAGGAGCTATTCCTTTTTCTGGAGAGCAGAACAGTGACAGAACAGTGGCTCATGAACTCTTTGGGTATGAACATTGGTTTGCTTGATCATGTGTGTGCACAAAGCACCTCCTTCCAGGCTGAAAAATTTCTAAACGTCTGGGAAGTATATGCATATAATTTAAATGAAAATTACAAAAACAAATCTTCAAAATAAGCTATTTGCTTTTAATTCTTTTTATTAATTAAATGTTTTTTGAGTATATCTTGATATTTCCTAGTTATTTACATGAAAGTTTGTTTTTAATGTAAAGAAGTTTAAGTTTCAGTTTCTTAACGTACTATACAAATATACTCTTAAATTTTTTGACGAATCTATTTTCAGATTTGGCTCAATTTTTGTTCCCAAATTTAAATTAATTTCACTTCCTTTTGCGCAAAGTAAATTTCTATCAATTTATTTAACTTTGGGGTATCTAAAGTTACACTAATTTGATTACAAAATCTGTCATATGAAACATATTTACCAAAAATCCTGAATTCCACAATGACATGAAAGGTAAAAATTATAAATTGCTAGGTAATCAACTCGCTGATTGGTGCATTAGGCATTCAGGGTGCTGTTCTGGTGTTGGGAGCCTTGTCTCTTCACTCTGTAGTGGCTGCCCTGCTATTGAGGCCTGTCAAGTGGTACATGAGGCCAGATGAAGATGTGGAGAAGGAAAAGGATGAAAATAAACCAGAAAATGGAGATGTCTTGTCAAAAAGTTGTAAGTAAATATCATACACATCAAATTTGGCATTCACCGATCAGAATTAATAAATCATATTTACCATGGCATATTGTATGCATGTCATTGTTTTCTTTTCTAATATTACGCGTTTTTTTTAATTATTTGAATGGTTTTTAATTAATAGCCGGGATCTCGCTAAAAGGCACAATTTATTGATTAAAGTTGTGCTAAGGCGTAAATTAAATTGGGGTATTGCACCAACCCTAATTACGCCACTTCTCAGAGGCGTTGATGAGCTGCACACACCAAAGAAAATTTGAGGGAATGTTTGTCGTTAACCCAGTAGCTTCCTGAATTCTAATTTATGAAAAATATAATCTTTCTTCATATCCTTCATCCTATATACATTTACAATTATTCTTATGCAATTTTTTTGTATTGTTGATGGAAATATTACATCATTTTATTTGAAATCACTCTTTCCAAAACACAAACTCTCGGATATTATGTGTAATCAAATATTCTTGTTTTCCTCGACACAAGTTCGTTCTCAATTGGAAGAAAAATGTACCTATACAACTTGTGACCTTGTGTTATGATAAAGATGAAAATTCATAATCATGTTTGTATTTTGCAGATGAATTGCAAGACATGTCTAAACCAGTCGATCTTATCACTGAAAACGCCGACGACTTCCTGGATGACAAAAAAATCACAGTTATATTGAGTTCTCTCGAAAAGGACGTTGAAAACACAAATGATGTCATCGCAAAGAAAACAATGTCGAGTCCTGATATAAGACCGAAGGTAGAAAATAAGAGAAGACACAGTTGGTGGGAATCTACCGCCGCCGAGGTAAACATGGGAAGCTCTATTGATTTATATGATGAGAGTATCATAAAAAGTTCTGGCGATCATCCAAATGGCCATATAGCTAATAACCAAAACGAAGAATCTAAATCTGTCATGGAAAAGAGTGCAGTCTTGAATGAAACCAATGAGCCACTCTTGAAACAAAACCACACAAACCCTGATAAGGAATTGTCGCTGGGAATGAAGATTGTGCAGTTTTTTGATTTGGGGTTACTCAAGGATCCAATCTTTGTCAACATCATGGTTGGGATCTCGATAGCCGCCTGTGCAGAGATCAACTTTGCGCTGCTCACTCCGTTCATTTTGAACGATCTGAAATTTGACACTTCAGAGATAGCGGCTGTTATGTCGGTGATTGCATTCTCCGACATTGTTTTTAGGTTTATATCACCGTTCATCGGGGACTGGTGTCGAAAGTCTGCCAGAGTCATGTATCTGATAAGCTTGGTTATGCTGATATGCACAAGAACAAGTGAGTTATATTTTATTATTAATGTTTTCAGAATTAACCTCGTAGTACATTTTTAAAAAACACAAATTACTTTGTGTTGAATACCAATTTTTGAGTTATTTATATTCGAATGGATAACAACTAACGTTAGTGACGAGGAAGCGGTACTCTTCAAAACCGGTCGAATATAAATAACTCAAAAAGTGGTTATAACAATTAATTTGTGTTTTTTAAAAAAAGAGAATATTTACTATGATTTTCTCCTGTTAAAGTACCAAAATAAGTAGACAAATTTCTTTTATAATTCTACAGATTTGTATATTGTTCAATGACAGTATATTTAGGTACTCATTGATTATCTGTTAGGAAATTTAAATATGAACTTTTGTATTGGTATTTGAATCTCTTATAAATTTTTTTATGTGTCAAAAATTTGTGTGCATTATGTGCATATTACACATATTTATTTAATATTGCTTCTTGGGCAACTAGCAGGTACTATGTCAAATATTTATTTAACACGCACCCAGGCAGAATTATGCGCCATAACAATTTGTGCCTATGAAAATCTCATAAGAAACTATAGAAACAAAACTATTTATATTTACTCCGACAGTCAAGCAGCTCTCAAAGCTCTAAACTCATGTAAAATAAATTCATCTACAGTCCAAGACTGTAATTTAGCATTAAACAAACTAACAATAGAACACAACAACAAGGTGGTTCTAAGATGGGTGCCGGGACACTCAAGCTACAAAGGCAATGAAGAAGCCGACAAACTTGCAAATATGGGGGCTGACTCAGTTACCTATGGACCAGAACCTTACTGCTTCTTAACCAATAGTGTCATTAAAACAATATTATACAACAGCATGCTAGAAAAAGCGAAACTAAACTGGCTTAACCTACCAGGACAAAAGCATGCAAAATCAATGATCTCAGGCTTCTCAGCTAAAAGATCTAAACAAATTCTTACTCTTAACAGAGAAAATATAAGAATTCTAATCAGAACCCTGACTGGACATTGTAGATTAAATAAACACCTATGCACAATGAACTTAGCAGACATGCATCTATGCAGATTCTGCCTAGACGAACATGAAACTCCGCTACACCTGCTCAAGGACTGTGGACCATTGATGCAAACAAGTGCCAGAATATTTGGCACTCACATCGCTGATGAAACACAAATCAGAGAAGCCAGCCCACTGAAGATCTTAAGATTCATTCGAGAGATTGGACTATGGGAAGACCTCTAGAAGCCAATCATTCACAATGAGCTACATATCAAGCTGACGTGAAGAAGCCTCTAGAAGGATTTATAAAAAAAAAAAAAACACGCACCCAATAAGAAGTCCCAACTTTCTGGAGACTTACGATATTATCGTCTCACAGATCCATACTGAAAACACAATGAAAAACTATGTCTCTACTGGAAATCGAACCCGGAACCTTTGGATTTACAGTCAGATACGCAAACAACTGAGCCATGAAGGCCGACATATATTGAAGTTTTTAAAATTTACGTTTACCCAAATGATCAAGAAGTTTTTTTTTCCATATCTACATTTACACTATCACTGGTTTACCCAGATAATCCTGTAATCTTAAATTTATATATGTAGGTTATCATTCACATACATTGCACTCTGTTATCTGCATACATGAGATACCATCCAAATTTAACTAATTTACTAAAGAGTAATGAAGTCAGTGTATGGAGTGAGTGACCAAATGACCAGCGCAACAGCTTTCGTCTATAAAGATAGTCTATAAAGACTTTGACGTCATGGTTTTCTATAAATAGAGGGGTATGGCAGGGATGCATACTTTCACCTTGGCTGTTAAAGCTATACATTGACTTTTGAGAATTAAAGAATGCAGATATTGGTCTAACATTAGGTGAACTAAAAGTAAGCGAGCTGATGGTATATAAGGGATGTTAGCAAAATGGATTAAGAATGAATACTTCAATGTCAAAGGTTATGTTATTTGAAAGAGGTGAAAGTAAGATAGTATGCAATGTTAGTGTGAATAATGAACGATTAGAGCAAGTTGCCGAATATTTATATTTAGGAAATATGTTTCAAAGGAATGGACGGCCTTAAAAGGACTTTGAAAGAAGAGTAATGGCAAGAAATAGAGTGAATGGAATACTAATACCAATAATGAATGATGGCAACATATCGAAGGAAATCAAAGCATAAAGTGAACATGTAAACCAGCCGATGGCAGGTCGTAAGCTCTGTAGGTGCCTTGAGTTCCTGGTTCTCCTATAATATTTCATCTTCGTCTCTATTGAGATATTCAAAATTTGTCAAAAAAAATAATGCTTCAGAGATGATCACACAAATAATTTTCATGGAGATTCGATAATATTACTTATGAGGAAAAATCATAAAACTGATTAATTTGCAAAGACGTCTGCAATCTGTATAACATGTACAGGCGATGATGAATGATAATATATTTCTACATACATACCATCACGCTATGTCCCTCATGGGGTAGGCAAAGAGAACCGAAAACCACATTCTTTTATATTGACATGCATTTAGAGGTCGGTTTTTTTATATGAAAGATTATTATCAAAATTACATGAATTACTTAGGTACTTTGTTTTATTTTTTAATAAAAATCGCAGACCATCTATAGACATGACATATTATGCAAAATTTCTTAGTACACACCGCGTGGTTGTGCCATAAGATACAAAAGAGAAAGGCAATTGTGGTTTCACTGGATTCATGAATCCAGGCCCAAGAGCACAGGCGACCAGAGTACCAGCCAGAACAGTCGAGCCACATGGGTTTGCGACCATGTATGCAGGATTAAGGGGCCCCTTTATGACTCAAGTCACGCTCATCACTCACCCACCAAATTGTACTGGTGGCAATTTTATTTTTTATTTTATTTTATTTTATTTGGGACACTTACAGACATTGACAATCGCATACAAGAAAGTATATCATAATAATTTTACATAATGTCAATATCCAATTGGAAGTGAACACAACATGCGAAGTTCATAAACTATTTACACAAACTAACAAATTAATACAATATATTTGAATATTTTCAAATTGAAAATTAAAACAGTAATCAACACTAATATTTTGATATAATGGCTTTGGTATACCCCCATTCTACTTCACTTTGTATACCAATACCCAGGCCTAAAGTCATAGCTTATGTCAGCTCTGTATATTTTTACTTCTTCTTCTTGCTCTTTTGGTAGATCTGTGATCTGTTCCTACATGATGTCCAGCTTCCATCTCTTTGATGGTCTTCCCGGTGGTCGGCGTTCCTCTGGTATCTCGTGCATCGCAATCTTTGGCAGCCTTTCTGGATTCATTCTCTCTACATGATTTCTCCAGTGTCGATCTTCTTTACCTGCTCCACCTTACAATTACCTCCACATTGCAGGTTCTGCGTCTCTGTTGTTCTGAGTAGCTGTTTTTTCTCACAGAGTCTACCCTTGCTTCAACTCCATAGGTCATTATGGGTATGCTGCATGTTTTATATATTCGGACCTTACTTTCAACTAGCATATGTTTATTGGCACAAACAGTGTCCCTCATGCATCCAGATATAACTGCAGCTTTATTAGTCTGTTCTTTGACTTCTTTATAGGGATCATTGCAACTAGATATCTCCTATTTAAATGTTGTGACCTGTTCTATTGGCTTATCGTCTACAGCCAATTTTCATCTCAGAGATTGTCTGGATATTGTGAGACATTTAATGATAGAAACATAAATTTCAAACCGTAAAAAACAGATCTTCATATTCTTATCCACAGAATACATTGGTAGCAAAGTCAATACTTTAGCCATGAAAATATTGTGCCCAACGACAAAATATTTAATCTCAGTATTGTTTCGTCTAAGTAAGGATTTTATAAATACACAATTTGTATCATAATCTTTTACAAATAATAATAAAAGTGGTTTGTGTTATCTATTGGTAATCTCTACGTGACCAGATATCAATCCAATATGTAGAAATTTTAAATTTGATCATTGATATGGCATTGTAATGAATACTACATTGTTTATTTAAGTACCTAATTCCTTGATTTTTTATAAGTAGTATGTAAACTTCAAGATACAAATCAAGGTGCAATTTTTAAACCTTTTGCCATACATAGATGCATATCTTATATGAGTATTAATCTAAACTTAAATATATCATTAGTACTAAATATGACATCATGTCTCACTTTAATCATAACGTTGGAATGAGAGACTGATTACTATACAAATATCTTAGCATATATTCTTGGCTTCTTAAATTTATTTTATTTATTATTTATTTAATTAGATCATAATATTATAAAGAAGATATATTAAAGATAACTGTTTAACTAGACAGTCTATTCCAACCTGTATAGTTTGCATAGTTATTAAATTTTATTAATTTAAAATATGTACAAAATATTTCTCATACATATTATACATTAAAAATTACAATAAAATTAATCACAATATGGAGTAGGAAGACATTAGTTGTATTATTATTAATGCTGAAACATTTATTACATTTTGATGTCTTTCAGATGCATTCCTTGATGTATTTGTAATTTTGCAGAGATACTGTAATGGTATCTATGCAAACCTCCTTGAGATAAACAAACTTCAATCCGTCTTCAACGCAGCTGCTAGACTAATCACCGGAGCCGCGAAATTCTCACACATATCTCACGATCTACGAAATCTTCACTGGCTAAAAGTGCCAGAGAGAATCAAGTACACATTATGTTTGTTGACTTTCAAAGCGATCCATGGCGTAGCTCCCACGTATCTTACAGACTTCTGCATCCTTCTCACCGCTAACAAGCGACAACAAACACTTCCGTCAGCCACCACATCCATGATTGGCAAATTAATTGAAATAAATAGAGTCAACACTACATCCTTCGTTGATCGTGCTTTTGCTGTCGCTGGACCAGCCTCGTGGAATAAATAACCACCTGAACTGAGGCGAATCGACAACTTAGCCGTATTCAGGGAACACCTGAAAACTCACTTCTTCCACGAGTCTTAACAAAAACCTGTAATATATTCAAAGCACCCTTGAGGTGAGGTTATCACAAAAACGGCACTATAAAGGTCATCCCGGTTTATTATTATTATATTGTTCATTCTTTCAATGTGCCTCTAACTACTTATAATAATAATAAATTTGGATTATTTTTATAGCGCCGTTTTTGTGATAACCTCACCTCAAGGGCGCTTTGAATATATTAGGGGTTTTTGTAAGACTCGCGGAAGAAGTGAGTTTTTAGGTGTTTCCTGAATAGTGCTAAGTTGTCGATTTGCCTCAGTTCAGGTATTAGTTTATTCCACGAGGCTGGTCCGCCCACAGCAAAAGCACGATCACCGAAGGATGAAGTGTTGACTCTATTTATTTCAGTCAACTTGCCAATCACGGATATGGTGGCTGACCGAAGTGTTTGTTGTCGCTCGTTTACGGTGAGAGGGATGCAGAAGTCTGAAAGATACGTGGGAGCCATGCCATGGATCGCTTTGAAAGTCAACAAACATAATTTGTACTTGATTCTCTCTGGCACTTTTAGCCAGTGAAGATTTCGTAGATTGTGGGATATGTGTGAGAATTTCGCGGCTCCGGTGATTAGCCTAAGAACATTTATTTTCTTTCTATTTCTTTCGCCTTAGCGCTTTTATCCCGTTTCTATCGGGGTACGCTTTGACCATGATCCTGGAATTGGCGAGTCTGGTTATTACATTGAAGCGACTGCCATCTGACCTTCGTAACCCTTAGAAAGGGGAACCAGACAAATTGGATCATGGCTACACATAGCTAGTGATATAAATCCGCACATAGTTTTTTTTTTTTTTAAAATCCAGAGGTGTGTGCCCTGCCTGGATTCGAACCGTCGACCTCACGCATGTAAGGCGACGACTTTACCGCTGGGCTATCACCGCTTTATAATAAAAAGTTTTTAACTCAATATTATTTGAAAATGGGTGGTGTCTGAACAGTAGTGCCCTTGTCTGGTGATTTGGTTCATCTATATCACAAGCATTTACATATCTTTTTATTACAATATTTCTGTACAAGTAAAATAAACTGGTTAAGAAGTTAAATTAAATATTGATAGTGCTAAATAATCAAACGTGGAGGATTCAACTTTGTGTAAATTCATATTTAATCAATTATTTAAATTGAACACAAAACTTTACTTTGTATATTTCCAATTGTTTATTTTACTTGTTCAGGAAACATGTAGTGAACAAGTAAAATAAACAAGTGGAAATATACAAAGTAAAGTTTTGTGTTTAATTTAAATAATTGATTAAAATTGATAATGCTGTTTATCAGTGACATCTATGTAGTAGAAAATGTACTGTAATCTTATATTTTACAACACAATCTTTATTTGAATGTGTATTCTAGAAAATCAGGAATTTTTGAGCACCGTTTTATTATTTATGTCTAATGCTTCTCGGAAAACTAACAGGTACTATGTCAAACATTAATTTATCACGCACAACAAATTGCCATGTCTCACAGATCTAGACCGAAAATGAAATTTAAAATTATGTCTCCACTAGGAATCGTACCCGTGACCTTTCAATCGGGGGTCAAATATCTAAGCAACTAAGCCACAAAGGCTGACAATAATTATTTTATCTTATCTTAATTTTATTTCTTATATTATGTTGTTTTTATACTTTATGAATACATCTTTTCATAGAATTATATTAGTGTATCACCCAACAAACAAACATAAGTGCCTACTTCAAATTATAGATACATTTACATAGAATTTATACTCATATGACCTTATTTACTATTTGTGATACGAGCTTAATCTGACGCTTGCATATTTTGTTTGTTGTCGAAACTAACCTAGCGTCGGATTATAGTCACTTTGCAAATAGTATGTAAGACCCATAATGACTTATTGGATTGAAGGAGCATGCTCTCCGCCAATTGGGAACAGAAATAAATAGGAAAATAAGCCTTAATAAATGTTGAATAATTTTATCTGCTTAGTTCATATTATGAAATGAAACATATATAATATCTTAAATATCAAATAAATGAACATATTGCGGGTGTCAAGCCAGAAGGGCGTATCTGCAAAAATGCGTTTTTGTTTATGCCAAACGATACTTTATTTCAGACTTCCACCATCTGCAAAAAAATCACGGCTTTCTGTTGCGTCTTTTTCGAGATATTTCAAAAAATAATTTTGGGCGTATGCTATGGCATAGGCGAATTTGTCGAACCAGAAAGGCGTATAAACATACTTCGAAAACTAAACTGATATCTTTGTGAAATATTATTGAACCAGATGGGCGAATCTGCATACGCCGAACATTAAACAGATATTTAAAAAAAAAAGGTCTGAAAACAAATTATGTGAAAAAAGAAAATAATATGATACAACCTTTCAACAAATTTGATGATGCCATAGAAACCTGCCAAGCCAGAAGGGCGTACTTACAAACATTAAAAATGGCAGAAGCTTTGGACTAATTGAAATTTCGCTATCAAAATTTTTAAATACATCTCATAATTAAGCTAAATATTTTTTTCTCTTAAAAAGCTATGATTCATAGCTTTTTAAAATTTGTTTTTACACCCCACAATAATTATGAATTTTCTATGCAAAAATTGAGTCCACATCTAGAAACATTAGCGAGCCAGAAGGGCGTATGTGCAAAATATATAATAAGATCACTAGTTATTGAAATTTAGGTAATACTCCTCGATGAGGCTTCATTTTTGCTATATTTTCCAAAAAAACTCTACAAGGATAAATTGAACCGTTACAGAAATAAATATTTTTTTGTCTATCCTGTCAATTAGTCATTTCGTTTGTACCCCCTTCTGGCTTGACGCCCGCAATATAAATATAAGTATGTAAATATGTTTAAAATATGATTCAACCTTAAATAAAAAATATGAGAGAATATGGTTTACTTTTTTTTTACTGTATTTGTTTAAACTTTTTTATATAATCCCATTTTTATACCCTTTTCTTTAAATTCACTTGTCTGTACTGAAATTTTGCAATTGATTATTATTAACTAACTTCCCGACCATTTAGAGCTCTGAAACTTTCAGAATTTACGTATTCTCTATTATAATGTATGTTTTATTTTATATTTTATGAAAAATATTAATTTAACACGCACCCAATAACAAGTTGCCACATTCTATATACTTACGATATTAATCGTCTCACAGATCCTGACTGAAAACACAATTTAAAACTGTGTCTCCGTCGAGAATCGAAGCCAGTACCTTTGGATCGAGAGTCAGATTCCTAACCAACTGAACCATGAAGGCCAACAAATCCAGCTTAATTAATTTGATATTTTACCTATATAGCTGAGCGTTACTAAAATTTGAATTTGATTTTACTTTTTTTTCCAATTTATGTTTTAGTAAAAACAAATTTGATGTGAAATAAATATCTATGGCCCGGTATTACAGTCTCAGTTTAAGAGCTAAACTCAATTTTTACAAAAATATAACGTATTACAGTGTCCGTTTAGGCCTAATCTTCCCTCAAATACGTCACTAAAACGACAAATATTTAACTCAACGTTTCTGGCGGATTAAGTACTTAACGGTGAGTCAACTGTCATTTGCTAGGCGACGCGTGTAGTTTCAGTTTCTATCACTAGAGGCGTTAGTTGTATCGACGGTGGCGCCACACAACAAAACAAACTGACAGCCATATTGAAACGAACATGGGCATTTAAAAGCATTATTTTGGTGAAAAAAATTAAATTTACCATGTTGGATAATAAAACAATAGTATTTCAAGTCGTAGCGTCCCGTTTTGTAGTTCGTATTATTTGAGGTTATTTAAAATTTGACAGATATTAATCACAGAAAAAATAAAAATTGTCTATAATTGAAGATTTAGTAACTGACATGTCATATTGCACTGTAATACGGAAATGGATCAAATCTCCCCTTAACATTAATCTTGAGTTTAACAAACTCAATGAGTTGAGGGCCAACTGTAATACCGGGCCTATATTATATTAATCTCGAAGGGGTCATACAGAAATATATGATTTTATAAATTATTGTGTGAATATCTATCTTCATTTATTATTAAAATGACTCATATTATTTAATTTGTTGTATTAATTATTATTAATATGTCGTTTCACAGATAAATCTTAAAAGTTATGTCAATATTATGAAATTTCAATTATTTCCTCAATCACATCATAATATGAAACTTGTTATTTACTCTTCATTATAAGTCATTGAACTGTGTTTAATAATGTATATTTATATATATTTATAATATTATATACCTATGCCATGTTTTAAGTAACATTAGGTAAACAAAACTTAAACATATACGGTCTTACTTATTAGATTTCGTTAATAGCTTACTTAACGCGCAACTAGATAAGCACGACTAAAATAGTTAAGATCGGTATTAAAAAATCTTACTTATAAACGTATACTAAGATGTGACTAACTAGTTCACCGAATTGTTTACGAATACCCTCATTTATTTTTTTCATATGGCCGCATTGGCTTCGCATATGTCAAAAAATAGAAAATTGCATGTAATTTTTGGATCGCTGACATCGAAAAATGAAAACAAAAACCGCGTTGTGCCGTGTTGAGTCAAATTAAACATGATTGCGATGAAGAATAACAAGGAAAATCATTATAAGTATTAAATTTTTCTGTCAATCTCAAATATGTGTGGGAACATATGTGAAAGATCCGCCATTTTGAAATATTTGTTATGACGCGTTAGTCAAGCGTTAAACAACCTCTCGACCTGTCTTAACTTGACGTATATGAAATTAAGGTGTAATAAAGATAGTCATGGTTTATATTTATTTATTTATTATTTATTTATATAATTTATGTACATGTGTACAAAGGCAGGTTTATTGCCATGAGGCAATTTCTTCCAACCAACCCGAGCAACGTGAAGTCTCTTAGTTAAATTGGTACAGTACTAATTAAGTGAGAAATAAATTGATAAAAAATAACATAAAAGAGTAAGAAATATAAAAAAAAATTACAAAGAGAAAAAAATGAAAAGAGAGTTTAAAAATAAAAGAATAATAAAAATAACACTGATCATAGCAATGAGGAAAAGGAGGTTACGGAAGGATATAGAAGGAATTTAGGAACTATTTGACAAATAAAGTTTTTTTAATTTACCTTTAAATATTTGAATGGATTGAGATGACGTTACTTCATCACTTAGGCCATTCCATAGTCTAGCTGATTGTACTTGAAAAGAGGAGCTGAAAACTTCTGTATTGTGAATGGGGATAGCTAGTGTAGTACGTTCAGCAGATCGAAGGGATAGGCCGTGACTTGACAAGAAAACGACGTTATTTTTTAAATAAACTTTTACGTTAATCACGCTCTATTAGCAGGTTCTATAGATAGTTTACATATATAAGTAAGACGGATATAAACTAACCATATTTTTTATGTAGCCTTTCAGGAAAATAATGAAATATAAATATTATTATATGTAAATTATACATTTTCGTTTTTATATTAGATTGATACACAAGCATAAATAAGTTTCCCATTTCATACTCTCTCCTCTGAAAAATGTATTTTTGTTAAATTTCATAAAAAGCTAACAATTGGGTGAATTTCATTTGATGTATCATTGTTGAGTATTATATTGGCTTATTTTCCATAGTCTCCCAAATAGAGCACTCAGAGTCGTCACAGATTGTAAATAAACGAGTAGGTTGTAGCCATCACTATACTTCTCACTACCAAGTAACTCCACATAGTATTAAAATTTTCATGAAATGAGTTTGATAAATTATTTTTGATCAAATATTTTACTATGAAAACTTGATAATTCTTCAATGCCATTCTATAAAAGTGATGTGCCTTTTTAGCAATAATATTTGAAAATGAAAATATCAAAATTTAAGTTTCCTGAGCTTGGGGTCACTTTGAAATATTTGATAGTTAAAAAAATGTGAAGCACTGATCAGATATCCTTCAAAATCTAATGGCGTCTAAGCGAGCGTAAGATATACAAATTTGCTAAATTTGAAAATAATCCAATTAGTATTTTAGTCTATAATCAATAAACACCCCGTACATAGTACACAGCACACACACACACAGATACATTGTGTTGAAACTTTGAAAATACAATCTCAACATGATACTAGTTGATCATCTGCAATAAAAAAATTAACATTAAAAATTGTGAATTCATAACTCCCCACTATATCTCCTTGGGGTAGTGAGGAGTAAAAACAAATTATAAATTAAAGCAAATGAAAATAATCCATGTTAATCGAAATCTCTTTCATTTAGCATTTTGTCAGTTCTATGAAAGGATTTTTCCATGAGATACTTCTTCGTCTCTCTCTCTCAAAACTACCTTCTTACTCTTACGCCTTAATACTCTGTCCTATTTCCTATTTGCGACCTTTGCTAATCTGCACTTTGCAGGTCTAATGTTGTTACCACCATTGCAGTAACGCATCTAGTAAATTCATACAACAATTTCTAACTAAATACAAAAATGATTGTTTCCAATTTCTGATATTTCTAAGTTTGTCTTCTTTGTTTCAGGCTTATTCTTTGCATCCTCGTACAACGCTATGTTAGCTGTTGCATTTGGACTTGGGGTAGCAAAGGGAGTTCGTTCCGTCTACATGAGTCTAGTCATCCCTAATTATGTACCAATAGAGAGGTTAGCATATGCTTCTGGAATACAGATGGTGACCAATGGATTTGTATTAATGACCATAGGACCACTTCTAGGTATGTAATTGTTTCAATTTAAAATAATTTTAGTACTTGTCAGTAATATGAAAAATAGGGATTACTTTGAATAAAAGTAGAGAGTGAATGGCTTGAACAAGTCAACGAGTATGTCTATCTGGGTAGTATGTTCCAACGGAATGGACGGCCTGATAAGGATATTGAAAGAAGAGTTATGGCAGGAAACAGAGTGAATTGAGCACTTAGACCAGTTATGAATGATCACAACATATCAAAAGATGCTAAAGTTGCCATTCATAACGCAATCGTAGTGCCAACCCTGACGTATGCAAGTGAGACTTGGACGTGGCAGAAGTCGCACGAAAGCAGAATAAATGCAGTTGAAATGAGATCGCTTAGAAGAATTTGTAACAGAACGATGTATGACAGAGTTCGAAATGAAGATACAAGGAAAGAATGTAAGATGAAGAAAGATGTAATTAACAGAATGAAAGTTAACACTTTGAGATGGTTTGGCCACTTGGGGAGAATGAATGAAGAATGCCTGACGAAGAAAATATACAAAGCTGACAGGAATTGAATAAGAGGTCGGGGGCGCCCAAGAAAAGGATGGCACGACCATGTAAACGATATTCTGAAAGATGGAAATGTAAGAAGCGTGAACAACAGACGAACGTGAATAAGACGATGTATGAATGTTGATGAGGCGATGAATGTGTGTCAAGATAGAAAAATGTGGCGTTTGGTTCTCTCTGCCTACCCCGTGAGGGACATGGCGTGATGGTATGTATGTATGTATGGAATTACTTTTTACTATTTTGATGTGAATAATGATGTTTGCAAATACTTATAATGTAATCATTTTGTATGACACATTTTTGACATGTTACCAACAAATGTTTCAATAAAAGTATAGTAACGTAATAAGAAAATGTATTGATGAATTAATTTTTGAGTACCTTTAATATCAGTTTTTTGTATCTGCATACGAATTGCAACAAAACATAATCTATCATGGAATTCGGTTAAAACTGAATAATATAAAAATTACAAAACATATAGGCCCGAATTATAGATTCGTCTCCAGCTTGAGACTGGTCTTGAGCACACATTCTCAACCAAAATGATATTTAAAACACAAAAGTCACTGAGCTTGATCTCAAGACCGATCTCGAAATGTATAGAAGAGTTGAGATTGCTTCGAGACAGCTATCCCGGTGTCTTGAGCACTGTTTCAAAGAGAGAGAAGGCGACAGCACTATATATGAAAAAGAGATGCATATGGACCCAGACGAAGTTCACATTTATTACTATTTTGACGTTTACTAAAATGGATATTTTGTAAGATTTTGTAAAATTTCCGGCACATCCAGCAGATTATCATGTTGTTTCATATATTGAAATGGCTGGCTAATGAATTATATTTCTTTTTCATCTTCCAAAGAAAATAGTCAACATTTTCACTATTTAATTTGATTTAATATTATGTAGCATAATTTTCTCTTCACTTTCGAAGATTACCCTGACATTGATATGTCAAAATATCTATAAAAAGCTGTTGGAAATCAGTGCTACCAACAGATAAGCTCTGAAATTATTGCCATTCATTAAAAAAATAAACTTGTTTATAGAGCTGCATCCACATTTTGTTCGAGTACGCTTTCTCAAATGAGACGGCGTACATATTTTACTTTTGATACAGATTTTAAGGCATGATCTCAGTATGGTCTTGAGATGACACATTTGGAGAACGGTCTTCTTATTATAAATATTATTTTTAGGATGTGTTTTTATGCGCTGCGACTCTTAAGATCTTTTCCCTTCCCCCCCTCTTGCTTTCTGGGTTTCCTGTTACAGTATCCCCTCGAGTCTCAGCTCTCTTAGGAACTTTAGGAGCTGCAGGGGATTTAATGAGGTTATGGATTTATTGTCCATTCGGGGCTTGCCCAAGGTCCTCACTCTTACTTATGTCAAAGCATCACACTGCACGAGGAGGTGGTGTGACGTTTCCGCCCTCTCCCTACAGAATCTGCATGTACTGTCTTCTTCTAGTCCTATTTTCTGCAGATGTTCCATAAGTCTACAATGGCCTGTAAGGAATCCTGTCAGAGTTTTTAGGGCATTCCTGACGAGGCTCACACATGTTCTGGACCTTTTTCGGTCATAGTTGCCGAGCAAGTCCGTAGCCTGCCTGAGTCCCGGGAGTTCAATCCAGTATCTAGATCTCACTTTCTCCGTAATTCTTTTTAATTTTGCCTGGAAATATGATTTTCTTAAGCTGCAGAATGACTCTGGTCCTATCAGATGCCCTCTCGCACCCTTCCTGGGGAGTCTAACAGTTTGCTCATTTCCTTTGAACCCCATATGCCCTGATACCCAGAGCAAGGAGACCATGTTATTCTTGAGTTTTAGTAGGCATTCCCAAACTATTTTTAAGTCAATGTTTGAGGAATTCAATGCCATAATAGCTGCTTGACTGTGAGATAGAATAGCAATATCCTGCCTATTGTATATTCTGTTGAGGTTTAACTGAGCACATCCCTCAATCGCGTGAACTGCCACTTGAAAGACACTAGGGAGTTTACCCATTGATTCAGAATATTATGTTCTTGGTCCATAAACTCCCGCTCAAGTTCCCTCTTCTGTTTTGGATCCATCAATATACCATTTAATAGTATTTTCCCTCAGTAATTGGATGGTGTGGTTGTTCCAATCATTTTTTGTGTTAAGCTTGATGTTAAAGTTCTTTTCGAGACTGTATTTCTTGACCATTTTGTCTCCTGGTAGGTCTATTAGGTGTGCACACTTAGGCAATGCTAGTTCAGCATGCCCGCCCTTTATTGACCCTTCTTTGTATAGTCTTTATGATCAGGTAGTAACGATCTAATTCTTCTCTAATGTGAAGATTCTTCAGACCTTGACCTTGCTCAGTACGATCATTTGTAATATACAATTTTCTCTACATATTTTGTGACCAAAATATATGCACTTGTACATACTGTTTTTTTAAGACAACTGTGACATACAAAAAAGGTTCTACACATAGAATAATAGTTCTACTACAACTATTTTGTTTCTTTGTACTTTCTATTAAAGAGTGTTCAAATTATCAAGGAATCATTATACCTAGATGTATGAATCAAAATACTTTACCCTGCTTTTATTTCAATAATACCTATATATTTAAAAAATATGTTGATTTGTATTGATAGGATTAAGTACCTGTATAATAATGTGAGTGGTTGATATAAGTTTAAGGTCAAATATATATGTTAACAGTGCATCAAAAGGTTAAGGCTGACCCATTATTAATAAGTATTTAAATTATTTGACTGCATTAATTTATTTATTCTTTGTTAAAATAGCATAATTTATTACATTAAAATTAATCTTTACAAATGCGATTAAAAGTGAGTCATGACACTTTATGATAATTACAATTTTTATTATCGGATATAAATAATTTCACTTGTGTTATCATCATATAATTCAATTATGTTCATTTCGATATCTTTCATATAAATGATTTTTGAAGAATATTTCTAGTACAAATAAATATTTTACAGATAAGAAGATTTTATATAGAGAATGAGAGATACAACATGTAGAAAGTAGGTACTTGTGTAGTACACACAAGGCCCCCAAGTCAAATTGAAAACGCTGTTCGTTTTCGCCAAGCGCTAATTTTTTTTGTATGGGATTTGACGTTTGTTGTAGAAATTTTTTCTACAATAACAAACAACAAACGTCAAATCCCATACAAAAAAAATTAGCGCTTGGCGAAAACGAACAGCGTTTTCAATTTGACTTGGGGGCAATGAGTTTTGTCATTATGTATTATATGTATGGCGTATGATATTAAATGTATAACATGTGGCGTATGAAGAAATTTTATGTCCTCAGTTCAGCTTTTAGTTTGATCAACTTCATATTGATATTAAATGTTTTAATTGCATTAACTTAAAGCTACCTACTGTCTGTTTCATTTAAAAACTCCTTTTGTATTTTTGTGTTGGTAACCTTGCATAGTCGACAATCTGACGAATTCAATTCTACAGATTCGATAACACTTGAAATATTTCACTTATCTGTGAATATCACTTATCTGTGAATTTAACTTATCTGTGAATTTCACTTATCTGTGAATTTCATTTATCTGTGAATTCCACTTATCTGTGAATTTAACTTATCTGTGAATTTAACTTATCTGTGAATTTCACTTATCTGTGAATTTCATTTATCTGTGAATTCCACTTATCTGTGAATTTCACTTATCTGTGAATTTCATTTATCTGTGAATTCCACTTATCTGTGAATTTAACTTATCTGTGAATTTCACTTATCTGTGAATTTAACTTATCTGTGAATTTCACTTATCTATGAATTTCACTTGTCTGTGAATTTCACTAATCTGTGGATTTTTGACGTTTCGGTTGGCAGACCACATCGTTTTTCTATAGAGAATAACGACTAATGCGAAAAAAACACTTTGTTTATTAGGATTTAGATAACAGTTATCTAGGATGTGTTGAAATGTAAGGAAAACATGTTGCAAATGTGTTGCCAACCAAAACGTCAAACGCGTGATATTCCATGACTCACTTTTTGCACGGAGTAGGTTCTACATCTAGTGTATTTATAATCTATGATTCTAATGTGAAACAATTAAATAGTATTAAAACAATTACACATTGCAATATGAGAAAAGAAACCTTTGTACTCCTTGATGAATATATGATGATTTTTTTCTTAACATAGATCATGTCCAATGACATTTCAAACTTAATAATGTAATAAATTAAGGTCAAATTTTGACTTTGGCACGATCGCTAGTTTATATATTAGATTTATTAAATAAGCCAGTTATTAAATTTGTGACGTTAACCATTTTCATCTATTTTGTTACAGGTTTTATCAGGGATCGTTCTGGCTCATATAATATAAGTATAATTTTTATTAATGTTGTTACATCCATAACTATTTTACTTTGGGTAGGAGAGTTTTTGTACCTGAAATATCGACCAAAAATAACAGTTACTTAATTTTATTTTTTTGTTTTATTTACTTACCTACCTTTTCCATCTTCTCAAGAATCAAAGTCATAATAATTTTCTTATAAGTATAATTTTTTTGTGTTTCTTCTTCATCAAGTTTCTATACAAATTTTTATGTACATATATACTTAAATATGCGATTCCAAAAAAAGATTTTTATCTTCATGCACTTGAAAAACAACTTGTACAGAGTACAAGCCTTCGTGTGTAAAGGAAACATTTAAAAACAAAAGAAACAAAAAATTATAAATACAGAATTATTGCTACAAAACGAAGCGAATATAATTTACAAATCATTCAATATTTTGTGTCTATTTTATTTTTCTTTTTAAATTATTAAATACAGTTGCCAGTCTCAAATCTTGTTTCGAGTTGGTTGAACCACACCACCCCATTCTACGTGTAGTGGTGTTGTGCAAAACTTGTATGTGTTAACGGGGTACACATTGGACTCACTATATTTTGTCTAGTACAAGTATATTTCATTTATAATTTAGATTCAATTTGTGTTGCATGCGGATTTTTTTTTTTAGTTTCCCATAGTATTTTTTTGTATAATCTATTTAAACTTTGATGTTTTTACATATCCATTAAAATTTGTACTTATTATGTTCTGAATTTGTTGAAAATGAAATACACTAATTATATAATTTATTGAATGTTAATCAATATTTTATTTGAATTTGAGATATCTGTGTAGTAGTTAGATTTTTATAAGTACCCATAATTTATAAAAATAGTTAAGACAAATTATAAAAATTCTGGTATTGGTGTTTCTATTTTGTTTTCCAATAATTTGGTGTAATCGTATATAAGTGAAATATATAAGATTTTTCAATGTTACTCAAGTTCGTAAAGCAATCGTGCAAACCAGATAGTACATCAGTTCTGAAGGTGTTTCCTTTCTCAGTTTGTCATTCTTGTTCATGTTTATAGAGCCAACCCTACAATTTAACAGTGTAAAACGAAATAAGTAGGCACATTATTTTGAATACGTAATTACCTTCCTTCCATTTGTTAATACAGGGTGTTGTCGTGCATATATACAATAAATCTTTTAAGAGATGATAGAGGATGAATAAACATGAAATCAATCGTCAATCGTATGGAAATTTGGCCTTTTGAAAATACAAAAGTATGAAATTTTCCTTCTTAAGTTTTTGACACATCTCACAAACTCTCAATTTTGACATTACAACTAAAAATAACATATCGATGAATATTGTATCATATTTTCATGTCAATTTATATGATTATGGAGGCTTCACTTATAATATGTTTGAATAGCAACTTGTACTTGTGCGTTGCTGTGAAAAAAGATATAGAAAAAGCTGGATATATTGTTGCCGACTGCCGTGGCACAGTTGGTAAGCCTTTTGGCTTCTGTGCAGGCTTCTTGGGTTTTATTCCCAGCAAGAGATGAAGTTAATTTAAATTCATTTCTTATGCAAGTATTGCTTCTCTGTGCTGAAAACACTGGTTATTTGGAAGAAATTGCCATATGGCAAGAGACTCACCTCTTGCGCAGGGTGCAAGAAAGTGTTTTTTTATTCTTATCATTATTATGATTGGGTTCGACTCCAAAAAGGCATCAGGGGGCCATGTCTGGTCAACTGGCGGAATAAAAACCATCCATGTTTACCCATATCATGGATATAATTATCTTATGGAGTACTATAACGTATTAAGATATGATATGGGTAAATATGGATGGTTTTGATTCCGCCTGTTGACCAGACTTGCCCCCCTGAAATTAAACAGAAAATTTACAATTTCCCTGATACTTTTGCAATGATATTGAAATACAGGCAAGTCAATAAAACATATCACTATTACATATTTATTTATTGTTAGTATTTCAAAGTATTTTTGAATTAACATTGATGTGAAGTCCTTTAGTACCTCTACCTATATTGTTGTAGGTATTATGAGTAAATACTATTTATGCAATCACGATTAAATCGAAAATGTCTATAAATTATAAATTCACATTGTTCTTTCTCTTCATGAAAAGTTTTCTTTGAGATTTTAAAGAAAAATAGCTTTTTTACTCTCAATTTGTTATGTCTTGGTATAATAATAATTATATCATTACATATACAAAAAATGACAGCCCTGCATTGTGCCTTCTATTGTTCTTTTTGCATAAAATATCAAAATAATGTAATGCAGTTATATTTATTAATTATTTACTTCATTATTTGTCTGACTGACTTGAGGTGACAATCAGTTCTGGTGTGACTTTAGTAGTGAACATTAATCTAATTCCCTTCAGTGACAAAATGAATGAATTCACTTGTTTTAACCATTGCAATCTGCCCGATCTGGATCCTGATAAAAGAATCTCCGTAAGTGACTTCTTTAAAGGCAGAGACATCTTCATCACTGGAGGATCTGGCTTCATGGGCAAGGTACTGTTAGAGAAACTCCTCTGGAGCTGTGAGGATGTGGGAAACTTGTATGTTCTTGTTCGTCCGAAAAAGGATAAGGGTATCGAACAACGGATAAAAGATATGCTGAAAATGCCAGTAAGTGTTTTCTTTCCTTTCATTCATATAAGTCTTTAAAGATCATTCACATTTGATCAGTCCAGTCATTTTTTAATTTAACACATGACTTTGAATTTCTGATGACTGTCCTTTTTTTATTTCATATTTTCTTATCTCATTTAGTCATAGATTATTTAAATTGTTTCCAGTGTTTCTCAAATTATTCAATTCATTCATCTTGGTACTTTATCTGAATTTTTTTTTCTCCACCAGCCCTGACCGTGCGCTGTTCTCTAGTATCTTATTTCATGAATAAACGGATCAGTATGGACATTTCCATTCCATCTTGATTATACTTTTCTTTCTATGACCTCCATCGAAGTTGAATTAACTTAATATAACTTTACGCTCCTCATTATCTCGCTGTCTACACATGGCATTGTTTTATAGCACTGCAAAGATTCTTTAGATCATTTTCAGTTCAATTATACAAACATTATTTTTCATTATCACTTAGATCAATAACATCCAATATATCGATACCTCCTACATAAACTTCCGTAAGTGCAAAAAGTCAAATTTAGAGGAGAGCAGTTAAAAGTATCAAATATTCACAGGAAACACAAATCTTAACATATTGCTTTCATATTGATTATGAGTTATAAAAAAAAATATTTAAAATTTACGATTTAATTAATTTCAACAGAGTCAATTCATTCAGGAAAATGCTACACTAGCATCACAGAATTCTCTGCGTTTTTTCTGCGTAAACAATAGTATTTGTTTATACCGTACTACACGTCATTCTAAATTTTAGATACAATATTTTAAGTTTATAAGAAACGTATTTGTAGGACTTTTTGAATTATTTTTGTTTGTGTTTTTGATAGATCGATCCAAACGGAATCCAAATATGTAAAAAAACTCAAAATCGCAAAAATGTGGCTTACGGTAGTTTACGTAGGAGGTATCGATATCTCTTTCTAGTTATCTATTTCACACACACATACTTACTGTTACTCTTCTCTCATGCACGCACCCACACTAATTCACACTTTTTTATTGTCTTATTTTTATATTAGGTATAGTACGTAAGAGATACATGTTATATTTGTATTTCTATTTATTTACTTTTAATAATTGTATGCATGTGCTGTGTACTAAAAATATATTTTTTGGTATAAATGGATGATTTAAAAACTCCTGAAAACTAAAAAAAAACTCTTTACTATTTTAAAATAACATAATGATAATAGAGTTTCTTCATCATAAATTTAAAATATTTAGTTTATGAAATTCAATTAAACCTATGAAGGTATTTTCAATAAATACATTATTATTATAAGTGATATCCATTTCTCGTTCAGGAAACTAAACGATTTTCCAATTTTTGGTTCAAAACTTAATGATTAATTTTTTTTGTGGTATCATTGAAGCATTTAAATAGTTTAGTTATGTTAAAACTACAGCAATTTTCAGGTTTTCGATAGACTAAAAAATAAAGATGTTAAACTATTATCGAAAATAGTTCCTATAGCTGGTGACGTAATGCAAGAAAACTTGGGAATCAGTGAAGAAGACAGAAGACTCTTACACAATTGTGTTTCAATTGTCTTCCACGTGGCTTCGTCTGTCAGATTTGACGAGCCACTAAAAAAGGCCATCATTTTAAATGTGAGAGGAACCAGAGAAGTAATAAATCTCTCCAAAGAGATGAAGAACTTGAAGGTATTCAAATTGTTTCCCGAATCAACTACACGTATGACTTATTATATTTAGTGAATGAAACATCAAATTCATTGAAATAATCATTTAAGGTTGTGGTATATGTGTCAACAACATATTCTTATACGATGAACAAAGTGATCGAAGAAAGAGTTCATGCAGCAGACGTTGATTGGAGAGATATAATAAAATTAGCAGAAATGACGGAAGAAGGACATTTAAATGCTCTTCAGGGAAAGTAAGTAAAAGATATCTTTTGTTTTAACCAAATAAATAAATTTATTTTCACCATTTTCGGGTGTCCTGCAAGAACCGGGTAATCGAAAATACAACAGGGAACAATAACAAATAGAAACACATAAAGGTCACCACCCCTTCTGAATCTAGTGCCTTATTAGGTAAGATGAAAGCAGTGTGTGAAATCATTTTATAGGGTATTCCAAATGATGCACGATACACCTTTTATTAAGTTATGCACATCTGTCGCTGGTTACCTCAAATTGTTGGATATTATAACACAGGTTTTATGTATGGTGTTTCTGTATGTAAAATCTTTTAAGGGTTGATAAAAATTTTTGCTCATGCTTTTATTGTTTTTATATATTTATGTTTTTGTATATATTATAAACAAATATAACGCACATTAGCAGGCTTATTGCCACTAAGCAATTTCTTTCAACCAACTAACACCGCATTCTTCTATCTTGACACATATCCAACGCCTCATCAATATTCATGCATCGTCTCATACATGCTTGTATTGTTAAACAAAATTTTTACTTCAATTTCTCAAAAAGCATCATGTAGAGAGTGCATACTATGAGTTTCGTGCAATGTTTTTGTATGCATGGTGTATTCGTAAACTCGTATCCTCTGGAAAGCTAAAACAAATTCAATCAAATTCACATTTATAGAATGCACTAACTTTGAGCTGATTTTCCATAGACATGCATCCATTTATTTTAAAATGCTCTCACATTCTGGATTTTTTCTATAAAGATGTTAAGGAATCTATTAGAAATGTACCTGTAAAAAATTAATTGAACACCCATCAAAAAACAAATGTGCATTTTCTATGAAGTGGAGAGTTAAGTGTTGGCCACAGCCCACCCATTTTTTTATATTTTTTCATCCTATTAATCTTTTATGAGATTTTACTTACGAAAGACAACAACCTGTATTTGAAATGCAGTTTGGTAGGTTTTTAAAGCATATTGTGAATTGCTTTGCTACTTTACAAATCTCTTCTGTCTCAATTATATTTGTTTTTTTTTTTTATTTTTATTTGACTGCGATTACTGATTTATAAATGACATTAAGATCAATTAAGCACTACAAATAATAACACTCAATTATTATTATTACACTTCCTGAAAAGAATTAGCAGATCAATGCGTAAATTGTAAATTATTTATTAGATCAAAATAAAATGCAATAAACACACTGAACAAGCTTTCAACTGTGAATAACTTACCCATCCAGATACTCAACATATGCTTAACATAATATCAAAGGATTAGGCTCTGAGGAGGTCGCTATACTACCTATCAACCCTAATGATTCCTGAATGATAATATTATTATTTTAAGAGAATACAAATAATTATTTTAAAAAATTGACAGGTATTTTTTTAAAATTCTATCATTTAACTTCAACAAAGTCAAAATTCATTATTTATTTTACAACATTTTCATTCATAAGTTGAAATAACTTATATATTTATGTGAGTTAACATACCATAGATTTTTTTTTTCGCTTTTCGTTTGTTTTATTGTTGTAAAGTTGTAGATTTTTTAATGAAATCATCTAAATCAATGTATTTTTCAGATTTCTTGGACCTCAACCCAACACCTACACATATACTAAATTTCTTGCTGAAAATGTGATATATGCTCATAGAAATGAACTACCAGTTTGTATATTTCGTCCTTCAATAGGT
Organism: Molanna angustata; assembly: GCA_963576475.1. Taxonomy (NCBI): domain Eukaryota; kingdom Metazoa; phylum Arthropoda; class Insecta; order Trichoptera; family Molannidae; genus Molanna; species Molanna angustata. Next base: position 7,569,080 of record OY754969.1, read on the forward strand.
ACCATTACTTTTGCTTACTTAACTTAAAGTATAATTTTAAAAATAATGGTTATTGTTATTTGTTGTACATTTAAATTTAATAGTTGTAGCTATAAGATATTACATTTTATGCAAAATTATTTTTTATCAAAATCATTATCATGTGTGTACACACTACATATTTTATTATCATCGCTAAAAATAGAAACATCTGTAGGATTCACATTGTAAAGCAAATATACATATCTAATAGTCAAACAATATTTTAAAAGTACAGCTATCTGGCTAATCAAAACATCTCTATATTATGTAAGCCAACCGCCGTGGCACAGTTGGTAAGGCGTTTGGGTTCTGTGCAGGCATCCAGGGGGGTACGTCTGGTTCGACCGGCGAAATCAAAACCCTAGTGACTACCCATATCATGGATATAATTATCGTATGGAGTTCTATGACATCTAAAGATATTGTAGAACTCTATATAAAAATTATATCCATGATATGGATAATCACGAGGGTTTTGATTTCGCCGATTGAACCAGACTTGCCTCCCTGGGTTCGATCCTCAGCAAAGAAGAAATTTATTTAAATTCATTTCTTCCCATTTATTGCTTTTCTGGGCTGGAAACACTGGTTAGTTTTGAAGATATTGCCAAATAGCAATAAACTAAAGTGTTTATTATTACTATTTTTGTTTCAATACGTACGAAACAAGCATATTGTGGGATTCACACACAAAAATACACAATCAACATAATATATAGGTACTGCGAAGCCTCTAATTTGGTGTTTTTTTTATTTCAAAGTTGGAAATATCGAAATACCATGCAGATTCTCCACAACGTCATACTAAATTCCTTCACACACTTGACTTAGATTTTTACTTATCAATTTTTACCTATGTTAAGAGAAATATATTCTGTTGAAAAAATCGACATTTGAATAAAAGCAGTTACTAAACATTCATCATACGATAGATTACAAAAAGGTCCTTTTTCGAACACAAAACTAAAACAAAAGCTTTTCTTAGTACGCATCTCCTGTTGTCTTGCTCGCACACATTCATTTAGACTAGTGCGACAGAGAGAGACTATCTTCGTGTAGGACAAAGTGTTCTGACAGTCGTTTAGCTTCAGATTTTGCCAAGTTTTGTTTTCATGACAGGAAATCATTTCTTTTTAACCTCGATCGCTTCTTTAACACTTAAACAGGGTCAAAAATTAGTAGTATTGCCTTCGGGCAATAAGTCCAACACATTATGTCACTAAGAAGAGTATGTAATAGAACGATAAAGAAGGATATTATAAGTAAAATTAAAGTGCTCTTAGCTGGTTCGGGCATAGAAAGAATGAGCGATAAACGACTGACCAAAAAATATACATGGGTGTAAGAAATGGAGTGAATGGCAGGGGCCGACCTAGAAAGGGATGATATTTGAAAGAAGGAAACATAAGAAGCTTGACCAATCGACAAGCATGTATGAGACGATGCATGGATGTAAAGGAAGCCAGGAATGTGTGCAAAAATAGAGGAGTATGGAGCTCGGTTCTCTCTGCTTATCTTGTAAGGGACATGGCATGTGATGGTTTGTAAATAATGATATTAAAACTACATAGTATTTAAATAAATTATTTGAAAATGTGACACGATTAACTCTGAATAACATTTTTTTACAGTTTCATCAACCGTAATTGATCCAGAGCCTGGTTGGGTTGACAATTTTAATGGTCCACACGGTCTATTCAGTGGTGTCTTGACTGGAGTCCTGAGGGTCCTGTATGGATCACCAAGTGCCAATTGTGATTATATTCCTTGCGACTATGCCATCAACGGACTTATTCTGACTGCATGGTACAAAGGAATTTCGGGTTCAGAAGAATGGTAATGAATATTAATTATGTATCCAAGACTGAATCTGCAGTTTTAAGGAAAATATTTAAGAGGGTGTGTAACGCTAAATCTAGTGACTGAAAATATGATATATTAAATCTGTCTGATACACTATGAAGTTACGTGTTAGTAAGGGTTAATATTGTGTGCGTTAAACAATGTTTATGAGATTAATATTATCAGAAACCCAAAATTTGTTCATTTTTTGTATTGTAAGAAAAAGCCTGACTTGAAATGAAAAACACTCTTTAAGAGATTTATTTCTCTATAGCAAATAGTTATGGAGCAATTAAAATAAATGTATAAAACCACCGTGGCTCAGTTGGTAAGTCGTTAGATTTATGTGCGGGCGTCCTGAGCTCAATCACCAGCAGAAGAAATTTTTTTTTTTTTTTAAAATGAATATGTCCTTGTTAAGCAAGTACATATACATCTTTATTTAAATTAACTGCTTCTCTGGGTCGGAAATAGTGGGTAGTTAGAAGAAATTGCCATATGGCAATACACTTGTCACTTGCGCAGGGTGCAATAAAGTTTTTTTTTTTTTTATAAAAGGATATTTTGTGAAAGAATTTATACTGAATTTTAAAATTCTGTGTCGAATATTCATTATAGACATGTTGATAATACTTATAGTATTTTTATAGAAAGACACTTTAATTTATTTGAGAAAATTGATTTTTAGGTTTATATTCCCCTTAAGACGCCCCTTTTCCTTGAAAATCAGTCATCATTGTTCGCATTATTTGCATAATTTAAGTTTTATTATTATTATTTTCTATTGATCCAATTATGTATAGAAATTGATTTTTATTGTACCAATAGGTTTCAATAGTATAATTATTTTTTAAAAATTAAAATTTTATTAAATATTTTTGTTTTTATTTATTAGTATCACTGTCAACTCGGCTTCAGGTGATAGAAAGAAACTGGCTCTGGGTTTTTTGGCCAAGAACTTAGATTTAATTTTGAATTTTACTTCTGCAAAGCAATCTCTATGGTATCCATCATTGGTTGTTACTGAAAACAGGATTCTTTACTATATGATGCTGTTTACAACTCATCTTCTTCCCGCCTTCATTATTGACTCTATTCTCTGGCTAAAGGGTATCAATTTCAGGTATAATATTTTGTTTTTTCTATTATATCATTTTGGATAGTTTTGTTTATACATGAATATTTGTCTTTTTAATTATTAGTCATCTTCTTTTTACCATGTATACAATTTATTTTTAACACCTATATAATTATACAAGTTATGACTGTTATATACTGTTTTATTATCAAGTTGTGACTGCTTGTACTGTTTTATTATCAAGTTATGACTGTTATGTACTGTTTTATTATCAAGTTATGACTGTTATGTACTGTTTTAATACCGTGCTATGACTGTTATGTACTGTTTCATTATCAAGTTATAACTGTTATGTACTGTTTTATTATCAAGTTGTGACTGCTTGTACTGTTTTATTATCAAGTTATGACTGTTATGTACTGTTTTATTATCAAGTTATGACTGTTATGTACTGTTTTAATACCGTGCTATGACTGTTATGTACTGTTTCATTATCAAGTTATAACTGTTATGTACTGTTTTATTTTCAAGTCATGACTGATATGTACTGTTTTATTACAGAGTTATGACTGTTATGTACTTTTTTAATACCGTGCTATGACTGTTATGTACTGTTTTATTATCAAGTTGTGACTGCTTTTACTGTTTCATTATCAAGTTATGACTGTTATGTACTGTTTTAATACTGTGCTATGACTGATATGTTCTGTTTTATTAGAGAGTTATGAATGTAAAATACTATATTTATTGAGTCCCTGTGTACCGATTTCATGATGATTTTTATTTACAACACTTGTGATATTTACATTTATGATTTTGTTAAAATTTTATTTTAAATTACCCATTTTCATTATAAATTTAGAAAAAATTTAAGTTATTTATAAAACCAAATGTAATATTTTTAGATTGATAAAGATTCACAGGAAAATTTTCATTGCCAATAAAGCATTGACCTATTTTGTGACAAAGGAATGGCGTATCCTGACAGACAATTTGTTTTCCCTAAAAAGTAATACCAATCCTGCAGATAAAAAACAATTTGAGGTTGACATGAAGACAGTAACTAACGCTATTGGAATGGAAGCTACTATTGTGGGTATTAAGAAGTTTATTCTTCGAGAAGATATGAGCGAGAAGGCTTTGCAGGAATCTAAAAGGCAACTTACAAGGTAATTGATCATTTCATAATCTTATTTGAAACTATTCAAACGATGGCATTAGTTATATTTAATCAAATTTGCATCAGCACCAAATAAAGTTCATTCCAAACTTGGAGACATTTCCGTGTTTTCCTATTAAGATATGTACATAGAATCCTATTAAGATAAAGGTTCACTAAAATCGACCGTAACATAAAATTCTGAGGGAGCTTATAATATTACGGTATTTATCGACTGACGATACTCGTGACGACTCATCTATCTGTATTATAATGACTTGAAACGTAATAATCAAAGGGATTTGCCATAAACCCAACAGGGTGGAAAACTGGGAGCGAGCAATTAACAAATAAATTCTCCCCTTATAAAAATATTAACCACACCCACTATCACCCCCCCCCATCCACCACCCCCTTCTTCCTCCGTCCGCCCGCCAACATAGTTAAGTAGTCTGTCATTAGTTTTAAGTTAGTAATAAGTGGTTACTGAGGATGAGCACACGCTCGAAAACGTTATAACCCCTTTCATAAATTAAAGGTGTTTACAGTAGTAGAAGTAAACAAAGTTATTTGTTTTAATTTATTTTATTTTATTTAAAATGAACTTCTACAAAGTTTCTCACGAAAAATTCGAAGAATTGTTAACAATTACGCATCTTGTATTGACTACTGTAATGCTTGCTTTATAACATGTTACACGCAAATGTTATATAGGTCAATCTTCAGCATTTATACCCTACTTTACCCAATGAACATATTAAATGGGCGACTGACAAAAAATTTACACCTACCCATAGTTGAGAAACATTGGCCTATAAAAATCATTGCATCTTATTGAAATAACATCCATAAAATTGTACATATTCCATATATACTTCATATTAGTGGACAATGAATAGATATTTTATTTACTCTATAAGAATACCATTTAATTAAAATACTTATTTTTTAGATTACTGTATGCTGATCGGATCGTAAAAGGAATATTTTACATGGTATTATTTTGGATTGCAGCTAGATTTGTATTGAATCGATATCTGTATATGTCTGGCATAGAAAATGCATAAACCCTAATTTATGATATTTTTTAAATATATCGTCTTCTATGGAATTATTTGAATTATTGTATTTTATTTTAATTTATTGTGTGAACAGACAGTAAAATTAACTTTTTTTACTAATATGCATAATATGATTTGTGAACCAATTAAGTTTACAAATATAAGCATTAGTATATTAACAAAAGGAAGTGGTTTGAGGAAGGGAGCAGGATAGAATAGTAGGAAAAGGGGGAATACGCGTACACAACTTAACCGCAAGGTAGGGACTTCAAAATTTAGCATCTAAATCAATTTATCAATAATTGAAGAGGTCTACTTCATTTAAGAACGCATTGTAGTTATTTGTAAACTATCTTAACGATTTGAAGTTAATATCATAGGTGTTTGATAAATAAATTGATAAGTGTAATGGCTTGAGAAGGAAAAGTGAAGAATAAATATTAGTCTTATTTTAAGTAGATATTAAATTTATTATGAAGAATGTATTTTACAAAAGAATTTGAAGAAATTGAAATATTTTTTCACATTTCAGTAAGTCGTTTTATAGTAATTATAGTAACTCGCACGTGCTAGTTGCATAATACACGTACAATTATACAAAACTTCCTTAGGTATATTAAAATTTTTGTGTATATTATATCTTTCATATTTTTAAAAATGCATATTGATTTTCAATGTCAACATGATTTTACAATTTAATAAATTACGTTAAGTTCATTTTTGGCATGGTTAGAACCAAATTCAAATCAGAATTTTACTAATTTGTACAAGACATTAGATGAATATATTTTTTTATGTAAACCATCTTTGAGTTTCAAAGAGCAACAAGTCAAAAAAGGCATTTTTTTTCATTTAATAATTACTATGTTGTTTTCATTTAATAATTAAGAAACTTGTTAAATCCATTGGAATTAAAAGGAAAAATTCTACTTCTCACCATTTTCCAGGGATGTTTCCTTTTGTTCATCGCACAGTATTGTTTTTCTGATTTTTGTGTAATACTAATTCAAAATGATTTTCGGACTTGTTCACTTTTAAAACTCAGGTATCGATATATTCATTTTTATACACTTATTCTTTTTTTTCTAAATGCCCAAGAATCAATATTTTTATACTTAATTAAACAAAAAAAATATTTTTATTATATTTAACTAAGATTATATTTACAGTATATACAATGAACAATTAAATAAAAATATATGTATAACAAAATTGTGTATTTTCTTGTTTGAATTATAAACATCACACATTGTTTGATTTAGGTACTAAACATAGAAACTGAGTTAATAAATACAATCATTAGTAATCATACAGTTTTAATATTATTTAAGAAACAATAAAAATTAGAAAAGAGGTGTATTTTAAATTGTGAGCGGGCCGGGCCCTCTTTAAGAGTTATTTTCTTTGTTTTATGTAGGTATATCTCAAAATATTAAAATCATTATAAATAAATGGCATTTATATAAGAAAATGTGGATCTAGAAAATACATGTATATATTTCATAATTATTTTTGATAAATAATGTAAATTATTATTTACAACAATTTGAAGCAATCAATTATACATGAATGACTCATATCTCTTAGGTACTAAACTCAACGAAATTTTTCATAATGTATGAAAATATTGTTTTTTTTTTATAAACAATTAATTATTATAAAAACATATTTTCTAAACGAAAACAAAAACTAATCTAAAATTTAAATGATTATTTTATATTTGTATACATTGTTTCATCGGCAATATTAAAATCTATATTAAATGACTAATTATTAAATTAGATACTGGCTACAAAATTTAAAACTACATTCATTTTATAACGTAACACTAGGTTATCACACATTGAAATTGCAACAATATTATTTTTGCTAAATATAACGGGAGGCATATCAATCAATTATTGTCAAGTCAAAATATTTTTGGGATTTTTTCTTTGTAATTTATAAAAACAACAAAGGTTGATATTATATTTCAAATTTAAATAACAATTTTTTCAAAATATTTTTGGGATTTTTTCTTTGTAATTTATAAAAACAACAAAGGTTGATATTATATTTCAAATTTAAATAACAATTTTTTCAAAATATTTTTGGGATTTTTTCTTTGTAATTTATAAAAACAACAAAGGTTGATATTATATTTCAAATTTAAATAACAATTTTTTCAAAATATTTTTGGGATTTTTTCTTTGTAATTTATAAAAACAACAAAGGTTGATATTATATTTCAAATTTAAATAACAATTTTTTCAAAATATTTTTGGGATTTTTTCTTTGTAATTTATAAAAACAACAAAGGTTGATATTATATTTCAAATTTAAATAACAATTTTTTCAAAATATTTTTGGGATTTTTTCTTTGTAATTTATAAAAACAACAAAGGTTGATATTATATTTCAAATTTAAATAACAATTTTTTCAAAATATTTTTTTTAAAAGTAGCTCTTGAAAATATTTGACTATACTATTGCGTATCAATTGAATGAATAACTTTCCTGATATTTAATTAAAATATGTTGAGGAGAATCTTTGCTATTGAGATAAAAATGCTAAATTTTAATAATTCTGAGAGAACAGCAAAAAATGAGTAAATATGTCCCCCCTAAAAATAGCAAAAATACAATAATATTTATTTTGTCAATGTCACTTTACTTAATCTATGTATGTACACAGTGTACCAGAAAGATATATTTCTATCGTATGTTTTATGTCTAATATATTACACGGCACTTTTGAATATTTTTAATAACTGCGCTATGAAAACACTATTTACTTTTCAAATTCACAAATTGTTGTCTTATTTCAATCTCACACATTCACATTATAAAGTTTTTATTTTGTCCATACTTTGTCAAAAGTAATTTTTTGTATTTGTGTTGGTTTCCAGAGTTGGAGTAGCTACTGTTGCCACCTAGAAAAGTATTCAATTATTTAAAAAAAACTAATATATTTATTTACTTAACATGATGGATATTAATAGTATGTTCATGGTATGGATCCGTACCAAATGTGTATGTGATAAATTAATTTATTTGCCTTTATAGTGCCTTTTTAGGTCCTTTTATAAGGTAATGCACACCTGTCCTTTATAAGGTAAAAATTCCTTTTATAAGGTAATGCACACCTGTCGCTGGTTACCCCACAACATAAAAAAAAACTTTTACCAGTAACATACTAAGGGTTAATGGATTATTAAGAAATTAAACTATCAATGATTAATATCCATTAATGACTAGTTAATTTAACCTAGCGTTAATTTCATCAAAATTTCTCACAGATTCCAACCTGTATCGTGTGATTCATCATTTCATTTGAAAATTTTGATAAGTGTTTCACAGCATGCCTGTAAGATGGCTCTGCGCTTAAAATTCTCTACATGTATATACTTGAAAATAAAGTTTTTTACAAAAATTTTCTGTCATTTTAAAATGTTTTTTTACACATTATATACTGGTAAATTTCAAACAGTAAACAAATAATTTGAGATATTTCTTTTTGGACTTGATAAAAAATTTCAACACAATACATTAAAGTTTTACGGTGCACCTCGTTGCAGAAATTTTTTTTTTTGATAAATTTTTGTCTCAAAATTTGTCAGAAAAATTTTCTTAGTTTCAAAATTTGTCAAATACATATCATTGACTCCCGACAGGGAATAAATCCAAAGTTAAAATAAAATTAACTAGGTACCTTTGAATGTCCCGAAAAAGTGTGAACAGCAGCACCATCTGGTGGGGTATAAGCCGTAACTGCAGACAGTCCAAAGAAACTTTTACTAGCACTTTCTGTAGTTGTTGTGTCTATCAATTCGTTGACTGAAATCATAGAAATTAAAAGTGATTTATGACATAACTAAAAATTACAAACCATTATTTCAATAAGTTATAATTAATTTTGTTTTTATTTTCCTTATATATCAATTTTTATTCTAGAACATTTTATAAACCACCACAACTAATGATTATAGTGTAATGATTCAAAACCATCCATAGTGTTAATAGTATTTTTGCTAAACAAAAACATAATTTATTTGTAATAGTAAAATTATTACTTACTTGATTTCAACCAATCCAAACCAGATATGGGAATGTGTTCATTTCTAGACTTTGCGGAATTATCTTTTTGACTCCCCGTTGGTCCGGGAGTAGGCCTGACAAGAAATCTTGGTGATTTGAAAGATAGCTGATTCAGTTCATCTCTCTTTTTAAACGAAGTACCCGGTAAAGAGGGTACAGTTTTGGTGATATTAGAAGACGAATCTATTTCATTGTTGGCATCTCTTTTTTCATCATTTTTTGTTTCCTTGTTTTCAAGATTCCATGGCTGTGGAGTTACAACGTAGACTCTTTCTTTTGTTAGAGGTGAAATGGATGTTAGAATTCTGTCCCACGCGTGTCTAGTGGTAGTTTTGGGTGTCACAGTTGTAAAATCTGCATATGAAAATGTCGTTGGATAGTAAGTTGATGTGTAATAAGTTGGTCTTGACGTAATCGACACTGAGCTCTCGTAACTTATTTCGTTGTTGATATTATCAACTGATTTTTCTTTACCCAAATCAGTTTCAACGGAATGTTGAAAACTATCCGCTACTTCATTATCCAAAAATGATAGGTTTAGATCGTTAATCGTTGAGAAGATTGCCTTATCTGTGGAAATTGACGGAGTCGTTGTAAAGTATTCATCAGGAATTTTCTTGGATCTTTTCAAATGAGACGTTGTACTTGATTTCTGTTGTCTTCTATTATAGATCTTCGAAAATTCTTGAACAGTCCAATCGTCAATATTTTTTTGTAACTTCATCACATCAAATGATGGTTTGTTTTCTACTTTGATGGGTTGATCTGTAGTAAATGCAAAATATGTAGTCGTGTCTGGGTATTTTGGTAAATGACTAACAGTGGTATTGAAAGATGGAGAAGAAGATGAAACAATTTTTGACTCTGCACTTTCATGATAGTCAACTACGGAATTGCTCTTGTATGGGATATGTGTTCCTTCTTGTGATGACAACGAGGGTACCTTTCTTCCGTGATTTGCACCAATTTCATCAGTCATCGGTATCCATCCAGATGTAGAAGCAATATCATTATTTGAAAATTTAAACGGGCTTGGATGATTTTGTGAAGTATACGGAATAATAATTTGAATTCTCTTGGGTTTTTTTGTAAGATTGTTATCTTCATCAAAATTCGATAGAAGAGGTGGCCATCTTCCCGGTACGGAAGCAGTATTATCTATATACCTAAAAGCATTGTTGTTCCACAAAGGTATAACTTTTGTTGGAATTGTAGTTACAGTTGATGCAACGACATTAGTACTTGATGCAAAGTCATTTGCTTTGTTTTTCGAAAATGGTTCTGGTTTATTGGAAATTTCTAGGAAATTATCAGAATTTTTGTGCGGTACATTTGGTCTAAGATATAATAACGGAGAATCTAATGACTGTAGAATAGCTGGTTCTGCGGGTCTGAATGGATTAATGGAAGTATTTTCTTCAAACTTTGGAGAGATTGTATTAAATTTTATTGGAAATGGTGTAGTCGAAACTATCGTTTTTGAGTATGTTTGTTCATTATGAGAGTTTATCAAATTGTTACTTATGTTATGTTGAGTATTGATTTCGTAAGTTGTTGGTGTTGGTAAAAATTGTGGCTTTGCATCATTATAATCGTCAACTGAAGAATCAACATCATCATTGTCATCATAAAGGTTGACGTTTTGATCAGATTCATGATCATTACCACCAGATGCAGCAGAATGGGAATCATAATTTGGTTTATTGGTTTCATTTTCGACTACGATCGGATTAGACTTGAAATGATTTTCATTTTCGTTAAACTTATTTTCATTGTGATTACTTGAATGACTAGCATCAATTTCTACCAAAGGCGATTGTATTATACTTATTGGATATTCAATTGATGATGAGAACTCGGCAACAGGTATACTAGGTACAAGTTGTATATTATTATTTCCTTGATAATTATTTTCCGAGCTAGGTGATCCTTGTAATGTATTTTTATTGTAAATGTCGTTGTTCACTTTAGTGAAATAATTTGGATTCTCGTTTCCGTGATTTTTAAAATTGCTTTCGAAATTATTACGGAACGGTCGAGCATTGAATATTGGCGGTACTGGAATGGGACTTAAATTCGGGAACGGAATAGGTTGCAAAACTTGAACTCCACTATTTTGATTAGGAAATACTGAACGAACAAAGTTATCTCGATTGTTATCATGTTGTGAATTACTCTCATCTGAATCTTTGATTGGTTTTTGAGTCTCAATCTTAACTGTGGTACTCGATGACGATGGTTTAGAAACTTGTAGAATGTTATTAGTTTCTAAGTGTTCCAGATTTTCCTTACTGTTGTACTGGTTTTCAGAATTTTCATTTTTAATTATAGTTTGTGGAGTTTTTTCATTACCCAACACAAGTAAATCACTTCCGTCGTTTGTTTCTGGATACGGAGAACCATATGTATTTGACGGAATAGGAGTACCATAAGAATTAGTCAATGGTCGAGATAACCCAGCACCAAAAGATGGATAGTTGTCTTCTAAATCGATTTGCGATATACTGAAAGGTTTACCAGAAGCTGTTGTAGGTGGGCTAGGTATACCATTATTTATTAAATTGTTCGAGTTCGACAAAAAGTGGTCTCCGTGCGATTCCTCTGTAGGTAAAGATAGCTTTGATGGCAAGTATTCATTATTAAGATTTGCGTAATTACTCTGAACATTTTCACCCAAATTCGATTGAGAATCAATGGATGGCTGTTTTGACTTGCCATTTTGATACGTCAATACAGGTATCCACGGATAATAATTACAAGGATTGCAATTCTTTTTGGGAATTTGTCTTTGATGCTGTAGCCTTAAAGGTGGTGAAGGGTTCAAGTTAGGAGAACCCCCGTGATTAGAATTAGATTGAAAACCCGAATTAATTGATGATCCAAAATTAATTTGTTTATCGGGTGGTCCATATGATGGTCGGGGGGCATTATTTATTGGTGGTCCATAAGAAGGATGAAGATCATTATTGTGAATGAAATTTCCTGAACCAGGTCCACTATCAGGTGGTCCATAGTTACTTGAAGGAGGTCCGTTATTATTAAGCCCAATATGATCAGGTGGAGGACCATTGTTTGGAGGTCTAAATTCACTTGGAAGAGGTCCATTATTTGGAGGACTATGGTGTTTCGACGGTGGACCTAAATGTACAGGTGGTCCATAGCTCGGTGATGGACCATGATTTACCGGAGGTCCATAGCTCGATGGAGGGTCATGATTTATAGGAGGTCCATAATTCGATGGAGGACCTTGATTCGGGGGTCCATAAACTGGAGGTCCACTTTGATTTGGAGGTCCATATACTGGAGGTGTACCATAACCCGGGGGAGGTCCATACTCTGTGTTTGGTTTTGTTCCCATAAACCAACTAGAGATTTTTTGAAAAAAGGACGGTGGTTCATTATTCTTGACGGGATATCTGACGTGCGATTGATGGGACCCTTGGAAGGGTTGTCTCGGTTGTCTTTGAAACCTCTGCTGGCCGGGACTAAAGTGCTGCACTCTGATGTTTCCAGGATGAGGTGGAGGAGGTGGCGGCGGCCTCAGGATTTCATCGTATGAATCTATTCTAGACTTGGCGGACGATTTGTCCGAAGAGGTTCCCGCCGATAAGTTTCCAGCGCCAATGAGGATGTGAATCAGCAATATGCTGATTATCTGAAAAAAAAAATCCAAATGAAGAACAGTATTGTAAGCATGATGTTTTTGATATCATAAATGTTTTTGACAGGATTTTATAAAATTCATTAATACCCTGCAATGGTAGGTAGATTTCGTCTAGTATTTTCTCTTTTGCCAAGCCTTGTTTCAATTACGAGTATTATTAAAATAAAATTTGTTTTAAATGTGTACAAAATAGTACATCTTATAGGTAATCACTTCGCGTCTGTGGATCGGCTGCACACTGCACACTGGTCACTAGTGGCCGCCACAATTTGTGGACGAAATATTTCATATTTACATTTTATGTAGTCTAGTGGCTTGGCTGAACCACTAGTGGCCCAGTGTACTCCGCTTTTATATACTTCATAGATTTTTGGTGACAATCACCACTAAGGCCATATGAATGAATAAAGACTTAAACCGCATTTCTTTTCTAAGTGAGTATCTATGATCTATATACATATATGTATGTAGATATGTAGTACATGTTTATTTAAGTAATATTCATACCAAAATAATTGATCATATTTGCATTATAATCCTTGGAAAATTTTAATATACAAGTATTAAGTAGATTATTTCCCACGGAGTGTTCCACTTCTTTATCGTAATATAACAATCACATATCTCACTGAGAAGTTCACTCCAATATAATATTATATTATAGGTAGGTAATTCTTCATTCATTGTTTATCGTCTTCAGTCACATTCATAAAAATACTGTCTCCCACCTGACACAAGAGTAACAATGTCGCATCAAATGTCCCCCGTCAAATGCCATGATTCTGATAAATCTTGGACTTTTTTATGATAAATTATAATATGGCGTTTATCTGTATCGACGAGACACCATAGGCGCATCATTATAAATGAAAAGGCCCTACAATTTTATGACTGTTAAATAAAAAATACCAAAGATCTGATATTTTTTTTAATGATATCCCTTCTGCGTCCTTCAGTTTCCTCTACCTTACCTTATTGCTACATATGATCGGTCTATTAATATTTTCTGTCTCGCTGTTTGATTGTAGGTACTCGTATTTCTTCTCGGCCAATATTAGGTACTCTGTCAAATATTTATTTAACACGTACCCAATAACAAGTTGCAGCATTCTGGAGACTTATGATATGTGTCGTCTCTCATGCATGCCCCGAATGAAAATACAATTGAAAACTGTGTGTCCACCGGTAATCGAACCCGGGACTTTAGGCTCAAGAGCCAGATATCCAACCAACTGAGCCACGAAGGCCGACATTCTATTGTACCGAATTTACTTTGCTTGGGCTGGTTGGAAGAGATTGTCCTTTGGCAATAAGTAGATACACTGCACTTGTATTTACATAAAGTAAATATATTTAGGTACTTTTATGGCAATAAAGTCTTTCACATTGTTTAAGGAAGTGATTATTATTATGATCTCTAAAACAAAATAAAATAAATTTGTAATAAGTTCTGTTTATAAATATGAATCTTTAAAACCAGAATATTTAATAGGTACTCTGAAAAAAGACTTTGGGATGAGTTTGGTGTGATGGTCGCCAACTTCCGTCAGGAGCGGAACGAGATGTTAACACTATAATATTTGGTAAAATTCGATACTTTCATAACATGCAGTAGCTCTGTTTAGAGGTGAGTTCTAACTACATTCGAGCTACTTATTCGTTATTTGAATAGTTCCGTTTTTCTAGTGATTATTGCCACAATCTTATTAGGTATATAAATATCTCGAAAATCTTCGAAACCGCCCAACCGATTACAATGATTTTTTTTTTTCTAAATTTGTTTGGTTGGTTCCGGATCGAAAGATACGATAGTTTTGGACCCGATAGGTAAGTAGCGCTGTTATCGAGGTATAAAAAAATATATTTATGTTTTTAGCATTTTTTTTATTTCTTACCCAAAAATACATATACCTAACCACAAATTTCGACCTCCCTACACTCCATACATACATACATACATACCATCACGCCATGTCCCTTACGGGGTAGGCAGAGAGAACCGAATGCCATATCTTTCTATCCTGGCACACATTCATCGCCTCGTCAACATTCATGCGTCGTCTCATACATGTTCGTCTATTGTACATGCTTCTAACATTTCCGTCTTTCAGAATATCGTTCATATGGTCGTGCCATCCCATTCTTGGGCGGCCCCGGCCTCTCAATCCATTCCTATCCGCATTGTATATTTTCTTCGTCAGGCGTTCCTCATTCATTCTACCCATGTGGCCAAACCATCTCAGTGTATTCACTTTCATTCTATTAATGATATCTTTCTTCATCTTACATTCTTTCCTTATGTTCTCATTTCTTACCCTGTCATACATCGTTCTATTGCAGATTCTTCTTAGCGATCTCATTTCAACAGCATTTATTCTGCTTTCGTGCGACTTCTGCCATGTCCAGGTTTCACTTGCATACGTCAATGTTGGCACTAAGATAGCGTTATGAATGGCAACTTTGGCAGCCTTTGATATGTTGCGATCATATAACAGGTGCTCCATTCATTCTGTTTCCTGCCATAACTCTTCTTTCGATATCCTTATCAGGTCGTCCATTCCGTTGAAACATGCTTCCCAGATATACATACTCGTCGACTTGCTCATTTTTATAGGAAAAAATGGTCGTAATTCATGTTTTAGTCGTGTAAGCTATAAAGTAAAATAAATAACTTGCTTAATGAGATGAAATAAATAAATGAGATTTAAATTGATGGCGGCGCGGTGTGAACAAATCTATTGACATACCTATGCATTACGTGTCTAATAGAGAATATATCACACTCAAATGTATGAATTTTTTTGGTAAAATACCTAAAATGAGGTCTATATAAAATGCGGTGGTCTGCCAGGGTTCGCTAGTAATATTATATAACTTCGCAATTCGCAAATTATTGAATTAATTTTTCCGAACTGTATATTCATATTCTGTTCTAAATCTAAATAAAGGTATATTGTATGATCGTAGAGTAGCCATGTAGCAATTCAAGACTAGTACTGCCTCAGAACAGACTATGCCTAGCGAGGCAGTAAAATTTCCAAATGTGTGAAAAAAATAATAATAATTGTAAAATTGTAATTAGGTATAAACTAAAAAAAATTGTATTTTAGTTCCTTTGTAATAATATTTATACTGTTGGAAATATATTATTCATTCATTCATAAACTGGCGCCTGGGGCCCTAATATGGAGATGCCGCCTTTTGATCCACCACTGTTCCATAATTGTTATTATCGGATATGATATGATTTGAAGATGCGCGTCAAGGCGATATCACACACACATACACCGCTTCACACGAGGCAAGTTTCACTGGCATAAATATGCTGTGATTACACCTCTACTGACTGAGGAAGAGCGGTAGGTGGTGGTCACATCAATATTCATGCTAGTATTGTTTGGTTCCCACGGATGTGCCTACCTACTGGTGAAGTAGATAGAAACACCACTACTGAACATTTGTCAGTGACTAAGTATAATATTGATGGTATTGAATTTGCGAAAATCATAATAGATTAAATTATTGACTGACTTAGATAGCGACTTTGCCAAATACCAATAGAAGATCGGACACCATAGGAGATGAAAACATTTAAGGGGACCATAGATTTTCATATACTGGTTGCATGTAACACATGAGATCCAACTGTTGATAGCGATAGTATGTATACTATGTATAGTTGAAGAATAAGTACCAAACTATGAACCCATAAATGTAAATTATTTAATATTTTAAGATATTTGGTTTTCTATACAACACATGTACCTAGGTATGTATGTCAAGATAGGATAGTATGGACGTCAGTCCTTTGATCCTACCCAGAATATGAAAACAGCATGATGGTATGTATGTATGTTTGGAGATTAGTATCAAACTATTCAAAGTCTTCTGATATTGTGTGTAGGCGACTGCCATACAAATTGTATGAAGCAATGTCGTCACTAAATTCAATTTTTATAAAAATTGTTAAAAATATTTTGAGATGTGCTAATACAATGTTCATATTTTTTATAGAAAATTAAATTATTTAGTTGGGGTGTTTCAGCTTTTATCGATATTTTTTAAAAACTTTGGAAATATAGGCAGTTAAACACATAAATTTATCATAAAAAATGTTTGAGAAACTCTGGATATTTTTTGAAAAACCAATTTGAGATTTTGTATTTGTCTATGTTTGTACCAATTTTCAGTGTTCTATCTTTTATGGTTTCTAAGTTGGTGTTATTAGCATGCAAAAAGTTCAGTACGCCATACAAAATGTTCCTTCGTACACGCATCTTGGCATAATACTGTATGTAGAATTGAAATCTCTTACAAAAAGTCCACTACGCCATACAAAATGTTCCTTCGTACACGCATCTTGGCATAATACTGTATGTAGAATTGAATTCTCTCACAAAAAGTCCACTACGCCATACAAAATGTTCCTTCGTACACGCATCTTGGCATAATACTGTATGTAGAATTGAATTATCTTACAAAAAGTCCACTACGCCATACAAAATGTTCCTTCGTACACGCATCTTGGCATAATACTGTATGTAGAATTGAATTCTCTTACAAAAAGTCCACTACGCCATACAAAATGTTCCTTCGTACACGCATCTTGGCATAATACTGTATGTAGAATTGAATTATCTTACAAAAAGTCCACTACGCCATACAAAATGTTCCTTCGTACACGCATCTTGGCATAATACTGTATGTAGAATTGAATTCTCTTACAAAAAGTCCACTACGCCATACAAAATGTTCCTTCGTACACGCATCTTGGCATAATACTGTATGTAGAATTGAATTCTCTTACAAAAAGTCCACTACGCCATACAAAATGTTCCTTCGTACACGCATCTTGGCATAATACTGTATGTAGAATTGAATTCTCTGAATGAATCGACAGTTGGAATATACTAGATGTCGCAGTTAACAAATTTTGTATGAATCAAAGTGAGACTTTTTTCTGCGGGACTTTTGACAAAAAGGTGGAAAATCTCGATGGAAATAAAAATAATACTTCTTTCTGTGCAATGTCATCTCACCCAGATGCGAGTACTTTGGCATATTATAAGCATCTCTGTCGAGCTAACCGGAACGGTCTATACTTAGATCTTTTAAATATTGCAATAATCATGAATTTTGTTGTCTTGTGTATCCTGCGGCCTTCCTCATTACTGATCTCAATTTCAAATTTTTCGCTAAGAACCTACCCTTGCAACGGAGAATAATGCAGTATGTTTGAATCGTAATAACCTATACCTAATTTGAAAGTATGCTGGAGACAGATATTTTTTTTTATAAAAATGAATGTCCTTGTTAAACAAGTACCTACTTACATATACATCTTCCTAAGTTCCCTAAATTAAGAATTAAGCATTACTATAGGTGAACGAAATCGGTCGAGGCAGGATTCGAACTCGCGACCACTGGATTACTAGCCAAGTGCGATAACCGCTCTGCCATCGATACCTAGGTAAGTTTCGAAATTGGGATCAGATTCGAGTGATTCACCATTCTTACAATTCTCGACACAGACCTGGGGGGGGCAGTCCGGTCAAACTGTGAAATCGAAACCCTCATGATTACATATATCAAGAATATGGGAAAGCATGAGGGTTTCGATTTCACCGTTTGACCGGATTTGCCCCTGCTGGTGAATGGGAGTAACAAAATTAAATCGAACGAAAAATTAAATATTTTCTATCGTGATTCAAATTCAAACATTGAAAAATATCGTTATTATTATTATTATTATTACGATTATAATAATAATAATATTAATGAACACTTCCTTGTACCCTGCGCAAGTAGCGAGTTTATTGCTATATGGCATTATCAGATTTGAAATCATATACATATTTGCTAGGAGATTAATGTAACATTTATCTATCACTAGTTGTATGTAACACATGAGATCCAACTGTCAATAGCGATAGTATGTATATATGAACTTGGATATTGTGTATTCCCGGGTAATCGAAAATACAACAGGCAACAATAACATCTCACATAGTTCAGCAATGAAGTTCACCACCCATTCTGAATGTAGTGCCTTTTAGGTGAGACGAGACTGGTGTGTGGGTATACACAGATGTGTTGTGCTCCCTTTTATAAGGCAATCACACCCGCACACCTTTCGCTGGTTACCCCACTTTGTGGGATATGCCGTGATGGTATGTATGTATGTATGCATGTATGCCATACAAATTGTATGAATCGATGTCGTCACTAATATTAATTTGTACAAGCTTTGTTAAAAAAAAGTTCGAGATATATTACTATAATGTAGGTACACATTTTTTATAGAAAGTTAAATTCTCTAGTTTACATCTTTCGGCGTTTTTCGATATTTTTGAAACAAATGGAAATAAAGACAGTTTTTTTTTAAATAAAAATGAACATATACATCTACATGTACATATAATGTACATATACATCTTCATACGTTCCCTAAAATAAGCAAATAAATGCTTGTGCTATAGGTGAACGAAATCAGTCGAGGCAGGATTCGAACTCGCGATCACTGGATTACTAGCCCAGCGCGCTAACCGCTCTGCCATCGACCCATCTGAGTTAAAGACAAAAATTTGTTATACCAAGTTTTTGCTTCTTAATAAAAACAGTTTGAGAAACCCTGGAACTGTTTTTCAAAATCCATTTCGAGATACTATATTTGTCTATATTTGTACAAAATTTCAGTGTTCTGGCTTTTATCGTTTTTGAGATATGTGGACAAATGCTATAAAAATTAAAATGTAGATAACCCCTGACTGGAACAAAAATTCTAAATACTGAGTATAAAAGTTTTTTGTAACTAAAATTGTCTATATATTCTGAAATTTTAGGCTTTATGAATTCAACGGATCAAAAGTTATAAGGGGGACGGACACACACACAGACACAAAACTCACATAAAATGTTCTACTCCGAATTCTGAGTAAATCCATGTATGGGGAACATATATGCTGCGAAGCCTCTAAGTTGGTGTTTTTAGCATGCAATAAGTCCACTACGCCATACAAAATGTACCTTCGTACACGCATCTTGGCTTAATACTGTCAATTCATTCAGAGAATTGAATTCTCATGAACGAATCGACAATTGGATTATTCGACCTCAAGGTCTGTTGTCCAAGAATCACTGCCCAAGTCAATCAAGTGAAGATGTCCCAGCTATTAAAAGCTCACCCAATTTGTCAATAATTAATTTGTCGTCGTATAAAATTTAGAGTTAAATACATAGGTGAGTACAATATTATCATACAAATAGTTAACATATAATCGTAAAATTATTCTTCTCGGCCATGGTGGTCTTAGATTTGGTAATGAGGAAACCACAAATATGTAATAGGTAGGTACTTATGTTTAATGTAACCACATATTTTATTTATTTTGTAATCGTCTGTATTAACCAACGAATATTTATTTTCAATAATAAAAAAAACTCTAGGCTTTATTTTTGATCGATGATGCGACCTATCCCTCCCAAATAATAAAAAATAATATAGGTATAAATAAACATAAAAAATATAATAATAATTCATCCACGGATACGTCTCAAATTAAGTGAATATTTATTTAATCATAAAATGAATTACCAAAAAAGTGTACAAAGACAGGTTCACTGCCATGAGGCAGTCTCATCCATCCAACCCAAGCAACTTGAAGCCTCGAGTAAATTCAATACTACGGCGGTCGTAATATAAATATGAATATATAATTTCAAAACAAGTTAAAAACGAGTGGATTGTGGCCAACGCTAAACCCCTCACTAATAAGTCACTCTATAAAGTATTCTAATTTTGTATGGAAAATATTCAGCATTTTCATGAAATGAGTTTGTTAAATGATTTTTATTTGAATATTTTATTATGAAAACTTGATAATTTTACAATGTCATTTTATGAAAGTAATGTGCCTTTTTAACAATTTGAAAATAATAACTTCAAATTCTGAGTTTCCTGAGCTTGGGTAACTTTGAAATATTTGACAGTTACAAAAATTGAGAAGCACTATTCAGATATCCTTCAAAATCTAATGGGGGTCTAAGCGAATATTAGATATACAAAATTGCAAAATTTGGAAAGAATCGAATGAGTACTTTAGTCTATAATCGATAAAGTAAAATAAACACGCCGTACATAGCACACGGTATATAGCACACACACACACACAGATAAATTGTGATGAAACTTTCAGAATACAGTCTCAGCATGATACTAGTTAATAATCTGCAATAAAAAATAGCCCTAAAAATTGCGAAATCATAACTCCCCACTATATCCTCTTGGGTCAATGAGGAGTAAAAATTGAAGACACCCTTTTCAAAGTTATCTTCACGTTGAAATGAAAATGAAAACAAATGAATTTTATAAAAATTATCTAATAACGCTATTAACGATCTAATAACGCTATTAACGATCTAATAATTCATGTTCAGAAATACAAAATTGTTAAATTTTATCAAAATATCAAATGTGTCAAGCTAGAAACAATTTTAACATTTTTTGTCATCGATTATTCACAAATTGTGAAAGTTTCGGAACTGGTTGAGAAGTTAGTTAAAAATAGACTGAAAAATTCCAGTATAAACAAGTGAAGTTAAATAAAGGGTGTAATAAAATAAAATTTCATCTTTTATGATCTGTCAAAATTTTCAAAGTACACCCACGTTCAGACAATTGAGTTTTTTTTTCACTTTTTCATAAGAATGTACAAGTTATAAATGTACTCAATAAAAATGCACGAATTTATGCATTATTAACCTCTCAATAATAATAAAAGTGTACCCTAAGTATGTAGGAGAGAATTAAGTGTTGACGACAACCACGTTTAGAGTGTATTTATATTTATGTAGCTTCTCGGGAAACTAACAGGTACTATGTCAAATAATTATTTAACACGCACCCAATAACAAGTTGCCACATTCTGGCGACTTACGATATTAAACGTCTCACAGATCCAGACTGACACCATTAAAAACTGTGTCTCCACCGGGAATCGATCCCGGATGTACCTAAATTGAGTTTCAAAAGCGCCCTCCAGGCGACACTTTTATAATTAGTTATGAAAAATAATTATTGGAATTCTTCATCTTGTACATTTTTATCAATTAATTTACACTTACCTACACGAATTTCTTTATTTGTCTATAAATGCATTTTAATGTTAGAAGTAACAATTAACTGTCAAAGTATGACTTTCTATTTCACTTCTCAATGAATATAACTAAATATAAGTACCTACTTCATATCTTGTTCTAGTTAAATAACTTACGTATTTTAAAGATAGCAGTAGTTAATCAATTAACCGCCAAATAACAGAGAGATTTTTAATTTACACCCAAACACAAACTAGCAAACCGGTAATGGTATAGAAATTCTTATATTATCTGCTTCCGATTATTATTACCAGAGTGAATTATTTTCATATTAACTCATATAACCGAGATATAATATAACCTACCTTTGAGTCGTCATTCTAGCTAAAAAAGTTATATTATGTTGGAAGAGAAGCATGATTGATTGATTTACCTATTAGTGGATTGTGTCTGTCACATTACTTTGATTCATAGTACCAGTTTACTGCACATTTAAGAAATTACCAGTTCTTAAATGTCGGCCCTCGTGGCTCAGTTGGTTGGATATCTGGCTGCTGATCCAAGGGTCCCGGGTTCGATTCCCGGTGGAGACACAGTTTTTAAAATTGTGTTTTCAGTCTGGATCTGTGAGACGATTAATATCGTAAGTCTCCAGAATGTGGCAACTTGTTATTGGGTGCGTGTTAAATAATTATTTGACATAGTACCTGTTAGTTGCCCGAGAAGCTATATAAAATAAAATAAAATAAAATTGCCATTCGTTCAGTACATCCTACATTATCGCATTATTTAATTATTTTTTTTTAAGAATCCAATTTTAATAATAACTGAAATTCAATGAATTAAAAATATAATGGCAATAAACGAATCTTTCACCTCGTCAAGTGAAAATCATCCAATTTAAGGTCCCGGGTTCGATTCCCGGTGGAGACACAGTTTTTAATTGTGTTTTCAGTCTGGATCTATGAGAAGATAATTATCGCAAGTCTCCAGAATGTGGTAACTTGTTATTGGGTGCGTGTTAAATTAATATTTGACATAGTACCTGTTAGTTGCCCGAGAAGCAATATTAAATAAATAAATACCTAGGCCACTGGCATTATCGCATTATTCCATTTTTTTCCTTTTTTATAAACACTGTTATTATTCCAAAATCATCCCTTTAATCTCAAACACTGGCATTATATCAAAATCTTTCGTTTTAATACCAAATACTGAAATAATTCCAAAATCTTCCATTTTTATTTCAAACACTGGCATTATTCCAAAATCTTCCATTTAATTGTTAGCCATTCCATTGGTTATACCTACTCCGAATCTATATTGTAATCTTATAGTATAATAAAGTGCATATAACATGTATATCAACTAAAAAAACTTTTGTACGAAAATGGGTGTTTAAAAATAAACCTAAAAATTTTGGAATCATGACTCTCCACTATTTTATAGAATTAAATAGTGAGGGTCACAACCAGATAAGTAGGTACTCGTACAACATATCGGAATCTTAAAAGTTTGATTATTTTTTTGGATGCGTTTTTTATCTTAAACAAATCTCTTAAATTACTAAATCAGATGCTTTTTTTCTCCTTTGTTTAAATTTTTAACACGTTGTTTAAATATTTTATCGTAAATTGGTAAATTAATCGATATATTTACAATTTAGCATATTAATGAATATTTTCTAGTTGAATTAAGATTGAACTTTGTTCATTCCGGTAGCGAGATACCATAAATAAAACCATAGTTAATTAAAGTTTTTATTTATGGCATACCATAGAGCGGTATATTTTATTGTTTATATGAAATATCCACACGCTCTGTCTTTGTATCGCCCGGAGGATGGAAATATGTATTTATCAATGAAATGCGGATTATTAATTAGTTTCTTATAAAATTGGTACATTTACAAGATTGATCAAAATAATATGAATAAATCTATAAAGAAAAAAAAATTAAACTTCGACTCAATATAAGACTCGGGCTGGAATAGTCCTAGTCCGGATATTGTTTAGTCAAACTTACATATACGCATGTCAAAAAACCTACAATATGAACATTGTTTGTGAACACCTGGGGGGCAAGTCTGGTCAACAGGTGAAATCAAAACCATCCACGTTTACCCATATCATAGTTATTATTTTTATAACATCTTAAGATATTATAGAACTCCATACGATAATTATATCCATGCTATGGGTAAACATGGATGGTTTTGATTTCTCCGGCTGACCAGACTTGCCCACAAGATTTCATTTTCAATTTTCAGATCTGTGGGAGAGAGAAAGTGTATGTGAATATTATAGAGCAAGTCATTTTTATAGGTCAGACTTACGTCCTAGTATAAAAGCTGGTTATTTTTTCTGTAAAAGGATACCACTGTAAGTAACGACGATCGGAAAATATGAACCCCGAGTAGTGAAGTGGTGGCTTTTGGAGATAACAGTCTTCAAAATGTTGAAAATTTCTATTTTAACACGTCAGTTATTTAATTTATTTAAGTTTACATTGCTTCTCGGGTAACTAGCAGATACTGTCAAATATTAATTTAACACGCACCAAATTACAAATTGATACATTCTGGAAACTTATGAAGTTTATCGTCTCATAGATCCAGACTGAAAACACAATTAAAAACTGTGTCTCTACCGGGAATCGAACCCGAGACCTTTAGCTCAGGTGTCAGATATCTAACGTTATAGTATTGAGCGTGATTTTTTATATATATTTAATACGGAAGACTGTTTGAAATCATGCCTTCCATTTACTTTGATTGGTGGAAACCCCCGACAGACACCTTTACAGTTCAATAAAATGTTGTCTCTATTATCTCCGGAAGCCACTACTCAGGTTTCATAATATTATTCAATCGTTGTTACCTGCTGCGGTATTCTTTTAGAGAAAAAAATCAGCCTTTGTACTATGACGTAAATTTGGCAGTCGCTGTCTAATAGGATCAAACAAGTTTGATAATAATTAGAAATACTTTATTCGTATTTCGTCACAAGGGTATCGACAGCAACAGGATCGACGATGACTAAAATACCAGCTACTGTACTAAAATATAATAATAGGTAATTAAGATGATAAATTACAGGCACAATGCACGGAAACTACCAGATCATACTGTAAACCAAACAATTTCCGTGGATCTTCCTTTAATTACATTCAGAAAAAGATCAAAGAATTTTTTAATAGTACCTACAAAGGCGCAACTAAATACAGACATGCTGGCTTACTACTTTTGACTTCAAATTCGATCCCGATTTCGATTTTTTCTCTAAGAACCTACCTTTGTAGTGGAGCATAAGGCGGTAAGTAAAGCCAGGGACTAGAAATACATATTATGTAGATACACATATCAAATAGCTAGGCAGTGAAAATAGCCAGAGATATAATAGCCAGCCAGTGAATTGCCAGATGGAATATAGCCAGGGAGAAAAAGACGAAATAGGTAGGTAGTAGAAAATAGTCATGGAAACAATAGCCAGGCAGAAAAAGACAAAATAGGCAGGTACACATACCAAATAGCTAAGCAGTGAAAATTTTTCGTACAAAAAACGAGAGATTTTCTACATAGACAAACGGTCAGATGGCTCCATGAAGACAAAACGGTCTTGTCCACTTTTCGACAAGACAATTAAATTATTATATTCTCACTTGTTGAATCCGCCCAATTATTTGTGTACACGAAGAGAGCCGCGGGAAATACAACACGAACCATCGCCATGTGTCGAGTGATGCTCAATTTAGGTTTCAGACACAACTAAAACAATACGGTTTCACTTTATCTGGTCCAACCGAAAAACTCAAACACAATACTGGTTAGTTTCCCAAACACCGCAAATATCTCACATCATTGGGAATGTCGAGGGGGATTTGTTGAACAATGCCACAACACACTATTAACTGCTAACGAAAGCGGATTGTCAATCTGACGAAAAATTAATGTTGTTACAGATAAAACAAATGTAACCAAATGTTTAGTATATTTCAAGCGAGTTCGATGAATTCAAACACCTTGTGGATTGAGTCAGTTTGTATATTGTGCGTATGACTTATTCTAATGTGTGAACTTTATTATACATACATACTTAGCCGTAATGCGAACGTAAACATTAAAATTAAAAGCAATTCATAAAATTTTATTGTTTTTTGTTACTTATAATTGTGTAACTAACAAACCACACATATTCAGTTTTTAATTTTGATCAAATTTATTCGAATCCATTATCATTCTTCTTTTCTGCGTTTGGGGTAGTCCTAGTATGAAATCAGGAACAAGAAACAATCCATTTTCAACAAATAAACAATGTATCAGAGCTTTTTCGAAATATTGTATGCTTTGTAGTTCTCGTACGAATTTCGCTTTCATTCCTACCAACAAAATCTTGAAGAGCGTTAAATTAACAGTTATCCAAAATCATTTGATTAATACCTTACATATTGCATTGATTAATTAAAATACCTATCAAAATATTCACGATACCTATCAAAATTATTTAAATCAAATAGCACAGTATGAAATTAGTGCAAATAATATAAATCCGACATATGTAGTAAACATTACAGGTAAAGACTCTGTCTAATGAAGCAGTTATCTTTATTATATTATACTTGTAATATTTTGATCTAAATAAAATAATAATATGTAAAATAGTGGTAAGTCGTTTTGCCTCTACGCCAGAATGTTGAGCTCGATTCTAAGCAAAGGAGCAATTCATTAAAAAACTGCTATAAACTCTAGGAAATATGCTATAACTATGACAATAAACTCACAATTTGCATACTAAAGTGCGAAAATGTGTTTACCGTAGGTAGGTACCTACAATTCAATAAATGTTAAGTAAATTTTCCTTACAATAAACTTTGCTAACACTTTCCTGGCAAATATTTATACATAATTTGCTGAAGAACCGGTGAAATTGGTGTTCGCCCAAAGCAATAGGTTACTATAGGAAGAATCATAACAATTTGTTGTTTTTACAGTAATGAGGTGTAATTTGAGAATCTCGAAATAATGAGCCCAGAGATTGACACCAAAAATCTTCAACAACTGAAGAGATAGTTCTTGGGGTCATAGTTGAAGACTGAGCTGCAGACATCGAAATGCTTTTGTGTGAATGATTCATAAACGAAATATTATATTATGTATTATAATGTAAATAATGAGTATCTTTAACCGTAGCTCCCTTTGAGACAGAGCTGGTAAATGAATAGTCAACCATCGTGGCCGTCCTCTGTTGACCGTGAAGTCTAACAACATGACCTCGACAACGACGATTATCTTAAATGATTGCCAACATCGAAACATGCCCTATCAAGATACCTGATAGGGCACGAAAAGAAGAAACAAAAATATAGAGCATAATTCATACATACCATCACGCCATGACCGAGGTAGGCACAGAGAAGCGAACGCCATATTTTTCTATCCTAGCACGCATCCCTCGCTTCGCCCACATTCATGAATCGTCTCATACATGTTCGTCTGTTGTTCGCGCTTCTAACATTTCCGTCTTTCACAATATTGTTCACATGGTCATGCCATCCCTTTCTTGGGCGTCTCCGACCTCTCATTCCATTCCTGTCCGCACTGTATATTATTGTCTTCGTCAGGCGTTCCTCATTTATTCTCCCCATATGGCCAAACAATTTCAATGTGTTCACATTCATTCTATTAATGGCATCTTTCTTCATCTTACATTATTTCCTTGTGTTCTCATTTCTTACCCTGCCATACATCGTTCAATTAAAAATTCTTCCTAAAGATCTCATTTCTACTGCATAATTCTAGAGTTTAATTCCATTACACTGAGGTCCACGAATGCCACGAAGTAATTCATTCTACTTTATAAATAAGTTTATAGAAAAAATCGCAATGACAGACGCTTTATTCTGTTTTATTGATTCCCTTAATGATACAATGTGATTCAGAAGAATTTAAACAGTTCTTGGATGCAGTACGAAGCCAAACCTTGAAGGTAATGATAATTGCCATAAGACACTTGGGCAAGGTAATGGATAACAATGTAAACATGATTGGGTTATTGAACTTGACCCAACGATTTGTAATGTATCTTTCGGTCGTGTATAATTTGCCATGAAAAATTCAGGTTGAATTTGTACTTGCATTTATGGCTGGTTTCACTTTTCTCCCATTAGGCGTGAGAAACGAACGGTCATTCATAAATCACACACAACAAATTGCCGGAAAGTGCCGAAACCTACCGAAATTGCCCAGTTAATAGCTGCTAAGAACAGAGGGAACTCTTGTTTTCGTTCGTGGAGCCTTTGTTTAGTTTTGTCAAGTTCTGGGAAACTCCACTAGCTGCTAGAATATTATACGAACATAGCCAGAACTAAGACCGTAACAAACATGAGAACATCACCTTATACGAACGTTGTTTATTGATATCTACAATTGCCGATAATATCTTCATTGTAAAGTGAAAATTGACTCATCTCTATTGTTCATATTTTATTGAGTAATTAACAAAAACGAGTGCATAATTCCTCGTGTAACAATAAAACAAAAAATGCTTATTCCTTTTTTTCGATATTGGATATTATAACTTCTTGATTGAACTCTTTAATTATCATACTATTTATAACTTACAATATAGATGTACAAAGTATTCAAATTTTGTTTGAAAATTTTTCACCATTATCATGATGTGAGTTTGTTAAATTTTTTGATAAAATTTTTTTATTTTGAAAACTTGCTAATTCTTCAATGCCATTTTATGAAAGTTATGTGCCTTTTTAGCAATTTTAAAATAAAAATATCAAATTTTAAGTTTCCTGAACTTGGGGTTACATTGAAATATTTGACAGATAAATAAATTGAAAAGCACTGATCTCATATCGTTCAAAATCTAATGGGGTCTAAGCGAGTATAAGATATATAAATTTACAAAATTTGAAAAGAATCGACTGAGTACTTTAGTCTATAATCGACAAAGTAGAATGTACACGCTGATCAGAGCACATAGTACACAGCACACACAGATACATTGTGATTTTTAGCATACAATCTCAGCATGATACTAGTTGATAATCTGCAATTCAAAAAATAATCTAATAAATTGCGAATTCATAATTCTCCACTATATCCCCTTGGACTAGTGAGGAGTAAAAAGCAGAAGATTATCAAGCAGATACTAAGGCTAGGATCAAAGAGTACGAAAGGTTACTGAATGCAAGATATGGGATGCCCAAGGAGCGTTTGTGGGCGGCAGAGGATGTATAGACCAAATTTTTTCTCTACGAATGGTCACAGAGAAGGTTCTGGATAAAAACCAGAAACTGTTCTGTGCCTTTATAGACCTAGAAAAGGCCTATGATAAAGTTGTTAGAGAGAAACTATGGGATATACTATCAGCGTATGGAGTGAAGAGTAAGCTGATACGCGCAATCGCGTCATTATATGAGAACAGCGAAGCATGTGTTCGTGTCAACGACACAGTAACATCGTGGTTCTCGATAAATAATGGCGTTAGACAGGGATGCGTGCTGTCTCCATGGCTCTTCAACCTGTACATTGACTTCTGTATAAGAGCCCTTAAGGATGAAAGCAAAGGTCTGAAACTGAGTAATGTAATAGTGCGTGATTTGATGTATGCAGATGACAAAGTACTGTTAGCTGAAAGTATGGAAGAGTTACAGTATCTTGTAAGCATGGTATATGAAGGATGCATAGAGAACGGTCTGAGAATGAATGCCAGCAAATCAAAGGTAATGGTCTTTGAAAAGAGTGAAAGCAGAACAGCGTGTAAAATAAGAGTAGAAAATGAATGGCTCGAGCAAGTCGACGAGTATGTATATCTGGGAAGCATGTTTCAACGGAATGGACGACCTGATAAGGATATCGAAAGAAGAGTTATGGCAGGAAACAGAGTGAATGGAGCACTGAAATCAGTTATGAATGATCGCAACATATCAAAGCCTGCCAAAGTTGCCATTCATAACGCTATCTTAGTGCCAACATTGACGTATGCAAGTGAAACCTGGACATGGCAGAAGTCGCACGAAAGCAGAATAAATGCTGTTGAAATGAGATCGCTAAGAAGAATCTGCAATAGAACGATGTATGACAGGGTAAGAAATGAGAACATAAGGAAAGAATGTAAGATGAAGAAAGATATCATTAATAGAATGAAAGTGAACACACTGAGATGGTTTGGCCACATGGGTAGAATGAATGAGGAACGCCTGACGAAGAAATTATACAACGCGGATAGGAATGGATTGAGAGGCCGGGGCCGCCCAAGAAAGGGATGGCACGACCATGTGAACGATATTCTGAAAGACGGAAATGTTAGAAGCATGTACAATAGACGAACATGTATGAGACGATGCATGAATGTTGACGAGGCGATGAATGTGTGCCAGGATAGAAAGATATGGCGTTCGGTTCTCTCTGCCTACCCCGTAAGGGACATGGCGTGATGGTATGTATGTATGTATGTACTAAGGCTAGGTTGTTTCAACAAAAGTATCAGTAAAAGTAATTTTAAACAATTTTATAAAATCAAAGTATTTTACTTTGATTTCATAAAATTGTTCAAAATTGTGCCTTTTGAAGGCATTAGATTTCAATGAAACAACCAAAAGTATTGCACAATTTTATGAAATTAAATTATTTTATACTATACTTTTACTTTAATCTTTGTTCCAGAAACACAACCTAAATCAAAGATTTTCCATAAGCTATACACTTTACATTCAAAAGATCTTAACTCAATGTAGGTGCACATTCTTCAGACGATAATATTAACAATAACCAAAACAGTATAAAATTTGTAGAGGGAAGGTGAGTGTAGAGGGAAAAAATTACCAAAGATTCTTCGTCTTTTTCATCCTTGACCTCATGACTGAGGATGGCAATCACTCGATGACGAATGATTGCCATATAGGATAGTCTTGAGAAGATCGAAGGGCTTCTGTAATTGAAGATTCTGTAGCGGAATTATCAAGGTCACTCCATCGGGTCGTTGAGCGACCTAAAGATCTTCTACCTTCCGTATCCATTACCATTACGTCGAGCTTCTCGAAAATATCAGAGCTCAAGGTATAGGTAAGAAAGGTGTAATATTTTTTAAATATTTACGAATTCATAATTATGGAATTCAACAAATCAATTGCAAACCATCACAATCAAGATATCTGCTGAACGTCCAACACTCTCTGTTCCAATTCATAATACTGACTTTTTCAGCTCTTCATTTAAAGTACATTCAGCAAGATTATTTTTTTTTTTTTTGCTTAAGGCAATTCACCCTTTAAAGAGTGCTATGTGCCAATTATTTCATGTCAGAGGAGAAAAGTTAATTTTATTATAAATGTATGTCATTCAATGAAAGGAATTTTGAAATAACGGACAGTACACGTGAATTATTAAGAGACAAAAGATGTTGGATATTAAGTGGAGATTGGTGAGTGATTTTAATTAATTGTTTGTATATATTTTTGAAGGCGGAATTATTTTTACAGCTAAAAAATACATGATCAATTGTCTCATCCTCATCACCACACTGGCAAAGTGGGCTATTTAGAACTCTAATTCTATACAGATGGGAGGCAATTGAACAATGGCCAATTCTCATTCTAGAAATACATGATATTAATCGTTTAGATATGTTTCTATTATAAAACCATGGTTAAGAGGAAATTTTTTGTTGGATACCTGCATGTTTTGTACCAATTTTCATCCCATTTGAAAAGCATATTTGATTTAAGGCGGGGTAAAAGATCTGAGATTGGGATAATAAAGTTATCTGGAATTGTGCCCGAAGTAGTTCCCAATTCCGCAAGTTCATCAGCCTTTTCATTGCCCTCAATCCCAAGGTGTCCAGGGACCCATGATAGAACTATGTCAAATTCGTCGTTTTTGAGATAATATAGAAAACTTTTGATGGAACATGTGATTCTGCCCTCTGGATAATTTAGAGGATTGGATGAAATTTTTTGAAGAGCACTACGGGAATCTGTACATATTAGGGCGCGGTTGATATTTTGCGATCGAGTAAGAGCCAAAGCTAGGTTGATCGCAAAGCTTTCGGCTGTGAAAATGGACACTTCATTTGGCAATTTGTAAGAAACATTAATGCCGAAATCAGGAATGTGAACCGAAGCACCACAGTTCTGATTTTCAGATTTGGATCCATCTGTAAATATGAGGGTATATTCCGGAAATTTGGAAATAGCAATTTGTGTAAATTAAGTGTTTATATTAAGTGTATTTAAACTATTATATTTTATTTTTTCAGCAAGATTATAGATGTCTCAACCCCGTCGCCTTTAAGCATTTTTTTTTATTTTTGTGTTAGCATTTTTTGAATATCTCAATAAACATATTCAAAAAATGCTAAAACAAAAATATCTATCTGACAATACCTGATATCTTTTTACTCTCCTCATCCTTTTGTTACCCTTTCATTGCTATGAACTGTTTTTTTTTATTCAATCTTTTGTCTTTCTTTTCTTTTATTATATTTTTTTGTCATATTATAACCTTATTGCTATAGTTTTCACTCTATAGTATATTTAACGCTATCTCCGGATGGTTGGAAGAAAATGCCGTCTGGCAAAAAGCCCATTTGTGAATTTTGCTTTATATGGTTTATTAAGTTTGTGAGTTTTGTTTTGTTTATTTGTTTTTTTTTTGCTTCGTTTTGTTTATTTAGTTTGTGAATTTTGCTTTATATGGTTTATTAAGTTTGTGAGTTTTGTTTTGTTTATTTAGTTTTTTTGCTTTGTTTTGTTTATTTAGTTTGTGAATTTTGCTTTGTTTGGTTTATTTAGTTTGTGAATTTTGATATGCTCTATTCCTTTTTTTGTTTACATAGAATAATACTGCTAATTTTAAAATATTTCTATTATTATTTTCTTCTTCTTTTTGTATTTATTTACTTATATTTTATCTCCATTATCTTTTTTTTGATAAGTACTATTGTTTCTACTATTTTGTGTACATGTATTTTGTATTTGTCTGTGTGTTATTTTGTATTATTGTGTTCTTATTGTAATTATTTTATGCCTGTATATCATGTGTTTAATATGCGTGCATGTATGGAATATAAAAAATATTTATATTTGGTATGTTCGTACAATATTTGTATTTGCCTACTAAAACGCCTAATCATTATATTCAAAACGTACGTATGTATGTGTCCATAGTTGAGACACCTAATCCAGATTTGAACATACGTTATCGCTGGATAAATAAAAAAGAGAAAGTTGAACTTACAATACATATTACCATATGATTCGAAAAATCTAATTGAACCTTAAGTAAGTATTTGATCCGCAAAGTTACAGTTACATTGTAGTAATGTTTACACGACCTTAAAATATGATAGACTTTTATTGACATGCTAAATATGTAGTTTAGGTACACCCATATTTATGTATGTTTTAGAGAAGAGAAAAGTCTTGCAAGTCTCGCTAGACCAAGACCGCATATGTCCCTGCAAGACAAAGACCAGGGGATGCAAGACCAAGACTAGGCATTGCAAGACCGAGTCTTGCAAAACTTAATGCAAGAGTCCCACAAATTTTTATAAACTGATTTATTTTTAATTACAAAGTAAGCAATTGACTATTTTAGTACTATAGATATAATACTATATAGGTAAAAATTGGTGTTTTTTTGACATATTTCATTGTAATGACTGAATACTAACAGAAAAAAAAAGAAAACTCTCTTGTAAAAGTTGAGAAACCTGCTAGATCAAGATCAAGACAGGATATGCATGGCCAAGACCAAGACTCGATCTTGATCTGTAAATACAAGACCAAGGCTATCCCGGTCTCAGTCTTAGATTTGCTCATCACTAGTATGTATTATACGATTGCAACATGACGCCGTCTACATTGGATCAAATTTTCATATTTTGTTTGTTCATTTATATTAATTTTTATAATATTTTCCTGATAGTAAATACGTTCATTTTCCACGTGGTGGGGTAATATGAGTAAGCTCATGACGTATAAAGCCCAAATACCAGCCCTGATCGACCCTCCACCTAAAGTATTAAGTAGGACAAGGAAAAGAAGAAAAAGAAGACGAAGTTCCTGATAATAATTATAAGATGTATCTAGACCGGGATTTTAGTGTTATTTTTTTTTATAATTTTATGGTATTTTTTTCTCGATTTAATTATATATTTTTTTTATTCATCGTGGTTTTGAAATTGTATGTTTCATTTATTTAATTTTTTATTTGATTTTTGATTTTATTGATTCTTTGTATAATATTTTTACTGTGTAAGTAAAGAGCTGCAGCTTTACTAAACACAAGCTTCTAGCTTAAATTAGGAGAACATGATATTATGTGTAATTCTTAAGTGTAGGTATATGCCGACCGCCGTGGCACAGTTGGTAAACCGTTCGGTTTCTGTGCGGGCGTCCTGGGTTCGATTCCCAACAGAGGAGAAGTTTATTTAAATTCATTTCTCACGCAAATATTGCTTCTCTGGGCCGGAAACACTGGTTAGTTGGAAGAAATTGTCATACGGCAATAAACTCGCCACTTGCGCAGGGTGCAAGAAAGTGTTCATTATTATTATTATGTA
Source organism: Molanna angustata (assembly GCA_963576475.1). Lineage (NCBI taxonomy): Eukaryota > Metazoa > Arthropoda > Insecta > Trichoptera > Molannidae > Molanna > Molanna angustata. The sequence goes on from OY754969.1 coordinate 7,603,656, forward strand.
TATTTAAATAATAAAAAATTGAGATATTAATAACTTAACCCAACATTTTCGTATGATATGCTCTTTTACCCAGATACTAATTTATTATAATCTATCAAATTTGCAGAATGTTGGTTCGTGGTCAACGCTAAACTCCTCACTACCAAGTCACTCCATAAGTATTCAAATTTTGTATGGAAAATTTTCAGAGGATTTTCATGAGATGAGTTTGTAAAATTATTTTTGATTTAAATATTTTATTATGAAAACATAATAATTCTTCAATGCCATTTTATGAAAGTTAGTAATTTAAAAATAAAAATATCAAATGTATTGAGAGGGGGTTTGTTATTGGGAGACTATCCTAACAAATCGCAAGACCTGACCCCTCAAATGCAAAGTAGCGGAGAAATAAGCCTGACATAATGTAAGACTTGTCCACACACACAACCTATCCACACCGTCAGCGGGAAACAAGCTTAACAAGTCGCAGGACCTATCCTCACACGACCTACTTACATTTGAAAGAAGGGAAACAAGTTCAACAAAGTGCAAGTCTAGTCCCCATATGACCTCCCTTCACCGTCAGCCAGCGATAGAAGCAATGAGACTCATGAAAATTTAACCTCAGGGTCATACCCAAATCATGAACTTGTATGAAGACAAATGTAATTAAATAAATTAAATTAGATCAGATAAAATACAATATGAATATGAGAGATTTGATGTACTGTATTGGGAAAATAGAAAGACAACGCACTTTGAGATATTTACATTTTATTGCACAAATAAAAGTATAATTCAATGATTCTAAAAATGCACAAAATTTGTTTGTATAATAGTTACTATTTCCTATAAGAGGAAAATGAAATTGAATGCAAAAATGAACTTTAAATATTTGATGTAAAAAGATTGTTAAAGATCGAAATTTTCATCCATCATGAAGCGACATCACAATCAAAACCGAAAAAATCCCTTTCATATCAAAATCATGATTCCAAATTATACGAGGTTCAAACACAATGGATTCACAATCATATGGTTACAGACATTAAATCATAAAAATAAAACTCATCATACGGCTATGGAGTAAACATTTTAAATATCAATATTGACTCGCAGATGAATGAGAAGTTCCCTTCGTTGACCAATATCTTCCAGATGAATCCGGGTGTAGAAAATGTATTTAAATTTCGAAGTTCTCGTTGTCTATTTGGGTCTTGATCCCTTTATATTAAAATAAAATCCAAGTGAAGATATTTGTTTGTGTCCTTATTAGTTTTAAATTATGTAGAAGATTGTCACTGACAATTCCTTATCCATAACTCCTTCAATATCACATGTTATAAAATTTCAGGCCAGGTAGAAATAATTGTCGTAAATTTATCGTTACGTTCATCCAGGCATGGTATTTGCAAAATAATATCCATAAATAGGCTTCTTATTGTAAAGTAAATGAAAGTAAATTCAAGTAATCCAATTACAAATTTACAAATAATGTTCTCGTCAGAGTGGGTGTGAAATATTAAGGAAATTTGAATTTGGGATGTCTGACATTTATATCAGCATCTAGATTATGAAAAAGAAATACAGGATTATTGATTTGAAATATGATCTCTCGCAAAACTATCACGTCACACGAACACACAATATAAACTTACCCCAAATTCAGTAATTTTAAGTTATATCGGCTGCCATTTTTCCACTCTATGCCGTGCGGCTTGGCCAGGGCCTACCAGCCACCATACATTGAAATCGGTCCAATTCTGTGGTGATGGACGTGATGGTATGTGTGTGTGTATGTATGTGTGTATTATAATATCAGAAAGCTTTTGTACGGTTTAAGAGATGACTCTGTTTAGAAATCAGAAAATTTTGCCATAAGTAAAAAAAAAACATCGATCTTTCAAGTATATTTTAAATTTTTCATGAGCGAATACATTTTAACTACTTAATTTATTAATATAATTGTTATTTCTTATTTTTAGCATATGTCGCGTTTGCTAAAAATATTGAGATGAATTGATTTACTGAAATAACTGAAAATGATGTTGGAAATTTGTTTTATTCTGGCAATAATATATTCTTCACGTGTTGGTGATGTGTTTTGTCATCTGTCATTGTGCGTCATTGTGTTTTCCGTGAAACGCGGTCCAAAACTATTATTTCTTATTTCGCATTTCATATTTAAAAGCTTTGTAAACATATTTTCAAATGTTTGAATGTTGAAAGTTAGCCTGATGAGGGAACGGTTAGTTCCGAAACCGGTCGCATCGTTTCAACCAAAAAACGTGGTTAATACAAAGTTATATCTTTAAATTTGCTTTGTAAACAACTTAAATATTTTAAAATGCCACGTCGATGTTGTGTCACTTCATGTGGTTCGAAGGAATCAATCAAATCAATACAACGGCAATTTTGTTTTCCGTCAATACGAGATCGTTGTAGATTGATAAAGTGGATTTCCGCGCGTGGAAATATTCATCTTCTCCGCAAAGATTTTAGCAAATTTCATTTAAATAAGACAATATGATATTGTGGTATGATTTGGCATATTCGTTATAATAAACACCATTGTTCGTTACAATTGTCTTTTCTTGTTAACCTAAGAATTTTTGTATGTGAATTTTACTTCCTTCTTGCAGTGTTTCTCATAATGGTTGAATAATATAAGCATATTATACAATTTCAACCATTACAAGAAATAAATGCAGAGGCAATATTCAAATAAATAAATAAAGTCGAATTTAGCCCCCCCCCCTATAGGCCTAGCCCCGCCTCTTAATGAGCTTTTGTACGGTTTAACAGATGGCAGTAAGCAGTATTGTTATGTTGCCAACTTCAAGTTGGTTCAGAAGTTGGTACAATTTCAATACACGGTGGCTTCCGTTCTTTAGTTAGTGTGTTCTATGGGCTTGGCTTCGTAAAAGAAAAAATTTGACATAACAACTACCGATCATTAAAGAAAAATATTACCACTCGACAAAATCAATTTAGTGTGTCCGCGTAAAAACTAAAAATTCCCAATAATTAACTTTTCCCTATAAATAATTTTTATAACATCACAGTATTTTTTAAAGGTTTCCCGAGCTTTGGGCCACTTTGAAATATTTGACAGTTGAAAAAATTGACAACCACGGATCATATATATCCTTCAAAACCTAATGGAGTCTAAGCGAGTATCAGATATACAAAACCTAATGGAGTCTAAGCGAGTATCAGATATACAAAACCTAATGGAGTCTAAGCGAGTATCAGATATACAAAACCTAATGGAGTCTAAGCGAGTATCAGATATACAAAACCTAATGGAGTCTAAGCGAGTATCAGATATACAAAACCTAATGGAGTCTAAGTGAGTATCAGATATACAAATTTGCAAAATTTGAAAAAATTGAATGAGTACTTTAGTCTTTAATCGATAAAGTAGAATTAACACGCCGTATATAGCACACAGTACACAGCACACACACAAAGATATATATTGTGATGACTATCAGAATACAATTTCAGCATGATACTAGTTGATCATCTCCAGTAAATTAATTGAGCTTAAAAAATTCGAACTTTTGGAGTAGTGAGGAGTAAAAATAGTCTAATTCGAATAATTACAATTTGGTCAGTCATTAATAAGTGAAGGTAATACATATATTGATAGATAACTAGTTAGTAAATAGGTGTGTTATTATTTATCATATGAAATATCTTGAAGTGTAACTCACTTTCCTTCTTCCGTTCTTATAAACTTCTTCGCTGTTTCTCAAACTTAATCATCAACATGTTAATCGAAAACATAAATGTAATTATAAAAAATTGACTATGAAAACATACAAACAAATATAAAATAATAACTATATTCATGCACTATGAAATATAAAATAATTGGGTTATTTAATTCAGAAAAGCACGTTTCGCTACTTCCACAACCACTCGCTCTGCATATGGGGACTGTAAACGGCCCCTTCACAGAACGCTATAAAGTGAACAACAAAAAAAAATGCATAGCACGAAAAGTAGCTCATGGAGCCCTCAGATTAGCAGTCTCGGCAACATAGTGCAAAAGAACAATCATCGAATGTGAATGGAAGATTCACACTCGTGGACTTCAGATCTTTTTGAATAAGAAACATCAGGGGTATGACCAAGATCTCTGTAAAATATTAACCTACTGGGAATCTAACAATAGTAAGGTGCCATAAAAGCATATTGATTTTACATTTAACACAACACTTATATGATTAAAAAACACATAATTTGCATAATATTTATTGACAAAATCACTTTTTGAAGTCGGCCCCAAACAAACATGTCTACGATCCGTCGAGTGAGTTTCATAAAATGCCTCTAAGTTGGTGTTTTTTTACTTCAAATTTGGAAAAACCAAGGAAAAACTCTACTGCTGCATACAATTCTCTCACACGGGACTAAGATTAATACAGATTATTATATAAATAAATTCTCTTGAACGAATCGACATTTGAATAAAAATTGTAAATAAAGGAAAGTAATTTGAAGCACTTTTATAATATTGGAAATCATTTGGTTAATATTGACATTTTGTTAGATTAATACATGTTATACAATGTGGTGAACAATAACATTACAATGAAGTTTACAAAAAAAAAAATGAAAATTCAACCATAGTGGAGCCCAAAACAGTTAGCCGGGAGTACCTACAGGAAAATCTATTTGAAAGCACTATCATGCAGTATGTGTTGTTTTAACTTTTTTTAAAAAAAAATGGAGTTTTTGGCAGTGCTTAATGTAATCTGGTAGCTGATTGTACAAATTAATGCTGGTGGATAATAGTCCTTTGTTTAGTCTGTCTGTTCTATTGCTAATGTTTCTTAGGTTGTTTCTTTGTCTAGTGTCTTATAGATCTCTATTCCTAAATCCTTTGTAACTAAAATTCCCAATATTTCTGGTGTTTCCATTAATTAATAGGAGTTAATATATTTTATGAACAAAACTACCATCTCATTTTATTTTGTTATAGACCCCTCTTCTGTCTAACAACACGGTACACCAGAGGATACCAGCATTATATTTTCCAAATTTAATTTACATGTTATATATGATTCCTTAGTCAACTGAATTGTTTTATATAATTCCTAAGTCAATTGACAATTTACATTGTTTTTTTTAATTGTATAAGTGTTATACCCAGTCAATCTTGATATAATTTAATTGTATAAGTGTTATACCCAGTCAATCTTGATATAATTTAATTGTATAAGTGTTATACCCAGTCAATCTTGATATAATTTAATTGTATAAGTGTTATACCCAGTCAATCTTGATATAATTTAATTGTATAAGTGTTATACCCAGTCAATCTTGATATAATTTAATTGTATAAGTGTTATACCCAGTCAATCTTGATATAATTTAATTGTATAAGTGTTATACCCAGTCAATCTTGATATAATTTAATTGTATAAGTGTTATACCCAGTCAATCTTGATATAATTTTCGAAAATACTTAATTTTTGTTTGGTTCATAACATTTTACTGTAAAATTTGCCTTCATATTATCTTGCTTGTTATCTATGAAAAATTCTAATGTATCTTTGTAAAAATACTCTGTTAACTTCTTTATTGATACTTCTTGAAAATGCGCTTAGCACGAAACCGGTTGTAGGATGTAGTCTCAAAATAAATAAAGGAATGATAAAAAAAGATTTTATTTCTAATAATTTTTAAATTTTTTTTTTTAAATGGAATTGCAACAAAAAATATCGGTCGAAAAATTAAATCTAAAGTTTTATGAATAAAAGTGAATGGGAAGCGTAGTACGTTCGGCAGACCAATGAGACAGCACGCGACTTAGATAATAGGTAATCAACAAATTGATGGCAAATTTTATATGACTTCTGAACGGACAACTATTAATAAATCTTCATAGCAAATTAGTATAATTTAATTTTTAATAAATTTTATGACTACTTTTTACTGTGACGTCATCGTTATTTTTCAAGAATATCGTATGCTTAAATAATTACAGCTATATTTGTAAAATAATTAATATTTCATTTGAAAAGTTTGACAAGCACAATAATAATTGAGAATAATTATTATCTTTGATTGAACAAGTGAAATTCATACATACATTCAAAATCCATATACCTATTATGTCTCCATAACTGATAAGGTTATTGCCTACAAATCATGTCATATTTTAACCCCAATATATTGTCATCCGGCTATGATTAGAATACCAAACACGTTAATATCATTAAAAAAACAGTAGCATCCATAGATACAGATTTGACTGGTTCGAAACTGGTAATTTTTTCACTTGTAGTTACTAAACTGGTATCAATGCGAATGAATTATGAATGTAGACCAAAAGCCTACAACGATTCATATTATACTATTGCTTCTTCCGTTTCCTGTAAGCCTTAATTACAGTAATCAAAAAGAAACATATCGTAGAAAGAAATATACACCAGCAGGTATTCGGTAGATTCTTTGTATTCACCGATAGTGAGTAACTGATTCTTATCAATTTTGTATTTCAGAATTTAGCTTCCTTGATGTTTTTACTTTCTACATACATATGCCGATCATAAGATAAATCTTATATAACTAACATACAAAGTCTGGAAACATTCTTTGCTTTTTTTATTTTGATAACACACCATATTATTGACTTTGATGCCGAGAACAAACTAATTTCTCTGACGATACTATCCGTGACAAACGGAAGCGTTAGGCCTTCGTTTTGATACGTCGGCCTTCGTAGCTCAGTTGGTTGGGTATCTAACTGCTGATCCAAGGGTCCCGGGTTCGATTCCCGGTGGAGACACAGTTTTTTATTGTGTTTTCAGTCTGGATCTGTGAGACGATGAATACCGTGAGTCTCCAGAATGTGGCAACTTGTTATTTGACATAGTACCTACCTATTAGTTGCTCGAGAAGCAATATAGAATCAATAAATAAAATACTCGTGAAATCATACTATATTTCGTTCAATATATTAATTAAATCTATAATAGTTATTGATTTTCATCATTTTTGGGTGTCCCGTAAGAGCCAGGTAATCGAAAATACAACAGGCAACAATAACATCTCACATAGTACAGCAATGAGGTTCACCACCCATTCTGAATGTAGTGCCTTTTTAGGTGAGACGGGACTGGTGAGTGCTTGCCATTATAAGATAATACACACCCACACACCTGTCTCTGATTACACCACATTGTAGAATATGCCGTAATGGTATGAATGAATGAATGATTTTGGTACATAGATCTCCACGAAATTAACAAATCGACTAAATATTTTTTTTTATTTAATTAAATTTTAATACATATTTTGTGTGTATCGATATATACCTATATAATATGTACTGTTGATATCTATTATTGTTGTAAAATGTTAGACTAAGTAAACTTTGTATTTATGTCGCTCACAAAAATATGATCCAACTGTCGATTTGTTCAGGAGAACTTTGTTCTCTTAACATATCGACAATGTATCAAGCCAGAATACGCGAGAATTGTATGGAGAGGTCTACTTTTTTCACGGCTTTTCCAACTTTGAAGTCAAAAAACACCAACTTAGAGGCTTCGCAGCATATATGTTCCATACACGGATTTACTCAGAATTCGGAGTAGAACATTTCGTGTGTCTGTGTGTGTGTGTGTGTCTGTGTGTGTGTGTGTGTGTGTGTGTGTGTGTGTGTGTGTGTATGTCTGTGTGTGTGTGTGTGTGTGTGTGTGTCCGTCCGTCCCTTATAACTTTTGATCCGCTCAATTTACAGAGCCTAAAATTTCAGAATATATAAACAGTTACAGGCCTACAAAAATTTTATACTCGGAATTTTGAATTTTTGTTTCAATCAGGGGTTATCAACTTTTGAATTTTTATTTTATTTTTCCCTATATCTCAGAAACCATAAAAGCTAGAACGCTGAAAATTGGTATAAACATAGACAAATACAAAATCTCAAATTAGTTTTTTCAAAAAAATTCCAGGGTTTCTCAAACATTTTTTATTAAGAAAAGTATTTTTTTTATGATAAATTTATGAGTTTAACTGCCTATATTTCCATTATTTTTTAAATATCGAAAAAAGCCGAAACACCCCAACTAGATAATTTAATTTTATATAAAAAATATTAACATTGTAGCAGTACATCTCAAATTTTTTTTAACAATTTTTATAAAAATTGAATTTAGTGACGACATCGCTTCATACAATTTGTATGGCAGTCACCTATACACAATATCAAAGAAGACTTAATAGTTTGATACTTCATCTCTAAACATACTATATACATATACCATCATGCTGTTTTCATATTCCGGGTAGGAAAAAAAGACTGACCTCCATACTATCCTATCTTGACTACCTAGGTACATGTGTTGTATAGAAAACTAAATATCATAAAATAATAAATAATTTGTATTTATGGGTTTGGTACTTATTCTTCAACTATACATACTATCGCTGTCGACAGTTGGATCTCATGTGTTACATGCAACTAGTAAATATTACATTAAAGTGTGATACGAAATATTAGATATACAGCGTTTCGTTCTATGTACCTATTAATTTTATTCCACAAAAAAGACTCCCTTTCACCGGTATCGCTTTATGACGATCATCGTCAGAATAGAGTCGCCTTTGCGATTTGCTGACTATCGATTATATTTTTTATCATAATTTAATGTAATTATGTAATTCTATTGAGATTTGAGTTACTTATAATTTTATTAGTTATAAAACCCTTGCCAGGCTAAACGCTCGCACTTATTTACCTCATGTACTTGTTACAAGGATATGGGGTAAATCAAGACGACCCTTGTTACAAAAAGGAATAAAAAACTAGGCAAAAGGTGAAGCACTGCTCTGAGAGGTATATCATAAATCAATTTTAAGCATAAATATTATTGCAAAAGTGTTGATTATTGTTAATTATCTGTGCTATTAATCTATTCATTTCCGGACCAACGCGTATCGTTTAAATTAAAATCTCACTTTTTACATTAATCTATCTATATGTTAATTATAGCTTAACAAAGACGAAGAAATGGATCATTTATTTATATATTTATTTTATAATTACTTCTCGGGTTACTAACTGGCAATATATCAATTATTAATATAACACGCACCCAATAACAAGTTACCACATTCTGGAGACTTACGATATTAATCGTCAAACAGATCCAGATTGAAAATACGATTAAACCCTGTGTCTCCACCACCGGGTCGATTCCCAGGACCTTTGGATCAGATACCTTACCAACTGGGCCACGAAGGACGACCATAAAATAAACCAAATAATTTCATTAACGACGTGCAAAACTTGAATACTTCTGGAATAATATTTATCCTCGCATTGCTTCTTGGGTCATGTTGATCTTGACCCGTAGTTACTCAATGATTAATTGTCACATTTCGGGGATTTATGATATTGATTTTTTTATAGATGCAGAATGAAATCACAATGAAAAAAGATTAGAATTAACAAACTATTCATATATTAGATACTAGCTTTTATGTCCCGCCGTTGGCCAAGAATGTAAATTAGTGAAGGAATAAGCAATCGTTTATATAATATTGTCACAAAAAATATTTGCTAATTCGTAGTATGAAAAGTAGTTTGAAATTTAATTGAGTTTAAGCGATGTAAAATGTTCAAGTGATGGCCAGAACCCATTTGTTTTTATATATAAGTAGGTACATACAATTTCTGCACGCATGGACTATGGTAAATGGTTTTAAATATGACTGATTATAAAGAGACAACGTTGTAAAGAGTTTGGATTTGGCCACAACCCCTATTTTTATATATTGTCATCGAACGCAAATGTGTTTTAAATATTTAGTAATTTTGGATGATGGGAAATGGCTTAAAAATTAAATAAACAAAAGTACTGAAAAGATTCTAGTGTTGGTCACATCCCATTAGTTTTTATATTTTTCGTCAAGTGTGCATACCTATAGATTATTATATTTTTGCAAAGTAAAACTGATCTACATTACAGAAGAAGACTTAAATAGTTTTTAATTTGATTATAAACGTTGTGAAGAGTCCAGTAATGGCTACAACCCCGATTTTTTATTATATTGTCATCAAAATCAAATATGTAGTTATTGAAAATTAAGCAATATATGATGATATAATAAATGGTGTAAATTTCGATTGAAAAAAAGTATTGAGAAGATTCTAGCGATGGTCACATCCCATTCGTTTTATGTATTTTCGTCAAGTGTGCATGTTGTTTATAATATTTCTATACAATAGACTATAAGACTTAAAACTAACCCAAAAGACTAAATGAAAAAAAAGAATAAGTATAAGACTATAACAAATAGTTTGTAATAAAAACTGACCCAATGGTCTACATAAAAGATGCAATAGAAGAATTACACAATAGTAAATGTATTATATAAAAAACTGACCAAATGGTCTTCATAAAAGAAGAAGAAGATGAATTGAACTATAGGAAATATTTTATATAAAATTCACCCAACGTCTACATTAAATAAGAAAACGAAGAATCAGACTAAAGGAAATAGTTTGCATAAAAACTAACCAAAAGATCTACAAAAAATAAAAAAAGAAGAATTAGACTATAGAAAGTAGTTAATATAAAAACTGACCCAAAGGCCAAAGGTATTAGAAGAATAATTATACGTCAGGAAATAGATTGTATAAAAACTAACGCAAAGGTCAACATAAAAGAAGACAAAGAAGAATTAGACTAAAGGAAAAGTTTGTATGAAAACTCTCCCTTGGTCTACATAAAAGAGGAAAAATTAGACTATAGGAAGTTAGTTTATACAAAATTCAACAAAGGTCTACATAAAATTAGAAAAAGAAGAATTACGTTAAAAGAAATAGTTGGTATCAAAACAGGCCCAGAGGTCTACATAAAATAAGAAGAAAAAGAATTAGATAATAGGAATAAGTTTGTATAAAAACTCACCCAAAGGGCTACATAAAAGAAGAGGAAGAAGATGAATTAGACTATAGGAAATAGTTTGTATAAAAACTCACCCAAGGTCTACATAAATTAAGAAAAAGAAAAATTAGACTATAGGAAATAGTTTATTTATGAACTGTCCCAAATGACTTCACAAAAGAAGAGGAAGAAGAATTAAACTCCATGAAATAGTTTGTATAAAAAATCACCCAAAGGTCTACTTAAATAAAAGAAGAATTTCACTATAGGAAATAGTTTGTAGATTGAATGACATGTGTATTGTAGTTAACCTAAGATAGTTTAATAATTTACCTATACGAAAATAGTATATTGTTGGTTTTTAAGTAGTATTAGGTATGTAGGTACCTACCTACAATGATGTTCTAAATTAATTCGAAATTTATAACAAATTTTATTTGAATATCAGAATGTGTCCATAACCATAGTAACCATAGAACATGTAAAAAATATCAAATGGTTTGTAGACATTTTTTGAATAATATGTAGGTACCTACATTGTTTGTTCGATGCCATAAAAATGAAAATTGTCCGAAATCTAAAGTAATAAAGCAATCAAAATGTTAGTGTTTGTGTGTGTGTATGTGTGTGTGTGTGTGTGTGTTTGTCTCACGCCTTCTGAAAAACCAAGAGCATCTAAAAATCTAATTTATGTGCGAACGTGTACCTGTATACCTGATGCAGTGTCACGCTAAAAATAATGCGATAAAAATACTGAATTTTAAAAATATTTCAATAATTATTTTTTTCATACAAAATTTTCCAAGTCGTATCTGTCAAAAAAGTATACATTTTGCACGCAAATATCTGTTAGTTTAAAAGTTAGAAGTACGTATTTACACGAAAAAAATATATTTTCAAGTATAACTTAGCGTTTGAGTGAAAAACATGGTGAATATTTTGTATAATTATAATGTTTAACTTATTTTTAATGTAAGCGTTTTGTACATGAACGCCGCCATTTTAATATCTTTTCATACAATATTTCATTTTCCTACCGAATGAATATGTTCTTGAAAATAATAAACCTTTGAATTAAATGTAATTATGAAATAATAAAATGAAACACAAGACATTACAGCAAGTTTTAAGACATATATTGTAAAAATGTGTTTATTATTAGTAAAGATATAGGCATAATAAAATTGCATAATTTGTAAATAATATTTGATTTTTCTGACAATTTTCATTTTTATGGCATCGAACAAACCAATGTATGTAGGTACCTACATATTCAAAAAATGTCTCAAACCATTTGATATTTTTTACGTATTGGAATGGTTACTATGGTAACGGAAAGATTCTGATATTCAAATAAAATTTGTTATGAATCGAATTTATTTAGAACATTGTTGTAGGTAGGTACCTACCTATTATTATTTACTTACAAATCAACAATATACTGATTTCCTATCGGAAAATTATTTTATTTATTTATTTATGAATGTATGAATGTATGCAAGCGATGTGCTCCTAAACCGTATGTCCGATTACAATGAAACTTTGGCGAATTGTCGAGCGTGTGCCCGAGGTGGTTTCTGGATTTAAACTTTTTTCTTATTCTTCTTCTTCTTCGTGTATTTGGTCATTTTACCAATGAAAGCGGAATATCCTGGGAAAAGAAGGTCCGACTGTCCCTCCATCTCTTCGCAGGTCTTCCAGGACGGTTTCTGGATTTAAAATTTTTTCTTCTTCTTCTTCATCGTGTATTTGGTCATTTTACCTATAAAGGTGGAGTATCCTGGGAAAAGAAGACGGTGCTTACATCTCTTCGCGGTTCTTCCAGGATGGTTTCTGGATTTAAACTTTTCTTACCCGAATGAAGGGACGGGATGTAATTGAAGGGAAGGGAGGCACTAAAGGGCCTGAAGGGACGGGAGGTATTAAAGGGCCTGAAGGGACGGGAGGTACTGAAGGGCCTGATGGGAAGGGACGTGATGAGGGATTGAAGGGACGGGATGTACTGAAGGGCCTGATGGGACGGGAGGTACTGAAGGGTCTGAAGCGACGGCTCCTGGAGTCTAATTATTTTTCTTCTTAATTTTATGTAGACCTTTAAGGACAGTTTTAATACAAACTATTTCCTATAGATTAATCTTCTTCTTCTTTTATGAAGACCTTTTGCTCAGTTTTTATACAATCTATTTCCAATAGTCTAATTCTTTTTTTTATGTATTTTTTCTTATTTTATGTAGACCATTGGGATTTTTTAAACAAACTATTTCTTATAGTCTTATACTTATTCTTCTCTTTTTTATTTAGACTTTTGGGTTCGTTTTAAGTCTAATAGTCTATTGAGCAGAAATATTATTAACGATATGCACACTTGATGAAAATACATATGTAAAAACGAATGGGATGTGGGATGTGAAGATGTAACCTGCACTAGAATCTTTTCAATACTTTTGTTTAATCAAATTTAAACCATTTATATCATCCTATTTTAAATAATTTTTAACACCTACATAATATATTTGATTTCGTTGACAATATTTAAAGAAAGGGAGCTGTGGCCATTACTGAATTCTTCACAACGTTTATATTCAAATTATTTGCCATAGTTTAAGTCTTCTTCTTCTTCGTTAATGTAGACTTTTGTGTCAATTTTAAGTTCATCAGTCTAATTGTGCAAAAATATAATGCACACTTGATGAAAAAATATAAAACGAATGGGATGTGACCAACACTGGATCTTTTCAGTACATTTGTTTAATCAAATTTTAACCACATCCCAACATCCAAAATTACTAAATATTCAATAGGTAAGTACATATTACAATTTGTTTTCGATGATAATATTTAAAAATGGGGGTTGTGGCCAAACCAATCTCTTTACAATGTTGATAAACAGTCATATTTAAAACCATTTCGAATAGTGAAGAAATTGTATATTATACTTCATTCACACTTTATAGCAATATATAAAAAATAATGGGTTGTGGCCATCACTTGAACATTTTACAATCAAATTCAATCATATTTCAAACCACTTTTCATAGTCCGATTTTGCAAAATAATTGGGTGACAATATTATAAAAACGATTGCTTTTTCCTTCACAATTTTACATTCTTGGCCAACGGCGGGACATAAAAGCTAGTATCAAATATTATATACAAATTATGCAATTTTATTATGCCTATATCTTTACTAATAATTAACAGACTTTTACAATATACGTCTTAAAACTTGCTGTAATGTCTTGTGTTTCATTTTATTATTTCATAATTACATTTATTTCAAAGGTTTATTATTTTCAAGAACATATTCATTCGGTAGGAAAATGAAATATTGTATGAAATGATATTAAAATGGCGGCATTTATGTACAAAACGCTTACTTTAAAAATAAGTTTAACATTATAATTATACAAAATATTCACCATGTTTTTCACTTAAACGCTAAGTTATACTTGAAAATATATTTTTTTCGTGTAAATACGTACTTCTAACTTTTAAACTAACAGATATTTGCGTGCAAAATGTACACTTTTTTGACAGATACGACTTGGAAAATTTTGTATGAGAAAAATAATTATTGAAATATTTTTAAAATTCAGCATTTTTATCACATAATTTTTAGCGTGACACTGCATCAGGTATACTGGTACACGTTCGCACATAAATTAGATTTTTAGATGCTCTTGGTTTTTCAGAAGGCGTGAGACAAACACACACACACACACATACACACACACACACACACACACACACACATACACTAACATTTTGATTGCTTTATTACTTTAGATATAATAATAATGATATAAATCATCTTACACCCAGTCTTACTAATAAACGTGTTGTAAAATTTACACGACCGTTTAACACCCGTGTAGGCAAAAACGTTACCAATAAACGCTGTGTAGCAGATCAGTTGGTCAACGACTGTGTATCTCTCATACAAATTTTACAAATCGCTTACCCGCCTGTTCTTGGTAATTTAGCGGTGTTTTAAGACAAATTTCATCTATCACAAATCGAATTTGATTTTGATATGCGTGTTTATATTGTTATATCTTGGAAAAATATGACGAAACCTCTTTATAAATTATTATATTCTCGATAATTGTGCATTTAGGAGCGAAAAGTTGACAAAAAATCAGCTTTTTTATAATATCTACAATGGTGCTCGCTTGGATATTCGTATGATGAAATTATTCGTTTTATTTTCCGTATTCCTATTTTGAAATGTGAAAAACATATGAAAATATTAACTATGACAAACGCCAAAATTATAATGGCGGTTGGCGGCTCTGCGCATGCGCGAGTGCGAAATTACAACGTTGTCGGATTATTTTTTTATTGAACGCTTGTTGTAACTACACAGTCGTTATACAGCGTTTATTAGTAAGGTTTTCAAATAATCGCTGCACGGGCTTTACACGGTGTGTAACTAAAACACTGGTCAACGGGTGTGCAGTCAATTTTTATTAGTAAGACTGCATGTGTTTAAATGCATGGCAATCAAAATAAATTACATATATAATACATTATAATGTTAGAAGCACAGAGTAAGAATATACAGAGCTGACACAAGCTGCGACTTTAAGCCAGGGGATTGGAACACAAAGCGACGTGAAATGGGGGGGGGGGTGTATCCCAAACACATTTAATGTTAAAATATATATCAGATATTAATAATACATTTATAAAGCATCTAAATCATTTGCTTTTGTGATTAGCACTTCTCAATTTTCATTCCGAACCATTCAGAAAATATTCAAATACGTTATATTAATTGCCACCAAGTTTTAGTGGCAAAAAATAAAAATAATCATACAGGTACCTACATACAAGTCGCTTCTCGGCGGTTAGGTGGTTTACTGTGTTCCCCTTTTTCCTACATTTCTATCCTACTTCCTTCCCCAAAACCACTTCTTTTTATTAATATAATAATGATTATATTTACAAACTTAATTGGTTCATCTGTCATATTATTTTTTTTTTATTTATTTACTTATTTGTTTATTTGAAATAAAATATAACAATAAGTAAATCAAATTACAAATACTTATATAGCATGCACAAAAATATTTCATTTATATTACCCCCCAAAAAGAGTTTGTACTCGTGCTTTGGGGGGATTTTTTCAAATCCCCAGCAAATTGAATCTGATAGGTACATGGTAAAAAATATTAAGTTCCGTGTTTTTTAGGGATTTCGTCTACATACAACACACTATAAATTATTGAAATATAGTACTTACTGACTCAAGTAGATTTTAAATATGTGTGATTTTTGTTTATCACAAACTATCTACTTACTTAAATATATATTTCGACGTCCATTATAAAACGCCGACATTAATGAGTATTGTTTAATAATACTATTCACAAAATTTTAATAAATCATCATAAGGTGTTAGCATAACTAAGCCCTTTATGAGTTTAATTGTTTATTTTGATATGTGGACCAACATGTGACAAATACACACAATTACATATATTCATGACTTTCTAAGATGCATTCATTCAGAGAAGTGAGAAATATTGTGAATGTATGTATGTATGTATGTACGAGTAATTATATAAATTATGAAACTCGCGTCTCATTTACATACATTAAACTCATGCACGATTTATATCCGAAGAACATAGTGTTCTCATTAACCTAGCCACCTCTCATACAAGAAATGTTACATCAATTTTCTTTATTACTTACATGAATAAATAAAATGTAATTTAAGTGTGTATACATAGTATGGTTAAGTGTGTATAGTATATTAAAATAAGCACGAGTAGACAAAACTGTTGCAAATACCATGGACTGCTAAAAGAACTGCAATATGTCCATATTAAACGATCTGCAAATAATGGATTGCCTGATGACAATCTGCCTACGACGTATTAGTGTTTTGAACATATTGCCAGGAGGTCCTCCGATAACCCCGAGAAGCTCGTCGTCATGAGAAGCATGAAAGGTTGAAGATACAGAGGACCTTTTGTTAAGTCCACTACATGATAATCAACGAAGCCCTTCGATCTACCCAAGATCGTCCTTCATGGAGACGGAGTAATTGAATGTAGCCGCCATCCTGTTACGAGATCAATGTGGAAGGAGACATGACGAACGACAGATTGGATACCCAATAACCCAGAAAAATACATCTATAAAATGATTCCCAAAAAGATCCGTATCTGTGCAGAAATGACTGTCGAAAAAGTGCACAAGATGTGAAATTCGTGCCAATTTCACTCCCCTAGTAGGGAATGCCTTGAAAAAGGATGTGAATCTTTCTTTAAAAATATCTGATGTTTCTTTCTTGATGATATATTGAAAGAATGACTACCTGTCGCCTGCGTAAATAAAAATTAATCTACTATTACGATTACAACATACCTACCTGCCACCATGCTTCATTACAAATGTAGGTTCTTGGCGAAAAATTCTTCGAGTTTCGAGACACTCGAAAAGATTCAACTGTCAAGAATAAGATCAACACTAGTGAATTGGAAGAATTTGACATTTTGGCTAAAAAAAAACTCCCACTTGCACAGTTTGCAAGGATTTTTTTTTATTATATTTGTCATTATTTTCGACCAACATTGGTTCAAGTACCTAATACTATTAATCGAAAAAAGTTTTGTGATAAATGAGATTGTGTCAAAAATAGCTACATGTTAAGTGTTGTCGTACAACCATTAACACACCCACAATATGTTGAATGAAATAGCTACATGTTAAGTGTTGTCGTACAACCATTAACACACCCACAATATGTTGAATGAAATAGCTACATATTAAGTGTTGTCGTACAACCATTAACACACCCACAATATGTTGAATGAAATAGCTACATGTTAAGTGTTGTCGTACAACCATTAACACACCCACAATATGTTGAATGAAATAGCTACATGTTAAGTGTTGTCGTACAACCATTAACACACCCACAATATGTTGAATGAAATAGCTACATGTTAAGTGTTGTCGTACAACCATTAACACACCCACAATATGTTGAATGAAATAGCTACATGTTAAGTGTTGTCGTACAACCATTAACACACCCACAATATGTTGAATGAAATAGCTACATGTTAAGTGTTGTCGTACAACCATTAACACACCCACAATATGTTGAATGAAATAGCTACATGTTAAGTGTTGTCGTACAACCATTAACACACCCACAATATGTTGAATGAAATAGCTACATGTTAAGTGTTGTCGTACAACCATTAACACACCCACAATATGTTGAATGAAATAGCTACATGTTAAGTGTTGTCGTACAACCATTAACACACCCACAATATGTTGAATGAAATAGCTACATGTTAAGTGTTGTCGTACAACCATTAACACACCCACAATATGTTGAATGAAATAGCTACATGTTAAGTGTTGTCGTACAACCATTAACACACCCACAATATGTTGAATGAAATAGCTACATGTTAAGTGTTGTCGTACAACCATTAACACACCCACAATATGTTGAATGAAATAGCTACATGTTAAGTGTTGTCGTACAACCATTAACACACCCACAATATGTTGAATGAAATAGCTACATGTTAAGTGTTGTCGTACAACCATTAACACACCCACAATATGTTGAATGAAATAGCTACATGTTAAGTGTTGTCGTACAACCATTAACACACCCACAATATGTTGAATGAAATAGCTACATGTTAAGTGTTGTCGTACAACCATTAACACACCCACAATATGTTGAATGAAATAGCTACATGTTAAGTGTTGTCGTACAACCATTAACACACCCACAATATGTTGAATGAAATAGCTACATGTTAAGTGTTGTCGTACAACCATTAACACACCCACAATATGTTGAATGAAATAGCTACATGTTAAGCGTTGTCGTACAACCATTAACACACCCACAATATGTTGAATGAAATAGCTACATGTTAAGTGTTGTCGTACAACCATTAACACACCCACAATATGTTGAATGAAATAGCTACATGTTAAGTGTTGTCGTACAACCATTAACACACCCTCAATATGTTGAATGAAATAGCTACATGTTAAGTGTTGTCGTACAACCATTAACACACCCACAATATGTTGAATGAAATAGCTACATGTTAAGTGTTGTCGTACAACCATTAACACACCCACAATATGTTGAATGAAATAGCTACATGTTAAGTGTTGTCGTACAACCATTAACACACCCACAATATGTTGAATGAAATAGCTACATGTTAAGTGTTGTCGTACAACCATTAACACACCCACAATATGTTGAATGAAATAGCTACATGTTAAGTGTTGTCGTACAACCATTAACACACCCACAATATGTTGAATGAAATAGCTACATGTTAAGTGTTGTCGTACAACCATTAACACACCCACAATATGTTGAATGAAATAGCTACATGTTAAGTGTTGTCGTACAACCATTAACACACCCACAATATGTTGAATGAAATAGCTACATGTTAAGTGTTGTCGTACAACCATTAACACACCCACAATATGTTGAATGAAATTTTTTTAACAGATTTTTAATTATCTCAATAGAGACGAAGTTGGAATATTTACTGTAGGAGAACCGGGATGCGCATATGCAATAAAATATTCGATGTTGAATGAATTTCAAAACAAAATAGGAAATATTTACTATGGTGTACAGTGTTAAAATGGTTTGTTCAGATATATTCCTTTCGAGTAATCCGTAAAATGTGATCTATGTCAAAATAAAAAATCTTTATCAATGGATATAATATGACCATGTCCAATGATTATGACACTCTAAAGATATTAACATTTAAGAAGCATTAAAATTTTCAATTATAAAAAATCCCTACTATTATTTAAACCTGATAAAACGTAGATCAAATCACTTGAAAAATATTTCAAATTCGTATAATATGTATATTCAATCCCCGGCCCGCGATATGTTTCAGGGACAACTATTAACTAATGTTACCAAACAACCGTATATGGGTATTTTAAATTTTACATACTTTGTAAAACTGAATTTTACATAATCTTGGTCAAGTTCTCAATGAGTATTGTACGAAAATTTATTAGGCAACTAACAGGTACTATGTCAAATATTGATTCGACACGCACCCAATAAGATATTGTCACATTCTGGAGACTTGTGATATCTATCGTCTCACAGATCCAGACCGAAAACCGGTCTAGGACACTTGGCTGTGGCCACTTGGCTGCGGGACACTTGGCTGCGAGACACTTGGCTGCGGCGGACATTTGGCTGCGGGACACTTGGGTGCGACGGACACTTGGGTGCGAGCCCACTTGGTTGCGAGTCCATTTGGTCGCGACGGACACTTGGGTGTGAGCCCACTTGGTCGCGAATTCAAAAATATTTTTTTCTGCCTAGGGCTGAAGTTTTTCGTGCTGATTTTTTAATGCTCTTTATCATATAAGTAGTTGATATACAAGTAGGTATATACAGACATTAAAAATATAAAAAAATATATTTATTTTATTTATTTATTTGATCTTCTTGAAATTATAATTAGTACACTGGCGGGCTTATTGCCTAGTGGCAATTTCTTCCAATTTCTACTTATGTTTGAAATTGTAAAGTAAAAACAAGGTTATTAAGCCAAATTATTTTTTACACTATAAAAATATGAGAATTTTTCATACACACTAGTTGCATGTAACACATGAGATCCAACTGTCGATAGCGATAGTATGTATAGTTGAAGAATAAGTAAGTACCAAACTATAAACCAATAAATCGAAATTATTGATTTTTTTTAAGATATTTTGTTTTCTACACAAAACATGTAGGTATGTATGCCGACCGCCGTGGCACTGTTGGTAAGCCGTTCGGTTTCTGTGCGGGCGTCCTGGGTTCGATTCCCAGTAGAGGAGAAATATATTTAAATTCATTTCTCACGCAAATATTGCTTCTCTGGGCTGGAAACACTGGTTAGTTGGAAGAAATTGCCATACGGCAATAAACTCGCCACTTGCGCATGGTGCAAGGAAGTGTTTATTATTATTATGTATGTCAAGATAGGATAGTATGGAGGTTAGTCCTTTTTTCCTACCCGGAATATGAAAACAGCATGATAGTATGTATGTATGTTTAGAGATTAAGTATCAAACTATTAAGTCTTCTTACATATTGTGTATAGGCGACAAAACAAAAAATATAACGAATTAGAAAGATAACTTATCTAGTTAAACATCAATTCATACATACCATCACGCCGTATCCCTAATTTATGTGATCTAAACAGTTTTTACTCTCCACACTATGGAATAGTGGAGTCATGATTTCACAATTTTTAAGTGTAATTTTTTTCCATCAATTTCTCAACGAGTATCATGTAGAGAGTGCACACTGTGAGTTTCGTCGTGATGTGTTTGTATGTATGGCGTATGGCGTTCGGCGTAAGGAATTATTTTAATGTATCCTCTCTACAGCCCAAACTATAAGTCCGATCGACTTCATATTTACATCATATGTGTATAGTGGATAGATCT
Source organism: Molanna angustata (assembly GCA_963576475.1). Taxonomy (NCBI): domain Eukaryota; kingdom Metazoa; phylum Arthropoda; class Insecta; order Trichoptera; family Molannidae; genus Molanna; species Molanna angustata. The sequence goes on from OY754969.1 coordinate 7,625,045, forward strand.
AGAGCTGATTAGTTTTCCATAGATATCCGTTCATTTCTTCTCTATGATTTCATCTGTCGAAATTTTCAAAATGCTCTCACGTTGTGGAAATTCGAGTTTTTTGTAAACTGATAAAATTTTGATTAAACAAAAATACACTCATTAAAAATGCGTTCAAGGACTGTCAAAATTTAAAGAAAAAAATCTATGGTTTGCCATATCGATGTGAAACAAATTTCATATTTGTATGAAAAATGTATATACCTAACAGTAAAATAGTAAAATAACTTCTGTAAGGGAAAAGTAAGTGATCAACTGGCACTTGTAATTGGCTGCCCAGTTTTTTAGTAGCTTGCCCTTATTTGATGGAACAACGATGTATAGTAACTTTTTAGCTGTAAGTGGTTCTTTAAATAAAAATAAATAAATAAATATAAAGAGCATTACAAAAATCAGTACGAAATATTTCATTCCTAAGCAGAAAAAAATATTTTTGATTTCGCGACCAAGTGGGCTCGCACCCAAGTGTCCGTCGCGACCAAATGGACTCGCAACCAAGTGGGCTCGCACCCAAGTGTCCGTCGCACCCAAGTGTCCCGCAGCCAAATGTCCCCCGCAGCCAAGTGTCTCGCAGCCAAGTGTCTCGCAACCAAGTGTCTCGCACCCAAGTGTCCCGCACCCAAGTGGCCGCAGTCAAGTGTCCCATTCCGACCGAAAACACATTTAAAAACTGTGTCTCCACCTAGAATCGAACCCAGGACCTTTGGCTTAGCAGTCAGATATCCAACCAATGAGCCACGAAGGCCACGAAGTATTGTCATATTATACGTAAGATAATTTTATATTATCGTAATCGAATTTTGGCTTATGGGCGATTGTCACATGGCTCACAACCAAATGTGTGTCTTGTACTATACAGCCCAAACTGGAAATTTCATTGTTTTCATAATTTTATCGATTAAATTTCAGTTAAACCACAAGGAGCAATTTTATACAATCGGACGGATGACAGCTGAGGAAAAAATAGTCGAAAAAAGGGTCATTTATGGTTTATACAATGTGAATTATAATATTAAAAATTGTCCAAAATTGTATCACAACGTAAATCCGAAAATATTAATAATACTAAAAAAACTCCAATTTTTACTACGTAAGAGGATATGAACGAGTTAACAGAAGGAATAATAGAAAAAAAATGGAGGATATGTTTTAAATCAAATAACACCGAATAAAAAAATGTTATGACACATTTTGAACACCTCAATTGAGACGAAGTTGGAATATTATAGGGGAACTAGTAACTCAAGGCACCTACAGGGCTAACGACCTATCATCGGCTTCTACGCCTTCTTATGAAGTTTCCTTTCAATCAAATTTTTGAGAGTTCTATAAATTGTTAATCATGAAAATCTTTTCGTTTGAAAATATGCTAAAACACCATCACCACCTATGAAGTGACGAAGCAACTTTTTTGTAACGCCTGTTTTGTTAACATTGAAAACAACAGTCCTTATACATGAGGTTATAATGCTTTCACACAGATGTCACCCCTGAACCGCGCCAGAATTTTAAGTTTATTTTTGGCTTGTTTACTTACTTGCACCAATTTATTTTTCATCGATCATTAAAAAATTGTCCAATGCCAAATTCAATGTTTGTGTATAAAATATACGATTTAATTTTTTTTCCAAAAAATGAAAAATCATGACGTTCCACTATTCCATATTAGTGGGCAGAATGCGTTAAAAAAGAACAACCCAATTATTAAAATAAATAAAAAAATATGAGACCAAGGAATTCAAATGAGAATTATTGAACACATCTGATTAAGGTAATCTTGTAACCGGTTTTCAATTTTAATACCAAGTTAGTATTCAACGTATTAAGGTACCTATATCATATTATATGAAATTATTTCGACGCCTTTTTCACATTCAATTACCATCTAAAGGGTTCTTAATGGGGTAGGTACTTTTTATTACATATTCACAATCATCAAAGGGTTTTTTATATGATACCACGCCCTTTACTCATTCCAAGTGACACCAATTGCCCCATATTTCTAGCGGGGTGTGGCATCTCTGGAGATTGGATGCTGGAGAAAGCGGTAACCTTCGAAATCTGTCTTCATACATCTGACACGCAGTCAAATTATTAGGTACTATTTCATATGATGAAACATATCCCGATGCATAGAAACGTATGAATTCACAGCAAAGACATATGTAGAATAAAGGAATTTTGAGAACATGTGAAAAAGAAACCTCCAGGGCTTACCCGTCGTAAAATTTGTGCGCCTGCACTGAAAATTATTTCATTGCTTTGTATGGTATTTTTTTTTGTATTTTGATATGATTCTATTCTATTGTTTTTTTTTGTAAGGTTATTCTAGCCGTCTTTTAGCTATATGTTTTGAAGCACCGCCATAGAATAGTGCCTTCAATCTTTTCTTTTATAATCATTTTCGAGTAAGAGCCGGGTAATCTAAGACACAAGATACAAAATAACATCTCGCATAGTTCTGTAATGAAGTTCGACATTCATTCGTGTTGGGATACATACATGTATCGTGCTTCCTTTTATAAGGTAATGCACACCCGCACACCCGTCGCTGGTTACTCCACATACTGGAATATGCCGTGATGGTTTGAATTAATTAAATTTGATAAACAATAACACATATTGTTGATTACGAAATTTATAAAATCAAAGAAAATCCATGTATTTAAAAAACAAACGTTAACACAAATAATGTGTATCATCAAATGTTATCACATTTGCATTGCGACTTTTGACATACTTTGTTAAATTACTTATTTTTTAATTTGACAATTCTGTAAATAAAATTATATAATAATCCACTATGTATGTATGTATTTGAAAATTAAAGAAAAAATGCCGCGAAATATAACTTAAATTTGTTTTTATTTATCGTACCAAATATTAAACATATTGTTCTGTATTTGAAGCCGAATAAATCAACTCTTTATTCTTACAATTCAGAGATTCTTATTGGTGAAAAGGCGTAGGTCGAAACATACTCAATCTTCCAGTAATAGCCCATAGAGGAATGTATTTATACTATAGTGTTTCTTATCTACAAACATTGCTTCATTAGTACCTAAAACGATATTTGGAAGCGTTTCATGATTTCGGATTAAAGATCTTGATCTGCTGGAAATTAATACCCGGGACCAATAAATATTTATGTCTTAAATATCATAAGTTCAATGTGAATTGAAAAGGTATCTGCTTTGATGCATTAAAAAAAAACAAAAATATTGGTTTTTTCTCTCCGAAGATATGTATATATTTTTAAGCTTTATATTGCAATTGACACTATTTAGAGTGAATTAAAAAAAATCCTTGAATTAAAATATAAACCACTACAGGGCAGAACGCATTCATTGTGCGGGCTTGCAATAGTTACAACAATAACTTTGCAGGCCTGGACATGTTTGATTGTACCCAATCGGCATACAGAAGTCGGTTGATTAATGTTTTGCAAGTGAATGATAATTGATTCAATAAGTATATTTACGCATTCATCCTAGCCCATTCTTATCATCCTCATCCTTCCCACATTTCATTACTTTTTCAAAACTTTTTTTGGTATATTTTTTTTTTGTACTGTTTTTTTTAGTACTTACTACTTGATATTTTGTTTTTTTTTTTATTTTTTATTTTTCTAGTCATTTTTTTATTTTTTTTCTCTTTTTTGAACTTGTTACTTATATACATTTGTGAACTTGTTACTTATATACACTTGTGATGAGTATGTAATTGGTCTCATTTTTGTACATCTTTTCTTTTATATAATTTTCAATTTGACTGTATACTTATCCAAATAAATAAATAAAAAAAGGTTTGGGGTAGTTTAATACCCTTATGGTTATGATAATATAAATACGTTCATAATTAAGTTACAGTTCAACATTATGTTTTTTTACAAAATTTTAACAACTAGACATACATTTTTGAATCATTTAGAGATAACAGATGGAAGATATTAATTGGATATGTATGTATGAACAGTATCAATCAAGAATCGATACAAAACACTGATATTACAATTAAAAAAACATATGGCCCAGAGTATCTTCCTTATGGATATATTACTTCACATGAGGTACTCTGTATTATATTCGATCCAATAAAATTGAATATATTTTAAGATTAGGTGTCATTTATCATATACCTAGGTGTAATTTTCTCCGAGAAAATAACTATCAAAAGTCTTCATAATGTAGCAAATTGTTATTGGGTGCGTGTTAAATATAATACTTGACATATTAGTTAGCTCTTCTTAATTTCCCGAAAGTCAATACAAAAATATGATTCCACTTTATTGAGAAATCTTAAATATTCTGGTACATTCTTGCATTATAGGTCAAAATAAATTCGATAAATAAAAAGAAATACTTCTCTGTATTTTTTGAGATTAGTGATGAGCGAAATCAATCCAAGTTTTGCATTATATGGAAGACCGTAATACCAAATCCTAAACTTTATGCCTCAAAATCGGAGTCTTACATTAGAATATTATACATATCGATACTTACTATTTTTAATGAGTAGAAAAATCAAAATAATTTTATTGCAAACATATAGATTGAGAGTTTTAATTATTTAACGTTTTATTTATAAAATTATTATGCGTCATAGTAATTATTATAAGCGCATTAAATTTATGAATCAAGCTAGTTTAATTGTAACACTTGAATTTTTTTTAAATAAACCATTTCTTTGAACACTCGTAGCAAGATATCAATACCAAAACCATGACTATGGTGGTCTTGAACTTGCATTTGCTCATCTTTAGTCGGCATATCAATACTTTATCGATGTTTAACTCCATGGGACGAATTGGGAAACATGTCAATTATGGAACATACATAAATAAAAGTATCTTCATATTGTGGGCGATGGGTATCATTATTGAACAGCGACAAAAGTACATGCTTTGTTTTTCTTTGTCAATGAATGTTATTTTTATATCATTAACAATATATTATGTTTCATCTTTTTATACGCTTTTGTGATATGTAGATTATGGTACCTACTCAACAAAATCATTGATATACAATATTGCGAAAGCAAGGAATAGGTACATGATTTATTAGTTTTCATTATAAAAAATGTATCCTTGTCTCAATCGAGATCAATAAATATGTCCTAAGAAACAAAAATATATGTACATACTAATACATTACATCAAATAATCAAACGTCGGTTAAGGCAAGATAAGCAATAAGCATCCAACTCAATTGAATTACCACCGACTCAAACCTACCCAAGTTCATGAGGTTTCATTCATTTAAGGTTTGATTGTGTTCGGTGTTCGGCAGAGAGATTCCAACTGCAGGAATCAATCAATCGTAGAATTGGCTCGAGATGGACGAAAAATTGACATTTTTTTTATGAGCTGTTATCCACGAACTATGAATGTGATCAATCGATCCCGGACGATTCCAGCTCTGCTGGTGTGCTCTAGGAACTTCCGATCGCAGGTAAATCATGAATGTATATAGCCAAAGGCCGTTTGGGGTGGAAAAGGATGGAAATGGAAGAAATCAGACAAGCTGAAGAGAAAGATAGAGAATTTGGATTTGTGAATCGACAACTAGGTATAAGAAATAACAACTTGGTATTAGTTCGGCATAGAAAAGATGGATATATTATACCGTAAAACTAATCTAAATTTGACCAATAATTCGTTATTTTCGCTAGAAAGCTCCATATATTATTAGAAACTGCTAATTAATTAAGAATTCGACTTGTCATTGATACAATAAAGGTACCTATAGGTGTAAATTTATCTACGCCATTCGCTTTCTACGGGCAATAGAATATTCTTGGACATTTTAAGAATGTATTACATAAACAGATTTCTCTGTCGCATACAATTACACAATGCACTCTTCATGAATCCTAAACATGTCCAATTGTTTATTCATACACAAGCGTCGTCCATTTGAAAATGGTACTTATTTAAAGCAGTACCTACATAGTGTTGCCAATACAATCAATCGAAGTGGCCATAAATAATTAATCAAGCTGGCAAACTTTTCAAATAGCGAAGCCTCGCGAAAAAAGAAGTAAATTGTAGTCAACACTTAACTCTCCACTTCATACGTTATTATTTATTAAACCTATACATACCTATACTTATTTATTCTTCAATGGTTGAAATTGAAAAATAAGATTTTCTGGAACGTGAGAGCATTTTGAAAGTTTTAACATGTGAAACCATAGAGGATAGATGAACTGATGTGTATGATGAAAACTAATCAGTTAATAATAATATCTTAGATCGTGATAGAAAGGGGAATCATAAATATGACTACTGCAGTGTGACTGTGTGCCACCAGCTTACATGCATTGCAAATATTTATTAATATGTGGAAGGTTATTTCTGGTTCCTTTTTGCTACTTGACTCTTGTACTTTGAAACTGAACAATTCACTATTTTAAATTCAATAAAACAGCAGGTTCCCCTGTCTTTCGTATTCTAAGGTTAATATCACCAGGACTGGGAAAACTTTTGTGATAGAGAGCCAGATTCAGAAATTCAAAATAAAATACTGTTGTTGTTTCCGAGACCAGACCATCTATATGCACTCTCTACAAAAGCTCGCAGCCGTTACAACACTGTGGCTTGCAACCAGGAGGTCCTTCTCATTACAAAGCTTTCCTAAGAGTGGGCACACCACCAGGAGCGCCGTGTTTTGCTCTTCTCCACAATCGAATATCACATCCTCCTCGCCTCCCAGCAGTTACCATCTCTGCATATTCACCTTGCATCTACTTTATGTTCTGAATCTCTTCAGAGCGTTCCAACTCTCGTATAGGAGTTGGTCTCCGGATGTTAGTCTCCCCTGGTTTTAACCAATCGTTCTCCCCAAGCTGTGCTCGATTCTTACTTTCATGCGGGGTGGTGCGCAATATATTGGTTTTCGATAAGAAACTGCGTCTGAATCAGAGCCTCGGTCGTGTCCGTACAGGAGGTGTTAAGTAAAATACTACCATCCCTGTATACACTTCTTGATCCTAATATTTTACATATATATTTCTATTATTTTATGCAAAAATATCATGACGCAACTTATAGTGTATATTGCAATCCCAACGTGATACCTCTTGAGAGTAACGTAAAAATCTTCTTATTTTAATATACTTGTTGATTGTGAGACAGAAACTAAGCTTATGAGATGTGGAGGTTCAACTCTCCCACCATCTCTACTGTGGTCTTCCTGGTATACGGCGGTGTCCAGAAGGGAGTTCACTGGCGATATAAGCGAGTCTGAGCTTGTTCAAATATCTTCTTCTGGATCTATTTCACCTAACCCATGTCCTCTATTTCAGAGATTCGCCATAGATCCTTCGTTACAGACTGAAATTCAAAGTTTCTAAAAAAAGGTTTTAGAATTGTATCATAACAAAAAATATCATAACTCTCTACTATTCCGTGTAGTGGAGACTAAATATGCAACAATTGCCTGGTTACAAAAGGTAAAAAGAGTCATTATTGTCATTCTGAGCGCGCGGCGGCGGCAGCGTGTTCTTGAGATGCGCGCGCACGTAATATGGGTGCAGATAATAATATGTGAGTAGATAGTTACCTACCTTCTTACAGAGCAATTTCTCTTTTTCGTGTGAATCACTCATAGACGCCATAATGCACAAAGGAAAATAAACCATAGACATGCTTTTAGTATAAAACAATGGCGCGCCTGGTAGCAAATAGCAACACCCTTGAAATTCCGCGATCATTGAGAACTAACTATTCTCATAAATCTAATACACCAACTGACAGGACCGGACCAAGTTTTCAGTGCCTATCCGACTACATTTAAGAGGTGTCTACTGTCCTTAAGAAATCGTCACCATTAATGGCTCTACAGCACACCAAGTCTCCTAAGACCTAAGCCTCCTTCAGTATTTAGTTATTCGAATATTTTATAACAGCATATATCAGCCGATAACAGGTCGTAAGCCCTGTAGATGCCTGATTTACAGGTTCTCTTATAATATAGATATGTTCTAAACTTCGTTTCTATTAAAATTAAAATTTTATCAAAAAACATCTCATGAGCGGTGTATACAAAATTATTGTGTCATTATGTAAAAGAAATATTGACGGTACAAAGTTACTTCCATAATTATGATGAAATAATAAAACATCACGTAGCAAAAAAAAACTCCTTACCCATCTTATAATGTATAATACATCAATGCCATTTTCGGGTTTGGACGTAAGAGTCGGGTAACCAAAAATACGAAAGACAAAATAACATTTCACATATAGTTCAGCAATGATTTATATCTATTCTATGAATATCTTATTTGGTGAGACGAGAATGGTGTATGGAGATACATGCATCTGCAATTTCACCTGATACCGTACATTGTGGGATATGCCGTGATAATATGAATGAATCTTCTTAAGTACGTAACTAAAATCAAGGAATATTGAATCTGAAAAATTATTTTCAAATTAACATTACTGTAAAACGTAAGTATCATCCAATATTTTTCATAACGATAGTCATTTTTCAAACGTCGTTCGCCGATTTACACATTTCTTCAAATTGTAAATTATTCAAAAGATCATAATGAAACGCCACAAAAATCTCGATCACTCTTTATCAGGGGAGGGGGCAAGTCTGGTCCAACCGGCGAAATCAAAACCCTCGGGATTACCCATATCATGGATATAATTATTACATGGAGTTCTATAATATATTTAGATGTCATAGAGCTCCGTATGAAACCTTTCCGTAACGCCATCTATTGAGAAATTGTTTTTTTTGTAGGTGCCTTGAGTTCCTGGGTCTCCTTAAATATTCAAACTTCGTCTCCATTGAGTTTTTAAAAATTTCTCAAAAACTATTATTGACATTGAAAAAAATCCAATGTTTGCGTATATACAACTTTTAAAAAAATATTTAATGGAATATCAAATTGAAAAATAGGTATGTTGGCAACAAGCGCCCTCTTAAACAGTTTTTAAGTTGATAGATCAGGGGGGCAAGTCTGGCCCGACAGACGAAATTAAAACCCTAGTGATTACCCATATCATGGATATAATATTAATATATGGAGTTCTATAATATCTTTAGATGTCATAGAACTCCATATGATAACTATATCCATGATATGGGTAATCACGAGGGTTTTGATTTCGCCGGTTGGACCAGACTTGCCGCCCTGTTTTCTGATTTTAGTATTTCGCCCCTTCGAATTTATTATATATTTTCTAAGCTTCCAATATGCCTGCGCCTGGCGCGTCTGCACCATTTGAACCAATTGCAGAACCATACCTGCCCGCTGGCAAAAAAGTGATTTACATAATGTCAATTTCAACGCGCTAAAGAAACTATGAACTTCCGAATTTAAACGTGTTGAGCGGAAAATGATACAAAATATTATATTACGCATTGTTTATGTTAACGCTGTTAAAAAAGTATATAAACACGTCGTGTTTACAACTTCACACATAAGTGTTATTTTCTACGTGAATATTTTATAATCCACTTCACGCTATACAACATTTTTTTTTTTTTTACATAATATTATTAGACATAAAACAGCGTCAGTAACATAACAAGAATTATAACAACAAAATATATTAATACATTAACAAAGTAGGTACAGTTTTACATGTAAATTTGTCCGAATTGTATGCTGTATAAAAAATATTGACACGTTGGACGCCCAACTAGGTGAACCTGTTTTAGGACGTCCGATAGGAATAGTTACTATAGTATCAATAACCAACACAACACAACACACACATACAATAATGATTCTAAAAATAAGGTAAATTTAACTAATTTCCAGGTCCAATTAAGATAGAAATGAAGTCAATTTATTATTTGATTCATCTATACCTATGGAAGCCAAGCAATTATTGTTTTTTTCAGCACATTTCTTGTCAACTGTTTCCAGTCATCAGGTAAAAATTAAACATTTTGGGGCCAAGAAATCTATAATTACGCTGTATTTATAAGTCATTTTTGTAGAAAAATTTAACTAACTATAGATTATTTACATACATAGAATTCCATTTTTAATTTAGATTCGATTAAGCATAGGTAAATGCTTGTGCTACGGGTGAACGAAATCTATCGAGTCAGGATTCGAACTCACGACCACTGGATTACTAATCTACATAGATACATAACATCACGGCATAATCCACAACGTGGGGTAACCAGCGACGGGTGTGCGGGCGTACATTACCTTATAAAAGGAAGCACGACACATGTGTGAATCACCACACACCAGTCTCGTCTCGCCTGAAAAGGCAATATTCAGAATGGGTAATGAACCTCATTACTGAACTATGTAAGATGTTATTTTGCCTGTTATAATTTCGATAAGCAGTTCTTATGGGACACCCCCAAACGATGATAATAGAAGAGAATGGAAGCACCATTCTAAGCCGGTGCTTCACAACATGATTAATATCTAATTCAACCATTTAGGTATATCAAAAATAAAGTGTGATAAAGCATACAATAGGTACATGTTAATTCATATACGATAGTGTAATAAAGTGTGATAAAGCATACAATAGGTACATGTTAATTCATATACGATAGTGTAATAAAGTGTGATAAAGCATACAATAGGTACATGTTAATTCATATACGATAGTGTAATAAAGTGTGATAAAGCATACAATAGGTACATGTTAATTCATATACGATAGTGTAATAAAGTGTGATAAAGCATACAATAGGTACATGTTAATTCATATACGATAGTGTAATAAAGTGTGATAAAGCATACAATAGGTACATGTTAATTCATATACGATAGTGTAATAAAGTGTGATAAAGCATACAATAGGTACATGTTAATTCATATACGATAGTGTAATAAAGTGTGATAAAGCATACAATAGGTACATGTTAATTCATATACGATAGTGTAATAAAGTGTGATAAAGCATACAATAGGTACATGTTAATTCATATGCGATAGTGTAATAAAGTGTGATAAAGCTTACAATAGGTACATGTTAATTCATATGCGATAGTGTAATAAAGTGTGATAAAGCATACAATAGGTACATGTTAATTCATATACGATAGTGTAATAAAGTGTGATAAAGCATACAATAGGTACATGTTAATTCATATACGATAGTGTAATAAAGTGTGATAAAGCATACAATAGGTACATGTTAATTCATATACGATAGTGTAATAAAGTGTGATAAAGCATACAATAGGTACATGTTAATTCATATACGATAGTGTAATAAAGTGTGATAAAGCATACAATAGGTACATGTTAATTCATATACGATAGTGTAATAAAGTGTGATAAAGCATACAATAGGTACATGTTAATTCATATACGATAGTGTAATAAAGTGTGATAAAGCATACAATAGGTACATGTTAATTCATATACGATAGTGTAATAAAGTGTGATAAAGCAAACAATAGGTACATGTTAATTCATATACGATAGTGTAATAAAGTGTGATAAAGCATACAATAGGTACATGTTAATTCATATACGATAGTGTAATGAAAACTCGAAAAAAAAATTGACCGTCACAAAATTTAAAAATACCTTGTAGATATTTTAAAAGAACAAGTTAAAAAAAATCAATAATTGAATGTCTAAATACAAAATCCAAATTGATTAATATTATAGGTACAAAAACCTTATCATGCTAATCTCAACCGCCGTGGCACAGTTGATAAGCCGTTTGTCTTCTGTGCGGGTATCCTGGGTTCGAACCCCAGCAGAGCTAATATATCTTCTCTGGGTTGGAAACACTGGTTAGTTGGAAGAAATTGCTACATGGCAATAAACTCGTCACTTGCGCAGGGTGCAAGGAAGTATTTATGATCATAATTATTATTATAATATTATATAGGTACCTAATGGTTCTAATTAATCGATAATTCAAATAATTGGATTAATTCACATAAATGAAACCAAGTTGTCGCAAGATCTCGGAAATTTCTCACATAATTATGACATAATTTTCATTCTAACTAATGTCCTCATATCAACACAGTAAGTGATATTAAAAAAAACTATTTTCTTGGGAATTATTCTTTTTCTCCTCCGGTAAACGTTTTTCTACATATATTTCACACAGTTTTGTACTTCGATGTGCTAGTTCTGGAGTTTTTTTTAATAATGAATATGTCCTTGTAACATGTACATCTACATCCTCATACATTCAAATTATTTTCATAAAATTCCAGTTTTAAGTATATTATTTTTCAATGCTCCATGCAAGATAAGAAATCAATGTATTAGGACCCAAGTTGAAACCCTTGAGGATTCCAATGTAACAGTTCATTGCCAGATTTGTGAATACTTTTTTTACATGATGTGAATGACTTGTTCCGGGAATTGATAAAACTAAACAACTGTACTTATATGGAAGGTTCGTCTTATTTATACTTTTTTTACATGATGTGAATGACTTGTTCCGGGAATTGATAAAACTAAACAACTGTACTTATATGGAAGGTTCGTCTTATTTATATTCAACTATTAAATTTCATATATTATGCTTCTTCCTTTGCGTATATCTTGAGATTTATTTATACCGCTGAGTTGGTGATCTCCTGTGATGTCCTAACTATCACTTCGTCGTTTCGTAAATGTCCCTGGCGGTCTTCTTCTCTCTGAGTTCCCCTGAACAACGATACGTCGAAGTCTTGCATTGTATTTACTTACCCATTTCTGTATAGTCTTATTTGTCTACCCCATCTGACGATTTCTTCATAATTCATAATAAATAATAAATTATATCTTCATACGTTTTTGCTATTACTTCGTGGCACATTTTTACAAATTATGAATAAATAAAAATAAACACAATAACTTTTATACTATAAACCATGAGTTTGAGTAGGTATTAAATAGAACGTTTTCGAAGCTAACTGCTTCTTCCTTCGGACAAACTTATACTAAATCGGAATGTGTGCAGAAATTTCGAAATCAGAGTAAGGGAGTATATTATGAGATGCCTCAAAAGTAACAATTTCTCTGAATTCGCGACTCATTTGATTAATTACAACGATTAAAATTAGTCAATTCGGAAACCATTTCAATTGGAAAAGCATTGAATAAAAATGAAAAAATCATAAATAACCTAATAAATTTAAGTAACTCGCCACTATTTCATATATTATGTTGCCGCTTATTAATATATCAGCAAATGATAATTATAACTTATTACCTCTCCCTTCTACCACCGTACCGTTAGTTTTAATAAGTCATACAGCCGTTATCGCGTCTAAACAATCCGATTAAGAGTCAGTCTGTCCGGAGGAAGAAGCGGTTAGTTTAGAAAATGTTCGACCTAAAATACCTACTCAAACTCGTATTTAATAAAAATTTAATAATATCATTTACTTACTTTCAAAATCATTTAATAGATTCGAGAAAAAAAATTTCACCATTTCTCCAGTAGGTATCCATTTCAACAGAGTTTCAATTTCACCAGTATTTCAACAGCTTTATACAGATTTAGATAACATTGGATACAAAATCAATAATTATTCAACTTCATTAAAAGAATTAGTAAGACATTCAACTTTATAGATGTAACCGATAAATAAAAGTCAATTATGCACATTGGAAACTATGTCGTGAGTATATTAATGTGCGTGTTTTATCAATCACCATAATATTATCAAAAGACTCCTATTTTAACGTCAATCATAACTACATAGTTTTTGTATTATGATACATATCACGCCGCAGAGTTCGCATGTATTTTTTTCAACTACCTACTTAATCTAATAAATCTAAGATGGCAAAAAGCATCGAAACAGTTCACACAAACAGTGCAAAAAAATGCAAATCATAGAAACTCGGGCATAATTTGATCAAGAGTCTATTGAGAAACTCGGCCATAAGAGTCTATTGGTTGTGATTATGAAATGTGGCTATCACTTATTTAGGTAGCAGCTATCCGAAACATTCTGAAATGAACCGTAATGAGGCATGTGAAGGACCTTCCCGCACCGCACAGGACAGAGAGAGTTTCTCATAAGTGATCGTACACGATGAAAAGGAAGAAGATTTAGATTCCATAAAAATTATCATCCTTTCACAGGAAGACAATTTTATATACTGTTGTAAAGAATTTCATTGAGGATTAACGTTTCTTTGGTTGGATGGAAAAGATTACTTTGTGGCAATAAACTCGTCATACTAAAACCCACAAGTTGTCATTTCTTTAAATTGTGACATTTACAACAAATTGTAGGTATAAAAATCGTATTTCTCAAAATAGTACCTAAACTAAAACCAAAACTAAAACCGAAACATTCGAGAAAATAAATTTTCATTCGAAAATTTGAATATACCGGAAGTATGATTAGCTGACTCACTTAATACACTTGACAAATAAATATCACTATCGAAAAATCCGATTTCGAATCCTCAAAGAAACAATACATGATTTGAGCTCAGCAGTATCCAAATGCCTTACCATTAATGCATTATTATTGTGTATTTTCCAAAATATTCAAAACGTTCTTTATTCGAATCGATCGTGCATGACTTTCATTGGACGTTTTAGTGAGACGATGATGATATCGCTAATCTGTACATCATATTATTGTATCTTCAAATTGGCTATTTGATCATCACGTTTCTTGGTCTTGAATCTTAATAAAAATGGAAACTCCATTCCCATTACCCCACATTACTGCAATGTTCAAGATCTCGGTCAGTCGTTTAGCGAATAAACAAATTAACAACAATACAGATGATTATTTCTACATCTCATGTGACAGATAAACGGATATCATTTTTCATATTATGAACTTTCAATATAAAACTCATTTTGATATTAGTGCTGATTTGCACAGGAGCGATGCATAGTTGTTATATACAATGCGAGTTTTTTCATTATCTGTTTTATTAAATTCATTTCTCACACAAATATTGCTTCTCTGGGCTGAAAACACTGGTTAGTTGGAAGAAATTGCCATACGGCAATAAACTTGCCACATGCGCAGGGTGCAAGGAAGTGTTCATTATTATTATTATTTTTTTTTCATTCTATTTCACATTTTTATTTTGAAATAATTTTCAATTTTACTCTTTTATTATAATAAATAAATTTCGTGTGTAATAATTTCGACCGTGTACTGATGAACTCGGGCAACACTTTTTATTTCATAATGCAGCATTTGCCCGAGCAAAATATATTTGTGTAATGACGAGGCCGAACGACGATCGGGCAAATCGTGCATAGTACATACGTCACCGTATGACTTTTGTAATAAAATTAAAAAAAACTGGCAACTTCTATTAAAATTCCCTAAATTTTGGGAAAAATACTAATCCAACTGGATTCAGTATTCCAACTGTCGATTTGTTCAGGAGAACTTTGTTCTCTTAACATATCGACAATGTATCAAGCCAGAATACGCGAGAATTGTATGGAGAGGTCTACTTTTTTCACGGCTTTTCCATCTTTGAAGTCAAAAAACACCAACTTAGAGGCTTCGCAGCATATATGTTCCATACACGGATTTACTCAGAATTCGGAGTAGAACATTTCGTGTGTCTGTGTGTGTGTGTGTGTCTGTGTGTGTGTCCGTCCCCCCCTTATAACTTTTGATCCGCTCAATTTACAAAGCCCGAAATTTCAGAATATATAAACAGTTATAGGCCTACAAAACTTTTACACTCAGAATTTTGAATTTTTGTTTCAGTCAGGGGTTATCAACTTTTGAATTTTTAATTTATTTTTCCATATATCTCAGAAACCATAAAAGCTAAAACGCTGAAAATTGGTAGAAAATACAAAATCTCAAATTGGTTTATTCAAAAAAATTCCAGAGTTTCTCAAACATTTTTTATTAAGAAAAATATTTTTTGTATGATAAATTTATGAGTTAAACTGCTTATATTTTAATTTTTTTTTAAATATCGAAAAAAGCCGAAACACCCCAACTAGATAATTTAATTTTCTATAAAAAATATTAACATGGTATTAGCACATCTCAAACTTTTTTTAACAATTTTTATAAAAATGGAATGTAGTGACGACATTGCTTCATACAATTTGTAGGGCAGTCGCCTATACACAATATGTAAGAAGACTTAATAGTTTGATACTTCATCTCCAAACATACATACAGAACCATCATGCTGTTTTCATATTCCGGGTAGGAAAAGAGGACTGACCTCCATACTGTCCTATATTGACATACATACCAACATGTGTTAAAATTTTCAATAATTTGGATTTATGGGTTTATAGTTTGATTTTTATTCTTCAACTATACATACTATCGCTATCGACAGTTGGATCTCATGTGTTACATGCAACTAGTTATTATTTAAAATACTTCTACGAAATCAGCAGGGAATTGACTTCTATTTGTGTTTTGTTATTTATTTTTCCGGAAAATATTGTCATCGGAAACAAGTATACTAGCGTGCTAAAAAAATGTTACTCTCCACTGATTCATTATTAATTATGGAGAATAAAAATATAACTGAACGAAAATAAGTGATTATGTTGAGTAACTCAAAAAAGAAGTGATTACGTCGTTAAGTTCTTTGATTGCCGCACATTGCTCTATGTTTTTTTTTTTGCTTCTGTTGAGATCGAAACAATATTGTACTCGTAAGTATTAAATAAGTTTTTAACTTACATTATAACAAAAACTTTTTATTATATTTTATTTCACATTGGCAAAATTTAATTAAAATACAAGAATACAATATTATACTTAAATTACACAAATACTACATACTAAGACAGTTTTCAAGAATATTTTATACATAAAGGAATACATATTAAAAAAAAAACATTTTTCACAAGCGTCCATATGTATATTGATGCTGTTCATACAAAACAGTCACGTTTTACCACTTTTTGAGTGAAAACAAGAGTATGTTTATTTTGTGTTCTCGTCACATAATTTTATCTAAACATGTGATGTACAACACATTTAAAAATCTAATAAAAATTTACGATCCACTTTCACAATATTCACCGTGTCATTTTTAAAGACGAATTTCTGATAGATATACGAACTAGATATTATATCATATATTTTATATTGCTTCATGGGCAAATAATAGGCTCTGTGTCATATATTAATTAAACAAAAATCCAATACAAGTTGCCACGTTTTGGAGATTTGTGATGTACATCTTCTCACAAATTCAGACTGAAATTATAAAAAAAAACTGTGAATTCACCAGGAATTTAACCCAGACCTTTGACTCTGAATACGAATATTAAACTATGTAACTAAACCACGAAGGCCGACAAGTATAGGTACATATGTTTATTAGACAAAGCAGAAATATAAATATGTCCAGGCTCCGATGTAATGGTCATATCAAATTACGGGACGACTTTCAATTATCAAGATGAACCTAAAATATCCCCCATACAAGCAAGACCCCAGGACGTTCACAAGCAACTTGAGGAAGGGGATGCTGGCTACGGAGAAAACCCAAAACTGAAAGACAAGGAAATTGTGGACCAGAAGGGCTGACCCCAGATGAACTAGGTACAGTCAAGTATGAAGAAAAAGAAAAAAATACATTTTAAAATGAAGTCTTATTATTTCCAATTGCATATATAGGACATTTATATAGAAATCCTTAAGTCACCGAATGATCATAGCTGCATGGAGAGGGGCAGAATTATTGAATTCAGGAATGGGTTTGGGGTCTTTAGGAAGCAATTATTCCTATAGTACCTGACCCTGAGTAGTGAACTGAAAAAGAGGGGGGGGGCTGAAATACCTTAAAATTTGGTTTTTAAAATTAACTAAAAAAATATTTTAATCAATTTGAAAGCTGTCAAAATTTTCTCCATTTTTTACCAGGGGGGCAAGTCTGGTGAACAAGTGGAATCAAAACCATCAATATTTACCCATATCATGGATATAATTATCTTATGGAGTTCTATAACATCTTTAGATATTATAGAACTCCATAAGATAATTATATCCACGATATGGGTAAAAATGGATGGTTTTGATTTCGCTGCTTGACCAGACTTGCCCCCCAGAACAAAAAGTTATGGTAAGAGTTATGGTAAGTATGCTACAGTCCATATCGAATCATGATGTCTTCCTGTGCATACATATCATAAAACTCATTATTCTTATATATTTTATATTTTCTATAAATAAACAAATTAATTCAAGAAAATGTTACAGACTCATCTTATACTCGTAGTTATATAATTAAGGCTTTCGTTTTTTAGTTTTTCCATCTTTTTAGTTATATAGTTAAGGATTTCGTTGACCTATAAACGGTACAATTATTAACTTCCCATTGAACATCTCTCGTATGCAGGAATCTCACACGCCATTAACGAAAAACAGTTATTCCGTCCAATATTAATAACACAACACGTTATAATTTATTTTTTAACGCCTCGGCATTCTGTAACGACAGGGTTCATTTCCCCGCCGAGTACATTTATCATTATAATCAGTTTTAAGCACACCCTTGAGCCCCGAAGATGAGAGGCGCGTAGGACAAAACGTACAATTATATACAGAGCACTGAAAATGGTCAAATTGTCTGTTCGTGTTTATCCCATCATAGTTGTTGCCTGATTGATGGGCACTTTTGACAGTTTAACAGAAACGAAACATAAATAATTATATATCTAACATTTTTTTTTCAAATCTCGTTTAGTATGTAACCCATTAAAATACAGTAACCTACATATTAACAATTATATTTGAGATACTTTATATTTCTTTAATATTTTTTAGGAGGTATCGACTTTCTGCGTACGAGAACCACAACTCATCAAAAAGTTGTCAAATAAGTCGCTATTTTTGAAGAAGAATAATAAATTATAACAAGACCCACTTGGTATCCATTTAGCCTACTGAAGTTTTTAAAAGCTTTTCTTTTCAAGAACAATCAACTAGAATATGAAATGATTTTTTTTATTCACATCATAACAAATTATACGAACATACAAAATTTATACATTGTATAGTTTACAATATCACCTACCTCTTAAAAAGCTTATTAGCTTGTGTAGAGGGAGGATGTGAATTTATGTGATGAAGTTATATCTTCTTAATATGTATAAATATTCAATAAATAAATTAAACAACAGGATTGTGATAATTGGAAAATTTTCAGCATTTTCATGAGATGTGTTTGTTAAATTATTTTTGATGTAAATATTTTTTATGAAAACTTGATGCAATTCTGAAATAAAAATATCAAATTTTTAGTTTACGGAGCTTGGGGTCACTTTGAAATATTTGACAGTTAAAATAATGAAAAGCACTGATCTGATATCATTCAAAATCTAATGAAGTCAAAGCGAGTATTAGATATATTAATTGGCCAAATATGAAAAGAATCGAAGAGTACTTCAGTCTATAATCAATAAATTAGAATAAATCACACACACAAAAAACAATCTCACCATGATACTAGTTGATAATCTGCAATAAAAAATAACCTTAAAAATTGCGAATTAATAACTCATTATTATATCCCCTTGGAGTAGTAAGGAGTAAAAAAACAGTATTAAATTTTCTTGTTGTGGTTCTTATTATACCCGTATTATACCGAATTAAATATGATTTGCTTGGATATTGGATATGTCAAAACATTGTATTGTACTATTTATTTATTTTTTCACACTGACAGCATTGACTATGTAGAATTCTATAAGAAAAATTAAACACTGATTTTGTCTTCTACGATTATATTATGATTCCTTCCTATCCAGGACAACATTTTTGACTGGTGAAAGCCTTTTTAACTGTTTGAAAAGTTTTAAAGATCCAAGTTGAAAAGGCCTCCATCAGTCGAATCGATCATCCTTGATAGGAATAAGATAATTTTAGAAGAAAACGAGTAGGGTTGTGGCCAACGCTTAACTCCTCAGTGAAATGAGTTTTTTAATTATTTTTTTTATTAAAATATCTTATTATGAAAACTTCATAATTCTTCAATGCCATTTCATGACAATTTCTGAAAATTTCAAATTTTAAGTTTCCTGAGCTTGGTGTCACTTTGAAATATTTGATAGTTAAATAAAATGAGAATCACTATCCAGATTTCTTTCAAATTCATGGCTGATGGTTGGTGAAACTCGATTAAAACAATTAGCATTTGAAAGGAACTATATATATGTAAACAGATGGTTGAGGTTTGTCAATAAAATGAACATACACTTGGAAATAAAATAACGCAGAAATAAAAAAACATTTGGCGTTTAAAACGTTTCGATTAGACACAATGGGAGTATTTTCTATTGAAATTGCTCATTTCTTATATTTATTTATGAATAATTTACGATTCAGAGCTGTAAAACCCTAAACTCTGAAATAATTTCATTTGTATTAAAAACGAGTGGGTTGTGGTCAACGCTAAACTTCTCACTAACAAGTCATTCTATAAAGTATTCAAATTTTATATAGAAAATATTCAGCATTTTCGTGAAATGAGTTTGTTAAATTATTTGTTTATTTAAATATTTTACTATGAAAATTTGACAATTTGAAAATAAAAATTTCAAATTTTAAGTTTCCTGAGCTTGGGGTCACTTTGAAATATTTGACAGTTAAAAAAAATGACAAGCACTATTTATATATCTTTCAAAATCTAATGGGGTCTAAGTGAGTATTAGATATAGGAATTTACAAAATTTGAAAAGAATCGAATGAGTACTTTAATATATAATCGATAAAGTAAAATAAACACGCCGTACATAGCACACAGCACATAGCACACACAGATACATTGTGATGAAACTTTCAGAATAAAATCTCAGCATGGTACTAGTTGATAATGTGCAATAAAAAATACCCTTAAAAATTGCGAAATCATAACTTCCCACTATTACCCCTTTGGGTTAGTGAGGAGTAAAAATGATATTTTATTTTTATATTTTTAAGTGACAAGAAACCCTACTGAATTCAAATACTGGCTTAAATGAAATTTTTACCGTGATTGTATGGATGATAAATAATATTATATTGAATATAATTCACAGTACATAATATGTATAGAGAAGTAATAATTTTACATTCAAAATAATATTTCAAATAATTTTGTATGTCGAGAAAATCAACGCCTGGTCAATATGAAACCTAAATTATGAAAATGAAAATTATATGCCAGTAAATTTTTTATTACTTTCAGACATTTTTCATGCTAACCAAAAAATTTCATGTTAAAGAAATATTAAATCAGTCTAGGACAAATACAACAATGTTATTATGATGACAATATTAAATTTTTTACTTATTTTATTATTTGTTTTTATCTAATTTCATAGCAGAAACAAATATCATCCTTCTTAGAGATAAAGGACAAATATTGAAATAAAAAAGTAATACTTATGTATATATTAAGTTACCGAGTGATTTGGACAAAGTCTTGAAAATTTTATGATAAGAGAAGAAAGTATTATGTTCAATTCCCTATGTCTATTCCGAAAAGGAAAACGACGTGATATTATTAATATTACTGATAAACGAATATTACTTTGTATGATCGTATAACTTATACTGGTTTTAATGGTCTGTTGTATTTCTTGTTTGTGTCTTTTGAGATATAACTCATTATAATGAAAATGAATTAAATCATTTCACTATTGTATCTGCCTTCCGATCCAATTATTATTCAGTCAATAATCTTATTAAACCATGTACAAGTTACAAATCAAAATGTAGCAGTTTCTAATATTATGTATATCATGACATGTTATCTATGTACTTTTAAATTAAATATTATTAATATTGCCTTAAAGATAATTGTCTTTACTATTACTAAACGAATGACTTAATTGATGATAAATCACCTTCACTTGTACCGATTATTATAACATCGTGAAAATAAACATCTTCCGTGTAAACACGAGATCTTTTCTCAAAACACTACCCACTAAAACCGCGGCCTTTTGCTGTAATGTGTAAATCGACTACTTTCTCGATTACAGCATCAATACGTATTAATTTAACATTTTCTTTTGGAACCTTCGAATAGAAATGAAGTAAACGGGTATAATTTCAAGCTTGAAACGCGTAGAGAATGAAAACGGTATAAACTTGACCGAGCACATATTATTCAAGTTCATAATATTACATAGAATTACGAAAGGCAAATGTAAGAAGAGTTTTACGCACTTGAAAGACAATATTTGGTACATGTGTCAATGTTCGTACATTTCTACGTGGACACCAGATTTAACTTCCCATAATCTCTGACGGTATTTGAGGCATGACTTATCATTTACCATACAATATAGGAATTGATTTAATCGTGAGCTTTATTTATCTTCCGCTATTGCTAGCTAGACTGTGTATTATATATGTATTATACGACATTCCGTCATGTCTTGTCGTTACGGGGAGGAAAGTATACAACATGTCCAGTTCCTAATATTTTCAACCATTTAACTTTAGAAAGCTTTTGACAAAAAATGATGGATTAAAATCTCAATTGCACAACGATTAAAATAACTTTACTAATTAAAGAAAAGCTTCTTTACAAATCCTCAATTTAAATAATATTTTGTGAATACGAAAATATTATAACCAATGAATATCAATTTTTAAAGGATCACATTTTTGATAGTATTTAAGGTCTGTCTACTCTTCATGGAAACACAATCCAAGCGTTATATTTATAGAAACATATTGGTGAATTCTTCATCGGAAATCTTTTGCTTAGGTACAAGATCTATGTAGAATAAACTTGAAATTGCCGACCGCCTTGGCACAGTTGTTTGGTTTCTGTGCGGGCGTTCTGGATTCGATCCCCAGCATAGGAGAAAATTATTTAAATTGATTTCTCCCTCTAATATCGCTTCTATGGGCTGGAAACATTGGTTAGTTGGAAGAAATTTCCACATGGTAATAAATTCGCAACTTGCGCAGGTTGCATGGAAGTGTTTATTATTATATTATACTTTTATTAATGCTGTTATATGAACTTTGAAATAATCATAAAACATGTAGATATATTATCCATATAAAATTTTTGGTTTTGTTATATTCCATTTAGCCGATGATGGACGCGTTTCGTGAAAGGCACATCGTCAGAATAAATATTAATATTTTATAATTTATAATAGGTATATTATCTACATACAATTGAATTCTATTAATAATTGTCGATCGACAAACTAAACTTAGTTACATAGAATTATGAGAAAGTAGTAATATATTATTTTTCGTTCATTATAATTTAGTTCGCTAACACGACTCCCATTCATCGGTACCGTTCAATGCCGAGCATAAAAAATAAAAAACTTAAATCATAAAATAATGAATACACGTAGAATCGTTATTTTTTTAACGTAATAGTCGGGAATCATTAGGGTTGATAGGTAATATAGAGACCTCCTTAGAGCATTATCCTTTGATATGTTAAGTATATGGATGGGTGAATTATTCCTAATTGAAAGCTTGATCGATGCTTTTGTTGAATTTTATTTTGATCTATTAAA
The DNA here is from genome assembly GCA_963576475.1 of Molanna angustata. Classification (NCBI taxonomy): domain Eukaryota; kingdom Metazoa; phylum Arthropoda; class Insecta; order Trichoptera; family Molannidae; genus Molanna; species Molanna angustata. Next base: position 7,648,497 of record OY754969.1, read on the forward strand.
TAATTAACAATTTACGCATTAATCTGATAATTCTTTTGAGGAAGCGTATAATTGTAATTATAATAATTGAGTGTTATTATTTGCAGTGCTTAATTGTTATTAATATTTATTTATACATAATTCTATCCCGGCACGCATTATCGCCTCGTCAACATTCATATTTTAATCATTTATAGAATAAAATAATTATGAAGCAAATCGGCCAGCGCCGTATAAAAAAATAAGAAATATTCTTATCGCTACTATTATGCTGTTAATTTATATCCATTTTTGAAGAAATATTTTTCACTTTCATTTTCCAATATGGTATGAATATAATCTAAGTTTAATAGTAAATTTATATTTTATTCATTCTGATTAGTAGAAAGTCAGTAGACTCCATTATTTAGGTACAGTGAAATAAGTACAAATATATATTCCTATTCAGGAATAGATTTTTTTACATAAGTTCTTTTCAGGGATAATAAATAAAGGAATTTTAAATTAATATCGATTAAAAGATAGACAATTTGATTATCGATTGAAAGATTGATTTCTTTTAGTTCTATGAAAATAACTTTACCTGCTGCACAAAAAAAAACAGTTTTCTTCAGTCAAGAATATTTTTTCATATATAACGAAAATAATATTCTCTCAAATTAAGATTTTTTGTTTTATCGCAAAACAATATTTTCTTAATTCAAACAAATTTATTTGAATTAAGAAAATACTGTTTTGAGATAAAACAAAAAAATCTTAATTTGAGAGAATATTTTTTTCGTTATATATGAAAAAATATTCTTGACTGAAGAAATTTTTTGAAATTTTTTTTCCGTGTGGTAACATTTGTTCTATTGTTTTGTGTTATTATTTATTTATTTATTTAAAGTAACACCAACAGAACATAGGAATACACATAAAACACATAGACTGTAAGAATCAGTATAGTAGTTTTAATGTTCCAATAACAGGTTTTTACAACATAAATTGAAAATATATTTTTTATTGAATATTAAATATAAATCACTAATACAATACAGATATAATAACCAAATCTTAGATGGGTCGATGGCAGAGCGTTTAGCGCGCTGGCCTAGTAATCCAGTGGTCGCGAGTTCGTATCTTGCCTCGACCGATGTCATTCACCTATAATACAAGCATTTATGCTTAATTTAGGGAATATAGGAATATATACATGTACTTGTTTAACAAAGAAATATCATTTAAAAAAAATATTGATTAAATTAGCCTTTAAAGATAAAAATTAAATTAGGCAACTATAACATTCACAGTGTATTGTCAAAAACACGCTTCAGAAAAACTATTATTTTATTTTATTAAGGTACACACACAGAGAATTAATAATACATAGATACAAAATACATATATTATAAAAAAATAAAAATCTCGTTTACCCTCAAATTAAGCGCGTCCACACCTTGCTTCATTTTAACGTGTCAACAAAGTCACTATACATATACATATAAATAAGAATATTGTAACTATTAGTAGGTAGGTATAAATAATTGTTGTTGTAACGATTAAAATATCAGTTACCGTTGCTATCATGAAAAGTTGATATGATAAGAAAGGCAATAAGAAACAATCCACTATGCAGAAGGGAAAACATCTCATAATAATTGTTGACTTGTTAGTATCAAACGCTTGAAGGTCCTGAGGCTGTTTAAGAATATGCCGATGTTCTCAATTTTTGTGTGTAAAGAACTATAGGAAAGAAAAAATAAATAAATATTATTGTATACCCACACAAATACTAATACCGGCCAGTATAATGAACCTACCTACGTTGTTTTAAAGTTAATCGACACGCAACGTAGAAAACATGCAAAGGGATATTATAATGCTACAATAGACCACAAACCACAAAAAATATTATGTGGTTTCTATCCGAACATTTCTACGACAATATAAAAAGATACAAATAGACCTTTATAAATTCGAAAAACATTTTTATTTTATTTTAACGTGGGAACTTTATTTATCACGCATCATTTGTGGATCAAATAGATTTGGGATGAAGGTGAGGAAAGACGTATAAAGATTTCACAACAATATTTCACAAATAAGAGTATTTTCTTTAGAAATCATGACCTGTGTTTTTGAATTGCAAAACACAGAGTACCTTTACCAATTCTGAATTCACTTAGCTTACATATATTTATTTTTGAAGTATAATCACTAGAATAATATATCACAAAATTGGATTTCTTCGTCATCACATTTTTATTAAGGCCCTTGTATACCCCGGGTATACAGATGTACAAAAAAATGCACGCTAAATTACCTTCTATTTTATGAGACACGAAGCAATATTGTATATAACCTAATATGCGATATATGCGATATATTGTCGGCCTTCGTGGCTCAGTTGGTTAGATATCTGACTGCTGAGCCAAAGGTCCCGGGTTCGAATCCCGGTGGAGACACAGTTTTTAATTGTGTTTTCAGTCTGGATCTGTGAGACGATAAATACCGTAAGTCTCCAGAATGTGGCAACTTGTTATTGGGTGCGTGTTAAATTAATATTTGACATAGTACCTGTTAGTTGCCCGAGAAGCAATATTAAATTATAAATTATAACATTTTTTCGTACCTATAGAAAAGGTAAAATTTAGAGGTTTTTTTAAATAGCAAGAATAGTAATTAAAATATTATAATATTAAATAACAGCCGGAAGATTTTCAAATCCTCTTTCGATTAAAGCAAAAACCTACTTCATAAGCCTTATAGTTTTTTAGTTACTTACAATAAAAAAATAAAAAAGGGTTTTACTAGAACTAATTTTACAAGAGTATAAAACAAATTCAAATTTCAAAAAACTCACGCAATAGAATAAAGACGTATATTTTGAGGGTACTGGGGAAATTATTTTCAAAATATACTATATAGCCTACTATAGCCTCTTAAAGAGCCATACTGGTGAACTTGAGTCGCGTAAGTGTCAATTAATAAGTAACAAATTATTCAAACATTTGAAAAAATTAATAAGTACATTATAATATTTATTTATACATACATACCATCACGCCATGTCCCAATATTATAGAGTTCTATCAAGAAGGGACCGATAATAACGATATACTATACGGTGGATTATGCTGTCATATTTAAAAAAACTACAATTACAGATTGCCACCGCCATTGTTGTTTGACATTTCTGTCGATGCTCGTCGAAGTATGCTACCGGAGAAAGGGAGTCGCGTTAGAAATAATAAATAAATAAATAAAAAATATCACTATATACATTTATACATTTTTACTCCTCACTAATCCAAGGTGATATAGTTAGGAGTGATTTCGCAATATTGAAGAGTTTTATTTTATTGCAGATTATCAACTAGTATCATGCAGAGGTTGTATTCTGAAAGTTTCGTCACAATACATCTGTTTAAGTGATTTTTATTTTATTTTATTTTATTTTTTATTTTATTTATTTAGGTAAAATATACAGGATTAAACCTACAATTATTTTACACGATTAATCATAAAAAAATAATTACATCAAATTTGTATAAAATTTCAAATTTCAAAGTATAAAAATTAAAACAAACCAAAAGCATACAAGGTAGTAGGTATAAAATCAAAATAAATTAAAGCATACAAGGGTCATTCGCTTGTTAACAAAAATATAATCGAAGTAGGTAGGAAAGTACTATATGCGTGTGTACTATATGATGTGTACTATATGCGTGTGTACTATATGATGTGTACTATATGCGTGTGTACTATATGATGTGTACTATATGCGTGTGTACTATATGATGTGTACTATATGCGTGTGTACTATATGATGTGTACTATATGCGTGTAGTGTGTACGGTGTGTTAATTCTACTTTATCTATTATAGACTAAAGTACTCATTCGGTTCATTAAAATTTTTGCAAATATGTATATCTAATACTCGCTTACGTTTTGAAGGATATCTTATCAGTGATTCTCTATTTTTTAACTCATTTATTTCCTTGCATGCTTTTTAATTTATTTTGTAATTTTTGTACTTTATAATTTGTAATTTTATACACAGTAATGTAATTATTTTTTAGGGTGAATCGTGTACAATAATTATAGGTTTAATCCTGTTTGTTTTACCAAAATGAATAAATAAAGTGACCTCAACTCAGGAAACTTAAAAATGATACATTAATTTTCAAATTTCTTAAAAGGTACATCACTTTCATAAATGGTATTTAATAATTATCAAGTATTCGTAATAAAATAAAAAAAAAACAAAAATAATTTAGCATTTCATGAAAATACTGAAAATTTTCTATACAAAATTTGAATAATTTGTGGAAAGACTTGGCAGTGAGGAGTTTGGCGATAGCCACACCACACTAGTTTTTTCAGCTGTGGTGTTAAGTTATCCAAAACATAAATCACCATCAGATAAATATTGATATCAATTCGCTCCGCACACTTGAACCTGCGTAATTAATAAGTAATTTAGGAGAAGCGTTTTAATGACACCAAATTTGACAAAAAACATAGAAGAGAACTAACTAGTGTAATTATTTATTTATTTATGAGCACTTTTTTGTACCCTGTGCGTAAATGGTGTAGGTGTCTACATAATTATTGTCAAATAAGAATCATATAAAAGAAAAAGCTACTTTAATCATTTATCTATGGTGTGAAATAAAAGCCAATAACTCACAATACGAGACCGACTCATCTCTTATCTATGATCGGCGCGTAATATTTTCGAGGTTAGGTATAGGTGTGCAGAATCCCATATACATAATAGATGAAGAGCAAAGAAACAGCAACATCAACAACAATTAAAAAAAGAAATCCGACTGCAATAATAATTAATCTAGGGAAGTAACAATTTATCGATTGTTTCCCATAAACAAAACGTGATATTAAAAATAATTGTTTCAATATTAACATGCGAGGCAAGGCGAGGTATCTTATGAACCTATGCCGCGTAGAGAAAACTTTTTTCTATCAAATAGTCGAGTCTTTGGTAAGTAAACAATAATAATTATATTAGATGTGTAGTAGGTAGACTTAGTCTCCCGATCATTGTCTTCGACTAACATTCTGTTTAGATAATTTATATATTATGTATGTAATCATATGATGAGAAAGAATGTGAAATCCGGTCAAAACATAAACAGATAAATACATGCATCTTTTTCCACTGCTTGAAAAACACTGATCGTTTTTATATCAGTACCAATAAATTGATGTAGGGATACAAAGAAATGATTTCTTCTTCTTCCTCTCAGCCTAATCCTATCCACTCCTGGACGAAGGAATACTCCACCTCCTTCCAAGCCACTCTACCTTGTGCTCTCGCCATCCAATTGATATCAGCATGACGGCTGATGTCATCTCTTCGTGTTTCTAAGCTAACACTACTCTTGGCTCTTGGCCATCTGTCTTCTGTGTATCTAACCACGTGGCCTGCCCATCTCTATGTCATATATTTCAAAAAAATTATAAGAACTTACCATTTTTGTTTGTAGTTGTAAAAATAGATTACTTATACACACAATGCATAGAAAGAGGTTACTTGAAGTAGGTAGACATCAAAATGAAATAAATATTTCAGAAATAATAATATAAGTAATGTTTTCTACTCTATGTTGTGTTTTTGGTGGTTATTATTACTGTGAATTTTTTGTTGTTACGATTGTTATTATTATTTTTTTTACTATTCTTGTTGTTCATATTAATACGTATGTTTAATTTTTAAAAACTGTATATTTCATCAAAATTCCCTAACTCATTTTCAAGAATTTTAGGCAGTACCTAGCTACTTCCTAACCTGAACTTTCAAGACGTTAAGAGCTTCCAAATTCTAGGAAACTTCCTCTTTTTACGAAAATTAAGACAATTTGAAAAATAAATTTTGTTAGACAGCAACATTCATTTAGGTAACATTTTTATGCTGTCCAAATATGAATACAAGCAAACGATATATAAATCGAACAATTTAAAGTTGCATATACGCAAACCTTCTTCTGATAGTTGAAAGGAAAGTTCTCAGAAATATATTTAGTACTGTCAACGAAAATGGAGTGTGGAGGAGACGATTCAACCACGAATTAGAGGAACTGTATGGCGAACCTAACATTGTACAGTTCATTAAAATAAGAAGACTGCAATGGTTGGGCCATGTCCACAGGATGAGTGATGATCTTACTCCCAACAAGGTTTTAAACACCACACCACACCAGAAGAAGCAGAGGCAGACCAAAAATGAGATGGCTGGACGATGTGGAGGCTGATATACAAGCGCTGGGCCTTACCAACTGGAAGAGAGCCGCAGAGTGTAGGGAGGAATGGCGACGGATTCTGAAGGAGACCAAGGCCCATAACGGACTGCAGGGCCAATAATGATTTTTTTTTAACAATTTTGCAACATCTCAATAGAGACGAAGTTGGACGTAAACCAACCGATGATAAGTCGTAAGCCCTGCAGGCGCTTTGATTTCCTGGTTCTTCTATAATATTCCAGCTTCGTCTCTATTGAGATGTTGAAAAATTGTCAAAATAAACGATATATATTTTTTAAGGGAGAATCAAATTGTGATATTTTCGGTGCAGATTTATATATTAGCAAATATATAATAATTTATGTTTATTTTTCATCTTATTGCACTTATTTAATTCAATCAATTATATCAAGAACCTGGACATTCATATTTGACAAGCAGGAAACTTAACCCCTGAGCAACATTTATTAACCTTAAGAATAGCAAATTATTATATTTTACTCTATTTTACAATTTATTGTGATATATGCGGCCAAACGCTAAATAAACATTATTTAATTCAACTTCAATTACCTTTTTTCTATGTTGTTGTTTTCAATATTTGTATTTATATCTAGGAGTACCTATACAGAAAGGAATTTGTGCCGTTAATTCAGCAAACGAATTACGTTTCAAAACAAGAAGATAGATATAACAAGATTCTGTAAATAATATTTTCTTATGTGAAATCTGGAAATCGGGTACCTACTTTATCATCCTAAAGTTCATAGATCTTTAAAAAAACTCAAGTGACATTGCACAAAATCTTAAATTGTTTTGTGCTGAATGTGAATTTATTAATTTCAGTTATGTTGTACTGAATTTAATTATAGGTAATAATTGTGTTTATTTTAGCATATTCATTTACCTAGTTAGTTGCAATTTACTAATTCGCACAAAGCAAAACGGTATCGGCCGAAATCAATATGTTCATCGATTAATCATTAATTAATATACTTCACTAATTGATTACATAAAATATGATGTTTTCTGATTATAAAAAAACAAGGAATATTAAATACATCTGATGAATACAGATTAGATAAAAAATGTATAAACGATCATATAATATATTCTGCATATCTCTGCATATCTACTATTTTTAAATTCTGCTATAATTTTATAGCAACATCCGTATTGATAGACTTTTTATTACAAGTCACACATATATTAAATAATTACATATTCATGTAACTTAAGATAGTTAAAATTGCTATGGGTGAAAGATTTTTTTACGTAATATTTTTTCAACTTTCCAAAAGATACTGCGATAATTAGTTATTCGCAAATAGGTGCCAATAAAAATAACTCTCTACACATCGAAGTCAAAAGTTAATAGTTTATATATGTATTGCATAAAACAGATCGTGATGGAATAAAATGTATGTAAATAAAATTTCAACGAAGTAATTAATTTATTTTGAGATATCCAATGCTGACTTTTAATGAGTGAATATGATAAAATGTTAAAGAATGTTTTCACGTGTCCACAGTTAGGTAAACAAAGGTTAATATGTGAAATCGCTTTTATAGCTAACGTGGTTTATGAAAATATTTGAAGTATAAACTTCGTGAAAATACACGAAAATTACATGTCATCACGCCATGTCCCCAAAGCGGCAACCGGATTAATTTATATTCAATATAATTCCAATAAAAGGCTAAAAATTAAGTCGTTTTCCAATAAATATTCTAACAAAGTAAATATAATATTTTATAATGGTTTAATATTCGATAATTATTCTATTCTTGTTTTTTTTTCAAAACATGCTTTTGTCAATAACCCCATTTCATCCTTTTTAAGTTCTGATATATTTGGAAGGTTTTTAAAGATTCTTTCCGAGAACGAAAAACAATTATTCATATTTTTGTTAATCTGAAGAATACAAAAAAGTATATAATATTTTATAAATCCTCTTTAAATTTTTATATCGTGGGGCATTAGTGATTCACATTTAATTAATCCATAGTAATTTAATCAATAGGTACACATATGTACCGCCTTGGCACATTTGGTAAGCCGTTTGGCTTCTGTGCGGGCGTCCTGAATTCGATTCCCAGCAGAGGAGAAATTTATTTTAATTCATTTCTCTCGCAAATATTGCTTCTCTGGGCTGGAAACACTGATTAGCTGGAAGAAATTGCCATTTGACAGTAAACTCGCCACTTGCGCAGGGTACTTTTATAAAATAAGTACTTACATATATATTTAGAAATTATTGTGTTGAACTACTTAGATGGTTGGTGGCAGAGCGGTTAGCGTGCTGGGTTAGTAATACAGTGGTTGCGAATTCGAATCCTGTCACAATCGATTTACACTGAAAAAAATATTATGACAACCGAACTGACTACCTGCGTTTTTGCCAAATCTTTGCCATCAGTTATAAAGATTTATCTATTTATGACTGTACTGTTTGACTGTGTGCACAAAACATTTGGTCGCACATAACCAAATGTTTTGTAGTCACTATAGTTCGTTTAATTTTATCATGAAATTTTATTACTATTAGTTGACCGAGAAAAATGCAAAAAAAAAATCCATGCACCCTTCGTTGATGGGGAGTTTATAACTGAAAGGCAATTGTTTTTATAAAAAAAACAGTGTTTGCCGTTCAGAGAATCGTGTATTGTACGAAAAGTAATTTTAAATACATTTGGTTATAATGAATCTAATCCAAAATAAATAAATAAATAAATAAGTATGAACATAAATGCACGAAACTAGAATACGAAAATCAGTGACAGATATGGTCAGTCATACGATGTAAAAAGCCTTATAAGTTTTCACACGATTTGAGTGTCAACAGTTTATTGTGTGTTGATGTTTGCTGAAATATATTATTTGTATAGCCCACTTCCTATGTTTGTCACTAAAAAAAGAATGGCATAACCACAAATAGATACAGACTGTCTCCGATATAATCTATGCAATTTTTTTTTATTATTTTGTTTATGGCTTTTATTCTAAGAGGGGTAATTCTTGCCACTGTCGAGTCAGTTTTTGTATGCGATCTAAAACACAAGTATCCAGATTTTTTTAAACAAGTTCAATAAGATTAAAACTGCAATATTAAGTTGTAATCAAGATTCATACTAGTAGAGCATTCGCATCTATCGGGGGGTGATTTAATATAAAATCAAATGAACTGATGAATATACTATGAAATACCTATACAGTGTGTCCCAGTAGCGAAATTTCAAATGTTCTAATTTCACTTAAATACGTTTTATATGTTTATTTGGTATTTGACATAGCTGTAGTAGATCTATGGTGTTGTGTGCGGATATAATAGGTTGGTGAAAACATAAGGTCAACTAGATCACGGTTATTGGAGACTACACATAGCACATCACTCACAAATGAATAGGTACATACATATAAGAAAGCGATATACCATACTTTATACTTACTATAGGTATCTAGGTATTAACTATACGAAATATTATGTATCAGTCGTTTAACTCTCCATCGTGGGAAATCAGCTAAAAAATTCGGCTTTAATTACCTGATCAGATCACGGCAATAATATTATTTATTTAAAGAAGGCATATGTATAATCATTGACAGTATTTTGAACAATTTTCTAGTGAATGTTCGTCACACAATTCTAAAATTCCGCTAAAATAGTTATTAAAATATCCTTTTTTACATGCAGATTTTTTCTTCAATTACTCTATAAATACTTATATGTCGTAGAGAAATAAATCTTTTATATGTGCTTGAATAGTTCATAAAATTAAAGTGAATGTTCGTGTTAGTATTTTCATTTTAAGTCAGGTTTGTTCTTTCCAGATTTTATAAAATAGGCATTCAAGCCGTAAGTGTAATTAAATAAATAAATAAAATGCAAAAGTCAACAAATTTTGGGTTACCGATAATTTAAATCTGATAAAGATATTGAGAGAAAAGTTTCGGCAGTGAAACATGGACGTAACGAAAGACGCATGAAAGTAGAATAAATGCTGCAGAAATGAGTTCACTAAAAATAAGTAATAGAACGATATTTGATAGAATAAAATGAGGGCATAAGGATAGAATGCAAGATAAAGAAGGATATTATAAATAAAATGAAAGTGAAAGCCTTGAGATATTTAGGACATATTAAAGGAATGAACGATGAACGACTGACCAAAACAATATACATGGTTGTAAGAGATGGAGTGAATAGCAAGGTTTGCCCCAGAAAGGGATGGCATGACCATGTGAATTATATTTTGAGAAGAAGAAAACAAAAGAAGCTTGAACAATCGACTATAGCATGTATGAGATGATGCATGGATGTAAAGGAAGCCAGGAATGTGTGCAAAATAGAGGAAGAGTACATTATATGAATACTGGTAAATACAAATTTTGACGACGTAACATCATTACCTCATTATTGTCTTCTTGATTATACTTCAAATATAACAAAGGAATTCAGAAATAATATTTAGAATTTAAAATGTGGTCACGTGAAGTTTTTCACGTCGAAGATACGAATCACGTTCGACATTCTTTTAGGCAAATTATTCCTAAATTGGTCTTCATTAATCCAATTATCCTTCGGTGCTCCTATCATATTTATGCCGATGATCTCCAACTTTACATTGAAGACCTCAGTCGTATAAGCGGATGGGCTATGAAATTGGAATTCTCCTCAATCCGATTAAATCCAAAGTTATTATCATAGGCAACTCCAAACTTTGTGCCAAATTAACAAACGATACAATTCCTCTCCCCTCACTGAATGGCACATTGATAGGAATTTCGCAGTCTCCTAAAAACGAAGAACTACTATAAGGCATATTCCATACCGCTTCCCCTAAGATGCCAACCTCTATCGTGGGGACCCAGCGAATCGAAGCTCGGATCTAGTACCGACAAGTTGAGGATTCAAAAATGAGACTACATCACATCTGATGCTTGGTTTAGCCCCACTCTGCTTCGTGGATTTGAGGGGTGCCACACCAGAATATTATGACTCTGCAGCTGAACCTTCGCCGCCAGTAAAGTTGAGGGTGGCCGCATCCCCAACCTAGGTGTCTGGGCAACAGGTCGGTGCCTCCTTCTCTTTCGAAGAACAGGGCAGACGCCGAGGCAGGGCTTGATGCCTCACTCGACGGTGACTTGCCACATGGTACAAAGGTTCAGCTATTTAACGGGGCAGATATATCTCTATGTATCTAAAACAGTTTTTTACGTTTTCGAATAATATATTACAAGCATACCTTTGTTTTTTTTTTTTTTGATTTTCAAAACTCTGCATGACTTCAAGAACTGTGTCAGAGGAATGTACCATCAGAGAGACGTTTGACAATGAGATCATCAGAATCACATAATACCAATTCTTTAAAATAATTGGTCAGAGCCAATAAAGCGGCTAACATTGATCGTGGTTTCAGTATAAACGGACCTATTAAATGGAAAAAAAGTGCTTGGAAAGCAGAGTTTTGGGGCCTTCAGTAATTTGCTTAAGACTTCTCTTTGCCAACAAATAAACCTTGGCATGGTTTTTCACTAGAAGATGGCTCTATTTAGATGCTCTGTATGATTTCGAAGGATATATTCTATCATTTTTTTTTGTTCAATATATTGTCATCATGACTTTTAATTTTAAAATTCCCGAATATTATGCGTACATTAAAACGTATACTACGATTTGTGTGGTTTTGTAATAATTATATTTTTTCAAACCTAAAAACAATACGTTAAAATAAATACTTTATTTCCTAATAAAAATATAAATATGATATTTGAATAAGAGTCACGACCGTAACAAGAACAATATGGCTTGAAAATTGTTGTAAAATTGGATCAAATATTTACCACGCGACCTTCCACGGCTGTTGTACTTTCTAAAAGAAACAATTACTGAGATGTCACATGCCATAACACCACACCTCACCACACTACACTATCTCGTCAGACAACAAACACAAAGTGACGAAACAAACAATACACCATTTTATTGTTTTCCTATATAATATGAATGAGTATGTTGTACCCATAGAAAAATCGAGTGACCTTCACGACATATATCTATAATTATTTACAATGGGTTTTAGTTTGTAAATATGTATTGTATAAGTAACGTGACCTTGAATCTTTGGAATCCATTATTTACATCCATTTTAGTGTCTACATAATTTCACAGTCAAAAAAACAGAATCTCAGGGAAATCAGTACCAGAAAAATAATTACATTTCCAATACTTTATTTTTTTTTAATTTTATATGTTTACAATTTTATTTTTAAACAAGGATCAAGAGTTGAACCGTTATTCAACTCATTTGTCAAATTGGACCGGCGCGCGGCGCGGCGACGGGGGTTGTTAAACACTGGCTCAATTTGACATTTCGCATTTTTGAAGTAGATAAGATCCGTTTAAATTATATCGAAAGCTTTTTCAAACATAAGAGAAAATCATAAGCGATTTAATAATTTGAATTATTGATTTACGTTCTTTTCAAACAAAAATATCAAATGTCAAAGTGCAAGTGTTTGACAGAACTATTACGTGTTCCGTGCCGCGCATATTGTTCTGTGGTCATGACAACCGACTTAACAAAACTAAATCTGGTGCTGTCGTATGAAATAGAGCTCGAAATCGAGTTCAGCTGAACTGCGGTTCAAATATAAATAAGTTTTCAGTTGAAGGTGGAATAAGACTTTTTGAACCGGGTTCATTTGAACCGTGATTCAACCATGATTCAAGGAATTCTTATAAATAACACTGTTGCGTAAATGAGAAGATAATATTCAAGTTCGTCAGATGGGAGATCATTTAAAAAAATAAACGCATTACACCTCTCATAGAGCACATTTCGTCAGAAACATCAATAAAAATAATCTCGGACTTACGAAAAATCATCCAACAATACTAAGCTACGGTAATCGATTTAGATTATAAAATATATAAATATTAACTATTGTATAAAACACTGTTATTGTAATAATCTTTGAACATACATTGAAATACATTACCTGCAGTTTATATTATTTGCTTTTGTTAAAAGCGAATAAAATAAGCTGCAGAAATATTTTAATCGGTAAAATGCTAACCCAAGATTTATTTATTTATTTTTTTTTTTTATTAAACTTCATGTACATTATAATGTGTTTAATGGCGGGTTTTTGTCACAAGGCAATTTCTTCCAACCAACCAAAGCAACGTGAGGTCATAAATAGTAAATTGGTATGTATGTACATTAAATTTATAACAAACGAAAAGAATATTCAGAGTAAATTCACAGTAACAAAGGAAGGAAGGAAATAGAGGTAGAGGGAGGGGAGGTAGGATAGATATGGGGTGTCAGTTAAGAATTATTAGACAGGTAAAACAGCTTTAGTTTCTTTTTAAAAAGTTGAATCGATTGAGACGTCGGGCGTCGTAATATCATTACTTAAAGTGTTCCATAGTCTTACTGATTGTACTTCAAAAGAGGATCTGAGAAATTTAGTAGAATGAATGGGAATAGCTAGTGTGGTACGTTCAGCAGATCGAAGAGGCAGACCATGATTTGAGAAGAAAATAACCTTATTCTTGAGATATTGTGGTGAATTTGTGTTTCATTTGTATTTTGTGTTTGTGTTAATTCAACGATTTATAAATATAGGTTTCCATTAATTGTTTTGTTTTACTATCCAGAACATGTTCTCGTTTATATCATCTCGTAACCGGAATACAACATAAAAAAGACAAAGTCATTTAATTATTAAACAGTTATCAATATACGAAAAAAATTAAACGCGTTAACCAAATAATGATAATGATAATTAATTAGCTAGATATTATTGGCTCACGCCATTTTATATGATGACCAAACAGATTTCAAACGAGTATCAGAATGATACGACGTATTTTTTTGTTGTTCCGCCATAATATTATCAAGTATATGTTCCGCCATATTAGTTTGCGGCTGTCAAAGGTGTAAAATATGGAGTAGCACTTCCGTTTCACTATGTATTTCACATTTATTAGCTTCGTATTATACCGGAAACACAAACTTTATAAAGTCACCATGAGTCGCGTCTTAAGGCGTTTTCAAACATTTTTTTCAAACGCTCGTTTCATTACCATTATGAAATTTCTTCCAAGCAACCAGATAACAGAGCAAGATAACATAAAATAGAAATGTACAACAACAAAAATATATGTTGATATAATGTTTGATAGTATGATTATATGTATATAAAATCAAAAAAATACATATCAGGAAAAATACAAAGATGAATATAAGCATTATTGTATTGTTTATTTTGTGTAGGTATGTCTCTTACTATTTTGATACAACACAAAATTCCAATATAATTAACTAAATTGTAAAATCAAACAGATCAATAATAAGAAAAATCGCTAGGTAATCATACTATTTTACAATTTTAGATAGGATTTTTTTCTATCTTTTTAGTAAGGATGAAAATGACTATTGAAAAACCTGTGCAATTTGTAAATACTAAATTAAATTAGGTATTTTAAAAAGTTTAACGAAATTGCGATCGTAAAATAGACAATATAGCGAACCAACATTTGAGAGACATTGTTGATGAGTCTGTTACAATAAACGTTGATGGTTATTGTTGATGACAAGAAAGTTGGACATTAGCTATGTATATTATTTTTGTATCAATTTATCTGCTATGTCTTATCATATTCTATTTATTATAATTTGTCATAAACTTGGAAAGTGTAAGTGTCATTTTATATTTTATAATTTGATTATGTCTTATTTAGAAAATTAAATGTTATTTTTTTATCGTATGACATATCACATAGTGAATTTAAATGTTATAACTTACACGTTACTCTTAAGTCTTAATTGATCGTTATATCATATTGCGTGTAAGGGCTTCATTCTATAGGAGTATTTTTATCGTATGACATATCACATAGTGAATTTAAATGTTATAACTTACACGTTACTCTTAAGTCTTAATTGATCGTTATATCATATTGCGTGTAAGGGCTTAATTCTATAGGAGTATTTTTATCGTATGACATATCACATAGTGAATTTAAATGTTATAACTTACACGTTACTCTTAAGTCTTAATTGATCGTTATATCATATTGCGTGTAAGGGCTTAATTCTATACGAGTATTTTAATTTATCAAGAAGGACATCAAAGTAAATGATCCTTACAATATTTCGCTCATTTGCGAGAACAACGACGTAAGTCAAAAAATTTGATTTTTGAGTTAACAATGCAGAAATGTTCTGTTTATCAATATTACAGTGAATATATGACAGTGAAACAACGACATATGTGATGTTTCTCTCGCACTTATAGAGATATTGTACTGAGAATTGAAGACGACATGAATATTGATAAACACAAATTTTTTAGATTATTAACTCCAAAATCGGATTTTTGATTTACGTCGTTGTTCTCGCAAACGAGCGATTTGTGTTATGTAAAAATTTTCATTACGAAGCTTATCATTGAGTTTCTACATGATACGTTCCTACTATAAAAATTTTAAATCTGATTGCAGAAAGACTTAAAATCGTATTAACTTTGAAAGAAATATATTTTAGAAACAAGCCTACAAAGGTACGTGTTAGTTAATGAGTTTGATGATTGATGTGAGGCACCGCCTTATAATAGTGCTTCCACTTTTTTCTATTATCATCATTTTCGGGTGTCTCTAAGAGCCGGGTAATCGAAAGTGCAACACATTAAATAATACTCTTTGCTAAATAACACATAGTTCACCACCCAATCTGAATGTAGTGCCCTTTTAGGTGAGGCGAGACTGGTGTGTGGATATGCACGCATGTGTCATGCTTTATTTATTTTACAAGGTTATACACACACGCATACATGTCGCTGGTTACCCACATTGTGAGATTTGCCATGATGGTATGAATGAATAAGTTTAAATAAAACTGTTCATGATTTATATTTTATCGGGGATATTTTTATTACACCTTCTGAGTACTTTTAAGTATGTTTATCGGTTAAAAACGACAAGACTTTCTTGCTACCTGCGAGTCGATTTTGTATAAACACCAAGATAACTTGTATAAACACCAAGATAATTTGTATAAACACCAAGCGAATTTGTATAAACACCAAGAGATTTTGTATAAACAACAAGAGATTTTGTATGAACACCAAGATAACTTGTATAAACACCAAGCGAATTTGTATAAACACCAAGAGATTTTGTATAAACAACAAGAGATTTTGTATGAACACCAAGATAACTTGTATAAACACCAAGCGAATTTGTATAAACACCAAGAGATTTTGTATAAACAACAAGAGATTTTGTATAAACACCAAGATAACTTGTATAAACACCAAGATAATTTGTATAAACACCAAGCGAATTTGTATAAACACCAAGAGATTTTGTATAAACAACAAGAGATTTTGTATAAACACCAAGATAACTTGTATAAACACCAAGATAATTTGTATAAACACCAAGCGAATTTGTATAAACACCAAGAGATTTTGTATAAACAACAAGAGATTTTGTATGAACACCAAGAAATGCTTGGTGCTAAGTAGTATTTTATCAATTTATTTGTTATGTTACTTATATAAAATAATGTAATTTTTGGAATATGTACGCTCGTATGTATGTTTTTGGTTTTTTGTAAGCGATAAAATAGTGCGAAAGACTAGCGATCTCTCAAAAATTATCGGTATTTATACAAAATCGACTCGCTGAATTATGTACTATCATGAAAATAAACGGAAATATTCCATCCCACAAATAAGTAACTACATGTCGTAATTATGATATACGACAAAGTTCATTAAATATATAAAAAAATGTAAGTATGCAACGACGATTAGGATTAGAATTATTACCGAAACGATACATTTATTACGTCCGATAAAAAATGTATCGAAGAGAATCAAATGTAATTGAAACATCAATAACTCGTTCTCTGCATATTTTGTTACTATGTATGATGTTCTTATCAGATGACATATAATAATTGAATGACACAGAATCATAATAAGCAAACAATAATTTTGGCAAAATGATAAATGAATTAGAAGTGTGCTATGGGATCAGTGAAATGAAAATAAATTACCCACTTGGTGTAGTAATGAGATAATGAGAATATGAAAGAACCGGCCAAATAATTGAGGTTCACTTTGCTTTTGGATAACATCTGCGCTACATTGCGGATTGGTGCAATGAATTGTTACCATTTTAAGGAGAAAACAATAATTGTCATGTTATAATAACAACATTCAATATTTATTTCTCGCCTCAATACTTATTTCTGTATAACTAACTTCTTATCTATTTCATTTCGTTTATGTTAATTTAAATTGATTTTTTTTTTTCTTTTCTTTCTTCTTTACTTGTTTTGTCTTTTATTAGTATTGTATTACTTTGCAAATTTTCACTTTCATATGTTTATATTGTGAATACTGTAAGGTTGCAGATAAACTTTGAATTCTATGTTACTATTAGTTATATGCATATTTTCTGTAACTGTTTGTATTCCTAAATGAATAAATAAATAAATAAATAAATAAATAAACATTCGTTTAAGAGATGGATGCACAACATTACACTGAGTACATCGATCTGATTAAAACTGACAAAAGAAAATTAATTAATTTGCGTGGTTTTGACTAAACATAAACATACTATAGCTACTTATTTTTATATAACAAGTTTCTATGAACAAAACAGCGGAAGAATTCGTTATCTGCAATGTTCTTTAACGAATCATTTCTTACAACAAGCTAAGTTTTCATAAGTCTTCAGAATGTGGCAAATTGTTATTGGAGGCTTGTGAAATGAATATTTACCATAGCACTTGCTAAATGCCCGAATAGCAAAACAAATAATATTATTGTTCACTAAAAGTTACATTATTTAGATCTCAGGTTTGATGACCACGGTGATAGCACCCTTTCCATTCCTGTCTATTAATAGAAAACGGCGACTTCAACTCATTTTCTACCCTGACACAACCTTATTATAGAGGCCATTGAGTAAAATAATCCTTCATATAAAAAAAACCGACTCAAAAATATAATGCTTTTAAAAATAGAAAAATATAGTGCCCGGTTCCCTCTGCCTTCCCCGCGAGGGACATAGCGTGATTTTATGAATGCATGTTGTTGTATTATTTTTCATACAAGTACACGCCTATACAATAATACGCAAATCCTTCGTAAATTGATGATTTTTCATGATTCCCACCATCAAGCCTCTTTGCTCAGTTCAGATGGAACCACCCCAGAAGTAATCCCTTTCTAATGAAAAAAGAAATCATCGAATTCGGACGACCTGGTAACGAATTATCATTAATGATGACTTTGCAAATTGAAGAGTTTGATATTTTTTCAAGTAAGTTCCATCATCAGAACTCGATGAAAATCATATGTGGGATCGTCTCTGAAGTACTACCTTCGTATTGAAAAATAAATCGTTAAATTCGGACAATGTTGTAAATAGTTCTTATCGCTAAAGTGCAAATTGAACTTTGATGAATTTCTCAAGGATCTCACCCCAACTAGATAATTTAATTTTCAAAAAAATAATCAACATTATTGTAGTACCTACATCTCAAATTTTTTCAACAATTTTTATAAAAATTGAATTTAGTGACGACATCTCTTCATACAATTTCAATGGCAGTCGCCTATACACAATGTCTAAGAAGACTTAATAGTCTAATACTTAATCTCCAAACATAAATACTGTTTGCAAACATCATGCTGTTTTCATATTCTGAGTAGGAAAAAAGGACTGACCTCCATATTATCTGCAACTAGTATAAAAGAAATCTAGATGGAACAGAACAATATACAGATAACTTAAGTTGAATTAGAATTGATTTATTACTAGTAGCGTACATAACAAATAATATATATACTTCGTCATTTCCTAACATATAATATGTAATCAAATGCTGCCTCAGACTTTAGTAATTATAGTTTTCATTCACATCTTTGTGATGCACGCTAATTTGCTTGATTTAACATGATTTATGTTAGCTTCTGTCGCTTTTCCAAGATATTGCAATGCAAATGGAGGCATCGAGGTGTAGGTTAAAGAAAATAAAAACGTATCCATTCATCTTTTTATGTGGGAATTTGAGACAATTTCAATACTAGCACGTCTCATCATAACACCCATATTATAAAGAAGACTGCATTTTCTCCTCTTCAATGAATATTAACCAACCTGCATACACATGGCCAAGAGAAATTACCATTCTTATTAATTTCAAATTTACTTATAAGAAATATCTCATAGATAGAATATACTAGGTACAAAAATATGTCTGATAAAATGAACCTAAATTATACATATTATTATGTTATGATAAATTTTAACATAACTAAAGAATTTATTAAAATATAACCAGTTGCATGTAACACGTGAGATCCAACTGTCGATCATAATAGTATGTATAGTTAAAGAACACATACCAAACTATAATCCTAATTACTAATTGTTTTAAGATATTTTATTAATACAAAACATGAATTTCAAGATAGGATAGTAGCCAGTCATTTTTTTCTTACCCGAATATGTAGGTAAGCTTTATGGTATGTATGCTTGTATGGAGATAAAGTATTAAACTATTGTTCCCGTAGATAATGTGTAAAAAGTTAAAAGTGAAAATGTTTTGCAGGCCTGAAATTTCGAGCTCAGTGCATTAAGCGGATCAAAAGTAATAAGAAACACACACTTAATGTTTTACTCCGAATTCTGAGTTGAGTTAATCCATATACATAACATATCTATTCTGCGAAGCCTCAAGTTGGTGATTTTTGTCTTCAAAGTTAAAAAAAAAACATGAAAAATGTAGACCTGACCATTCAAAATTTCGCCGATCATAGCTTGAGGCTTTGTCGATCTTTAAAGAGAAATAAATTCTCTTGAACAAATCGACAGTTGGATTAATATTATCACCGTTGGTTTAGAAGCGATTTGACGAAAATTAAAACAAAAAATCCAATGATTCATATGAAATTAATCGTCATGATATCAATAATATCTGCATAAAACCCACTTGGTCATAACATCCTTTAAATAATTTATTCTCTTTGATCCAGATGATCTTAAGGTAAGACCCTCATGATTACCCTCATGATTACCCATATCATGGATATAATTATCATATAGATTTCTATAATATAATAAATAATTATTACACAACTATATAAGATAATTATATCCATGATATGGGTAATCTTGGGGGTTTTGATTTCGCCACTTTTGCATTTTGATGTCACTGTTCTTGAACGTAGTGTTAAGCCAAGTCATGCAGATTACACACGATTAAAAGGAATCCGCTCGGAGAGAAAAACAAAAGATACATTCGAGGTCAGTCATGACACATCTTTGTTGTTTTTATAAGGGTTTTTATTTTGTTCTCGTTGTATTTTTGGCTAATTCGGAACGCTCACGAAACAAATGGCGCGTGTCCGTGCGCATTAAACAATCGTGTTACTGGTCCATAACAACTGAACATCATCAGCATCCATATGCCACTCGGATTCTTAATTGCCATATATTATTGAGTATAAAAACACTCAGATAAAAATCAGCCATCTCATTCGTACAAAACAATTTGTGATCTCGTCTAAATGCACAGAAAAGTGAGAGAGAGCATCTATTTTAGGATAATAAGCATCACCCGAAGTGTGTCATAAAATTTCACGAATGATTACAACTATGTTAGAGATAGAATTAGTTGATTTTCTAAATACAAAATCGTTTCCTGTTATTATTTTTTGATCAGTTTCTGTTAAACTGCCAATTTCTCGCTGATTATATTCCAATGTGTTTTCCCTTTTATCGACCTATACGTATCGTGTTATTTATTTGGGTACTAACGAGTATTAAGACATGGGAGTCAAAAATATAAATATTTTAGAGAAAATAAAGAATAAGAAGATTGTAAAAGACAAATAAGGATATTATTAAAAAAACACATAAATGAAGGTAACAAACTTGGATACACTGGAAAAGTGGTAATTTTTTGACTCATTCTATTCACAGTACGATAGAAATTAATTTGAATATTGTCATGTTTTGTTCTTCTGGACTGATTTATTGACACTGGTTAGTTGGAATAAATTGCTGTTTGGCAATACACTCA
The DNA here is from genome assembly GCA_963576475.1 of Molanna angustata. Taxonomy (NCBI): domain Eukaryota; kingdom Metazoa; phylum Arthropoda; class Insecta; order Trichoptera; family Molannidae; genus Molanna; species Molanna angustata. The sequence goes on from OY754969.1 coordinate 7,669,842, forward strand.
GTATTCATATATAATGTAACAATTTATTATTTTTAATATTTTACTTTAGAATGAATAGATCCGATTCATAAAGTAAAAAATTAAAAATATAAATATAAAAGCAAAAGATTGAAAGAAGAGTATATTTCCTTCTCATTCCTAATAAATATGATTAATTGTATCTCATGATTTAATACCTAGTTTCCTTACATTTGAAATATATTTGAATATTATCAAAAAATATTTATTAATTTATTTAACACTTCCTTACACCCTATGCAAAGTTGTTTCTTTCATGTTTGAATTTGAATGAATTTTTCCTCTGCTGGGAATCGAGCTCAGGACGTAAGCACAATGTCCAAACGACTTAATACTTTGCCATGGCGCTACAGCCAACATACATTATTGCTTTTTATTGACAAACTTTTTTTAACATCTCAATAGAGACGAAGTTGGGATATTGTAGAAAAACCAGGAACTTTAAAAAAAGTTTATTAATAAAAATATCATTTGACTCCCGAAAGGGAAAAAAATCCAATGTTTGCGTATATGCAATTAAAAAAATATTCCATATGCATTGTTACATTACATCTTCTTCTTTGCCCTTTTCCCGTCTTAGTCGGAATCGGCTCTCTTGGTACGTAATCAGATTATTACATTACATCCATTACTATTACAGTGGAATAGTCGTTTAATAATGAGCTTTATGAAACTTATCACACTCTATCCATTCAAAGCTCCAAAGACTGAGATGGGCCGGACACGTGCACAGAATGCCAAGCAGACGAGTACCAAAGAAAGTTCTAGCAGTAGGTACATCTGGAGGGGTAAACGGAAGATTGGCTGACCTTAGCTGAGATGGAAGGATAATACCAGGAAAGACAGAAGACAACTGCTCCAGGTGTCAGACTGGAAGACGAAGGCCGAGAAAAGAGAGCGATGGAGGTCAAGGCTGTAGCACCATTGGAATGAAAAGTCGTTTACAATCAATTTACAACGTTTGGGGATACACGCACGTTTCATGCTTCGTTCTATTAAACAATGCATACCTGTCGCTGGTTACCCCATGTCATAAAATATACCATCGGTAAAAATGAATGAATGAACGTTTAAATATTTAACATTTAGCAATGTTTATATTCGATTATAATTTTTAGCGTGACAAACAACGTATGTACAAAAAATATGTAATGATAATAATGATAAAAAAAGGTAAATCTAGAAAGTCAACGTTCTTGGTTAAGTATAAACAATACAAAAATATCTAATACCAATACAACGATATTTGTACACACGCAATATTGATTAATGCGGATTTAAGTATTTTATATGAATTCCTAGAATTTCCTGTTCACTGTCCGATTAATATATTTTTAATATGTTGTATGTATGTATATATAACAAATTGTTGCATCAAATGTCATCATCAACGCACCTGGACGACATTGATATATAAACTCTTTTCTATGAATTTGAAATGTCAAATCGCGTGGGGAATTGATTTGATGACAGTAAGACGGGTATTTTGGACCTGGGGGGCTACTCGTGACATATTCTTATTACGTTATTATCTTGTCGTAATCTTAAAACGGTCTTTTGACTTTCGACAGTCCACGAGTGTGAATATTTTATTCACATTCGTCTATTGTGCTTTTCGCACATATGGTGCCGAGATTGCTAATCTAGAGGGCTCCATGAGCAACTTTTCGTGCTATGCAATTTTCTTTTGTCGCTCATTTAGCGTTCTGTGAAGGGGCCGTTTACAGTACCCATATGCAGAGCGGGTGGTGGTGGCAGTAGCGAATCTTAAAAATGTACAAATCAATATTCGATCATAATCTAAAACTAATCTAAATCTACATTGAATGATAAAAAAATACTTAGATAAAAGTCTAATATGATATCACGTCGGGGTCACCACTGTGGATAAGTGGGAAGATATGATAATGTTAGCCTTACGAAACAAGGCAATTTTAAGATCATAGTAAGCCGCCGTATTGAATATGTTCTATTATTTTGAAGAGTTGGTTCTCTGTGTTCCAGATGCTTCTCAATGTACATAAACTGTCTTCCTGATAGAAGATTCTTTTGACAAGTTTTTGAATGTAGTGTGGAGCCAAGTCGTTCAGGGCCTTAAACACTATCAGGCACCTTATAATCTACTCGTTCTGGACATTTCAGCCTGTGTAGCTCGTTAAGATGTGTCATGTGACATATTTGTCAGCTCCAATATATAAACCTCGTCAACTCCATTATCACAATACCTTTTTTAAAGTTTTGTTAATTGTACGTAATTTAAAATAAGAGATTTAGAATTCAGGACCGTGAAATATAATTTCGACTTGTGATTAGTAATAGTCTTAACGTAATAGTCTTGCTTACATAGCAAGACAAAAACTAGATTTCATTCATTCATACGATCACGGCATATGCCGCAATAACCAGCGGCAGGTATGCGTGTATTCCCACACACCAGTATTGTCTCAGAATGGGTGGAAGACCTCAATGGTGAACTATGTGAGAAGTTAACTAGACTTTATAAAACTATGAATCTTCGAATACTCAAATGCATTGTCTTACGACCTTCCAATACTTTATATGTTATATTTGTTATTTACCACTTTTAAGAAGTTTCATTACAATTACAGACCTTTTGCAGAAAAATAAAAATACGTATTTTTTTGAAAAAGTTTAGACTTGCTAGGCAAAAACACCACCGAGTTCGCAAAACACCCAGGGGGGCAAGTCTGAACAACAGGCGGAATCAAAACCATCCATGTTTACCCATTTCATGGATATAATTATCTTATGGAGTTATATAACATCTTGAGGTATTATAGAACTCCATATTATAATTATATCCATGATATGGGTAAACATGGATGGTTTTGATTCCGCCGGTTGATGAGACTTGCCCCCCTGGTCTTGATCCGTTGGCTCTTGAGAAACAGACAATAAATGCGAATCGCGAGAGCTAGTTGCATTACAAATGGAGTCAAAGTACACTATTTCAAATATATTACGATACATCAGTAAACTATTTTTTTTTCTTTTAAAAGAATGTACAAGAATATTAAATATGCTATTCAACAATCTGATAATACGATTTTTTTCCTCCCCTTTTCCTCTCCTTGTTATTCTTTTGTTTTCCTTTTGTTGCTATGAACCGTTTTTATATTCAAACTTTTTAATATTTTTTCTATTCTCTTCTGTAATCTTTATTTTCTTTTTATTTTTGTCATGGGATTACCTTTTTGCCAGAGTAAAAATGTTGAATATGCTGTATTTTATATTTAACATTTTCTCTGGTTGATTGGAAGAAATTGCCGTTTAGCAATAATCCCGCCAGTTTACAAAATATAATATATGTACTTACAGTTACAAATAAATAAATTAATAAATTAAAATAACATGCCGAATCCCAAATGGGATTTAGGGTTCAAATTAATGTCATAGTTAATATACATTTAATATTCTATTATAATATTTTCAATTCTATGTGTTCATTTTCCATTTCATTCAATTTTGAAGTCCCCATAAACAAATAATATTAAAAACTATTTTTACCTTTGAATGTCTCATCTTTGGCAGCAAAAGTCCTTTTTATAAACACAAAACTCACGTCATAATAAATCAAATGTATCTATCGTCTGTAAAAGTTTCAAAGTGAACGCACTAAGCTTTTTTAAGCTCACAGTCAATGTTTCAAAACTTGATAAAACTCAATCGATTATTCATTTTTAATTCTTTTAAAATTAAATAATTCATCAATATTATCACAAACACTAAAATCGCATCGAACGTTTTGTCATGGAACGCTTAAAAATAATTCAAATATAAAGTCATAGAAAATTTACTAAACGTCACACGAAGTTTTTGAATATTATGAATTCTGTTCGATTCGTTCCATTCCACAGTTAGTCACTTTAGGTATATTGTTATTGTCTGTTTGTTGGTGCTCAATAATTAAAGTCCTTGTTAAGTGTATCAAGACGTATCGTGTATAGTTCACCGCACATAACGAATGATGGCATTCAAATAAACGCGCGCGACTCTATACTGAGTGTTTATATCTAGTGACCCATTTCACCTATTATACTCAGGTACAGCGTACCATGCTCTAAACTCGTCGGACGTAAACCGCACTCGACATGTAGTACCGAAGCTCGGAGGCGTGCTGTAATTGGATGATTTTTGAATGCATTCGTTTGATGATTTTTTCTTTCTTAAAATATATGGACAACGATTTCTTAAAACAGTGAAAGGCTTTCAATGCATGAAATTTTAAAACATTTAAATAAATGTTAAATGCACCTAAAGTTTTTTTCTTCTTTATTTTATTTATAGAAAACAAACATATTTATAAATAGGCAAACATGTTATTCTTATTAAAAATACATTTTATTTTATCAAGTATTTTGAATTTACAAATTACTCAGAATTTATTCTTGTTTTCAATTTTTATATCTACAAGATAAAACATTTCACAATAATTTCTAATTAACGTATTTAATTTTTCAAATGGGAATCTTTATGGAAAAAGTAAATCAATTCCATACAAAAATACATTCACATGCTAATAAAACAATAAATTTATATTTTTTTAATAATAATGCCTTTAAACACAAATTATGGTTTAAAAAATTAATTATTCTCCCAAAAATCTAAGAGACGCTCTGTTAGGTGCGGTTTACGAGGAATTCGTCCAAAGTGCATTAAAAATGTTCTCCTTCATCGTGCATTCATCACCTCTCGGTTCAACCACTTTCTCTCTCTGTCTTCATCATCATCTCATTCATACCGTGGATGTTAGACAAAGAGGGATATATGTGCACTTTGATTTATCTTGCAAATATAAGGGATGATTCTGGGTACTGTTCCAAAAAATACCTGCTTTTTTGCGGGAGGTTGATTATATTATAGGTAGGTACTTACATACCTGTTATTTTTTACGTTTGTTAGAGCAAATAAGTTATAGGTACAAACAAATAATTCTAGGAATTCAATACCATGGAATGTTCCATGCAAATTACAACTTTTCAAATTTAGAAGAGTTACTTATATTATGATATGAATGCATAGATTTTCGTATATTATATGGAAATCTTTGTATGTATATTACAAAGGAGTGTAATTTGAAAAAGGTTTTTTTTAACGAAGTGAATGTCGAAAACGCATTCGGAAGTTCGGCCATATCAAAAAGAATTTTCAAGTGGTTGAAGTGTACAGAACGAAATGATTACACAGTTTGTACGGTGGTATTCAATTCAATACCTACAACATAATCCTACCGAATAAATAATAAAAAAAAATAAGTTCATACCGGCGATTAATGAAACAAGATCAATCCATGAGCAATTATACTTGATTTGTGATAGATATAACAGGAAAATAATTATCTTTGGGTGGTTATTTCCATACAGAATCAAATGGAGCTAATCGTCAATCTAGTACTCATTAATAGTAGTGATTTTACAATTTTAAGCGTATTTTTATATCAATTTCATAACTCTACATACCTAGATAGTGCATTAGTACTGTATTTTTTATCGTGATGTTTTTGTGTCTATTGTGTATGGTGTATGACATATAGCGCTTTATTATTTTTTTATCTCTTCTTCTTCTTCTTCTTTCTCAGCCATCTCTCCACTGCTGGATGTAGGTCTCTTCTAATAGCTTCCACTCGTATTTATTCTGGGCTTTTCGAACCCATCCGCTTCCAGCGACAGGGACAATATCATCGGCCCACCTTTTCTGGGGCCGGCCTATTCCCCTTTTCATATCCCATGGTCATTTTATCTCTTGCTCAGTCCAAAATACAAATTCATTCAACTTCATATTTACCATATGCAGTGGAGAGATAAGTGTTGGCCACAACATACTCGTTTTTATTTAAATCAAAATTTAATTCAATCATTTTCGACGATTAAGGCACTTGTGTTTACGAATTTATATTTTATATGCCACTTAATAATTTCTTTCTCAAACAAATTTTTTATATAAACTATTGCGGTTGCTTAGAATTAATTGCCTACGGTCAATAAATCCGCCGCATTGTGTTGCAATTTTTCACGGTAATCACGGCATATACGAAAATGTGATATAACCAGCGACTGGTGTGCGGGTGTGCATTACCTTACAAAAGGAATACACGTGCGTGTATCACACACCGGCCTCGTATCACCTAAGAAGACAACATTCAGAATGGGCGGCGAACCTCATTGCTGAACCATGCTGAGTGGAAGCACTATTCTAAATCGGTGCCACACGGCACACAGCAAATTTTACATACATAAATACATACATACCATCACGTCATGTTCATAACGGGGTGGGCGGAGAGAAACGAGCCCCATACACATCTATTTGGCACACATTCCTGGCTTCCTTTACATTCATGCATCGTCTCATACATGCTCGTCGATTGTTCAAGCTTCTTATGTTTACTACTTATAAGGCATGACATTCCTTTCTGGGCGACCCCTGCTATTCATTCCATCTCTAACACCCATGTATATAGTTTTGGTCTGTCGTTCATCGTTCATTCTTTCAATATGTCCATACTACTTCAAGGCATTCACTTGCATTTATTTATAATATCCTTGTTTATCTTGTATTCTATCCTTATGTCGTCATTTTTTATTAACCATGTAAATCGTTATATTACATGCTCTTTTTAGTGATCTTTTTCTACAGCGATTATTCTGCTTTCGTGCGTCTTTTGCTACGTCCATGTTTCACTGGCATACGTCACTACAATTGCAATTTTGGATTATTTCGATATGCTTGTAACAATTAATAATATTTTAATAACTATTTTGGCGGAATTCATGCTAAATTTTAGAATTGTGTGACGAACATTCACTAGAAAAATGTTGAAAATACAGATGGTATTTTTTTTTAGTCTATCTCTTTAAGCCCCTTATATTTTTTTGGTCAGATGTCCATCGATTATTCTTTCAATATGCCCAAACCCCAGTCCTCAATATACCCAAATTTTATTATAAGGTATAATTCAACAATCATATAATAATATAAAGGAAGATTATATTGTATTACAGAAAAGATCCTTAGGCCAGCATTTGAAGCATGTAATGTTCCTAAAGTATAAGTAATACTTGATACTTAAATATCCAATATAATGTTATTATTTAGATGTCTACATTCCAATCATGTTTACCATTAGTATAATAATTACCTATTGTATACATGTTGTTGGTAGATCCTTATATACATAACTACCTGGACACAAGTGGTCCTCAAATTGTAATCTTCTATTTTATTGGATTGCTACCTTCACATGGTACACGAATCAATGTTTATTTAAAATTATGATTTATCAATTTTGATTGGGTACAAAAATTTGTTTCATAATTTAGTGATAAAATGAACTTCTGTGGCGACATCTGCGCGAAAGAATTGTATATAAATGGTTGCTTTCATTGTTTACAAACAAATTTCTCAGTAGATGGCGTTACAAAAAAAATGTCTTCGTATCTTCATAGATGACGATGGTGTTGGCGATTTTTTTTTTGGTTTTAACAAATATTAATTTTACTCACACCCAATAGGTACAGACTTAAGCCCAAAACTGTTTCTCCACCGGGAATCAAACCCGGGATCTTTCACTCAGTAGTTAGATATCTAACAAACTGAGCTATAAAGACCGTAATGTCTAAGTTTTATTTAATAGTACCTATTTTGTTTTTATATTGAAAAATATAATTACTAATTACTTACCGAATACCACATTTTTCTATCTTGCCAACGATCCATTGCTTCATCTACATTCATACATCTTCTATTATATATCCATCTGTTTTTCAAGCATCTTACATTTTTGTCTGTTAACGTATCGTTATAAAATAACAAATAACCATAATATTTTATTTCGTTAATATTCAGATGGTAGCTTTATGGCATCATCATCAATTATTTATATCCAGAATTACTTCGTTTGGATAACACCGATCTCTTTTTCAGGAAGACTAACGTACCTACTCGAATACGTACGTAAGTCTTCCTGAAGTAGAGAACGCGTTCTCAAAACTGGTCGACGTAAGTCTTCATAAGTGGTGTAAACAAAGTCATTTTTATTGACTGAGTATGTAACAGACGCCTGTCATTGGAGATTTTATGTATTTGTATCATATTTTGTATGTGACAGACGCCTGTGAGATTTAACGTATTTGTGGCATATTTTGTATGTGACAGATGCCTGTCATTGTAGATCTAATGTATTTGTATCATATTTGTATGTGACAGACGCCTGTGAGATTTAACGCATTTGTGGCATATTTTGTATGTGACAGATGCCTGCCATTTGAGATCTAATGTATTAGTATCATATTTTGTATGTGACAGACGCCTGTCATTGGAAATTTAATATATTTGTGACATATTTTGTATACTGTGACAGATGCCTGTTATTGGAGATCTAATGTATTTGTATCATATTTTGTATGTGACAGACGCCTGTCATTGTAAATTGAATGTATTTTGTGGCATATTTTGAATTTGGATTTTTGTATATGCCAGTGTTTCGTTGTTGTCATAAATAAATATCTTTCACGTAGTTGAATATTTCACAAAAAGATCAAAATGAAGGGAAAATACGTTTCGATAAACACATAAATATCGTGATGTAATTATATAAACTTGATCCTTGTATCTCTATAAATTTTTACAGGGTATGTGTGACACGGAAAGTAAAGTAAATGCTAGTAAGTATTCCTTATGCTCAGGGCAGAGCGGACTGTGGTGGTCGCAGCGGGGTAAGGAGATCCTTCTGGTAATCTCAGTAATAACACGCAGTCAACCTGCATTAACATTCCTTGTAAGGATCCTCAAATAGTTATCTATTGTTGACATGAAAAATACATGCCTTAATATCTACTTATATAGGTACATGGAACATCCCAGAATTTATTGGTGCATATTAAAAAAATACCAATTACCAATCATTGTCAGCATTTAGATAGATGTGCGGAGTGGCTAGACTAGATAAAATAAGATTTAATAAGAAACACCCATATACGAGGAACCCTCGTACCTAGTGCGCGATATATCCAAAAAGCTCAAGAAAACAGATTGAGATGGTACGGATATGTTTGTAGAAGACCACCGAAATATATAAGGAAAGTAGCCCAAAACTTAAATGTGCCGCATAAAAAAGCAGAGAATGCTAAGCAACGGAGTTACTCCAGAGAATACCTAAGACACAGAAAGCAGACCCCACTATCATGTGAGACAATAACTGAGGAAAGGAAGAATCATCAGGACTTCATCGTTTTAATAGTAGAAAATCAATAAATGTATTTAAAAGACAAAAACACTAACGACATAATCACCACTGCAAAAAAATGTAATTTAATGGGACTAGTAGGTACTTGAAGTAAATATAATAGCATATCTGGTACAAAAGAAAATTATGATTTTCTTGGAGCACAAATACTATTGTTTGAAGTGATTTCAACGCACGATAAAAGTTCTTGTATCAATTGTGAATATGATATTGATTATATTATAGGTCTTCGATTTGTAGGTAGGTAGGTAGGCACTTCTCATTGGAATAAATATATTTTTTTACATACCTATACGATATACAGGAAAAAACAACTTTCCGTTATGATTTTACTCAGTTGTCGTTTAATTAATAATGAAAATTAAAGTGAACATATTTTATGTACCTTCCAACGTCGGCTACGACTCCATTCAACGCATCCTTGTCGCTCGCCAGCTCGAAGATTTGCTCGACCATCCCACTTCTTCCCTCAATCTTGCCATTGAGGATTAACTGCAGCACACCACACCTCGGTCCTCGGATAACATGCCCCAAGTATGATATTTTTCGTTGCTTTATGAAGGACAGCAATTGTCTTTCTAAGTCAGCTCTTTGTACTCCGATGTTGATGGCTATCTGTCCATTATTCGAAAAAAAATATTTTATTTTCCAAATTCAATTACCTATATTTTATCGATGATACGAGTAGGTATGTATGTTTTTATTATTTACAAAAATGATTTTTTTTCCTGTTTATTTTAAAAAATATAACTATGGCTGACAAAGATATTTAACAAAATATATTAATTTATATGTTACCTAACGCATGTTGTGTGTATAGTTACGTAATATTTGAAAAGCGTTCCCTTTATCTAATCATTTTGTGTTTCTTGGTAGGTCACTGCCTCGTGAAATATGTTGGTTTGCCTTTAAGAATATTTGGAGGGCTTTTAAATCCCGTCAGTAGTTAATCAAGATTATCTTTATGGCTGAGCATATACGATGATTATACTTTATTTTCATTCTGCTACAAGAATCTCATCGTATACCTACATACTAAAAATGTTGATTCTCCTGAAACGTACCATCACGGCATATCCCACAATGTGGGGTAACCAGCGAAAGGTGTGCGGGTGTGCATTGCCTTATAAAAGGGAGCACAACATATATGTGTATACCCACACACCAGTCTCGTCTCACCTAAAAAGGCACTACATTCAGAATGGGTGGTGAACCTCATTGCTGAACTATGTGAGATGTTATTGTTGTCTGTTTTATTTTCGATTACCCGGCTCTTACGGGACACTCGAAAACAATAATATAAAAGAGTGAAAGCACTATTCTAAGCCGGTGCCTCACAGCTAATTTCATAGTGAAGATTCTAATAATATGTAGACTACCTAGGTAAATACATAAAAATATTATTTTAGTAAAATTGATAAACTTCGACAAAGATGAAGTAGAAATTAGCAGGATATTATATGAATTACTAGCGGACCCGACAGACGTTGTCCTCTCTCTCTCTCTCTTTCTCTCTCTCTCTCCCTCTCTCTCTCTCTCTTGAATTGGATATTTAGAAGTTTGGAGAAAGACTGTTCAAAGAATAATCGTGGTCCGTTTTGAATTTTGTCCAGTTATCATTTAAAAAATTTATAAATGCCATAAGAGTATCTATATATGTCTTTCAAACAAAATCTATATTTATAACCTTATTTTATAGTAAAATATATATTTATAACCTAATTTTATAGTACATAGGTGTACATTTTTTCACTATAGAAAATTCTCTCTAATATGCGTTTGTTGTTTGAACTTGACGTTTCAATCACAAAATATATATTTATAACCTCACTTTACATTACGAATGTTTATAAAATTTGGCTATCAAGAACAGAATATTATATCACAATGTAATAATATCACACAATAATATAATTTTTTTTTTTTATTTATTTAAGTAAGTAATTTAATATATGTAATATTCATAAATTAATTTAAATATTTAAACGGAAATATTACGAAACATTACATTGAGATAACTTTGATATATCTACCTATCGTCATAGTACCACTTAATAAAACAGAATATACTTGTAAAAAAAAACTAAATAGCTTTATAATTACAATAATAATATGAAAATATACAAACAACTTAATAATTTCATGAAATATTAAAAATATGAAAACAAATACATCAAGTTTTAATGTCATAACCAACATTGCATAATATTATGACATATTGGAAGCCAATGTTTCCACTATTCAAAATGCGTATTCCGAAAATATTTATAACGATTCCCATTTTTATTATTCTTTTATTAAATTCCTTTTTGTGAATCTAATCCATTCAGTGACTAACATAAACACACACAAAAAGTTTCATCAAAATCTGTTCAGCCGTTTAGGAGGAGTTCAGTGACATACCACATACGGAAGAATTATATATACATATAAAGATAACCCTTGTGTTCATTGACATAATTTTTGTTTAAGGGATTAGTGTGTAGATTAGTAGATATGCAAATATTGTTTTCCGATACCCATAAAAATAAGCAGTTAGTGATATATCGGCATTTCGAACAAAAATATACATAAATGTAGTTTACTTCGAACAATTTACCACATAAACTAGTGCGTTGTGGCTGACGCACAATTACACTACATCAGCTATGTTTTCACACTACATCACTACACATTTTTTCTTCTCCAAATATAGACATTTTTTGTGAAATTAAAAGACACCACGATTTTCCAGAACGTGAGAGCATTTTAACAGATGGAATCAAAGAGATAATATAAATCAACCGATGTTTACTATCAACTCTAAGGTGCACATATGTAATATGATATCAATAGGTTTTTATGAAGTTAATTGACGAATCAACTATCTAATATATTATTTATTTATTTATTTTATTTTATTTTGTTTCATTGGGCAACTAACAGGTAGGTACCTACTATTTATTATTTTTTATCTTTTTATTTATTTATTGTTAATTTTTTTTATTTATTTATGTATTTATTTATTAACTATGAATTTATTTTTTTATTTAATTATTTAATTATTTGTTTGTTTATTTATTTATTTATTTATTTGTTTATTTTTTTATTGATTTATTTATTTATTTAGTTATTTATTTATTTATTTATTTATTAAGTTATTTATTTATTTATTTATTTCGATGATTTATTTATTTATTTATTTATTTCGATGATTTATTTATTTTTTTTTTTATTTATTTATTTTTTTTTTTTTATTTATTTATTTATTTATTTCTTTCTTTCTTTATTTATTTATTTATTTCTTTATTTATTTTTTTTTTATTTATTAATTTATTTATTCATTTATTTATTCATTTATTTATTTATTTATTGGTATTGAGAGTTATACAGTCTACACAATTTATAAAACAGACACTGTGCATAGTGTGCATTGCTTTATAATTGTACCAGTGAAAACTCCTTGCATTATTCAATAGAGTAATTAATATTGATAACAAAAATTTACAAATTATACATAATACTACTATGTCAAATATTAAAACAACACGCACCCAATAACAAGTTTGCCACATTTTGGAGACTTTTGATATTGATTGTCTCACAGATCCATACTGAAAGCACATTTAAAAATTGTGTCTCAACCGGGAATCGAACCCGGGACCCTTGGATCAGGAGATACATATCTAAACAACTGAGTCACGAATATGTTAAAGAATCATCAATTGGGTATCACCAATATTCGATGGATAAAATAGTCTGATCACTTAGGTAAACATCTGAGTCTCAACTTTTTGATGATCCAGCCAGACAAAAGAAGCGTCGGAAAGCTGGATGATGTCGTTATGTATGAAGGCTCTGGGACAGCAGAAAAGGTAGAAGCCACCGAAGACAGAACCATATGGAGGCCTTTCTCGGACTTCTTAGAAGCAGCTATATTAGATGGATGGATGCACCGACTCCCAGAAAGGAGGAGTTTATCAATTGGACGTGATTTTTTTATGTGTGTATAGCAATAACTTTTTATCACGCTGTCCGATTTCGATGATCCTTTGTTATTAGAAAGGGGGTATCTTCGGAATGGATCCATTTAAATCTGATCATGGAATCAATGAAAAAATCATCAAATTCTTCTATTTTCAATTCAGCGATTGTAATACTTTACCACATTATTTCTTTTTTAAAAGGAAGGAAATGCTTCAGAAGTGATCACGCATAAATTTCGTCGTATTCGATTCTGAACTCATCAGAAAAAAATATCAAACTCTTCAATGTTCACTTCAGCGATAGTAATTCTATACGTACCACATTATCCGATTGTAATTATTCCTTTATTGATTGGATCATACATACAAATTTCATAGAGTTCAAATGATGGAACTCGTGAGTAAAAAATAACAGACTCTTCGATTTCCAAACCCATCTACGATAAATGATAAATCTTGAACACGTCCTCGGGATTCGATGATTTCTTTTTCGTGAGAAAGGGATTATTTCTGGGGTGGATTCATCTGAACTAAGCAAAGAGATTTGATGATGGGAATCATGAAACTCATAATTTAAGAAGGATTTGCATATTAGTGAAAAGGCGAATTTTATGAAAGATAATATAACCATCTCTAACAGCACTATCACAATTGATAGTAAAATAATTGAAGCTGTTGAAGAATATATATACCTTGGACACAAGATAAAATTAGGAAAGGATAACCAGACAGCAGAAATACCCAGAAGGATCGGACTAGGTTGGGCAGCCTTTGGAAAACTTAAACATGTCCTAAAAAACAGAGATATTCCCACATGTCTGAAAAGAAAAGTTTTTGAAACATGTATCCTGCCTGTGCTTACGTATGGTCTGGAAACTATCACGCTAACTGCGAGGACCATACATAAGCTAAAATGCACTCAGAGATCCATGGAAAGGCAAATGATAGGCGTAAGTCTAAGAGACAAAATTAGAAATGAAGAAATCAGACGCCAGACAAAAGTTGTTGATGTCATGGATCGAGTTGCAAAACTTAAATGGCAATGGGCAGGTCATGTTGCCAGACAGGGTACGGACAGATGGGCACCCAGAATTCTAAATTGGAGACCATGGGATATGAAAAGGGGAATAGGCCGGCCCCAGAAAAGGTGGGCCGATGATATTGTCCCTGTCGCTGGAAGCGGATGGGTTCGAAAAGCCCAGAAAAAAGACGAGTGGAAGCTATTAGAAGAGGCCTACATCCAGCAGTGGAGAGATGGCTGAGAAAGAAGAGAAGAAGAATATAACCATATACGCACATACCATCATGGGGTAGGTAGGTAGACCACCGAATGCCATTTTTTTCAATCTTGACATACATTAATTTTGAAGACAGTTTTTTTTTATGAAAGATTATTTTACACAGAAACAATATTGCATTATAGGAATAAGTACCTACGTGTCTATAGTTCGTTGCACAATTCATTGTAATATGTGGTTTAGTATATTATTAACGATTTTGTTATGAAATGAGGTTTATCTCGACATCAAAATCATTTTGTTTTCGATTCACGTATTTATTTATTGATTCCTTCTCGTGAATAACAATCAAAGTGAATGTCCTAAGACGGACGACATGAAGAAATCTTTGCGAGATATTTATATTCAGTAATTTCTACCATTTAAATGTGAAAATTAGTTTTGATAATTACGGTGCAAATACTTTTCTCTATACCTACAACTAAACAAGTGATATCCAACTACCAGTTTCAGGAGAGCCCTTCTCTTTTTTACAGGTACCTATATCGCAAAATTTCATTGTAAGCTATAATACATCGTTTGATGGTAGGAGTGTTATAATAAGCAAATGAAAAAAAAAACTAATAATGTAACGTAGTAGTGTATCCAATACACACAGCCTTTGGGTTGGTGGAGTGGAGGCATGCTCCACTCCACCAACTCCTAACATGTTGTTTTTTTATTTGATTATATATTATATTTTTTTTTTCTATTGTACAATATTTCATGATATAAGTCACTGCGATTCCAAAACGATTTTAAAATACCCGAAATACAGGACAATTACAAAACAACTACATTTATTTGGGAATAAAATGTTTCAATTGCCTCCCAAAGGAATTAAAACTGATAAAGGAATATAAAAAATTTAAACAAAAATTAAAATTACACCTAACATTATTAATTGGTTGTTTTCAATTTGTTGTTGGATTTGTTTCAATTGCCAGTATTTACTTTTTTTATTTGAATATGTGTTTTGATATGTTTCAGTTGTCTGTATTCCTCATTTTCATTTATTTTAAAACTTTTTTAATGTTTATTTGATTTTTTATTCATGTATGATTTGATTTAATTACTTTATGTATGACTTTGTTTAATTGCTTTGTATTCGATATGTTTTATTTTTTACAAGTGATTCCCTCATCAAGCACAAGATTGCAATCTTTTTTATGAGGTATTGCAAAGAAACTAATTGTAAAAATTACTATACTAGTGAATAAATAAATCTTCATGTGTATTATAAAATTATACGTTAAATAGATAAATAAATAAATATGTCATATTTTACTGGATTTATAATAAATAAATATAACAATAGTAAGGCACCATAACTATAACAGAACTTCTTAAAGGCTATAAAATTGTTCTTCGAGATCACAAAATCCGCATGACCAATGGGAATTCACGGACAGCAACGTGGAGCTCCGACCTAAAAGAGGACACCATTGGGTGGAAACAATCCCACAGGATATGTTCCGAAATTTGGTCTGGGCACTGACAGAACTGACATGAGGCAGAGGAGGCAATTTTAAATCGGTGATGAAATTTCCGTGTCCTGGCAAAATTGAGAAGTCCAAAAGTCGGGGACAACCCAGGAAGATTAAACTCAATATCTTAGATTAAATTATATTATAATTCTATGCTCAATATATTATAATGCGACTCGCGAGAGTTAGATTCTATCTTACCAAACTTATCCGAATAACAGGTTAAATGTATAAAATAACATTTTTCGCCAATTCCATATAACTACTCTTATTTTATGAGGTACCTACGGAACTATTGTATTTTACTCCTCACTAACCCAATATCCCCTTAGTGGGGAGTTATGATTTCGCAATTTAAAAATCTATTTTTTTATTGCAGATTATCAACTAGTATTATGCTGAGATTGTATTCTGAAAATTTGATCACATTGTATCTGTGTGTTTGCTGTGCTATGTATGGCGTGTTTATTTTACTTTATCGATTATCGACTAAAGTACCTACTCATTCGATTCTTTTCAAATTTTGCAAATATGTATATCTAATACTCGCTTAGACCCCATTAGATTTTGAAGGATATCTGAATAGTGCTTCTCAATTTTTTTAACTGTTAAATATTTCAAAGTGACCCCAAGCATAGGAAACTTCAAATTTGAAAATTTTATTTTCAAATTGGTAAAAAGGCACATCATGTTCATAAAATGGCATTGAAGAATTATTAAGTTTTCATAAGAAAATATTTAAACAAAATAATCATTTCATGAAAATATTGAAAATTTTCCATACAAATTTAGAATTGTTTATAGAGTGACTTGTTAATTAGGAGTTTAGCGTTGGCCACAACCCTCTTGTTTTAAAATGCTTCTCGGGCATCTATATAAAATATTAATTTAACACGCACCCAATGACATGTTTCCACATTCTGGAGACTTGTGATTTTTATCGTCTCCACAGATCCAGACGGATAACACAATTAAAAATTCTTTCTCCGCCGAGAATAAAACAATGTGTTTGATTCTCGGCGTTGATCCTATTAAAAGATTAACGATATAATTAACCTGAATCTATATTCGAAATAGCTCCATTTGGCCAATGCCCATTACGTTATTGTACACACGTAAGTCACACAGTAAGTACATTGACATGTAATTTTGAAATTGAAAGTATCAAACTATTTGTATTCTGTCGGAGTCCATCTTCTGATTTCAAAACAAAACAATTGCCATTCTGATGAAAGTCACATTGTTTTCGAGTCCTTGAAATTAATCGTTTGAAGTCCAACTCCTAGGATCAGAGTTACGTATCATTCGAATGTCGATTTGTTCGAGAGAATTTATGTATCTTATGACATATCGACATAGTTTCAAGCTAAGATCCGCGATATTTGTATTTTTCATGGTTTTTTCAACATTGAAGTCAAAAAACACCAATTTCGGGGCTTCGCAGCATATATGTTATATACATACATCCATACAACTCTTACAAAAATTCATTTATCAACCGAAGTTGCTATTCTTATAATCAACATTTTAACTCAATTGACCCTTTTCATTTAAATATTGATACTTTTAAAAAAACAAATCCTTTCCGTATTAAATTACCCCTTAACGGCTCCTTAACTTATTATAACACATAAATCCTCTCACACTCACACATGCACACACACTCACTCACACATACACACAAGCACACGCCATATTAAGATTAGTTTATTGCCATAAGGCAAGAAATTGCCTTATGGCAATAAACCTGCCTTTGTACACATGTACATAAATTATATAAATAAATAAATAAATAAATATTATACTAATTTTCGAAATATCTTTTATACTGGATAAATATCTTTTATACTACTAAATTTATATTGGATTTTATTTTTTATTTTGTAAACTACTCATTGCTGGAGATAGGTCACCCGCACATTAATGTTGAAATTTAATGAATCATCGCACGGTCGTAAATGCAGTGCCGTTGTAGGTACCCACTAACAATACATTTTATGTTGACCCCTTCAGTGACGATGTGGCTATATTTTCTATGAAACGTGTTCTATGTGAATTACTAATATATAATAGTCTGTAATTGGCTCAATTTATATGTAATTGTTTTATATAAAAAAAATTGTACAGCTGTTGACTATTTATAAAAAAAAAAAAAAAAATACATGGATGAACTCAGAAATCTGATTAGAACATTTAGTGTGTCTGTGTGTGTGTCTTTTATAACTTATGATCCGCTTAATGCATAGAGCCCAAAATTTCAGAAAATATAGAAAGTTACAAAACTTTTCCTCCGGGACAAAGCTGGATAGGGCACTCTTATGTGCTGCGGTGTGAAAAGCTCCCCAAAGGCGGATGAACCTAAATGGTCAACGGCATAGAATGTGGAAAGCAAGGGGAAACTACCACATTAAAGGCCTATGATGGCATCCCAAGAAACACCAAGCATGGACAGATCTTTAGTAAAATATTCCGTAGTTAAAATAGTCCCCCGCTCGGATCTCCGGGTGATTGATTTTTATTTCATTTTTCCATACTTCTCAAAAATCATTAAAGCAAGAATATTGTTGTATAAATATAACAGATAACATAAATACGAAGTGTAGGTACTGAATCCAAATTAAAGCATTACATTTTTATTTGTTTACACAAGCGATTTTTATGTTCTACCACAGACCGCCTTCTATATAGACTGCATTTTATGTTATGTAGACTATTATATTTATTTTACAAGAGGGCCCGGGCAGACGCTCTTCTGACACAGACCATATTCTATGTAGACCACATTTTATACAGACCTCATTAAATGTATTTTACAAGTGGGCCCGGGCAGACGCTCTTTTGACACAGCCCGTCTTCTATGTAGACCACATTTTATATAGACCTCATTTTATGTATTTTACAAATATTTAAGATTCTATCCACATTCTTTGTTTGTTCATTTTGTACTACGGTGCCGAGATTGCCGATATTCTAGAGGGCCCCATGAGCTTTTCTTCGTTCTATTATTTTTTTTCCGCTCACTTAGCGTTCTGTGAAAGGAGGGTAGTTAGTGGTGAAAGTATCGGAAGTACCAATACCATATTTTTGTACATTTTTTTAAAAGAATGAATAAATCATTGTAGTAACAAGTACATATATACATCTTCATACGTTCCCTAACTAAGCATAAATGCTTGTGTTGTGTTATAGGTGGAAGAAATCGGTCGTGGCAGGATTCGAACTCGCGACCACTGGATTACTAACCCAGCGCGCCAAATGCTCTACCATCACCCATCTGATTTGAGTGTGGTTTATTCTCTAGGTAGATGTGTAATACAGATGTTAATAGACTTTCATAGTGCCATATATTGAAAGCTTACACAAATTAAAACATTAGTTACGACCCTTTTTTCCTATCAAAAAATCCTTGGGGAGGTGAAGGGAAGTTAAAATTTGTTGTTTTATGTATTTTTGGATAAGATATCTAAAAATTAGAATTTAAAAAAATATTTTCGTTGAAAAATTAAAATATTTTTTAGATCTTGATGACAGCGCTACCAACCATACACATTTACAATATTTCATTGAAATTCGTGGGGCTATTTCGGAGATCAGAGTGTACGAACATCGTGATATGAAATTTTTATATACTTACAGGTACTATTTCAAGTATCAATGCATCACGCACCTATGTTAAGTTGTCAAACTGAATAGAGGCCCTCGAACACAAAACGAAAATACTTTTAAAATCTGTATCTCCTCCGGAAATCTAACCCGGAACTATTGACTCAGATATATAACAAACTGAGCCATAATGACTGACGATTTATTTGATAGATCGTTTTTACTCCTCACTAACCCAAGGGGAGTTATCACTATAGTGGGGAGGTATGATTTCGCAATTTTAAAGGCTATTTTTTTTATTGCAGATTATCAACTAGTATCATGCTGAGATTGTATTCTGAAAGTTTCATCACAATGTATCTGTGTGTGCGGCGTGTTTATTTTACTTTATCGATTATAGACCAAAGTACTCATTCGATTCCTTTCAAATTTTGCAAATTTGTATATCTAATACTCGCTTAGACCCCATTAGATTTTGAAAGATATATAAAAAGTGCTTGTCATTTTTTTTAACTGTCAAATATTTCAAAGTGACCCCAAGCTCAGGAAACTTAAAATTTGAAATTTTTATTTTCAAATTGTCAAATTTTCATAGTAAAATATTTAAATAAACAAATAATTTAACAAACTCATTTCACGAAAATGCTGAATATTTTCTATATAAAATTTGAATACTTTATAGAATGAATTGTTAGTGAGAAGTTTAGCGTTGACCACAACCCACTCGTTTTTAATACAAATGAAATTATTTCAGAGTTTAGGGTTTTACAGCTCTGAATCGTAAATTATTCATAAATAAATATAAGAAATGAGCAATTTCAATAGAAAATACTCCCATTGTGTCTAATCGAAACGTTTTAAACGCCATATGTTTTTTTATTTCTGCGTTATTTTATTTCCAAGTGTATGTTCATTTTATTGACAAACCTCAACCATCTGTTTACATATATATAGTTCCTTTCAAATGCTAATTGTTTTAATCGAGTTTCACCAACCATCAGCCATGAATGTCTTGTGATTCAGATGCAATATTATGGATATTTTCTCATTCTGTCTGTGTCAATAAGTTGTTATCATGGAAATTAATTGCTCCTAATGATTAATCCGACAATTTCTAGGAAGTAAATATTGAATGTCGTACCTGCATTATGCATATTGAAATAATAACATGGGTAGATTAATTTCCGAGACAATTTTGATATTAATGCCACCATCACCCGCTACACTGACTGTAATTGGTCCATTTCCGATGTGATAAGTTCCATCAAGATGTGACGCCTGAGATGGACTGGTCAAATAATCAGAATGGGTGACGTCAAACCAGTGTGTGACTGTGTGGATTCTCCGGAGTGTGACTGTAGAGCAATTAACCAAACTTTCCAACACCTGGTAGAGGAGTGCCTGACGAGGAGATATCCGGAGGGGTGAATGGATATCCATGATGCTACCCCGGAGGCCGTAAACTGGCTGACTGGATGGGAACCGGGGCTTTGGATAGCCGAAATATGTCGCAGCCGATGGCGTAGAGAAGCATATGCCAGTGCCAAACAAAAAGTAAGTAAAGTAAGTACGACAAACCAGTAAAACACCTCACACTCTCCACAACACAAGGGCGAAGAAAACCAGGAAGACCCAAACTGCGATGGATGGACTCAAATCATATTGCAAATCAGAAATTGTCGAAAACAAAGGTTAAAGTTAAAGGTTTGGTGAACAGTTGAGCCTTTCTATAAATGTAGCCAAAACAATAAAGTGGATGATATTTGATCGACGTGAATATCCTGGTTCTTCCTTACAATTAAATGGCTAGACTATAGATAAGGTGGATAAACTTGGCAGTATTATTACGAAGACTCTTGACCCAGATATGGAGATCAGGTGCAGAATTGAGGTAGCAAGATCTGCCTTTAATAAAATGAGATCTTTCTTTTACAGCGAAAACCTCAATATAGACCTTAGACCTCAATATAGGCTTAGACTTAGATGGAGTACCATGAATAGGTTGGAAGCTTTTGAGATGTGCTTGCATCGCAGAATGTTCAAAATCCCTTGGACAGATATGGTTACAATTTCAGAAGTCTTAAGTCGATCCAGGATAGCCAGGCAACTCCTGTCTGCAATGAAGCTTCGCAAGATCGCATATCAGGGCCACATTATGAGGGAGGAAAAATATCCCGTTTTGGCTGTGTAATATTACGGAATGGAACTTTGGAGCAGATATTCCGGGCAGCACAAGACAGAGAGAGAATCGCCAGAGTGATCGCCAACGTCTGGGGTTTCCGACAAGGCACTAAAAGAAGAATAAAGGTAAGAATAGAAAAGACTGCTGAATTACTGGATTCAGCCAAGGCCCACACAGCGCTGTAGATCTTTTACGTAAAGAATGGAACCCTGTTATGTAAATTCTTCTTTACGCCCTATATAAATGGTTGAGTTATTACTAGATAGGAATTTCTTCCGACTTGTCCAAAGAATCAAGAAGAGCGTTAGAAACAATTTTTCAAATGTATGTCGTTTACCCAAAGCCAAACATATTTGTAATGGACTTCTTTAATTGGTAGGTATAACAACTTTAGAATATTGAAAAAATATAATATTTTATATCTCGTCATGTAAAACCTCATTTGGCTTACTTCGTAGTTGTACTTATTGCGTACATCAAAGCGAGTGTTGCAAATATTGTTAAATTTACAATCCACAGAAAATTCTCTACTATTTTCTTATGAATTATGATTAGATTTAGATTGACTTCCATTTTTTTTTACTATCCAATTTCGAAAGTAATTCATTATATTTGTATTTAAATGAATGCTAGATACGCGCATCCCCAAAAATAAATGACTGGACATCAAGTTAAGGAGGGAAGACGAAGTGAAGTAAGATGCGGCCCGGCTTTTCTAGTTGAAAGAAAAGGCTGAGGACAGGTGGAGTTGGAATCGAAAGTAACAGGAGACCATTGGAGAAAGAGAGAAAATTCCAAAACAGTTCTATGTAAAACAATTCTTTGCGATGTTTTCTCTTCGTGATTGTTTTTCTTTGTGGTAAGAATATAAGATTAAAAAGAGTTTATGTCTGTGTACAGTGCCAAATGTGCAATCAGCGCCAATTGTAATTCCAATCAGCAATAGACATCGCACATTATTATAATTTACCTACCCATGTCTTTCCTCTTGTTGAATTCACAAGCAGAATTCAAATTAAGTCAAAAATATACACCAGCGGTCGGGGAACCGGGGTAAATTACCCCAAATGGGGTAAAAATGTTTTTTTTTGGGGTAGTAAGGAAATGTTTCTAGTTTGCTAATTCATAAACATATATTTAAATTATAAATATATTGATTGTCTTCTTTTTAAAATAGGGGAAGGGGTAATATCGACTTACGCAAAAACATGTTGGGGTAATGGTTAAAAAAGTTCCCCGACCGCTGGTATACACCATATCAGATATACAATATGCCTTATAAAGACTTCAATTCTATCAAAAATAAATCCAAAAACAACTATTACTAAATTGTATTAGATTAGTATGTAATTGGTCTTATTTTTTTACAAAAAAAAATTCTATAATTTTTAATTTGACCGTATACTGATCGAAGTAAATAAAAGATATTGCAATAGACAAAATATAAAAACATTTTACAAAAAACTACATTTTCTCTACACGATTTTCGAAAAAGTTGGTTATTATTTATACGTATTTTTGAATAGTAGTGAATCAGAAACAGAGTAGGTATGGATCTAAAACTTGCGTAACATTAACCTATATTCGATTTCATTGCTTACTCAATTGTATGAAGTACATAATAATGATTTCTTATGGAAGTCTAGTGCATAATATGAAAGTGTGTTATTACTTAAGTCAATACTTTGAAGAATTCACAATAGTCCAGTAGATATCACTCACGAGTTTTATCACACACTAGTTTTACTTACTCCAACACACCACCAGGGGCGACCCTACCATATGGCGAATAGAGCTACCGCTCCTGGTGCCTCTTGGCAAGCTTGTCTAAACTCTATAACGCGAGGTTTGACGATTGATTCCCGGTACCCATGTTAATTCAGACGACTTCCATCCAGCTTTATCAATGTGTGTAGACATGTATTATGGAATTGATGAAGATATATAATTTTTGGACGACATGAATGAATGCACTACTATACAACAACAAAAAAATACATATATATTCTCAAACACTTCAATACACAAAAATACAATATAACACTTTGACCTTGGATGTACAGTGTTGTTTAGTATTATGTTTTGCATGGAGCAGCTGTAATCTTCGCAGCTAATTGAATTAGTATATTTATTTTAATTTTGGCGCATATTACAAAATTAAAGACATGTAAGTACAAAACAAAATTAAATAAACACCAAAATACCCACAAAGGAGTGTGAGTTTTCAATATGTTAAAATAATAAAAATAAAATATTTATAATTGCACCTAATATGAACAAATCACAAATCCCTTAAATCCCTCCTTTTAGACAATGTTTCACTCTAAATCAATTAACTTTCCTCTACATAACATCATAAAAATCTGCCATAACATCATAAAAATCTGCCATAACATCATAAAAATCTGCCATAACATCATCAAAATCTGCCATAACATCATAAAAATCTGCCATAACATCATAAAAATCTGCCATAACATCATAAAAAAATACTTCCCAACTGACCTAGCCGTGGTCTTTCTATTTTGCTATCCGATATCCGAGAATTTTAAACGTTTACATATTTGAACCTATTTAAAAAATATGGTTATGTAGTTTACTTTTATCATAAAAAAACTAGATTTTCATATTAAGATCCTACTCTGATCTCGAACTCTTCCAATAGCATTTTACACATGTGAAGAAGTTTTGCGGAAAATGAGTTATTCCCATGTATGTATGTGACATTTATTCTTCAGGTGTTATAACATACACCTTACAAGACCAGGTCATCAGATGTGTACCTACCTACACTACATACTACATAGGTGCTAAAGAATTGGTAATACATTGTCAACAATATTTTAAAGTCACCGTTGTGAAATGCCGCATGTCAAAAAAATATTTTGAAATAAAATTATTGTTGAAAACATTAATTAGAATAATTTGCCATTTGGCAATAAACTAGCCTTTTGAGCAGAGTGCAAGGAAGTGCTTGAGTATTGTTATAATTTATATTTTATATGCAAAATTAAAATAAAAAAACACAACGACTTTAATGCTTCTTCTTCTTTCCCCTTAGCGTTTTACGCTTTAACCATGATCCTTGAATTGACTACTTTTATGCTTCTTCTTCTTTCCCCTTAGCGTTTTACGCTTTAACCATGATCCTTGAATTGACGACTTTAATGCTTCTTCTTCTTTCCCCTTAGCGTTTTACGCTTTAACCATGATCCTTGAATTGACGACTTTAATGCTTCTTCTTCTTTCCCCTTAGCGTTTTACGCTTTAACCATGATCCTTGAATTGACGACTTTAATGCTTCTTCTTCTTTCCCCTTAGCGTTTTACGCTTTAACCATGATCCTTGAATTGACGACTTTAATGCTTCTTCTTCTTTGCCCTTAGCGTTTTACGCTTTAACCATGATCCTTGAATTGACGACTTTAATGCTTCTTCTTCTTTCCCCTTAGCGTTTTACGCTTTAACCATGATCCTTGAATTGACGACTTTAATGCTTCTTCTTCTTTCCCCATAGCGTTTTACGCTTTAATCATGATCCTTGAATTGACGACTTTAATGCTTCTTCTTCTTTCCCCTTAGCGTTTTACGCTTTAACCATGATCCTTGAATTGACGACTTTAATGCTTCTTCTTCTTTCCCCTTAGCGTTTTACGCTTTAACCATGATCCTTGAATTGACGACTTTAATGCTTATTTTGTTTTATTTATTATTTAGGCAATAATTTTAAACCATTACTTATTTCGTTTGTTATAAGATATTTTTTTAAATTATATTAAATTCCTAAATATTATTAACTTATTATATAGCAATGAATAAATATTAAAGAGATTTTAATTAAAATGTATGTAATATTACAAAATAATATTTATAAATCGAATCCTAAATCAAGACTACTGCTGATTCCTGCTATTTCCGTCTGAACTTTGTATTCTGTGACCTCTAATGACGTGATGTCCCATATGATAATTAATATTATAATATATTTTAAATTAGTAAAATATTGGTTTATAATATCACTAAATATCAACTTTACCTACTGAACTTTAATTTTTCATATTTGGACTTATTGACTTGTAGAAGACAACAACCAAATGCATATTTGAACATCTTATATATGAGACATATGTTCCGTTATTATTTATTCTTTGGTTTCAGGGATGTCACCTATTTTAAAATTATTTAAAAAAAATAATTTCCATTTATTTTTACAAAATAGAAAACAACCAAGCTTAACAAATATATATTATGTATATCGATGTAACATAATGGATCTGATAGAATTTCGTATTACATCACCATAAAACATTCAGATTTAATCAAAATATTTACCTGACCTCAGGAAGAATTCTGTTAAATATTCAAGTTTAAGCTAAGCTGGTTATATGATAGTTTGTGCTAGATAAATTCATTAAACAAATTTGTTAAAATCATATTATTTGGGGATAGGGTAAGAAGAACAGCGAATGCTGATGCGAATGCGGATACGAATGCAAGGCCACTCCTGCTTGATCCTAGCACAAGAGAGTCAGTTAACCAGAATTTATAACAGATATTTGTTTTCAAAAAATTATAAACCTTTACATTATTAACAATGTACCAAATTAATTAATAATGTAAAAATACCAAATTGAAAAAAAAATGTATGAACAAAACAAGAAAGAACCTACCAATTATTATAGGTCCGTTATGTTTGCCGTTCCTCTTGTCAAATCAACGGATATTGATAAGAAGATTACGAGCAGTGATTTTGAATGCGATAAAGCGAGACAGCTCTACTTCGATTCTCTCCATATAATATATTATTTTTCTTATATGTTTGATATTTTTTTATTTATTTAATTTAAGGGGAAACATACAGCAATTTTAAAATTATAAAACACAACAATTAATGTTCATTATTGGCCAAAATAGTTGCCTCATCATCATATGTACGTTACATTATGTATAATATAAAAACATACTGAAACGTTATGTTAATAGAAGAGTGAGTTTGAAAATAAAGATTTAAAAAATTAAATAAAATATATAAAATACAAAAAAAATAAAGGAGACCATACGAAATAAGTAATTCAAAATTAAAACATATAAATGATAATGGGGTATGTGACAATTGGGGGGAGTAGGGAGGCATAAAGGAGTTAGGTATTCTATGCCTCTTATCACTGGGTCATTGCCGATATAAAAAAAATGTATCGCTTTTGTTTTCCAATAATTCTAATTGACCTACCTATTATTTACTTAACCAATAAATCATTTTATCATAATATACCTACAGAATGTTTTATCAGTAGGTATATATCACAAAAATTGATGGAAAATGTGATAATTCTTTAGATTGGAACTGATTTATTAATACACAGATTAGAGCAACACATGGATTTTATTGGTAGCACAAGAACAAGTTATGTACATACCACAGAATAATATACTCAAGAGTTACATACGGTGCATACTGTTACATACGGTGAACAGACGCTAGGTGGGATAACAGTCGTCTGTATTACCGACATTAGTATTACCATATGTCATAAAAAACACGAAATAAAAAATGTTTCATTTATTTTAACTTCCTTGAATACTTCACAGTTTGAAACTAGTAATATTGAAATATCGATTCGCACCAGGCCTACGTAAAATTTTTCAAAAATTTTATTCTTAAACAATCGATGAAATTCGATGGAATTTTCAATATGGCGCATCCTTGTCAATTTCGTAGAAACTGTAACACTGTTCTTGCGTGACTATTATTTGTATGTATCACTATAGTCTTTCTTGGCCGTTGTGACAAATTATTGTATCGATCATCACTCTGATGACAATCGAAAGTTTAACGTGTGCCAAGATCCACGATTGTATGATTGTACCACGATTGTAATCCGAGTGATTGTATCAAATTGGTGATCTGTGGTGATAAGTTGAAAGGGACATTAATTAAATTTTGACATTTTATAATGCCAACTACATTTAATAGAAAACAGAACATGATATGCAATCATTTATGGATATTATGAATTTGTTTTCTTTTGCATTTTTCTGGGTAAGCGGTATTTATTTATATTGAGGTGAATTATCAACTCCCCGCTTAGAATAGTGCTTCCACTATTTTTTATAATAATTGTTTTCGGTTGTCCGGTAAGTAAGGGCAAAGGCAAAAAATCTCGGTATATTAGTGATTGTAAATCGGCGTTTTAATGAAAAATAGTTACTCGAAAACTCAGCGATAGGTGTCGTGAAATCAAACTTATATGTGAATTTCTTTATAAATTTTTCCTATTTTTTTTTTAATTATCGATGAAGTTTTTATTTGGTAGAATTCCATTATATGTTATATCTATAATAAAAAGTAAAGACTTTTTGATTCTACATTAATTTAATTGAGCGCGATAGGCCTATTTCGCCTTGTTAGGGCATTAACTAGCGAAATAGGCCTATCGCGCTCAATTAAATTAATGTAGAATCAAAAAGTCTTTACTTTTTATTATAGATATAACATATTTTTTTTTTTTTAATTTTCCCTAGGCATTTCCCGTGAAAATTAATATTTTCCCCGTAATCTGTATATTATTACCTATCTATACACAAAAAAATCAGCAAAATTGAAGACTTATACTACTTGCAAATATTTACCTATCTCGGTACTTTTAAAAAATAACCAATATCTTTCATAATTTAACCATGTGGTTCAACCCAATTTCATAATGTTATCCTCTTAGGTGTGATGGTATGGCATTCACACCTGTCGATGTTTACCTTACATTTTGGGATATACTCATTTGGTAATTATTTACAAAGCCCTACCAAATGATTTTTTTAACCAGATAATATTATGTAGATAAACGCGTCTATAATACGGGATAATTAATAATAGGTCATCATCATCATCATCAGCCATTATTCGTCCAGTGTTGGATATAGGCCTCCCCTTTCAACCTCCATGCTTCCCTATCCCTTGCCACCCTGTGCCATTGACCTCCTGCCACTCGTTTTATGTCATCAGACCATCTTGTTTGCGGTCTGCCCGGGTTTCTGCGTCCAGTTCTCGGTCGCCACTCCAGGGTGCGTTTGGTCCATCGATCATCTGCTGTCCTTACTACATGGCCAGCCCAATTCCATTTTAAGGAAGCTACCTTGTATGCAACATCGGTAACTTTTGTCCTTTCTCTGATCCATTCGTTGCGTTTTCGATCTCGAAGACTAATGTTTAGCATCCTCCTCTCCATTGCTCGTTGCGTTACTCGGAGTTTCTGTACTGTACGTTATGTAAAAATAACAGTTTCAAAACCATATGTCAGTACTGGGAGGATGCACATATCAAATACTTTTTTCTTCAAGTGGTTTGCAAATCGTTTGGATCTGAGAATATACGACAGTTTACCGAATGCATCCCATGCAAGGCCCCGCTTGCGTTTGATCTCTGCTTCCTGATTGTCTCCACCTAGCTTTACCTTATGTCCAAGGTAAATGTATGAATCTACTCTTTCAATATTAATAATAGGTGTATTTCATTAATTAATTTTTTTGGCACTATGAACTTATTTTGCTATTATATTATGTTACTTTTTGGTGAATCAATTTGAATGCTAGAGGCACCGGCCTAGAACAGTGCTTCCATAAGTCTATCGTTTTCTGGTGTCCCGTAAGAGCCGGGTAATCGAAAATACAACATGCAACAATAACATCTCACATATTTCAGCAATGAGTTTCACCGCCCATTTTTAATTTAGTGTCTTTTTAGGTGAGACGAAACTGATTTTTTAGGATACACGCTCGTGTCGTACTTAGGTACTTTTATTTAGTATAGCACATCCGCACACCTATTTCTGGCTAACAAACGTTCTGGAATAATAAGTTTTCTTATTTGTCTTTCTTTAAAAAAATAATGGTCGTATTACTTTTAAGATATCTTATAGAAAATACAAACACTAAAAATATATACCTACATATTTAATTAGCTGAAACAACTGTTCTAACTTATCAATAAAACTGCCTGTTTATGTTGAAATAAGTTATCTTTTTTTAATACTTCATATTATTATATCAATAATATTTTGCGAAATGTATATTTGGAATGGTTGTGCATTACCTTTTATGGGGTAATGCACAACCGCACACCCGCCGCTGGTTACCCCACATTGTGGAATATGCCGTGATGTATGTATGTATGTATGTGTAGAAAAGTTTTATATAATGATTTTTTATAGACGTAAATACCTTTTAATCTCCATTTCATTTAAACATAGTGACAGCGTATGACAGATCAAAAATTATGTTGCAGTTAGATATATGTAGTTGGTTACCATATACAAAACAAAAATATTTTCAAAACTATTTTCTAATAAGAATCTTTGATCCATACAATAAATAAGCCAGTTATTTATTGTATGTTTTAGCGAATCTATTTTCATACCTTTCCTTGCTTCAGGTAGCTTATTAAAATTTTTTGGACAAAGTAAATTTGCGTTTCGCGAATGTGATTTTAGTCTTTGCATGATCGACGCAAATTTTTATGTACATTGTAGTATCGCATAATACAATGTATATAAAAATTTGCTTCGTTTTTCCCATACAACGGTTGTTTTTCTTTGTAATTTCATCTTAAAAAATCAAAATGCCTTCAATTTCTATGTTTCTTTAAAGAATGTAACGGGCTTCTTTACGATTCATTCGGATATTGCATGTAAACTAAGATTAACTATATTTCTGCTTCGTTATGATACATAACAAAATTAAGTTTGTTTAAAATTTAGATTTGTGTATATGATTCAATTATACTATTTTATTTTCAGGTCACATTGTGTTATTCTTCATTGAAATCAGCTGAAGCTCTACAATGCAAAGAATATGGACGATTCCTTGACCCAACTGTTCCTGATTGCAAAGGTTACATTGTTTGTACTAAATCATCGTCTGGAATCGATTTGACCCTTAACTTTACATGTTCTGGAACATCTACGTTTAATACCGACACGTCAAGGTGTGAATACCGAAAGGACTTTGTGTGCAATGAAATATTGAAAAACTCTCAAGATGATAACACGACGCTAGACCATGAAATTTACGATACAAGAGAATCATTTTCTCTTGTTAGTTTACAAAATGAAAGCCAAATTGTAGCAAGAAACGTGAAAAACTTGCATCATCAACCATTCACGTGTACCATAGATGGACGGTTTCCGGATAATACAGTCAACGATTGTTCTTCGTATTTCTTTTGCTCGAAAAAAATGAATTCGGAAGATTTTATACAAATTAAATTCACATGTCATCCGGACACATTTTTCGATCCACTGTCGCAAAGTTGTTTAGCAGAATACACTTGCCCAAATACAATTTATTCTACAGTAGACTCAGTCAACGTGACTAATTTAACGCATTTTTCAAATTCCTTACCGAGTATGAATGAATCATTTTCGATTCCAATCAATGGCAACGACTTGAATTTGACTCATTCGAATTTATCACTAGCTAATGGCAACGCAGGAATACTTATACCTTTTATCTGTACAGAAAATGGTAGATTTCCTGATTATTCCATTAGTAACTGTACCTCATATTTCTACTGTTCTAAAGAAGAATCATCCGACAAATTTGTTCAAATAAAATTCACTTGTCCTCCGGATACGTTTTATGATCCAGCGATTGAAAGTTGTACAAATTCGTATAATTGCACAATGTCAGATTCGCAAATTTTACCAATAATTGAAAGTGTATCAAGATTATCTATAACGAATTCATCCAACTTTGGAGAATTACTTTTGACAACTGAAAGGACTTCGGCGCTATTAAACATCACAGATAATGTTATACATAACGATTCTCCCCTAACGAGTGTTAATGAAACAATTGCAATTGATTCAATCGAAAATAGTACATTTTCTTTGAACCCAGCTTTATGTTTAGAGAAAGATACTGAAGTTAATAATATTTCGTCATCAATATTCAATACTACTCAATTATCAAATTCAGTAGGCATTCCGGCAAATATAAATTGTGTTTCAGTTAGTGAAAACGTGAATGCACCCATAAGTGACTTACTTAACGCTGAAAATGTGATGAGTAGTGACCCTTTCAGAATCTCTTTAAACTCATCATCAACTAATAACACTTCGGCAACTGCATCGGATATTTTTGAATATTTCCCACCTACGCTTACTCCATTAACAGATGAAGTAACTCGTCCAAGCGAAATATTTATTACGTCTGCCAATACCAGTAACCAATATTTTATATCCAACTTATTTCCAAATACGGAAAATGATACAAATATGAATTCTAACATACATTTATCCAATTCATCAATGAGTGTCGAAACGACTACAGAGTTTTCAAAACATAATGCAACAGCTGATACCTTAAATACTATAACTCCAAATGAATCCTCACATTTCGTCAATTCAACAAACGTAACTGAATTTCCAAAATTAGATTTTTCAAATTCAACATTGAATGTTGAGTCAACGACTGATTTTGTGAATAATACTAATATAGTATATTTTACTCCCTTTCCAATTTTACCTGTAATAACAGCGTTTTCTATGAATAAAACTAATTTGACAATGCTTCCAACCTTAGAAAACGCTTCAGATATAATTGAACCAAATTTTGCATCTATGTTGAGTGATGAAGTAATATCTGTATCTAACATTTCTAATAAAAATTACTTAAATACTCCTTTACCAGATATAAATATCCCATTGAAACCTCTCGTCAATGAAACTAATATTTCTATTCAAATAGTAGAGAACACAACAATTGATCCTACCTCTAATTTTGATATAATTAGCATCTTCAATAATTCAGGTACAACTTTAATACCACTTGATATAGATAATAAAACAGATTATTCAATCAATAACCACATATCAACAAATCCTAATTTGGTTACCATTGTTTCTAATCCTGCATTGATTAATGAAAATTCATTGGACAATTTTGATAGCACAGAAAATATTCAGATTGTTAGTGAAACAATATTTCCACTAACGGAAACAATCCTTCGAGATTTTGATATCTCGACAACACCAAATCTTCCAATGTTGGATTTCATTTCAAATTTTACATTCAATATTACAACAACAACTGAACCCTTAAGTATTTCTAAGAAAACTGATATTGCTCCTTCTTTCATATTTCCAGATTTAGCAACAGTTACTTATGACATACCATTCCCAATAGAAAATAAAATAATAAACAATTCTATGAATTCAATTTCTTCTAAAACGTCACTTGATACAGATGTACCAACTGAATTCGTTAACATTACTGAGATATTCAGTTTATTATTGCCTACACAAATTCAAAATGAAACTGTTAATGAGTCAATTTCAATGCCCGTGAATCAAAAAACAAATAATTCCATATTAGAAGAAACATTAAATTTGACATATTCTGAATCAACCACAGAATATTTAGAACCAACGAGTCTTTTATTTTCTAATCAACCTTTGGAAATTATGACACCAAATGGCATCAATAATATATCAGATATAATCGACATAGGATTGGTTACTGCTGGTAAACTTTCTGAAGAAGGAGCAATATTAATCAATTCTACTGAATTAACAACTCTGACAGATATTGTAACGAAAATTCCCTCAATTGATATTAATTCAAGTTCACCCCTAAATACGGAAGCTACAACTAATTTAGTCAATGCGGATAATCAGTTATTAAAAGAAACAGCCACTCCATTTAATAATGTTAATTTATCAAATATTGAAAATAAAACAAAGCTTGATCCTAATTCAATAATAAATTCTGAAATGCAAGAATTTAGAAATATTTCAATAACACCAAATACATATTCTCTTCAAACTTTTAATGAAACATTAGAAGTATCCAATAGTACAATGTCACCAGTCATCATAAATTTGACAATTGATCCAGAATCTGTTAAAAATATACCATTAAATTTAAAACATAATACATCTTTTAATTCGTTTGAAACAACTGATTCATTAATATCTACGCAGTTCTCGAGTTCAAGTATTCCTTTTAATACTACAATAAATAATGATACACCATTGCACACACTCAATTCCATAACTACAGATGGTGTAAGTCTATCAATAGATTCGTCAGTGGGATTTTCTTTTGATCCAGATATATCAACAATGTCATTCAACAGAACAGACTCAATACTTCCTATTCAATCATCTATATTTACGAATGAATCGATAATGTCAATTGTGTTTAATCCAGAACACGCAACAAATTTCACTGAATTTTCTGAAAAAAGCCAAAATAATAAATACGTATCTGAAAACTCTATTGATTCAAAAAATATAATGCTTGAAAATATTTCAATAGCTACAAACTCAAATTTAAGTATTGATTCAACAACAGATTATTTAGACATTTCTGAAAAAAATGAGGCAGTTTATCCGCTTCAAATATTAAGTGATGTTTCTTCTACTATAAATAGTACAAATTCAAACGATACTATTAATAATACAAATACCGAACATATAACATTTACTGATTCAATAAGTTTGATTGATTCAACTTTAATACATGAAACAACTACCGAAACTTTTACACATGATGCATTTTCAATTTCTAATGAGGTTGTATTTACCAAGCCAAATGATGAATCACTATCGACAATAACACCTTTTAATTATATTTCATCTGTATCAGATCAATTGTTAAATTCAAATAATTTCTCTACTGATTCCTTTAACGTGTCAACCGTTATTTATGATACAACAGATACATCTCCAGAGTCAACCTTAAATCCTTTTTCTGTATTTGAAAACATACCAAATAATGTTATAAATTTTACAACCGCTCAACCTCTAAAAATTGAGACAACAACTAAACTTTCTTCGACAACAAACGACAATATATTTTCTTCTTTACCGGAAACAGTTACAGTGACTTCTAGTAACCAATTCGAAATATTCACTTCACCTGCTCTTTTTGGAAATATGCCTTACTTGCCAATTGCAAACTCATCATTAATCTCGGGCACTACAGAATTTCCAAATATTATAATTGATAGTATTACCCAATTTACAGACCAAAAACCCTGGAATTTAACAACAATATTAAAACCAATAATAGCCAATTCACCATTAAACACAGAAAACTTTGCTTTACCAAATATCACAAATATTTACTCAGAAATTGAAGTATCCAATGATTCTTCCATACAAGGCAATCCATCAACATCTGTACCAATATTAACCAATCTTACTTTTGAATCATTTTCATCTGTCACAGCTGAAACAAATCAGGTAGAAAAACCATTAGTTTGGTCTAATTCAAATGTAGAATCTGAAACAATGAACAACATTTCTATGGAATCGAACTCAAATGAAACCATAAACATGACAATTTTACTTCAAACAACACCAAAACCATTTTATTGTTCCGAAATCGGTCGTTTTCCAAACTTATCTGATAAAGACTGCAAAAGCTATATAGTTTGTTCCAAAAATTCTTTGGGACAGCTTACACAAAATTTGTTTATTTGTCCCGAATCAAGTAATTACAATCAACATTCAAAAAAATGTGTGTTTTCTGATGATTCTGAGTGCGAAGGCTTGCAAGTCTCAAATTTGATAGCTTCAAATATGACAGAAATTATGTGTGAATCAGAAGGGCGATTTCCTGATACATCTATTGAAAAATGTCGAGGTTATATAGATTGCAAGATAAATTTAGCAAATAAAAACGTAGAAAATTTTTCAAATATTTGTCCAGATAACACATCGTTTGATCCGGATTTGAAAATATGTTCTTCCAGTTATGTTTGTAGTGACAACTCAACAATATCGAATACTACATCTTCTACTGAATTTAAATGTATATATCCAGGAAGGTATCCAGATAATATAGTTCCTGGTTGTAAAGGATACGTGCTTTGCTTGGGTACATATAAAGCAATGAGTCCAATCAAATTTCTTTGTCCTGGAACTTCAAAATTTGATCCCGGATCTGGAATTTGTTCTGAAGCATACGTTTGTTCAAGTGAAATACAAATAAATAACAGTATCACCGATTTGTCTAACACAAATAGTTCAACAGAATTTTCTACGATTACTTCCACAACTGCTGAAGTAATAATAAGCAGTACAACTCCACAAAATCTTCCTTTGGATATTGCTTCAGATTTTGTATGTAAAACTCCTGGTCGGTTCCTCGATAAAAATGTTTCAAATTGTAATGGATACATACTTTGTATAAATATAGGGGGAACATATAAAGCTGTCAAATATACGTGTTCAGGTTCTTCACAATTTAATCCACTGACAGAAATGTGTGACAGTTCTTTCGTTTGTCCAGCTGGGTAATATTGATCGTTGACAAATAGGTACACACAGACATTACCATTTGTTCTATTTATTACCTTCATCGCAACATTTTATGCCAAAAAAATATAGAACGGCACCACTTATATTTTCTTTTTTTTATTGCCATGTCAAATTGGAGAAATTTTTGTGACATGGAATTCATTCCCTGTACACTGTGTAGGTACCTACATAGTTTTACGCATGAATTTCATTTTTTCCATCGCGTAACTTTGTGCAGTGGCGATATCGAATTATAAAAGATTTTTACATCGTGTGAAATACTTATTTGACAATATGATCGATTCCAAAAATAATGCCGTCTATATATTTATTATAAATTTATTGAATAATTTCTTTATTTTTCGACTTTCAAATATTTATTGTTATTGTATATTTGATTGTTAACTGATGAAATTTTAATAATTTTAAGAAAAAAAACGTTTTATAAAATTTATATTTAATATAAACAATAAAATTTCAAGTTGCTTTTTCATTTTTGGACCTATGATAATTTACTGATACTCGCAAATGAATATTTAAAATACCAAAAAAATATATATTTATATCATATTTTATTTTATATAGGTAATAAAAATAATTTTATATCATAACCAGTAATAGTACATATAAACTTGAAATTACAATAATTGATATTTCAATATTTAAAAACTAACAATTATTGAATATTTTATTGAAATATCAATTTTAAGGGAAACAAATTTGTATTTAAAATATCATTATTCGAATATAATTTAAAATATTATTAAAAAATACTATTGTTTGGGTAAAAATATTTCTTGTAAAAATAAGTATTATAAGTTGAGAGACATCTTTGTGTCAACTGAAGAAACAAATAAGATTGATTATTCATTAGGTTAATCATGTACTAGAAATTTGAAGTTCGATTGCGGAAGATTATTTATTATTAAAACACAATGAACTGTTGAAGCAGTATTTTATCACTTTTACTTCAGGCATTTTTGACTTATATTCACCAACTAAACCCAGAAGAAGAAAAAACGAGAGATATGAGACAATGACAAGAAATTCCAGTATAATTATGCTTAGTTGTTTTATATTGCGAAGTGGTTTGGATCCATGATTATATTATAATATTGTTCACCTTCATAATGCTAACAATTGAACATTTTGATATATGATTTAAACAATAGATGTCAGTCTAGTTATAATATGAAATATAATTTTTATTTCAACATTTTAAAACAAAATAACTTATTTACATGGATGTATTACTAGTTGCATATAACACATGAGATCCAACTGTCGACAGCGATAGTTGAAGAATAAGTACCAAACTATAAACCCATAATCCAAATTATTGAATATTTTTAAATATTTTATTTGCTATACAACACATGTAGGTATGTATGTCAAGATAGAATAGTAGGTGTGGAGGTTAGTCCTTTTTTCCTACCCAGAAAACAGCATAATGGTATGTATGTATGTTTGGAGATTAAGTATTAAACTATTAAGTCGACTAATTATTCCGAAGATTTTTAAAAGAAATATTGCTAATTGGATATTATATTTTGTTCCTTATTGGCTTGGTGTCTAAGGATGGCCGCATCACACAACAAATCGACTAATCCATGAAAGACTGTCTTGGGAAGATCGAGAGGCTCTGTGATTAAAGATACTGTTACGGACGAGCAAGGTCGGTGAACGACCTCTGGATCTTCTACTCTCCATGCTTCGCATTACACAGACCTATATGCAGTTTATTGACAGGCGATCTGGAATTCATTTAACTTCAACAAAGTTTCCCACGCAAAATTAGACGACAAAATTGGCCACGAAACATATTTATATTTTTTGACAAATTTAATAAGTCAAACCAGAATATGTATAATTTAATAGGAGAACTGGAAAATCAGGCACCTTCAGAACTTACGACTTGACATCGCCTGGATTACGTGATCGCGTGCGCTTGCGCAACGTTCACAAATTTTATTTGTTTGTTTCTTTATTTATTTTTTTTTTTTATTTTTTTTTATTATTTTTTATTTATTTATTTATTTATTTATTTTGTTTTTTTTTTTTTTAAAAAATGAATATGTCCTTGTTAAACAAGTACATATACATCTTCCTACGTTCCCTAAACTAAGCATAAATGCTTGTCCTATAGGTGAACGAGATCGGTCGAGGCAGCAGGATTCGAACTCGCGACTACTGGATTACTAACCCAGCGCGCTAACCGCTCTGCCATCCACCCATCATGTTTATTTTGTTTATTTTGTTTGTTTGTTTATTTATTTATTTATTTATTTATTTATTTATTTATTTATTTATTTATTTATTTATTTATTTATTTATTTATTTATTTATTTATTTATTTATTTATTTATTTATTTATTTATTTATTTATTTATTTATTTATTTATTTATTTATTTATTTATTTATTTATTTATTTATTTATTTATTTATTTATTTATTTATTTATTTATTTATTTATTTATTTATTTATTTATTTATTTATTTATTTATTTATTTATTTATTTATTTATTTATTTATTTATTTATTTATTTATTTATTTATTTATTTATTTATTTATTTATTTATTTATTTATTTATTTATTTATTTATTTATTTATTTATTTATTTATTTATTAATAAACGGCATAAAATTCCTTTTACATACATAGATAAAAACACATATTGATGAATAAAAATTCATAGAAGAAAAAAAACAATTATGTATACACTTGACTTATTTATTTATTTATTTATTTATTTATTTATTTATTTATTTATTTATTTATTTATTTATTTATTTATTTATTTATTTATTTATTTATTTATTTATTTATTTATTTGTATCTTTTTGTACGTATAATTAGTACACTGGCGGGCTTATTGCCTAATGGCAATTTCTTCCAACCAACCAGAGTAAATGTTAAGTATACAAAACAATGTTTACTATGGCAATAATTTAATAACATTACAAAATAAATAAATACAGCAGGAAAAATAAAAAAAAAACAAAGAAGATAGCATATAAGAACAATTCATAGCAATGATAGGAAAGCTAAAGGACAAGGAAAGGAAGATTTAATCAGGTGTTCTCAGATAAATATTTTATCTGAGAACACCTTTTTATCAATCCATATTTTGAAAAGTATACATAATATGTTGCATAATAAATTAATATCGCTTGAGCATAAATTGAGTACACTATCGCCATCTATCGAATGATAAAGAAACATTTCTAACACTATCCATTGAGAAGTTGGTTTGTATCACAGTGTATGGACATTGGACATACAGAGTTAACATAATTTATTTGAAGATTAAGTGTCAAACTATATACCTAGCCCGAATTTATGGAGGGGGGAAGAATTTTTGACTTCAGGGATGGGTCCTTAGAGGTAAACATCCCAAAAGTATCCGCCCCTTAGAGGTGAGCTGAAGTGGGACCCAAAAGGCCTTAAAATTTGACTTTACTCGAAAACTTTTATTTTTTAGAGAAAATAATAACCACTTTAATGGTGTTTGGTTACGGTAAATTGTCCGGGAATCGGGGGTGGGACACACACACTCACATAACTCGAGAACCAAAGACCTTATATAGTATGTCGAGAACGTTATTAGGGGGGGGGGGGGGGGACACACTTACATAACTTGAGAACTATTGTAGAAACTTTTATAACTTTCAAATAGATTCATCATTACAGGCACTACAATAGGTTAGAATTTTAGTTTTTCCCTAGAAAACAAAAAAAGTCCAATTTTAAGACTTTCCGGGTCCCCCCCTCTCTCCTGCTCGCCCCTCAGGATTGTGTAACCAATGTTCTCGATGTTATTGATGTTGTTTTTAGTGTGTGTTTTAATTCTTATATATAAAAATATATATGTATATATATATATATATATATATATATATATATATATATATATATATATATATATATATATATATATATATATATATATATATATATATATATATATATATATATATATATATATATATATATATATATATATATATATATATATATATATATATATATATATATATATATATATATATATATATATATATATATATATATATATATATATATATATATATATATATATATATATATATATATATATATATATATATATATATATATATATATATATATATATATATATATATATATATATATATATATATATATATATATATATATATATATATATATATATATATATATATGTGAAATATGTTATAATATTTTTATCTCGGTTATCCCGTGTCAGTAGGTCTTGACTAAGACCATTTGTCTTCCGACGTTTCGCCTGAATATCACCAGGCATTTTCAAGGACTTAACGAAAAGCACGCGCGCGACACACGTCTACTCACACTGAAAGCTCACCGTCAAGTGACTTGTAGCGTACAAGATGGCCGCTTATGTCAAATATTGTTAGCGCGACGTGATTGGCTCCTTGTGACACGCCCACCTGCTGTCGTGTTCGTTGGTAATAATATTTTATCATTATTTTTGTGTTGTGATTTATTGTTAATTTTAGTTGTGACATTAATATTATTATTGTTGTGTTTTGGGGTTATTTTCGCTATGGTATTATTAATATTATTATTGTATTGTTTGTCATATAAAATGTTCTTCCAGGTACTAGGCAAACGAACTCCGTCGTCCCGATTGTTCATTATATCCCTTCTCTTATATATTTCTATAGCTTCCCTGTAAATTCTGAGAGGTTCGTCTATTAAACAAAAATAACATACGTACCGTTTTCAGCACAACAAATAAAATATCAACCTTTCTAAGAAACCCGAAAGACATCATTCCATTTGAAGCTCATGGAGTATATGAAATACCGTGCGGATCGTGCAATAAGACTTATGTAGGAAGAACCAATCGAAAAGTTGAAGCACGAATAGCGGAGCACAGAGTCGACATGAGAAACAAAAAACTTACATCCTCATTTGTACAACACTCGCTCACAGAAGGCCATACAATAGATTTTGACCATTCAAAAATAATAGCAAGTTTAAACAGTGAACCTCTCAGAATTTACAGGGAAGCTATAGAAATATATAAGAGAAGGGATATAATGAACAATCGGGACGACGGAGTTCGTTTGCCTAGTACCTGGAAGAACATTTTATATGACAAACAATACAATAATAATATTAATAATACCATAGCGAAAATAACCCCAAAACACAACAATAATAATATTAATGTCACAACTAAAATTAACAATAAATCACAACACAAAAATAATGATAAAATATTATTACCAACGAACACGACAGCAGGTGGGCGTGTCACAAGGAGCCAATCACGTCGCGCTAACAATATTTGACATAAGCGGCCATCTTGTACGCTACGAGTCACTTGACGGTGAGCTTTCAGTGTGAGTAGACGTGTTTCGCGCGCGTGCTTTTCGTTAAGTCCTTGAAAATGCCTGGTGATATTCAGGCGAAACGTCGGAAGACAAATGGTCTTAGTCAAGACCTACTGACACGGGAAAACCGAGATAAAAATATTATAACATATTTCACCCGTGAAAACATCAAATAT
The DNA here is from genome assembly GCA_963576475.1 of Molanna angustata. Lineage (NCBI taxonomy): Eukaryota > Metazoa > Arthropoda > Insecta > Trichoptera > Molannidae > Molanna > Molanna angustata. The sequence continues at coordinate 7,711,499 of OY754969.1, forward strand.
ATATATATATATATATATATATATATATATATATATATATATATATATATATATATATATATATATATATATATATATATATATATATATATATATATATATATATATATATATATATATATATATATATATATATATATATATATATATATATATATATATATATATATATATATATATATATATATATATATATATATATATATATATATATATATATATATATATATATATATATATATATATATATATATATATATATATATATATATATATATATATATATATATATATATTGTATTCTATATTTTTTATTCTGCTATTAATAAAAAATCAATTATGCACTGCACATGAACTAACATTTTTTAAGTAATAATTTTTGTAATACGCTCTTCTAGCTTGTTGTTTATGTCAGTGACTCCCAGGGTATCACGAATACGTGAACTATTTATGTTGTCTTTTAATGGTACTCCTACTAATCACCTAAGCATTCGCATTTCTGTGGTCTCCAGATGCTTTGCACTAGACCTTAAAAACACGCCAGATAATTTTTACCAATGTCGGATGAGCTGTCACAGTTGACATTTAACGCGAAAACTTAAACATAAAAAATAATCATAGTGTTAAAAATGATACAACTAGGTAAAAAATATGTTGATCTATATAATTTTTTTCTAACCTCAAATGCCAAAAATGTTAATATAGTTTTTCCTGCAACCAATTTCTATTCAATTTATAAAGCAACTCGCTCACGCGAATCGCTATTTTCATTAAATACTAACTAGACCTAACCGAAAATTATACGGGATGTAATAAAATAGGACAATGAAATAATAGTTTGATGTAAATCTCCATTCCCGATAATTTTTCGGTTAGGTTTAGTTAGCCTTCAATGACAATAGCGACTCGCGTGAGCGAGTTGCTTTATAAATTGAATGGAAATTGGTTGCAGGAATAATTTTATCAACACCGTTGCCGTTTGAGGTTTGGAAAAAGTTTATTACGTATTCGCATTTTAACACATTTTTCAAATAAATTAGATTTCTCAACATAATTGTATGATAAGTACTATTTTTAATATTACTTATTATTATTTGAATTGAAAATATTCGCGTTTAATGTCAACTTTGACAGCGTTTCCGATATTGGTCAAAAATGACCTGTTTTTTAAGGTCTAGTATGCTTTGCGTAGGTATTGTATATTGTATCCATATATGTACTCTAATTGAGAATTCGTTAACTGGACTAGTATATGTATATAATTTATGAAATACTATATTATAATCATTCTTGTTGTTGTTAGTCATACGAGTTATCTTAATGGTACGATGAACTGACAGGTTGCCCATTTTTAAATAAAATAAAAAATAATATTAATGATATTCTTTATCGTTTTATATAAAAATCCAGTTGACAGATTCACAACAACCAAAGAAAAATAATACAGCATAAAAAATACCGATGAAAAATCTCATATTAAAATTTAACAATGATATCACAAGTTGGCATGTTCGTAAATAAAAAGAAATGTAGTACGACAAATGCAATAAATATCATTTTATATATCTTTACAATAAATTATTAAAATAATTTATTGCGAAGTTATAAAAAGGATTTCGGATTAATTATAATCTCAATGTATAGTTATCCAAGGAGATAACATGAACCAAAGCTAAAATTTTAATTATATCTGTTAAAATTCAATGGATTATTCAATTTATTTATATTATATAACAATACTTGTAAGTATCAATTTTTTACGTATATATTATATTAAAAACAAACCTAATAATTTTGAATAAGTTTGACATTTCATCCGTAATCAAAGCCACCGAATATTCAATAAGTAAAATGACATGATTTTAATATCAATTTTGCACATATGTAGTAAATATTCACATCATAGAGCAAATTAGAAATAAAATCAATTATTAAAAAAAATTCACGCTTTGATGTTTGCAAAAATATCAATTAATTATTATAATTATTATAATTTCTATTTTTTTAATTTAATTTACGATTTATATAAATTTGGGCCCATCGTGCACCACTGTCCGGAACATGGTGCATCTTCTACATCGAAATTTTGCAAACCAATGTTGGCACTGTTAATACATCTCTCCATATACATATAATTCCATATTCAATAGTTCACAAAAAAACTTTTGCGCAGAATCAAACAAGCTGTCAAAATAAATAATGATAATATGCGGACTTGATGTTGGTTGTGAAAATATAAATTCTGTGATATATCGGTAAGCATTGGTCATTGGTTATTACTGAACATCAGAGTACCGAGTCTTCGACCTCTTGCTCCTTCATCTGACGTTACTTAACTGGGTGTTTTGGAATTTTTAATACCGAAGAGGTGTGGGCTATAGGGTGAATTTATATTTTATATGAGGGGGGTGAGGGTTGGAGGGGGAGTTTTCTGATCGCTGCTACAGTGGGATTCGGGTGGGGGTGGTCTCTTGAGGACAGTTTTAGGTCTTTTCTACATATATATGGAAGCCTGACTATCTGAAATGTGTATAGCACGTAGCCATGACGAAAGTGGCTGAATGAGTGTTCGTGTGTTTCCGTTTAAACAGGAGACAGAATGGTGAGGTGCTATCTGATTTACATTGTTTTTTTTGTATTGCTTCCATATATATTTGTACTATTAATACATATAATTAAAGTGTATATATTTGAATACGAGTGATTATTTAATATGATACATTTAGTAAGATACCGATTAAGTAAGTACACACGGAAGTTCGTTAAAAAAAAGCGAAATGATTTTCCGAACGACATTTTGTCATGTATTTTCCCTTACTGGGTACTAAAACAACTTGCTCAACATTCAACGCCCCATTAATTTCCATGCATGCCAGAAATAATCTGGATATTAACGAAGAACTCCTTAACAACTTAAACGATTGCAAAATGTATATTCTTCTTATCTATGTGTCCTGTCGGGTCCCCCCGACGTTGACGATCACTCGGGAGAAACTTACCCTCTCCTGTGCGGTGCGGTGCGGAACAAGTCCTCCACACGCCTTACTCCGGTCCACTCCCGAATGTTACGGAGCCAGGATAACTGCTTCCTGCCGACCCCTCTACGGCCCTCAATCTTCCCTTTTATGTATATATACGCAAAATATATATATATATATATGAGCTTTATTTACAATCTTAGAAAATATAATCATGTTTCCATTTGCCGAATTGTTCTTCGCTGGCCTAAGAAACTTCAACGTCGTGATATTGATTTACTTTCACTACTGTATAATACAATTAATAACACTTATTCAGCACAATATATTCGGAAAGAAGTTATTTTCTTGTCAAATCACGGTCTGCCTTTTTGATCCGCTGATCGTACCACACTAGCTATTCCCATTCATTCTACTGAATTTCTTAGTTCCTTTTTAAGTACAATCAGCAATACCTTAAGTGATGATATTACGACATCTCAATCTATTCCACTTTTGAAAAGAGTCTAAAGCTGTTATTCCAGCAATATTTTCTCCATCCTCTCCTCCTCCCACAACTTTCTTTGTACTCTCTTTGTTGCTGTGTATTTTGCATTAACTTTCTGTTTATTTTGTTGTTATAAATTTAATGTACGTATCACTTCACTATTTTTGGCCTCACGTTGTTTTGGTTGGGTGGAAGAAATCAAAATCTAAAGTACTAAAGCAATGATAGTACGTGTGTGTGTGTGTGTGTGTGTGTGTGTGTGTGTGTGTGTGTGTGTGTGTGTGTGTGTGTGTGTGTGTGTGTGTGTGTGTGTGTGTGTCTCACGCCTTAAAATTTATGAAAAACCAAGAGCATCTAAATATCTAATTTATGTGCGAGCATGTACCAGTATACCTGACGCAGTGTCGAGCTAAAAAATGTGACAAAATGCCGAATTATTAAATATATATCAATAATTATTTTTTTCATACAAAATTTTCAAATCTGTCAAAAAAGACTTTTTTCACGCAAATATCTGTTAATTTAAAAGTAAGAATTACGTATATACACGAATAAAATATATTTTCAAGTATAAATTAGAGTTTGTGTTTAAGTGAAAAACATGGTGATTATTTTGTATAGGTAATTATAATGTTTAACTTATTATTAAAGTAAGCGTTTTGTACATAAAACGCGGCCATTTTGGTAAAAAATCCATAAAATATTTGATTTTTCTCCCGAATGAAAACGTTCTTTAGAATAAAAAACCTGTGAAATAAATTAAATTATGATGTCTGTCTGCTCCCCCCCCCTTATAACTTTTGATCCGCTGGATTCACAGTGCTTAAAATTTCAGAATATAAAAATAGTTATAGGCCTACAAAACTTTTATACTTAGAATTGTAAATTTTTGTTTCAGTCAGGGGTTATCAACTTTTGAATTTTTGGTTAATTTTTCCATATATCTCAGAAACCATAAAAGCTAAATTTGAAAATTAATTTTTTTTATTATAAATTTATGAGTTATATGCCTATATTTCCAAATATTTTAAAAATATCGAAAAAAGCCGAAACACCCCAACTAGATTATTTAATTTTCTATAATAAATATTAATATTGCAGAAGTACATTTAATTTTATTTTAATTTTTATATAAATTGAATTTAGTGAAGACATAGCTTCATACAATTTGTATGGCAGTCGCCTATACACAATATGTAAGAATATTTAATATTTTGATACTTAATCTCCAAACATACATACAGAACCATCATGCTGTTTTCATATTCTGGGTAGAGAATAGGACTAACCTCCATACTGTCCTATCTTGACATACATACCATCATGTTTTGTATAGAAAACAAAATATCTTAAAATATTCAATAATTTGGATTAATGGGTTTATAGTTTGGTTCTTATTCTTCAACTATACATACTATCGCTATCGACAGTTGGATCTCATGTGCAACATGCATGTGTAAATACGTTCTTCTGATATTTGAATAATCAAATATTTGCCAACCAAAATGTACACATTTTGAAATTTCATTCATTGAACATGTTTGTAGGAAAATATCCAAAAAAGTGAAAAATAATATAATAAAACATTATAAAGATATTTTTTTATTTATTGAAAATCTTCACTAGTCGCAACTTTCATAATTCATAGATTAAAACATTCTCGGTTTAGATCGACACTCGAAAAAGTATTCTGCGCAGCGACGCAGTGTTTCAAGATGTTGCCGATCACTTTATTTATGTGTTTATAATATGTACTTGTGTAAAATAATTAATTGGACATGTATTACATTTCGCAGATAGCAAGTGGAATAAAAGATGTTCAAAGTACATTCTTCGATTGCAATGGCAAAGAATTCTACTGTTTATCTTCATTTACTTATGTCACGTGTCATAAAATACAAAATCGATACGAAGCCACAAACAGTCTACCGATATATTGCCCAAAGGAATATATTTGCAGAAACGAAGACGAAAAAGAATGTACGACACCAGTTAAACAAAACATATCGAGAACTGCAATATACTATAAAATAATCGAAAATAACATAATCACGAATAAAACAAGCCTCGAGAGAATCAAACGTGCATACATAGATGGTGAAATACCAAAATTACGTACAGCACCACTAACTAATCAGATATCCTCAACAAGAAATACGCACAGAACAAAAACTCCACAAAGCACTAATGATCAAAAAATTACAACAAAAATAAAGACAACCACCAAAAGAAGAACGACTCCTACAACAACTAAAAAAATAACAACCCAAAGACAAACGGTTCCCAAAACGACAACTAAGGTCGAAACAACAACAAAACAAAGGACAGTTCGTCAAACAACAACAAAAGTTGATACAACCACAAAACAGAACACGGTTCCAAAAACAACAACACCGATAGTAACATCAACAAAACGAAGAACAGTTCCACAAACAACAACAAAAATAGTTTCAACAACTAAACAAGTGACTGTTCCCATAACGACAACGCAAGTCGTAACATCAACACAACGAAGGACAGTTCATCAAACAACTACAAAAGTTGATACAACCACAAAACAGAACACGGTTCCAAAAACAACAACTCCGATAGTAACATCAACAAAACGAAGAACGATTCCACAAACAACAACAAAAACAATTTCAACAACTAAACAAGTGACTGTTCCCATAACGACAACACAAGTCGTAACATCAACAAAACGAAGGACAGTTCCTCAAACAACAACAAAAGTGGATACAACCACAAAACTGAACACGGTTCCAAAAACAACAACTCCTATCGTAACATCAACAAAACAAAGAACGGTTCCACAAACAACAACAAAAATTGTTTCAACAACTAAAAAAGTGACTGTACCTATAACGACAACTAAGTTCGAAACAACATCAAAACGAAAAACAGATCCTCAAACAACAACAAAAGTTGATACAACCACAAAACAGAACACGGTTCCAAAAACAAAAACTCCGATAGTATCATCAACAAAACGAAGAACGATTCCACAAACAACAACAAAAATTGTTTCAACAACTAAACAAGTGACTGTTCCTATAACGACAACACAAGTCGTAACATCAACAAAACGAAGGACAGTTCCTCAATCAACAACGAAAATTGATACAACCACAAAACAGAACACGGTTCCCAAAACAACAACTCTAATCGTAACATCAACAAACCGAAGAACGATTCCACAAACAACAACAAAAATTTTTTCAACAACTAAACAAGTGACTGTTCCCATAACGATAACAAAAGTCGTAACATCAACAAAACGAAGGACAGTTCCTCAATCAACAACGAAAATTGATACAACCACAAAACAGAAAACGGTTCCAAAAACAACAACTCCGATAGTATCATCAACAAAACGAAGAACGATTCCACAAACAACAACAAAAATTGTTTCAACAACTAAACAAGTGACTGTTCCTATAACGACAACACAAGTCGTGACATCAACAAAACGAAGGACAGTTCCTCAATCAACAACGAAAATTGATACAACCACAAAACAGAACACGGTTCCCAAAACAACAACTCTAATCGTAACATCAACAAACCGAAGAACGATTCCACAAACAACAACAAATTTTTTTTCAACAACTAAACAAGTGACTGTTCCCAAAACGACAACTAAGTTCGGAACAACAACAAAACGAAGAACAGATCCTCAAACAACAACTAAAGTTGATACAACCACAAAACAGAACACGGTTCCAAAAACAACAACTCCGATCGTTACATCAACAAAACGAAGAACAGATCCTCAAACAACAACAAAAGTTGATACAACCACAAAACAGAACACGGTTCCCAAAACAACAAATGTAATCGTAACATCAACAAAACGAAGAACAGTTCCACAAACAACAACAAAAATAGTTTCAACAACTAAAAAAGTGACTGTTCCCAAAACGACAACTAAGTTCGAAACAACAGCAAAACGAAGGACAGTTCCTGAAACAACAACAAAAGTTGATACGACCACAAAACAGAACACGGTTCCAAAAACAACAACTCCGATCGTTACATCAACAAAACGAAGAACGGTTCCACAAACAACAACAAAAACAATTTCAACAACTAAACAAGTGACTGTTCCTATAACGACAACACAAGTCGTAACATCGACAAAACAAAGGACAGTTCCTCAATCAACTACAAAAGTTGATACAACCACAAAACAGAACACGGTTCCCAAAACAACAACTCTAATCGTAACATCAACAAACCAAAGAACGATTCCACAAACAACAACAAAAATATTTTCAACAACTAAACAAGTGACTGTTCCCAAAACAACAACTAAGATCTTAACGTCAACAAAACGAAAGACGGTTCGTCAAACAACAACAAAAGTTGATACAACCACAAAACAGAACACGGTTCCAAAAACAACAACTCCGATAGTAACATCAACAAAACGAAGAACGGTTCCACAAACAACAACAAAAATAGTTTCAACAACTAAACAAGTGACTGTTCCTATAACGACAACACAAGTCGTAACATCGACAAAACAAAGGACAGTTCCTCAATCAACTACAAAAGTTGATACAACCACAAAACAGAACACGGTTCCCAAAACAACAACTCTAATCGTAACATCAACAAACCAAAGAACGATTCCACAAACAACAACAAAAATTGTTTCAACAACTAAACAAGTGACTGTTCCCAAAACGACAACTAAGCTCGAAACAACAACAAAACGAAGAACCGATCCTCAAACAACAACTAAAGTTGATACAAACACAAAACAGAACACGGCTCCAAAAACTACAACTCCGATCGTTACATCAACAAAACGAAGAACGGTTCCACAAACAACAACAAAAATAGTTTCAACAACTAAACAAGTGACTGTTCCTTTAACGACAACACAAGTCGTAACATCAACAAAACGAAGGACAGTTCCTCAATCAACAACGAAAATTGATACAACCACAAAACAGAAAACGGTTCCAAAAACAACAACTCCGATAGTATCATCAACAAAACGAAGAACGATTCCACAAACAACAACAAAAATTGTTTCAACAACTCAACAAGTGACTGTTCCTATAACGACAACACAAGTCGTTACATCAACAAAACGAAGGACAGTTCCTCAAACAACAACGAAAATTGATACAACCACAAAACAGAACACGGTTCCCAAAACAACAACTCTAATCGTAACATCAACAAACCGAAGAACGATTCCACAAACAACAACAAAAATTGGTTCAACAACTAAACAAGTGACTTTTCCCAAAACGACAACTAAGCTCGAAACAACAACAAAACGAAGAACAGATCCTCAAACAACAACTAAAGTTGATACAACCACAAAACAGAACACGGTTCCAAAAACTACAACTCCGATCGTTACATCAACAAAACGAAGAACGGTTCCACAAACAACAACAAAAATATTTTCAACAACTAAACAAGTTACTGTTCCCAAAACAACAACTAAGATCTTAACGTCAACAAAACGAAAGACGGTTCGTCAAACAACAATAAAAGTTGATACAACCACAAAACAGAAAACGGTTCCAAAAACAACAACTCCGATAGTAACATCAACAAAACGAAGAACAATTCCACAAACAACAACAAAAATTGTTTCAACAACTAAACAAGTGACTGTTCCCATAACGATAACACAAGTCGTAACATCAACAAAACGAAGGACAGATCCTCAAACAACAACTAAAGTTGATACAACCACAAAACAGAACACGGTTCCAAAAACTACAACTCCGATCGTTACATCAACAAAACGAAGAACGGTTCCACAAACAACAACAAAAATATTTTCAACAACTAAACAAGTGACTGTTCCCAAAACGACAACTAAGCTCGAAACAACAACAAAACGAAGAACCGATCCTCAAACAACAACTAAAGTTGATACAAACACAAAACAGAACACGGCTCCAAAAACTACAACTCCGATCGTTACATCAACAAAACGAAGAACGGTTCCACAAACAACAACAAAAATAGTTTCAACAACTAAACAAGTGACTGTTCCTTTAACGACAACACAAGTCGTAACATCAACAAAACGAAGGACAGTTCCTCAATCAACAACGAAAATTGATACAACCACAAAACAGAAAACGGTTCCAAAAACAACAACTCCGATAGTATCATCAACAAAACGAAGAACGATTCCACAAACAACAACAAAAATTGTTTCAACAACTCAACAAGTGACTGTTCCTATAACGACAACACAAGTCGTTACATCAACAAAACGAAGGACAGTTCCTCAAACAACAACGAAAATTGATACAACCACAAAACAGAACACGGATCCCAAAACAACAACTCTAATCGTAACATCAACAAACCGAAGAACGATTCCACAAACAACAACAAAAATTGGTTCAACAACTAAACAAGTGACTTTTCCCAAAACGACAACTAAGCTCGAAACAACAACAAAACGAAGAACAGATCCTCAAACAACAACTAAAGTTGATACAACCACAAAACAGAAAACGGTTCCAAAAACAACAACTCCGATAGTAACATCAACAAAACGAAGAACAATTCCACAAACAACAACAAAAATTGTTTCAACAACTAAACAAGTGACTGTTCCCATAACGATAACACAAGTCGTAACATCAACAAAACGAAGGACAGATCCTCAAACAACAACTAAAGTTGATACAACCACAAAACAGAACACGGTTCCAAAAACTACAACTCCGATCGTTACATCAACAAAACGAAGAACGGTTCCACAAACAACAACAAAAATATTTTCAACAACTAAACAAGTTACTGTTCCCAAAACAACAACTAAGATCTTAACGTCAACAAAACGAAAGACGGTTCGTCAAACAACAATAAAAGTTGATACAACCACAAAACAGAAAACGGTTCCAAAAACAACAACTCCGATAGTAACATCAACAAAACGAAGAACAATTCCACAAACAACAACAAAAATTGTTTCAACAACTAAACAAGTGACTGTTCCCATAACGATAACACAAGTCGTAACATCAACAAAACGAAGGACAGTTCCTCAATCAACAACGAAAATTGATACAACCACAAAACAGAAAACGGTTCCAAAAACAACAACTCCGATAGTATCATCAACAAAACGAAGAACGATTCCACAAACAACAACAAAAATTGTTTCAACAACTAAACAAGTGACTGTTCCTATAACGACAACACAAGTCGTAACATCAACAAAACGAAGGACAGTTCCTCAATCAACAACGAAAATTGATACAACCACAAAACAGAACACGGTTCCCAAAACAACAACTCTAATCGTAACATCAACAAACCGAAGAACGATTCCACAAACAACAACAAAATTTTTTTCAACAACTAAACAAGTGACTGTTCCCATAACGATAACACAAGTCGTAACATCAACAAAACGAAGGACAGTTCCTCAATCAACAACGAAAATTGATACAACCACAAAACAGAAAACGGTTCCAAAAACAACAACTCCGATAGTATCATCAACAAAACGAAGAACGATTCCACAAACAACAACAAAAATTGTTTCAACAACTAAACAAGTGACTGTTCCTATAACGACAACACAAGTCGTAACATCAACAAAACGAAGGACAGTTCCTCAATCAACAACGAAAATTGATACAACCACAAAACAGAACACGGTTCCCAAAACAACAACTCTAATCGTAACATCAACAAACCGAAGAACGATTCCACAAACAACAACAAAATTTTTTTCAACAACTAAACAAGTGACTGTTCCCAAAACGACAACTAAGTTCGGAACAACAACAAAACGAAGAACAGATCCTCAAACAACAACTAAAGTTGATACAACCACAAAACAGAACACGGTTCCAAAAACAACAACTCCTATCGTAACATCAACAAAACGAAGAACGGTTCCACAAACAATAACAAAAATAGTTTCAACAACTAAACAAGTGACTGTTCCCAAAACGACAACTAAGATCTTAACGTCAACAAAACGAAAGACGGTTCCTCAAACAACAACAAAATTTTATACAGAATCGACCTCTACTACATGTAGGAGTTCAACTGAGTCTTCATCGTCTTTTAAACCATCTACGTCACCGATTTTGACCACACGTTTTCATTATACGTCTTCAATATCCAGCAGAGTGCCATCGTCTCCACAGACAACAATTACATCTTCTGTTTCATCCATAATGTCTAGTAGTCAATCAACATCGTCATCAAGTACCAGCTTTACAACAACACCAACGACCCCCTTAACAGAATTGACTTCTACTACATGTAGGACTTCAACTGGGTCTTCGTCATCTTTAAAACCATCTACGTCACCGATTTCGACCACACGTTTGCCTTCTACGTCTTCGATATCCAGCAGAGTGCCTTCGTCTCCACAGACAACAATCACATCTTCTGTTTCATCCACAATGTCTAGTAGTCAATTAATATCGTCATCAAGTACCAGCTTAACAACAACACCAATGACTCCCTCAACAGGATCGACTTCTACTACATGTAAGGCTTCAACTGAGTCTTCATCATCTTCTATACCATCTATTTCACCGATTTTGACCACACGTTTGCCTTCTACGTCTTCAATATCCAGCAGAGTGCCTTCTTCTCCACAGACAACAATCACATCTTCTGTTTCATCCACAATGTCTAGTAGTCAATCAACATCGTCATCAAGTACCAGCTTTACAACAACACCAACGACCCCCTTAACAGAATTGACTTCTACTACATGTAGGACTTCAACTGAGTCTTCGTCATCTTTAAAACCATCTACGTCGCCGATTCCGACCACACGTTTGCCTTCTACGTCTTCGATATCCAGCAGAGTGCCTTCGTCTCCACAGACAACAATCACATCTTATGTTTCATCCACAATGTCTAGTAGTCAATCAATATCGTCATCAAGTACCAGCTTAACAACAACACCAATGACTCCCTCAACAGGATCGACTTCTACTACATGTAAGGCTTCAACTGAGTCTTCATCATCTTCTATACCATCTATTTCACCGATTTCGACCACACGTTTGCCTACTTCGTCTTCAATATCCAGCAGAGTGCCTTCTTCTCCACAGACAACAATCACATCTTCTGTTTCATCCACAATGTCTAGTAGTCAATCAACATCGTCATCAAGTACCAGCTTTACAACAACACCAACGACCCCCTTAACAGAATTGACTTCTACTACATGTAGGACTTCAACTGAGTCTTCGTCATCTTTAAAACCATCTACGTCGCCGATTCCGACCACACGTTTGCCTTCTACGTCTTCAATATCCAGCAGAGTGCCTTCTTCTCCACAGACAACAGTCACATCTTCTGTTTCATCCACAATGTCTAGTAGTCAATCAACATCGTCATCAAGTACCAGCTTTACAACAACACCAACGACCCCCTTAACAGAATTGACTTCTACTACATGTAGGACTTCAACTGAGTCTTCGTCATCTTTAAAACCATCTACGTCGCCGATTCCGACCACACGTTTGCCTTCTACGTCTTCGATATCCAGCAGAGTGCCTTCGTCTCCACAGACAACAATCACATCTTATGTTTCATCCACAATGTCTAGTAGTCAATTAATATCGTCATCAAGTACCAGCTTAACAACAACACCAATGACTCCCTCAACAGGATCGACTTCTACTACATGTAAGGCTTCAACTGAGTCTTCATCATCTTCTATACCATCTATTTCACCGATTTCGACCACACGTTTGCCTACTACGTCTTCAATATCCAGCAGAGTGCCTTCTTCTCCACAGACAACAATCACATCTTCTGTTTCATCCACAATGTCTAGTAGTCAATCAACATCGTCATCAAGTACCAGCTTTACAACAACACCAACGACCCCCTTAACAGAATTGACTTCTACTACATGTAGGACTTCAACTGAGTCTTCGTCATCTTTAAAACCATCTACGTCGCCGATTCCGACCACACGTTTGCCTTCTACGTCTTCAATATCCAGCAGAGTGCCTTCTTCTCCACAAACAACAGTCACATCTTCTGTTTCATCCACAATGTCTAGTAGTCAATCAACATCGTCATCAAGTACCAGCTTTACAACAACACCAACGACCCCCTTAACAGAATTGACTTCTACTACATGTAGGACTTCAACTGAGTCTTCGTCATCTTTAAAACCATCTACGTCGCCGATTCCGACCACACGTTTGCTTTCTACGTCTTCGATATCCAGCAGAGTGCCTTCGTCTCCACAGACAACAATCACATCTTCTGTTTCATCCACAATGTCTAGTAGTCAATCAACATCGTCATCAAGTACCAGCTTAACAACAACACCAATGACTCCCTCAACAGGATCGACTTCTACTACATGTAAGGCTTCAACTGAGTCTTCATCATCTTCTATACCATCTATTTCACCGACTTCGACCACACGTTTGCCTTCTATGTCTTCAATATCCAGCAGAGTGCCTTCTTCTCCACAGACAACAATCACATCTTCTGTTTCATCCACAATGTCTAGTAGTCAATCAACATCGTCATCAAGTACCAGCTTAACAACAACACCAATGACTCCCTCAACAGGATCGACTTCTACTACATGTAAGGCTTCAACTGAGTCTTCATCATCTTCTATACCATCTATGTCACCGATTTCGACCACACGTTTGCCTTCTACGTCTTCAATATCCAGCAGAGTGCCTTCTTCTCCACAGACAACAGTCACATCTTCTGTTTCATCCACAATGTCTAGTAGTCAATCAACATCGTCATCAAGTACCAGCTTTACAAGAAACCCAACCACTCCTTTAACAGAATCGTCTTCTACCACATGTAGGACTTCAACTGAGTCTTCATCATCTTTAAATCCATCTACGTCGCCGATTTCAACCACACGTTTGCCTTCTACGTCTTCGATATCCAGCAGAGTGCCTTCCTCTCCACAGAAAACAATTACATCTTCTGTTTTATCCACAATGTCTAGTAGTCAATCGACTTCTACCACATTTAGGACTTCAACTGAGTCTACGTCATCTTTAAAACCATCTACGTCACCGATTTCGACCACAAGTTTGCCTTCTTCATCCTCAACATCGAGCAGAGTGCCTAAATCCCCACAGACAACTTTTCATCCGACGACAGCAATAATGTCTCGTTGTAAATTTTATGGTCGAATTGAAGATAATTCCGTTCCTTACTGCAAAGGATACATTATGTGCTTTCCTAATGGATTTGGAGGATTTATTGAACATAACTATATATGCCCTTTGACATCAGTTTTTGATCCAACTAAAAATACTTGTTCGATGAGCTACAAATGCCCATCAGTTGTGACTCATAAATTAACGACACATAAATTGTCAACTACACATTCGACTTCTCGACTTTATACAACCAGACAAACTCCTACAACGAAATATACTATGTGTCGTTCAAATGGGCGTATTCAAGATCATTCCGTAGCGAATTGCAAAGGATACATTCTTTGCTCACCGAATGGTTTTGGAGGATTTTACGAAGAAAGATTCATTTGTCCCATAACATCAGTATTTGACCCGTTTGCTAAAACTTGTTCTTTAAAATACAAGTGTCCTTCAACGTCTACCCAACAACATTCAACAAAACTTATTTCGACTTTACGAACTACTGTTACAGTCAAACCGACAACAAAACCTTTAACAACAATACCACTGTCGTTATGTCGTTCAAATGGACGCATTGTAGACAGTTCAGTTACAAATTGTAAAGGATACATACTTTGTTCACCAAACGGTTTTGGAGGATTTCAAGAAGAAAAATACATTTGTCCTTTGACATCACTATTCGATCCAGTTGCTATGGTTTGCTCAATGACATACAAGTGCCCTGGAGTAACTTCAATTACAGTTAGCACAAAAATTATTACAAGTGTTCATATTACAACAAAACATAGCACAACCAAACATCCTACTACTCAGTCTTTTACTATATGTAAAACTATAGGTCGCATACAAGACAACTCTATTCCTAATTGTAAAGGATACATTCTTTGTTCGGTCGATTCACAAGGAAGGTTAAAGGAAAGTAGCAACATATGTCCTCTCAATTCATATTTTGATCCCAGTATAAATGACTGTGCCTTCGGTTACATATGTCCTGCGACAACTCGTAAACTTACGACTACGAAAAGAACTACTACGAAGTCTCCACAAATATGTCGATTCAGCGGACGCATACCAGATTTTTCTGTGGCTAATTGCAAAGGATTTATCTTGTGTACTTTATTGAAAGATGGGAAATATCTAGAGGTGAAAAACATATGCCCACTGACTTCTATGTTTGATCCCGTCAACAAAATATGTTCGCTGACATACAAATGTCCTTTTACAACAACTCCAAAAACAGTTCGTCCCACAACAAAACGAATTACTACAAAATCACCCGGAAAGTGTAAGGCTAATGGGCGTATAGCAGATAATACGATACCCAATTGTAAAGAATACATATTGTGTTCTCCGGACAGTCGTGGTGGCTTTATAGAAAAAACCTTCGTTTGTCCTCTGACATCTGTATTTGATCCGAGTATCGAAAAATGTTCTTTAAAATACAAGTGTCCATACATTACAACTCGAAAGCCGACAACGAAACAAATAACTACTTCAAAACCTAACCTTTGTCAGGCAAGAGGACGCATACAAGATGATACTGTACCAAACTGTAAAGGATATATTTTATGTTCTCTAAATTCTCACGGAAAATACGAAGGTGTGGGATACAAATGTCCCCTAAATTCTGTATTTGATCCGACAAAACGAATATGCAGTGTGTCATATGTTTGTCCATCGATATTTACTACGCGTAAACCAACCACCAAACGTCAAACTAAAAGGCTCACGACAATATCGACATCAAGATGTAAAGCAAATGGACGAATAAAAGATGATTCTGTTGCTAATTGCAAAGGTTATATTCTTTGTGCGATAGGTACCAATGGAAAATATGACGAAAAAGCATATACATGTCCACTAACCTCAGTATTTGATCCCATTCTAAAACATTGTTCATTAACATATAGATGTACATCTTAATTATTTTTATTTAATATGCCTTAAACTTTTTAACTTAACGGATGTTTAAAATAATTTATTTTAATATAATTTTAGTGATATTTAGCAGAAAAGGGGTCGAAATATGTTGTCTGAGGACCAGAAAAAATGTGTCAATGAAATAGATTTCTTGGGAAATCGTTCAATTTTCTGATATAATTTCATAGATTGTTGTAAAATGCAGGCTTTTAGTTGGGTTTTTACACTTTTTCTATTTGTCAAATATATGTATGCTTAACATGAAATAAAATAGAATATATTATATATTATTTCATATCATAGTAGAATACTTATTTTTAAGCACTTGATACTTGATATTTTTTATTTTAACGAATAAATATGCATCGCAATAACTAATTCATTTTATTGTTTCCCAAAATTATTATAACTCCGTAACTCAGATAAAAAAAACAAAAGGTCAAGCAAAAGGTCGACGACAAATAAATATTTCTAGTCTCCAGAATGTGGCAACTTGTTATTGGTTGCCAGAGAAGCAGTATAAAAATACTATTTTTTATATTGGTTTATATTATGTATATTGTTTTCTATAAAGGCACCTTTGTATCTTCTGTAATCTGAAACTGCGCTAATCCTCTTATTTTTATATTGGTTTATATTATGTATATTGTTTTCTATAAAGGCACCTTTGTGTCTTCTGCAATCTGAAACTGCGCTTATCCTCTTATTTTTATATTGGTTTATATTATGTATATTGTTTTCTATAAAGGCACCTTTGTATCTTCTGTAATCTGAAACTGCGCTAATCCTCTTATTTTTATATTGGTTTATATTATGTATATTGTTTTCTATAAAGGCACCTTTGTGTCTTCTGTAATCTGAAACTGCGCTAATCCTCTTATTTTTATATTGGTTTATATTATGTATATTGTTTTCTATAAAGGCACCTTTGTATCTTCTGTAATCTGAAACTGCGCTAATCCTCTTATTTTTATATTGGTTTATATTATGTATATTGTTTTCTATAAAGGCACCTTTGTGTCTTCTGTAATCTAAAACTGCGCTAATCCTCTTATTTTTATATTGGTTTATATTATGTATATTGTTTTCTATAAAGGCACCTTTGTATCTTCTGTAATCTGAAACTGCGCTAATCCTCTTATTTTTATATTGGTTTATATTATGTATATTGTTTTCTATAAAGGCACCTTTGTATCTTCTGTAATCTGAAACTGCGCTAATCCTCTTATTTTTATATTGGTTTATATTATGTATATTGTTTTCTATAAAGGCACCTTTGTGTCTTCTGTAATCTGAAACTGCGCTAATCCTCTTATTTTTATATTGGTTTATATTATGTATATTGTTTTCTATAAAGGCACCTTTGTATCTTCTGTAATCTGAAACTGCGCTAATCCTCTTATTTTTATATTGGTTTATATTATGTATATTGTTTTCTATAAAGGCACCTTTGTGTCTTCTGTAATCTAAAACTGCGCTAATCCTCTTATTTTTATATTGGTTTATATTATGTATATTGTTTTCTATAAAGGCACCTTTGTATCTTCTGTAATCTGAAACTGCGCTAATCCTCTTATTTTTATATTGGTTTATATTATGTATATTGTTTTCTATAAAGGCACCTTTGTGTCTTCTGTAATCTGAAACTGCGCTAATCCTCTTATTTTTCTTTTTTTTAAAAGGCGAGTATACATACTACATTACATAAAATAAAACAATTTTATATATAATAATGCGACATCTAAAACGAGTACCTATCTCGACTCACCTTTGAGTATCATATTGTAAATTGTCATATTATTATTATTGCAACAGAAATGAATATTATTTTCATATTATATTGAACACACACACACACACACACACACACACACACACACACACACACACACACACACACACACACACACACTCACACACACACACACACCCTCACACACACACACACACACACACACACACACACACACACACACACACACACACACACACACACACACACACACACACACACACACACATCCTCCTCCCTATTTCCTCGATACTCCATTTTTTCCTTATTTCTGTTCAATATAATATGAAAATAATATTCATTTCTGTTGCAATAATAATAAAGAGGCTTTTAAAGATAAAGTAAACTACATACCTCTACCTTATCATAAGGTTTTTTTTAAGTTATTCTTGACAGATGAAAAATGTCCAGGTTATCAGTTTCATTTACAATTTTTGTATAGGTGTTTATACACCTGTATAATGGAGCATTACTACCTAGGTATATTAGAGTTACATTTATTAAGATATAGCAATGCAGAATGCCTTGTCCGTCTAACGGAACTTCTAACTTATGTACGGAAGACACAATTTTTTTTATCAAATTGTACAATCCTAAACACAGATGTTTTTCACTCTACTTATAAACAGAGTTGGATATGACCCATAAGAAGATAGAGTGACCGGCAAACATTTTAAATAATGACGTCGCTACGTATAACATAAATTTTAGTAAGTTCTTATTATTCACACTGTGGAATGCCATTGTAAATTATTTATATTGACTTAACAATAAGACACTATAGTTTTACTTCCACTCAATAAATTAACTTTTATAAATTAATTATTGTAACGTTTTCGGACTTTCGTCCATCATCAGCAACGTCGTTACTTAAACTCGTTTAAGTAACGACGTTGCTGATGATGGACGAAAGTCCGAAAACGTTACAATAATTAATTTATAAAAGTTAATTTATTGAGTGGAAGTAAAACTATAGTGTCTTATTGTTAAGTCAATATAAATAATTTATAAATTTTAGGTTTATCACTTGGTTGGTAGATGCGCATACCTTCCCCACTATGCCGAAAATTGACAAATTGTTTGTCAATAAGCTTAGATAACACATTTTTGATTTATTCTTAAATAAGAATGAAAATGTCCTTGTAACAAGTACATATACATCCTCATAAATTCCCTAAACTAAGCATATGCATGTGCTATAGGTGAACGAAACCGATCGTTTCAAGAATTAAAGTCGCGATTTATAAGAAAAGTTATTAGAAAAAAAAATCAAATATGAAAATTGATTTTAGACATTAAATTTAATTTAAAAATTTCATCATCATTATATAGCCTCCTTTTCAAATTTCAAGTGTTTGATGTTTTTACTAATTTCGCTAATCAGAATAATATCAGATTGTAAGTTTAAGTCTCAAACCTTTATAATATTATCCTCTACTCCTCATTCAAACAGCTTAATTTTTTTAAATCAATTCTACAATGACAACAACAGGATAATACAATCGTTTGCACTCTGTATATAGAAAAAAATCCTGAAAATATACTTCAAGATATTTTATCTTAGACGAATGAAAAAAGATCTTGAGTCGCTTGACTGTTTAAAGACGTGAAAACTGCAGTACTTATTTGGGCATATGAAGAGAGGAAAAAAGTACCAACTCCTGCAGCTTTTGATTCAGGAAGAAGAGAGCCAGGGCGAAGAGTTTCACGGCAAGATAGTGATAGCCGTGATGGTCGCCAACCAACGCAGAAAAGACGGCACGTAAAAAAGAAAAAATGGATGATCGCTATACCTACAAAACGTGGAGGCCCGCCAGTCATGGCGAGGGTCTCCCGTGCCAACGGTAACTGGTGACTCGACAGCGAGCCATCACCACGCATTGAGGGTACTTTCAGTTCTCCGATTTCCACGCCAAACGCGAAATAGTGATATGAAATATGCTCGATCGTAGTTTCATGTTTTGTCCGATGAGCAGCCACTCCGGGGATAATGGATCTATAAAATCTGAAACCTTCTCAATGAAATGGGTTAGAAGACTGCGAAATTCTGTTACTATTATACCTATATGTTTCGCTATATCAATTATATGCAAAAGAACATTGTGAC
The DNA here is from genome assembly GCA_963576475.1 of Molanna angustata. NCBI lineage: Eukaryota > Metazoa > Arthropoda > Insecta > Trichoptera > Molannidae > Molanna > Molanna angustata. The sequence goes on from OY754969.1 coordinate 7,731,906, forward strand.
TTAAAAATCTCATACAGAGGTTTGGGTTCCGGATGCGGCGATACTAATCAGGGGGGTCAAGTCTGGTCCAACCGGCGAAATCAAAACCCTCGTGATTACCCATATCATGGATATGATTATTAAAAACGGAACAGCTCAAGAAAAAGGAAAATTATTATATGTTATTTAAAAATAAATAAAAATCCTTGATTGCATTTATCCTTGTCCCCATTCATCTTTATTGTTATACTTATATAGACACAGTCATGGAGAAACGCCAAATATGTTACCTAGAGTAATATTTTTTTTAAATATTATATTATATTGAATCAGGAGTATGTGTACTCTGTACATATTTACGAGTAAGCTGGTAAGAGATGAAGAGGCCAACAGAGATGGAGTTTTTGGTGCAAACCAATCCTAGGATTGTGACCATGAAAATGAAGAAACTGCGTGATAATAGTTACAAACCTAATACTTACGTATATCTTTTCGTTTTTTTGCATTTTATTAAAGTTAAAAAGACGTCATAACATGACAAGGTATGGAAGGCCGTATAAATAACTGAAGATGTATATACGTAAATATTAATATTACGATACATGCTAGTGTAAAACATATCATTTGAGATGCATATCATTTCTATATCCTTTATTGTTGTTCTATTATTATTTTGTATGCAAGTACTGCATGCGGCGAAATTTTGTCATCTGCTGTTGAACTGACTCGTGGAGTTCCTCAGGGTTCTATACTTGGGCCATTGCTGTTTGCCATATACACATCGGACATGATGCATGCTCTCAGATTCTGCAAATCACATATGTACGCAGATGATACACAATTGTATTTATCTTTTGAGGAGCGCAATGCGGGGTCTGCTGTGGGTATGTTGAACAATGATCTGGAAAGAATTCTGACATGGGCACAAGACCATGCACTAGCTCTTAACCCCAAAAAAACTATTGCAATAATAATAGGCTCACAGCATAAAATCA